>CM052898.1:91875103-91941644 GCA_028534135.1 Potos flavus | reverse complement strand
TGACATTGTTCATGTACATTATGAAAATAGCAGCCCTGTAATAAATAAAACACAAATAAATGAAAACTTACGTAGGCAAATATTACTGGTATTGAAAGAAAAGTGGCTCTTTAGATGAACTGTTATTTATAATGTGATAGGAAGGCTCAAGGTAAATCCATGGATAATAGGAAAAACGGGAGAGCCACCAAAGCTCTTAAAAGACCCCACTCATGCGCCACCAGGTAAAATGCAGACTTTGCTTGCTTTAATAAACCCCATCTATTATACTCCTCGTGTACTGATGACATAAAACTGGACACCAACAGCGCTGCATGACATCTCAAAGGGCGGAAAAGCTCCTGTAGAATGATTGTCTAATACTGAAAAGGCCAAACACACAACCGAAGCATGGCTACTTGCTTTCGTATAAAGTGGAAAGAATACCAGTGGCACACAAGGATAGATTGCTTTCAGTTTTTTTCTTAATGAGGCAAGAAAGCTTTATGCTGAGGAGACATTCGGCTGCTGTGGAGGTTGCGCTGGCTGCGGAGGCTGTGCTATCACTGCTTGCTGTTGAGAAGTGCTACCAGGATTGGCCTGTTGGGCTGGGAGCTGGGATAATTGATCATTGTTGGAAAGAGATTTTAACAGTGCATTTTCTCGTTCAAGTAAAGAGTTTCTTTCAACTAATTCTTTTATTTGTTCCTTTAGAACTTCCACTTCTTCTCTTACTGCATACATCAAATGGCTTTTCACCAGATCCTGTGAAAAACAAAATTAGCAATGTCAAAAAGAGTGAAGAGAAAGGTGTTGCTATCTGGTCTGGCCTATCTGGGGCCTTCTTAAATATGAAGCATTTTTCTATTGGTTTTCCTGCTCTTCTTGCTTTAATGTTTCTACTGTATCTTGACTGGCCCTGAGGGAGGGAAGAGGGAAAAAAATTCAGTTTCCAACTAGGCAGCAAGCCCAGGATTTCTTTTCAAAGTCTGGAGTGATTTCCAAAAATACTATGTTCCGTAAATTGTCAATTAGAAGCTTAGAATTAAAAAAAAAGTTTAAGTGGCGCCTGGGTGGCTCAGTGGGTTAAAGCCTCTGCCTTCGGCTCAGGTCGTGATCTCAGGGTCCTGGGATCGAGCCCCGCATCAGGGGGGGTCTCTGCTCAGCGGGGAGCCTGCTTCCCCCTCTCTCTCTGCCTACTTGTGATCTCTTTTTCTCTGTCAAATAAATAAATAAAATCTTAAAAAAAAAAAAAAAGTTTAAAATCACATGCTTAGAGGTTAGGCCAAGAAAGCAAAGGATATTAAATTGATATTAAACTAGTTTTAGCATTTCTTTAAGAGACAAAGCATCCTACCATTTCCAACACTAAAACTTTAAAGAAAAATAGTTTGAGACTAATGGTCCATAGTTTTAATAAGCCTCAATCAAAATATTTTATATAATGTGAACTGAGTATATTTAAGGGAACAAAAAAATTGATAGTAATAGCAGAAATCAGAAACCGATTCAACAAGTTCTATTTATTAGAGCTGACTAAAACAGCATTTATAAAAAGGAAGGCTTCCAGCTAAAGGTTTCATTTTAATATTCTTTGTCTATAAACTATTGTTGATGCTGAAATATTTGAAGGCGCAAAATGCATTCTGATTATGTATGCCCCTCAAAATGGCCCTGATTTATCAATGGTTAATGCATGAAATGTGAGATGTTCAAATGGGGGGAAATATTAACTCCACTGGTATTTCCAGACTAAAAATTATCAATGTTCTAGCATCTTCAACTAAATTTGATTATCAAAAAATATACTTTGGTTTTCCTGTTTTAAAGAAATTAGGTGTTTTTTTAGAATTGATAAATTCTAAAAACCAACTGCTTCCTACAACCAACAACCTATGAAATGAGAGAACTATAAACTTTTACTTACCATTGCTTGTTCTATTTTGTTGTCAATGGCTACACCACCTCCCCCAGATGCACTGGAAAAAATTAGAATATTTTATTAAATTATTCCAAAAATGTAAACTTCTTTCCAACTCTTAAAATAATTAAAAACATTTGTTTTACTTAAAACGAAAAACAGTAACTTAAAATAGCTTATATTAAAGCCTGTTCTCATAATTTCAGTATACTCAAAGCTCTCATTTTGAAAATGAGGGATCTCAGTTAATAGAAGACTTCCAAAAATCCTCTGTAGTTCCAACATTTCTAATTTCCCTATGACATACATATGCTATTTTAAAAGCAACTCCCAATTCTATTCAGGAGCTTTTAACTCCATGAACTTTTAAAGATACCTTTTGAATGAGCAGTACACTCTCTCCATCTTTTAAACTTCTTCATTTACCAATTTTATATTCTAATTGGCTTTCATGTGGAAATTCCAGTGGTCACTTATTGCATTAAAATTCAGATGATGACTTTCCTCTTTAGATTTTACTTCTGGGTTAAAAATTTCTAGAACCAGCTTCTAAAGGACCTTTGGGCAAATGATACTTGCAGGGTTGGTTAACGCCAATCTCAACATTCTGGCAAATCTTCATACTTTCATTGTGGGTTACTAGCTGGCAAAAATCACCTACAAAGGTATGTGGTTTAGACCAGTTTTTCCTGGAAATATTTGGAAGTAGTCTAGCTAGTAAGTATATCCCAAGTTCAACTATCACCTTAGCAACTATATGATAATAACAGAAGGTTCAAGAATTGTCCTTTTAAATAGTAAGAATAGTGAATATCTATATCCTTTTCTTTGTATTTTTGTAAATTTTGAAGAATAGTTATTAGATTTTCTTGTAAAGACAAACCTGACAATTTTAATCTACTTTATCAATACAAAAAGAGGTCTTTAAATAACTGATATAAAATTTTGCTAAATACTCTTCATAAAGTATATTCTAAGAAAATTTAGATGCTAATATATTTGAAGACTACTCTAATTTAGATGATGCGGGGCCTCAGACTGGTATCATCTTGAGGGGCAGGAATATCCTGTCTTATGTAGTGGTGCCTTTTATATTGTAATCTAAGTAGATCTGGTTATAATCTTGGTTCTGCTACTCACTGCCCGTGTGACCATCAGCAAATCAAGTATTTAAGACCGGTTTCCTCATGTGTAAAATGAAGGGGTCAATGCCTCAGTGGACTTCCTACTTCTAAATCCTTGAATCAATACACAGAAGACACAAGCTTGTTTATGTGAGCATTAGTCACATTAATTACAGCATATACCTTTACTTCTTGCTGCTATTTCTAAGATGTAAACAGATTTTATATACCTAATAACTAGAAAGGATAAGATCGTTAATAAATACTTATATATGTTAGGCTTTAAATGCTTATAGAGCTGTGTAAAACAAAGTATGGCTATATGTAACTATAAACTATAGAACTATATAAACCACAAGGCTTTGGTGTAAAATTCAGTTCAGACACCACGTGGATATGTTCACCAAATATTGGCTGCAATTTACAAAAAGACAGTGTCAGGCATTTAGAGTTTGTCTGACCATCCTAGATTATACTCTCAATATTTTTAATTTCTATGTCAATAAGGAAAAAGTGAATTAGTTTTAGTCATTTCTTGATGTAAATACATTAAATTCTTTTAACACATGTGTTTTAAACAGAACACCTTAAATGCTAACTTAAAAACCAGTTTTATATATTAACAAGCAACTGAAACAAAACCCCTAACCCTTAAAAAGGGTTTATTACTTTTTTTATGATTAAAATAAGATTAGTAAGTTTCCAAACCATTCTGTTAGGCTAAGGAACAATAATTAGCACCCTATTCTTTGCTGATATAATAAACTCTAATCCTGACTCAGATCTTTTATAGCAATGAAGGAATAGGTTTTGCAAAGTGTAAATGGATCATACTGAAGATATGTGTCCCTTAAATAGTATTAATAACCCAATTTTGTTAAGCATTGTACTTAAACAACTAAATCAGTCAGATACAATTACTATCACCACAGCAATTTCTGGCAAGTCTGAAGGCTTTTTTAAAACAATTCTATATAACTTATGGCAGTGGTTCTCAAACTTTAGCATGCACCAGTCATCTAGAGGTCTTCTAAAAACAGATGGCTGGGTTTTGCCTCTGGGTTTCTAATTTAGAAGGTCTGGGGTGGGGCCTAGGAATTTGCATTTCTAACACATTTCCCGTGATGTTGACTCTGCCACCTGACAGACCATACTTCGAGAACCAATGGCTTACAAAGATAAAAGCTGTAAGAGAAAAGAATAAAAAAACTTAATCCTATTTCAAAAACTTCTTAACCCAGAATACAAAACTTTTTACCCTTCATGACTTTGATCCCTGCTGTCTATGGTCTTTTTTTTCATACTCCATCTGGCCTATTGTGTTATTACATTATTGTATGTCTTACATTAACTATTTACAGTCTGTGAAACATAGATTTTCTCAGGTTTCCATGGCTTTGCAGACCTGCTCCCTCAGCTGCAAATGTTCACGGTTCCAATTCATCTGGCTTTTACTTGTTTTTTAAGATGCTCCAGTGCCACATCTTCTGTAATGCCTTCTGATTTCCTAAGGTAGAACCAGTTATTCCATCTCTCCTGTGGTTCACTAACCTTCACAAACTTTTTATACTGCATAACCAGGAAAGCAGAAAAGCAATTCCATATATTCACTGTGTGAATTCATATATTCACTGTGTGAATTCTGGAAAACTATTTAACCTTTCTAGACCTCAGGTTTTTCATCTAAAATTAAGGTTATATACCCCAATTCATAAAACTCCTGTGAGGATTAAATGAGTTTAAATACTACTACTACTGTTAACTCTATCAGACTGAGTTCCTTGAGAGAGGTTCCTTATCTCTACCTCCGTGAAGAAGTGAACACAGTGCTTGGCAAATAAGAGCTCAAAAGCATATTGAAAGAGTCTGAGAGAGTCAATATGACAGCAATTCGATTTGAAAAAATTACTGGTTTATATTAGAAAGCCATTAAAATATTTTGAGTTTAAATAAATTCATAGTTCTCAAAGTAAGGTCACTGGACCAGTAGTATCAGCATCACCTGGGAACTTGTTAGAAATGTAAACATTTGGGTCCACCCCAGACCTACTGAATTACATACTCTTGAGGTGGGACCCCAGAAATCTATTTTAGTAACTCCTTCAGGTGACTGTGATAGAAACTAAAGATTGAGAAAGAAATTTATAATAAAGACATCAATCTGGCAGTCTTAAATAAGCAAATAAGAGGGTATTCTATTTCAGGATCCCTGAACATGGTTTGAGAATATTATTTTAATGAGGGTAGCAAGTTATTTTCAATTTTTTTTTTTTTAAACAAGTTGTTTTCTATTGTGTTCAAAGTCAACGTAGTGGTTTGGGCTTTACACTCTTAAAAATGAGAATGATCAACTGAAGCAGAATGAAAAATTTTCCTTTATTTGCTTCCTTGACCTAATGTTAAAGTTTTATGCCTTGTTTTCTTTTTTACTATTGTATTCACTACCCTATAACTTGATGGTTAACTTAAGTTCCAAACTTAAGTTCCCAAGACTCTGTAACTATTCTGGTGAACTCTAAGTGCTATATAAAGGCAAAGGATAATTTGTAAAAAGAAATATTCTGTTTGATATGGGTCACTCTTTTAGAATAAAAACATACCATGATTAGTATTTACTAGATGAGTTAAAAATTGTGGGTATGGAGGAAATGGACAGAAATATAGAGCTGTGGGGAAAAAAGATAAGCAGAGTTATAGTATTACCTTTTATATGGTGATTTTTTTTTTTTTTAACTAGAATTACAGCCTCCCAAAGAACCAAATGAGCTTGAATTTAGTGGGTTTTTTTTTTTTTTAAAGATTTTATTTATTTATTTATTTTAAGTAATCTCTACACCCATTGTAGGGCTCAAACTCACAACCCCGAAATCAAGAGTCATACACACCACTGACTGAGCCAACCAGGCGTCCCTGAATTTAGTGTTTAAATAAAGTAAATTACAATCAAATTCACAGGAAAAATAAAACTCAATGAATCAAAGGTACAGCAAGATAGCCTGGCTTTCAATGATGTTCATTTTAAAATTCATCCCAGCTGGCTGCCCACACCATAGTTTTTCTTCCCAGACTTCCTTCCTCTTATCTCAACAGATCACTTGGCAACCTCATGAGAAGAGGCCAGATATCATCCTCTAGCTTCAGAAATTCCTACATTTTCATCTTTCTTAAAAGGCTATTTCATTCATGCTCTCAGTTCAAGGACTTTGTACAAAACATCTCCAGTCTCCCCTCTCTAAAAATCAAAATCCATGAAAATCCATGAAGGTGAGGTTAGGCTAACTTGATCTCACTTAAAAAAAAAAGAAAAAAAAAAAAGAATAAAAACCTCTTTATGAGAAATCAACTTTTTTAATCTTCATTAATGTGGACAGAGACATCATGGCTACTTATTTAAAAATAAAAATAGAGCAAATTTCTTCTCTTACATTTTGACTACTTTGTCTTCTGTTCTCCCCTCAACACAAATGCTAATTAACAAAGCAACAAGGTACAGGAAAAGAGCACTTAAATGATTGCCCATTTTTGCAGGTACATATTACTTTAGTGAGTCCTTACTGCAAGGCTGAGAAACAATCTCATCTTACAGTTGAGGAAACTGAAGCCAAAGAACTGACTCAAAGCACAATGCTAGAGACAGAACTGAAACCTAGGCTTAATGGCAAAACATATGCTTTTTCTACCTTAACAGTAAGACTGTGTGAAAGCAATAAGCAACTATCTATAATAACCTAAGAGAAATGCAGACTTATGTATATTATGAAGAGTGCTTTAACTATGTACCAAATGTCATTTGTGAAACCACAGCATGGATGCAAAATTAAATTATGTGCCTAATACGCCAATTATCTTATCTAGCACATTCCTAGAAGAGGTTGAGCTCTGAGAACAAGGGAGGTAACTTCTTAGAAAAGGCTCTGTGATCTTTAGACAGCCAGTATAGTTTACCTATTTGCTAAGAACTAAAATGTTCTTTTGGTTTGTTAGAAAGTTGAAGATATTTTAAAGTTATATGTATCTATATGCAGCATATTTAAAAAATTACCTTCTCTTGTAAAAGACCCTTCTAACTTTCTGTGTTGAGTCGCAATCACAATTAAAAATCCTCTACAGGAATTCCCCAAATTATAAAATAATATCTTTTATAATAAGAACTTCTTTGATTGAGCTGGCAAATCTGATATACTTATGTTCAAGCCCCCTTACTCAAACAAGGTAAAAATGATTCTTCATAAACTCACAAGTAGAAGCTACAGCCTGTCCAAAAAAAGAAGCTACAATCTTTCTTAGAGGCCAGACTTCAGGAATCATATACTGTTTCTAGTAAATAATGTACAACTTTCATTCCCCCCTCCCCTGCCAATAAACTCTAAAATAACATAATTACTACTGAAATGGATTAATTCTAACCTAGGTAACATTTGGCCTCTTTTCTTTCTTATTTTTTTAAAAGATTTATTCATTTTAAAGAAAATGGGGCGGGGTGGGGGGAAGGAGCAGAGAGAGAGGGAGAGAGAGAATCTTAAGCAGACTCCATGCCCAGTGCAGAGCAGACACAGGGCTTGATCCCACAACCCTGAAATCATGACCTGAGCCACAATCAAGAGATAGACGCTCAACCAACTGAGCCACCCAGGCGTCCCTACATTTGGCCTTTTTTCTAAGAAATACATATTTTGTTTTTAGAAGGAAACTATTAAGTCGCTGATTGGAAAAAAATAAATCTAATGAATGTACAGCTCAGCAAGCCTTTAAAAGTTAAACAGAAAAAAATACATCACTCTTCTTTAAGAGGAATTTAAAAAGTATTTACAGCTTAACATTTAAGAGCAAATAACAATTCTCCTTCTGAAAAAGAGCCAAAATAGATATAATTCAGGTAAACTTATTCTATGGCCAAATGCAAACTTCTGTGTTTAGCAATGAAACTATCAAAGTTAACAGTAAATTAAGAACTAAAAATTTTATGTATTTCTAATTACTGACCATAAGTTCTCTATGTAAAACCAAAAAAATCTGTTTAATTTCATGATTAAATTCACAAAAAGCCCATGAAGATTTTTATTAATAACACAAAATAAGTGATTTTTGTGAATGATAAAAGCTATTATTCATAAATAGGCAAGCAGGTAAAATGGCTATTCACAAAACTGAATGTTATTATTTTCTCAAGTAACCAGTCTTACAATGGTGAAAAAAAGAAAAGCTTTTAACCAAGGAACAATTAAAAATCCAGTTAAATATTTACATAAAGATTGATATTTGTTTTTAGCATCTATAGAAACCAATTATGTCCTTAGCATATTTTACATTCATCTAATTAATTTAAGGTAAAAATCCTGGCCAAATGAATATTTAAAGAGTAAAAAAGGATACGTGCATGGATTATACCAATGTCAATTTCCTGGCTTTGAATCTTTCGCTACAGCCATGTAAGATGTTACCACTGCAGGAAGGGGACAGGGGACAGGACACACACAACTGAGTGAAGGGCTACATGAGGCCTCCCTATATATATATATTTTTTTTAACTTCTTATGAATCAATAATTATTTCAAAATAAAAGTTAAAGAAGATACAGGCACGTGGTAAAAAATAAATTCAAAGAGTATACATGAAAAGGTATAAAATTCATACAAAGTCCCTCTCCTACCTCAGACCCCTTTTGTTCAGAGTCAACCATATCATCTGTATTAATGGCCTTTTAAAAAGTCCATTTAGGAAGAATTTCTGTAATACTTTGGAGAAGCTTAACTAGATGCCTCAAAATATAGAAAAATAATAAACTCCTTTAATAATTTCACTAAAATACAAAGTACTTCTAGAAACCTATTAAGACTAGAACCCCAATTAGAAAAATGGGTAGATTTCACATGGATAATCCACAAGACATGAAAAAAACCCAGGATCTCATTCATAACAAAAATACAGATTAAAACTATAATGTAATACCATTTCCCCAGATTGGCAAACATACTAAAACGTAATACACTATTAGTTAAGACTGTGGGAAATGGGCCTTCTCATAAGGAGCTGATTTAAGTTGTATACTGGTATAACCATTATACAGAACAATTTGGTTATATCACAGTTTTACACACACATACATTCTCACTCACTCTTATTTATTTACTCTTTGAGTCAGCAATCCTGTATGTGGGAATTTATCCTATATTTCTACATACATGGGAAATAATATATTTACAATGCTACTCATTGTAAATATATTTTACAATGAGCACTGTTTATAACAGCAAGATTTCAAGTAATCAATAGGGAACTGATTAAATACATCATGGTATAGCCATCTGTTCAATTGAGTACTACCCATCTATAAAAAAAAAGACCCCACAAAGATGCTTTTCTGTGTACTGAGATGGGAACAATGTACCCTGGAGATCTTTAAAAGTAAAGGTGCAGATGTATGTATATTGCCACCATGTGAGGGGATACAGATACAGTATTTACTTGCATACCCATAAAGAAACTGGAAGAATACACACACACAAACTAAGAAAGTGGTTATCTGTCTGGGAAGGCAGGCAGATGGGGGACAGAGATAGAATATGACCATTGCACTTTGGAGAATACTGAAAAACAAAACAAAACAAAAAACCAAAAAAACAACCACATTCCAAAATGAAAATGACTCACAAAAGAGTTATTACCCTGTACAGCATGAACTTAAGACAAGAACAAATGGCAGACAGGAAACAGAAAAGAAAGAAAGGAGGAAGAGGAGCCAACAACTTCATTTTCCTTAGGAACTACTTCATTTTAGAAGATCGGTACTTTAACATTCAAAATAACGATATAAGTGATATTTGATTTGTAAAATTTACTTCTTTGACTTAGGGTGAATTATAGTCGCTTAAAAAGTATCATGTAAATAATGTTTATAACTCCTAATATAGCTATTTCTGTTCAAAATGATTCTGGTAAGAAAAAAATAAAAGTCTGTGATAAACATCTTTGATATAATAGGCTACATAGCTTTATACAATAAAAATGTTACATTAAAAATGCATTCCAGAGAAGGTATAGATAAGATTAATACTAACTTTGCCTTCTTTTTCTCGATTTCTTTACATTTCCAAGTGAGGATATCTTGAGGGAGTTATTTTAGTATTAGGCAGTAAAATTCTGATAGTTTTTTCCTTATAGAGTCATTCTAAGGAAACAATCTAAAAACGAGCCAAACTAAAATTCTATTAAAACACTCAAGATGGAAGATGTAAAAATTTAGTCTTGAAAAACTGAATAATACAAAAGTGAAATATGCACAGCAATTTACCATTACAATCCAAATAAACTAAAAAAGTTTAATATTCCTATTTCAAGTTAAATACTTAAATATAAAAAAAAATCATATGTACTTAAAGACAGATGAGCTTATGCACCAGCTAGTTATTTTTTATTAGACTAACATTAGGCAAGGTTTGACAGGATGGAGAAGTTATTTTCTTCCTTTAAGTCAGGACTGAAATAAGAAAGGGTGTGAGAAAGGGGTAGGAGGAGAATGGCATTTTCCCGAATGTTGGAGTGCTTACATTTAGAGCAGGCTCTCTTGAAAGTGACTGCACTGTACTACTTACACAGCAATAGGTAATTTGATGATAGCATAATTCATTACTGACTGAAGTGAAGGATGTGTGTCAAGGGGCTTAAGCCCAAATTAAAAATTTGACACTACACTCCTTATTACTTTAATTTACTTCCTGGAGACTGGGAAAATAGTATATGATTGACAATTACCTAGACTGAGATGTACACTAGCACCTAAGAGTAAAAAAGGGGAGAGAGATTAGAAAGGATTTCAAGTGTTGCCAACTGATGTCTAGCTCAGAATACCTTATAAAAATAATGTAACTATACTGAAAGGGAATAAAGTGGATGTAATCCTATATATTCATTCTAGATATTCTAAAACCATTCTTTTAGTCTGCTGGAATAGAAGCTGATGATTAACCAACTTCTAAAAACATTAGAATTAACAAAGTATATCTTAATCTAGCAAAAGGTTTATGTTTTTCAGTACCAACTCGAAGGACCATCTTTCATAGAAAGATGGAAAATTTAAATAGAAAAAGAATAACTCAATAAAAATTCTTAATATGAATGAAGATATTAAAAAGAAGAGTTCAAATTACCTCGGCTGTGTTAAGAAAAGGATAAAGATTAACAAAAGGCCTTCCAGTGAAGGGACTACGTTTAACGGTCATTTTGTAGTAAAGATCAATTCTCCTTTAAAAGGTTAATAATAGCATTCCTTCCTTTTGATTATGAAGAAATAATAGCACTTTCAACACCTAAGGAAATTTTCATGGTGTAAGTATGTGAAAATGAACAAAACTGGAGAAAGAACATGACAGAAAAGTCAAGGGAAATCAAAACAAAAACTTAACACTCTTAAGATTTGCATTTCATTTCAGAAACCAACAATAAGCACTGAATTAACTTCACCTAGCAGTGGGCCTATTATAAAAACAACCTTTTTATATAGCTAAGTCCACCTAACATCTTTTTTTTTTTAATCCAACTAACATTTCTAAAAGTAATTCAGAATTTTTTTTTAAAAATATTTTATTTATTCATTTGTCAGAGAGACAGAGAGAGAGAGAGCATGCACGCACGCGTGCAGAAGCAGGGGGAGCGGCAGGCAGAGAGAGAGGGAGAAGCAGGCTCCCTGCTGAGCAAGGAGCCTGATGTGGGACTCAATCCCAGGACCATGGGATCATGAACTGAGCCGAAGGCAGCTGCTTAACCGATCGAGCCACCCAGGCATCCCTGTAATTCAGAATTCTTTAGCAATGACATAAAAATGGGTCAAAGGAAAAAAAAAATCAGAACTAGCCTACTAATTTATTTCTAATGCCAACATTTACATTATTCCCATTGTGAAATGCCTGTTCACAACTTTTAAACTGAATATCCTAAACTCCTTGAGACTCTTGTGTAGTTTGTTCTCACTCTCTTTGCTCATACTGTTTCTCACTCTCTAAATATTTCTTTGGAAATTCTACCATTCTTTCATAGGTTTCAGTTCAAATATTTTCTTTTCTGTAAAGGCTAGTTTTCCTACCCTTCCAGAAGTAGTATAGTAAGTCATGCCTCACACTACTCTTACAGCTCTAACCATGGATCTATCATAGGCTGTGTTTTAATAGCTGTATCTATCTCCTACCAGACAAAACTCTATGTGCTATAAAAAACCTAACATGGGGCCAGCAGCCACTTAATAAAGAATGCTGTAGAAGCCTGGATTCACAAATTGTATAGTTGGAATTTGAGTCCTAATTAATACCTTTGCCTCTGGGGCCTCTTTCTCCAGCTGTAACATAAGCTAGCTATACTAGAACACCTCCAAAGCCATTTTCCATGCCTAATGGCAAAATTGACTTTTCCCAAAGCAGTCCTTGGTATCTAATGGACATGGGTAATGCTAGCATTTTAACTAAACTCAAAACAAATAATTGGGGAAACAGTTCTTAATCGAATCTCATTCCTCATTTTCAGTCAAACTAAACTTGCTGTATCTTCTTGCTGTCTAGTATCTAATTCATGTATCTAGGTAATCCAAATTCCTTTAGAGGCAATAGGGCATACATCCTGAACAAACTTTGCCTCTAATTTCCTATATAGCCAAATCTCAGTAACATTTATCTATGACACTAATAAAAAATGATAAATTCTCATCTGTCTCCTCTGCACAATGCCCAATGCTCCATGAACACTGGCTGGAAGAATGTGAAGTTAGATGATGTCCATCAGCAGGGAGATCACTAGATATGGAATTAGCAAATACAGGTTGCAGCTTGGCCTCACCTCAGATTTGCTCGGTCCTGAGGCCAGTTACTCTCACTGGGCTTTTTTTCTTCATCATTTAGTTTCAAAGGCTTTTATGGAACTTAGTGTAACCCTTGAATGTGGGCTTTTTGGGGGCATGTACCTGTCGCAGGGATGGGGGCTGGTGAGAAGGAAATTTAGCAACATTCAATATGGGTCTTAAAAAAAAGAATTACCTAAGCAAGCAAGGAAGGGGGGAGATTATCAGGACTTTGCAAAATGCTTGGTCACAGGCACTAAGCAAAGAAAAGTGAAATAGTTTTTACAATCGAAGCAGAGAATATATGAGATCAGAGGGATGATAAAGGAAAAAGGACTTACCTATAACAAAGAAAATACCAAGGATGGCTGGAGATTTTTTGTTGTTGTTGTTGTTAGCTTAGAGTAATTAGAAGTGGGGAGATGGTTTATGTATCACAGGAAGGTGGCTAGATTTTAGGGTGTAAGGGGGTAGGGAGTGAGTGCAAGAACCTAAGAATAAAGGTGAGAAAATGAGAAATTTAAGTTTCACTTGGGGGACTGTTGAATTTTGAGACATCTGGGATACAGACTTTAGTGGAGAAATCCAGAAAGAAGGCTGCTGGAAATAGGTATCTAGAACTTGAGTAATCTCTGGCCTAGAAGTCTAGATTTGAGAGCTGTTGGAATGCGGTAGGTAAAGCAAAACTGTGAGAGATGAGCTTGCTTAAGTAGAAAGAAGACAAATGGTGCCAAAACAATGGAGGACACTAATATGTGAAGAGTTAATGAAAGATGGGCTCAGGAAGAAACTACCCTTCTTGAGAAAGTTAATTATTTCTTTCATGGAATGGCCTCACATTTGCCTCTTATCTCCAGCATTCTGTATACTATTTTTTTTCAACTAAACAGTTCTTGAAAAAATCCTTTCAATCCCATTTCCACAATGAGGCCTAACCAAATGAGTGAAAATGACACAATCCCCTTGAATACCAAATGCCAAATACCAGTGCAGAGCACAGAGACAATTTTGTTCATCTAAAGCTTATCTTTTCACTTATGCCCAATTCTTAAAGGTACGGAGATATTATTCATAATAGCTTTACAGAAAAAAGTATACGTAGTTGTAAGGACAAAGTAAAATTGTATCAGGCTAGCCCTTAGGATTATCTGACCAAGATGGAGCTTCTGTTTCTAGGTGATTAACTAGTCTTTGTTACCTTATGTCTCTTCCTAATCTGTCCCCAAAGTCCAGGGATAGTAATAAATAAAAAGGAAGGTTACCAAGGAACTGTTTCAAAAGAGGGATAAACCCAGAAGAATAAAAGTATTACAAGGTTTTTAAAGAGATAGTTGCTTCATTCTGATTTAGACTAAAGGAAGAGTGATCACTGATCACCCCTTAATAAAATGAAGAGAATATCATATTAGGGAAAAACTCTGTTCTATTTTACTTTTAATAAATCAGTACATGCTTTGCAATTGGGGTACTTAAAAATTTTGTATTGGCTTGGGTTTGAGCAAAAAATTGCTCATCTTCGACAAATACAAAGTATGGTTATATTTTGGCATATAAAATATATGCCCAGAAGAGTTAAAACTGTTTAGGTTATCAAGTTTACTACCACTTGCTTAACTCTCTTTTGCTCTTTCATTCTGGGGCAAGACATCTTACGTCTTAGCAGTTGCTTACACAAAAGACTAAATTCTCAAAGAACAATAAAGTGGTTTCAAAAGCACAGGCTTCAGGGGTGCCTGGGTGACTTAGTTGGTTAAGCGTCTGACTCTTGATTTCGGCTCAGGTCATGATCTCAGGGTCGTGAGATTGAGCCTGGAGCCCATGCTGGGCATGGAACCTGCTTAAGATTCTCTCTCTCCCTGTCCTCCCCCTCCCTCTAGCTCAAGCTATCTGGGGGGGGGGGGGGGAAGAGCACAGGCTTCAGAATTAGACAAGTTTGTTTTAAATCCCAACTTCACTACTTACTAGTGGGATGATCATAGCAAGCTAACATACTAAAACCAGTCTCCTTGTCTGTAAAATGGGATCACAGTTGTACCTATCCTAAAGGATTGCTGTGACGATTATGAGATTTTTTACAAGAGTAAACACTAAAAAAAAAAAAAATAGTTCCTTTTATTGTCTGGATCAATTTGGACTGACACTGTGTAAAGCTTGCTATCCTAGTGTATCTTAGATTGCAAATGAAGCAGTGAGGTACAAATAAAAATCAATTATGATTAGTAGTAAGAAAGAACCTTTGTATTTACACCTCACCCAAAGAATGAAATCATTCTAGTTATGCCTTAAATTTACTTGATTCCTTTCTACTCAACTAGTCAAATATTAAGGCAGTCACAAAATATGTTAATAAAAATTGTTTGACTTGAGATTTAAACTTAATAATATTTATTAAGCACAGCATTCCTGTGGATTGAACATTAATGACTGTTTAGAATAAAAAGCCTTAATTTACTGTGGGAAATTTTTCCAAAGGCCATTGATACATTACTGAATTTATTTCAACATAAAAATTTCAAAGAAAGTGTTTAACATCTCCCATGCCTTCCTTTAGTGTTATGTGAAATTTCAACAATTAAATATTACTAAAAACAAATCAAAAGAGTGGGACAAGTACTGCTTTGCTTCTACACTATATATTATTCTAGTTGGGAATCACTGCTTTCGAATTACTTAATTCAAAAAGAGATTCTGGTATAGATAATGAAGAAAAGTATAAAGTAGCACTACTATAAAATCTAAAGGTTTTTTTCACTCAAGCAGAACTATACTCAAATAGGTAGATTTTCAGTTGTAAAGTTTTTAACAGCTAACCTTTTTTCACTTCATTGTAGATCCAAGTTCTTGAATTCTTCTAGGTAATAACAATATTATAACATAGATATGTAAATGACAGAACTTTACAATCATTTGTAGACCTCAATTTGTGTAAAATCATTTATGATGAATTCCAAACTTACAACATGACCTGAAATTTGTTAAATCACCTTAGATTCTGGAGCTAAGACTGTCATCTGAAATGGAATGCTTCACCTACACTCTTTGCTCTCTTCCTTTCTTGATTCTTCCATCTAGAATTGTTTTTATGTCTCTATTTAATATTCTTCACCCTTGAGTTAAACCCACAAAGGGAGGAACTGTGTCGATCCAGAGGGTTTACTAATTATAACACTGCATAAAATTGATAAACAATTGAACAAAAATATAGAATAAGATAGTATTTAATATGTTATCTAATTATATTTTATAAGTCAGCATAAGCTTATGTTATGTGGGGCTAACCATGCAAGGAGAAAGAACTAAGAAATTAACCAGGTATAAATATTAGAAACTAAAGAAAAGAGTAGCCCTAGAACACAGTAAAAGTGGGCAGGCCTCCTAAAAATTCTTCTCCTTGACAAAGACAGCTTAAATAAAAAGCCAATAAACCTTTTCTTGTGATATTCCTTGCATCTGGTTGTTACTCACTGAAGAGGAAGAAAGTGTAGTAGTTTCTACATAACTGGCAACTGAAGTAAGTAAGTAGAAAAACGGTTTAAATTTGAGGAATACAATAGCTAGAGTTCCATGGACTTTCAGGTTACTTCTGACAAAATTATGCCAGTGAAACGTAGCGGTACATATACAGATCACGGGAATGACACAACTCATAGAAGACCTTGTGGAAAATAAGGTAGATTTTAAAAACTCTTTCTTATCTTTTGGATAAAAACCTTGACAAAGATCTTTTTACATTAGAATCATGGATTTAGGGAAAATAATTGTGTGAACCTAGTGAAAGGTTTAATTGTATAATCATACATCATAAATATCTATCTGTGGGTTCTCTCAATTGCCCGATATCATTCTCTATGGACAATTAGAATTGAATCTAAAGAGAAGAAGTGAAAAAAACCAAAAGCTATCCTGAAGGTGGAAAGAGGAGGCCAAAAGCTTACTAGTTTAGTCAGGTAAGATAAAGAAGACAATTCATATCACCATGCCTTTAAGCATGTCTCATAGACAAGTGGAAGTTCTAAGTGAGCTAGATCTAGGAATATGAAGAAATTCAGATGCATAGTACTTTACTCTTTTTACACATTGCTGGATGAGAGCAGTATACAGGAGTCCTGTGAAATCCTTGCATCATCACTAGAATCAATAATTACAAAGTGGAAAAACATCCTTGTGATCTCTAAGATATTAAGCAATGTCTCCTTAGCCATTTTTGAAAAAGAACTTAAGAACTACCTTTATATTAACACCAATAACTTTTGGCCACAAACTGGAACCCACATTCTTGATTACGGCACCTGTGAAAACACTGAACTACAGAATGTTCTCAGTTGAACGTTGACAGAATATGCAATGTAGCTTATATTTTTACATGAACCTAATTTCTTTACTAAATGCTTTCGGTGATGGCAATCATCTGATTTTTCTGCTCTACATTTTAGATTCTCTGTTGTACATCAAGAATTTATAAAAGCTTTAAATATGAAATGTAAAAAGAAGATCAGGATGCCAAGATAAACATCACTGGAGGTGTTCAAAGGCTAGACAACAACTGAGAAGGTATGTTATAGACATGAGACAAAATGAAACAAATGGTTGGAATAAATGACCACTAAATTCCCTTCCAACTCAGATTTATAATTCTAGATTCAGAAAGATAAACTCACAGGCGGTATCAAATAAAAAGACTTTGGCTCTGAAATCATACCCAGGTTTGAATCCCAACTCTATCTCTTTTATAATATAACTTCACACAAGTTATTTATTCTCACCAAAGAATAATAATAGGACCAGACAAGAGTAGTCAGTGAGATAATGCCTCAGTGTCTGGCACATATTAAACATTTAATATATTAACTGTACAATCTGTATTAGTAAGGTGTAGCTGTCAAAATCTAAGTATCATGAAATACACAGGGAACACTAACTTAAGAGTGAGGTGATGTGGTTTCTACATTTGATTCTTGCCTCTATCTGCATACGATAATTTCTAACATTCTTTCTAGTTACTAAATTTTATGATGCTACATTCTAGGGGGATTTTAAAGTAAACATTTATCAGATGCTGATTATGTGGACAAATCATCAAATAAACCACACACTAGAACTTATGAGTATACAGTTGAGTGTAGGAGATAGCATTTATCACACCTCTAATCTAACACAAAGTAAGATTTTAGAGGGTGTTTTGGGGAAATATAATCAAGATCAAGGGTCAGGAAAGAATGTTTGTAAAGGAAGTGCCACAGTTGGGTAGAGAATCTAAAAGGACAGACGTCTACGCACAACTGTTCTAAGTAAAAGGAACAGCATGTACAGTTAGTCATGTTAGAAAACTCAAATAATGAAGACCAGTTAGAAGGTTTTTGCATTTCCATATAAGAAAGAATTGTGTCCTGAATGGGCATGAAAGAGATGGATAGGCTTAAGAAAAACTCACAGAAGTAGACATGGCAGTACTTTGCAATTAACTGGCTATGGGAGATCACAGAAGTGTGAATGTTAAGGAGATGCCTAGGTAACAAGTTTGAGCACCTAGAACAAACAGATGGCTTCCTACAGCATACAGATGACACGCAGAACCATCTATCTACATATTCTTCGCATGATGAAGAATGTGAGAAGATGGTCTCAACAGCATCCTGAGGACACCAGTAATACTTAAAAGAACAAACAGAAAGGAAAAACCTGCCAGGGGATTGAGAAGAAATGAGAGGCAGAACAAAAAACTGGAAGGGATGCTATCCTAGATACCAAAATTATCAGCCCAAAATTTAAAACCTATGACATATCAGTATCAGCTTTGTACAAATCAGAAAAATATTTGGAACACTAAAAACTATTTAAAAGCTACTCAACTGTGATTGCAATTGTTAATATCCATGCATATGTACTCAAATTCTGGAAGGGAATACACAAACACTGAGATAGCCATTGTGTTAAAAACTTGCATTAGGTGTAACTGTTTATTCTATTTCCCAAACATTCCAAAGTTTTAATTTTGAAAAGGCAAATATGTTATTAATAAGCTGGGGTACAAATGTCTTATCTAAAAAAACTTTCAATATAGTATTTTCATGGATTTTTTTTTTTTAAAGATTTTGTTTATTTGACAGAGAGAGACACAGCAAGAGGGAACAAAAGCAGGGGGAGTGGGAGAGGGAGAAGCAGGCTCCCTACTCAGGGAGGGATGGGATCATGACCTGAGCCGAAGGCAGATGCTTAACGACTGAGCCCCAGTATTTTCATGTTCTGATGACCTATCAAGTTACTGTACACTTTAAATCATGGTTTTGAAGAAATTACGTTAATGCTTGATAGGCAGACTATTTCAACTAAACTGAAGAGTAAACAAATTCTTACAGTTTTACTTGTTTTTGCTTTAAGCAGTACTATTATTGTGGATTTAACTTTAAGTCCTATTTAGACACAGCAACTTTATTATAAACACTTGAAAATAAGAAAGGTTTTACACAAAGTAGGTGCTCAATGAAAAAATCCATGTATCTAAAATATAAATTTTGTTGCATACATATTTTAAAAGTAAATATAGAAAAGGTATCTTTATAGAATTATTCACAATTAAGGGCGAATGGGAAACTGATATAGCACTTAGTAGGAGGTTTAACATGTGATTCATTCCACTACCCCAAGAAACATGTGCAGCTCAAAGCAGATTTTTAAACTGCTTCCCCCGAATGTCTGCTATTTATAAAACCTAAATATTAAAGGGTGAGTTCCTAAATGGTTACATTTGGCACAATACTATTCTAGTAAGTACTAAAACTTTTCTAACACATATATATTTGCTTATAATCACAAGCATTAAATTTGAATAGAAGGTATTTTCTAATGCATAAATACTTAAGTATAAGCAACTTACCAAATTTATTTTTTTGACAGGTGCTTTAAAAGATGGTTTTATAATAAAGGATGACCCATTGCTACTTAAGTTCAAAGGAAATAAAATTTATGTACTCACATCTTCACGCAATATAAAATTCTCCCTCATCCTTTAAGTTCCCCAGGGCTACTCTTGGCATACCAGCATACAACTGAGAGCCATGGTTCCAGTTAGAAAGCCAGATTTGAATCCTACCTCCACCACTAAATGGCTATGTGACCTGAGCAAGTTATCTAATCTCTCTAAGCTTTCGATTTACTTTTCTGTACTGACATCTATATAATATCTGTTGTGAAAATTAAATAACATGCCCCAAATACGCAGCATAGTGTGTGACACACAGTAACCACTAGGTAGCAAAAATAAAACTACTCTGTGGAGAAATCCAATCAACATTTGAGCAGACATTGACAGTATGAAATTCCTAAGCTAAAAGTGGGTAAGCTCTTGATTTGTTCCATCAGTCTAATGATCACTTATATTAAACTAGCCTTGGATAAAATTCAGTAAGAGTTACAGAATCAGTGTACTCATTAAAAATTTCTTTCCTACATCATGTACGTTGGGTATATAATAAGGCTTGTCTCTCTTAGATACATTCATTAACGATGTTATTTAACTGCTTTTGAAAATCTCACAAATGCTCTGAACCTTTCACGCAAAACTGAACATACATTAAGTTCCATCCAGTATTTCAGAGGGTTCATGATTCCCTTAGGCCCACCCATCCACTGACTATACTAACGATGGATATCTTACACTAAAGAAATTAAAAATTATTTTCCTAATTACCAAAGTTATTGTAGTAAATGAAAAAATAAAAAGGTTATAAGATCCAAGACAACTGTTATCAGTTCGTTGCATTTCCTCCCAAACTACTAATGACTGCAATTACTGTTTTGCGAAACTTAAGTTTATAGAATATGATCAAAGTCATGGAATACCATATCAGAAACAATTTAGAGTATCATTCAAAAGATAGGATGTATGTGTGTAAGGGAGAGACTAAACCCAGAAGGTTAAGGATAAAGTTAGAAATAGATATGGTAGCCTATTCAATAATTTCAAATAATTTTTGATACACTTACAGAATATGTACACCATACCTCAGTGAAAATATTAATTCTACAACTGCATGACCTTGGACATATAACTTAACTCAAGTTCTTCTTCTTCATCTGCAAAATATGATGATTTTGGACTGAAGACTAAGATTTCATCTTAGTCTAAATTGTATTATTCTAAGAGTCCCCTACAAAATACAGCTGTGTAAAACAAAGCAAAATAAGAAGCTATATAAAACAAGTTTTAAAATTTTTGTTTTCCAAGCAGAATACAATGCTGAAAGGAAATCTTTCATTTTCAGGGCATACAAAAAAGTATATTATTTCTATTATATTATATATTTCTATATATAATATAGAATATTTCTATATTTCTATATATTATATATTTCTATATTATACTAGACTTCTAGTATATGATTTTCATTTGATATTGGTTCTCAAGATAAGAATTGAGAAAACTTTCCTGACTTTATTTTTATAGACATTTAGAAGAAAAATAAAATTCCAAAAGCAAATAAAGTAATTTAAACTATATTTTATGAAGAAAATGGATGTAAGGTCTTTTTTTAAAAATATAAAAGATTAATATATTAGTTCTCAAATATCTCCTGTGATAATAACTAGAAAGTATTTGGGGCTCTTAACTACACTGTAAGCATCTATAGCAGATGCCATAGCAATATTTAAATAATGTTTACATAATACAGGATGTCACTTTATTTTTTAAACTGATTATTAAACACCACTGCAAAGATACGGCCTTCAGCCTCATGAAATTTTGCAAGGATTACATACTCCCAAGTATTTAAAATTCCAAGTTTGAACTTATATTTAATACTATACTCTTAGTTATACAATGTGCTCATTTTGTTCATAAATATTCATCTCAATACAATAACATCAGGTATAATACATAAAATCTAATCCATTAAGTCTTACCAATTTATGACCTGATGAGACACTCTTGTGGACAACATTCAGTCCTTAGAAGCTAGAATAACCCTCCAACCATGTGAGGGCATCACAACTTTTAAACTTTCGGCTTTCGATCATTATTATGTCACATTCCTCCTCCGATGCTGAATTCTAAAAAAAATTCTAGCAAAGAGTTTAAGTAAATAAGTGTTTTAATCAAATAACCTTTAAAAATCTTTTATAGCAAAGTTTTATGTTTTACCATGATTACACAACTGATATTTTGTACTTATTTTTTTAATGTAAAATAATTTCATATTTAATCTGGATACTTCAAACTGTAAATTTCAACATGGACTTTCAGGCCATCAGGAATACTTGTTAATAAAAAGTCAAGGAGAAATGGAACCAATTAAAGGTTTAAGATGATGATCCAGAAATTATGACTTAACACCATAACTCGCTACAGACAGTTTTGAGGTTCTGGCACTTGAGTCTATTATCTGGTTCACATCCATATGAATTTCTAAACTTCTAATACAGGTGGATGGATCAGTAATAATCCATACTGATCATTTAAATGCTCAAGACAGCATTCAATTTTTATACCTAAATCCTAGTCTGTCTCTATCACCCCCCCAATTTTAAAA
Organism: Potos flavus; assembly: GCA_028534135.1. Lineage (NCBI taxonomy): Eukaryota > Metazoa > Chordata > Mammalia > Carnivora > Procyonidae > Potos > Potos flavus. Next base: position 91,919,270 of record CM052898.1, on the reverse strand, counting down.
TTAGACAACATGATGGAAAGAATAGTATTATGCATTTTATATAACAGACATAACAATGTATCCTTTTCAGAAGTGGTCCTACAGCTCATCTGTGTATGGGCAAAGAACAAAACTAGGGGTAGGAATATTTAATAATGGTAAAAATTACTTAAGAATAATTTTAGGTTTATTAAATTTTTATAAGAAAGCTTTCAATTAGGCATCTATTTTAATTGCTGAAGGGTAATATTAGTAACATTTTCTGTGCAGTATGAATACTCATTTCTATTTTTAGTTGTCAGTAATCCACAGAAAAGGCAACTCACATATTTATGGGCTTATTTTTACCTAAATTAACCCCCTAAATAAAATGACATAATGCGGCAAGGGAAAGGGGGGAAAGGAAGCCATCACTGAGGAAGATCAAAATATGCAAAGCTATAGAAAACTCGAAGACAGCATTGTAAGGAAACTCTGCAGCAATCTCCAGAAACATCTAACCCAAATATACGCGGTTGGAGTTATGCTGTTACAGATTTTAACTTTTAATGGAATTTTTCTATTACACATGGTCTTTAAAAGTCTCCCACACAATCTGAAGATCAGGATTTTTTCCAATTTACAAATATCTTTCCAAATGTAATCTCACAACACATTTGACTTCAATAAAATCATACAACTTTACTATCTTTTGTCAAAGCACAGCCTTATGATGTAATCACCTGGTGAAGGCAAAAACCCATATTGATGAGGATAAGTAGTAGTTTAAAGTTGTGGTTATTTCATCAACATATTACCGAAACATTTTTAGCAAGTTTTTATGCAACTCTTGTCTCCTATCAACCAAAATACTACCATAATTTTAAAAAGTTCTTTCGATTATTTACTCTTTCATGGGACAAGTCCCATGAGAAGATACAATACCCAGCCATATGTAGCAAAGTATATCCTTCCTAAAATATACGTATTTGTAATGCTGGTAATTTGGCTTGTCTGTGAAGGCTTTGATGGACTGGCCATTTGAGGGGCAAACTACCTGACCCTCTGTTAAAGGGCCTGTCAACAATAAGCACTGTTACGACAAATGCCTGGAAAGCCTCTGGAATATAGAATTAAAACCAGTCATATAAAGCCAATACAGTTACTTTCCTATGACGTTTGTAGAGAAAATTTTTAAAGGGTGTGTGCATTACACAAATACATGGCAAATTAAGTACTTAAGAGCTGTATTACATTTAAAAATACAAAACTTCCATTATCAGATTTTTCTCCATCATGCATTTTCAAAATTAGCTGCTACCAAGTACAGGGGTTACTTTACCAAGTAAAGGGGTTACCTTTGAAGGGTTTCAATGACCAAATTCCAACATGTAGGAAATTTTTATTAAAAATTTGAAATAAAATTGGGTAACTGAAGTGTTTGTAGATGAACACAGTTAGGATTAATTAGATATTCTTAAAAATTCAATTTAAAATTAGATCCTCCCCAAAATGAGTATTTAGAAACTTATTCTAATATATCAATCACAATCTCCAGTCTCTAGCAAGACTAGTATCAAAAACAAATCCGAACATTTCCCATATTTATCATTTTTTTTTATTTGTGAGGAGGAAAAAATCCCACTTAACTGAGAGTGAGCTACTAATTCATATGATATAGTCCGGCAAAAACTAGGTTTAAGTTTACTTTTATTTAGGTAATTTTATGGCAAATTTATACTGATAGAACAAAGAGAGCACAGGGGCAAGAAGGTGGATGATCTGCAATTTCCAAGTCATCTGAAAACTGATACGGGAAATCAAACAAACACATAAGAGTTCCTAAAGGAACTTGCTATTTGAATAAATGTCCTTAGCTTTTGCTTGATGCAAAATTTCACTTTCAAGTGTAAACCACCTTCTCCAATAAGTTCACTATACTGTTTTGAGAAATCCTAGACACAATAAATAAATGCTTGGTTCCCTTAATGTCAGAAATGCTTATTTTTTAGATGGAGACAAAAGGGAAATGGGGCCACCCTGTATGCTCCCAATAAATTACGTATAGTCTTTCCATAGATTACGTATTGGGGAAAAGAGGGTAGAAATATCAAAGATAAGCTTATGAAAAAAAAAATTAGTCCAAACATATCTAATAGAATAAGAACACTGCAAAAACAGTGTGTTCTAAGAAATTCACATATAAAAAGACATACACAATTATAGGAAACCTCATATATCTGTGGATGAGCCAAGATACAATTTAAGATGATTAGCTATGTTAAAAACTAAGTATGAGAAATGCAAGAAAAGGTGTTTAGCAAGCTATGCATCATATCAAATGTACTTATTAGTGGAAGAAATGCAAAATATATGGCTTAAAAAAATTCATACAGCTTTGAAAAATACCCCTAACAAAATAGGTTATTGATATTTTAATAGATCATGTTCATTCACAAATAATTTATAATCCTCATTCTTTCAAAAGGAGTAGAAACAGCATATAGAGGATTAAAAGAAACAGAAATCGGGGGTTGGGACAGAAGATAAAAATGGAAAAAACAGAGTAAGTGAAAGCCAGTTATATATTATTCAAATACATATGCGATAAGGAATGACAGACTTTGTTAATAGAAAGTGGGATATCTGACTCTGAGCTTTTGCTAATAACAGCTAGCATTAGGAAATATAACTACTCTTAAAATTTAAGATAGCATCACATATTATGCTTTTAAGAGCTATTAATGCCTTTCTTGAAACAAAGTATGTATGACCACTCCAGACATACATTTAGCAATATTTTCTGAACTAAGTTATTAGCAATATCTAAAACAGTAATAGATGCTGCAAACAAATTTTCTGAAGATCAATAGTTAATAGTCACTGTGAACAGAAGGAGTGGGGATTAGTCACACAATACAACTCTTTTCCCTTCTTGTTACCCTTCAAATAATGTGTAGACCTAGGGAAAGCATACCTTATCTTGACATACCACTAGGTAGATATACAGTAAGATACATTTTTGGCTTCTGAGACACAAGTTACATATACCACTATTTCAGAGCCAAATACCACAATTAAAAACTGAAAAAAAAAAATACAATAAGCACCTTCCAAATCTTTTAGTATTTATAATCAAGATCTTTAAACTTTAAAACCAACCAGGAAACAAAATGGCATAAAAATGCTATTTCTTAAAGATATATATCATTGAATACATATTCTAAATTACTACCACCTATTTAAAATTTCTGTCAAATATGAAAAATGTTTTAGTAGTCAACTGAAACCTAAACACCGAAGCTAATTTTGAATAAGCTAATGCATTTGAGTACTTTATATCATGATCACAAAAATCTAATATACATCTCGATTTGGTGATTTAGAATATTAGTACAAGTTCGCACATGCACACACAAAGAGAATGCCAAATAGAATACAGTCATTTCTCTCATCTAACTATGTATGAACCCAAATTAATGAAACAAAAATATAAAATAATTCCACTTAATATTTTTCTTCCAGAAAGGTTGCAAAATTATCTGTAGGTTTAAATACACTGAAAGAAATATGAGTTTAAATTTTTTAATTATTGAAGACTGGAAGGAAAATAAAACAAAACAGATGTTAAGTTTGTTCTGGTTCGACAACTTCAGGCTATATATTTAAATGTCCCTTTCATCTGAACAAGTACAGTAAGTTTTTTTCCTTAAAAAGCTTTTCTACAGAGTTCTAGATTCTGCAGAAAAAAATAAATTGGGTTTAGCAAATTAGTTTACGCACTAATTCACACATACAAGTTTCTGTTCTAGTCAAAGGTTTGGTTTACTTAAAATTATTCTGGTGAAAAGTAAAAATAAATTAACAACAACAACAACATGACCTTACCAACTATTTTCATCTATTTCAACTGTTTCTCAAATTTCACCCTGAAAATAATTACTGATTTTTCAGAGTAGGCTGCGATGACTTATGTTAAGAGAATTCACTAACTCAAGAAAGTGGTAAACACATGAGCAGAAGCATATAATAATGGATGAGCTGTCAATAATTTCTCATCATCAATTCTGACGTCTGGTTATGTGATGAAAATAATGTCAGCATGGCAGGTGTCCCATTTCAGCTAGCCATAGCAAAGCTAAAAGAAGAGAAGACATGCTTAGGATCCACTGAAACACATCAAGCAATAAGATGCAGATCTGTGGTTAAAAATCTGGCAGTGGACAATCAACCTTAGACAACTATCAGAATAAAACTAGGAGGATACAACAGAATATAAAGGACAGCAATTACATAATTTGTAAACCCAAGAGGTGACTAAAAAGGTCCTCAAATTACACTACTTTTTCCAATTCCATATAATTAGAATCCCAACCTAATACATATATATATATAAATCATGATATAGACAAAAATTGGTACATGAATACACTTCAATTTCTGTTCTAAGAGACATACCCACATTAATATCTACAGGGTCTCCTCCTCTTGCCATCACCCGCCCCTACCCCCAAACTCTGAGAAATAAAAAGGCATCCTCTTATAACATTTTCCAGTCCCAATAGTTGTTTCAGCTGAATTTTAGGCATCTTACCTATCTCCTCTCCCCACCCCTTGTAATATAGACTTTTAGTCTACTCTAATTTAAACTTTAAACAGTCCTACGGAAGACTAATATAAGAAAAGTACTTATTTATGTAAGACAGAAGGAAAAAATACAGGTGTTTGATAATTAAATGTAGTATGTGATCTTGTACTGACTCTTGAGGAGGTAAAAAATGGTCATGAAAGACATTATTGGGAAACTGCAAAATCTGAATATAAACTTTATATTACATATTAGATAACAGTATAGCAAAACTGAATTTGCTAATTAAACTGCTGCTACATAACAGAATCTTCTTAGGCAACATATGCTAAAAGTATTTTTAGGTCAAATGGACAGGATATCTGCAACTTACTCTCAAATGGTTCCTAGATAATATGTTAGGATAATAAAGCAAGTGACAAAATGTTAATGTTCAATCTCAGTAAGGTTGTTGGAGCTTTTTATTGTTCTTGTAATTTTTCTGTAAATTTGAAATTTTTTCAAAACAGAGAATCAAACATTTTCTTTTTGGTTAGTAAATAATACTCTCAGAATCTTCTAGTCTCTTAAGATCACTTATCCTCTTCAGAGCTCCTCCTGTTCTCTAAAAGTAGGCAGTGTTTCCCAAGGGCCTGAGGCTTGACCCTCTTACCCTACTCTGCTCACTCTTGACAACCTCAGCCTTTCCTAAAGCTCGAACTCTAAAATAATAATAATGAAACAAATAAATAAATGGTCTTCAATCTCTTCTAGTCTTAGCTTCTCTAACAAGCTGCGTGTCTGCAGCTCCAGTTGTATTGAGTTTCTACCTTGACTTTCTACCAGCTCACTCAACCAAAAGTTGCTAAAACCAGAATCTCATTATTATTTTCACTTTTCCAAACCAATTCTTTCACTAGTACCTCCTGATGATACCACCATTCCCTCAATTAGGTTTGAGACTTCGGAGTCAAATTTGACTGCTTCCCTATCATATCCCTTGAGTTATAACATCATCTAATTCCTACCTTCTAGTAATTATTCTTTCCTCATCTCCATTGCCTCATTCAGGCCTTCGTTACCTTTCTATTATTTTTGGTCTCTGTCCAATCCAATATCTCTTCTCTGTTGTCTCCAAATGATTTGTGCACCAAATTTAATCATTCTTATCACATATGCTCTTTACCTTCATAGTGGCTCACTGTATTCCCCAAACTGGAATTCTCCCTTTCCCTCAGGTTTTTCACTCTGTATGACCAAATTCTACCCACCTTTCAGGTTCCAACTCAAAAGGTCACTTCCTAAAGAAGCTTTGACCAATACCTCCAGCTGTGCTTGAGAGACATGTTTGAATTTTAAATGACAGTTATCACTTTCAGTCATGTGATGATGTTCTTACCTATCTTTTTCCATATCAAGACCCAGTTCACTGGTTTCCCTACTGTGACCACCACTTAATTGCCCCTGATATGGCATTCTATCCTAAGGGTTTGCTAGTCTTCTATTCCTTAAGCAAATACACAGCTCTTTGAGGTTTTAAGTAGGCTCCATGCCCAGTGTTAACTTACAACCCTGAGATGAAGATCAGAGCTGCGACTGAGTCAGACACTTAACCGACTGAGCCACCCAAGCACCCCTCTTTCAGGTTTTCTGATAATCATGGCCAACAATGACAAAGCAGAAGGAACTCAATTCCAATGCTTTCCTTACCTCTTCTTTCCCATTTAGAACTAAATGGGGGGAATAAAACTCTACAAAACAGGGATTTTAAAAAGTAATTGGCTTTAAATCTCATTCAAGGTCAACATTCTTGACATAGCCAGGAAGAGAGTTATTAATTGTATTAATATTAATTTATAGTGATAGCAAGACTATTTTGCAGGGATGCATCTACTTGCAGAAAGTAAGCTCAAGCCTCTCTTGAAACACCCCCCTGGCTATCCAGGTAAATTATAAAGAAAGTAGCTTCAACTTACCTTTGTATTTAGAATAACTATCCTATAGAAATGGAGTACAATAGGTCTGTAACCATCTTTTCCTGTTTTTTCTAGTTATAAAAAGATTGCCTAAAATTAATTAGCTTTTGTGATGGGCCTGTCACTTGTTAATCAATACTGTAAAAAGCAGGCAACATCTAGGTATTTTTTACTCTACCTTTTTAACTGAGAAATTTCAACTTCCCTGAATTTACATACAAGTTCCATCAATTTCTCGATTTCTTCACATGCTTCAGACTGTTAAATTTATAAATGCTATCACCCAATAATAGCTAAAACTTCCTGTTTTAATGTCTGAACATTTTATAAGTATGTTAGGTTTTTATATAAATTTATATAAATTTATAAATAAATTTTTATATAAATTTATATAAATTTATAAATAAATCAGATTTATATAAATCTGAGATCCAGTCCTAAAAGGTGACAGGTCACTAAAACTTTGTCCTCTAATTTCATGTCTTTGATTATCCTCTATTGGGTATCCGTAACTGAAATAGGTCAAAATGTAATCACATAATAAACCATGTAAGTACTAAGTACAAATTATTAGAGAATATATTTGGGGTGCTTACAAAATAGTTTGGGTTCATATCCTTAAGGTACTTCTAAAAAGTAGAGAGTATCTCCTAATAAGGAAAGAATATTTGACTAGTAACAGTCTCCAACAAGTAATTCACTCTGGTGATTCTTCAAAATTACATACTGTTGACCCTTTAACAACATGGGTTTGAACTGCACAGGTACAGATAAAGATTTTATTTATCTGTGTTTATTGACATACAGTTGACATGTTATTTAGTTTCATGGGTTCAACATAGTAATTAACATACACGAATTTTTTACAATACTTAAATGTAATTTTCTCTTATGATTTTAATAACATTTTCTTTTCTCTAGCTTAATTTGTAAGAAAACAACATACAATAATATAACATACAAAATATGTGTTAATTGATGTTTATTTTATCAGTAAAGCTTCCAGTCAACAGTAGGCTATAGGCAGTTAAGTTTTTGGGAAGTCAAAAGTTGTACTTGGATTTTCAACTATGCGAGGGGAAAGGGGTGTCAGTGCCCTTAACCCCCGCATTGTTCAAGTCAACTGTAGTTCAGATCTACAACTGTGCAGAGCCATATAGATGAATATCAAACATTGGGTGAAAGAAGAGAGGCACAAAATAAGGAGCTTACAATATTTTGTGTCTTGATCTGGGTCCTGGTGACACAGGTGTGTTCAGTTTAAGCTGTACAAATTATGAATGGTATACCTTTCTGATACAAATTATACTTTAATAAAAAGATTTTTTAAATGTCCTATCACTCAGCATTCAAAAACTATATTAGGCAAGTTCTGAAACCTGAGTTTTACCATCTGGGTTAGCAAGTACTGGTGGGTGTTAATGATGTACCCAAGCTTCTGGAGGATGAATAAAACAAAAAAATAATCTCATACAAGCAGCTTATTTCTGATTTACTCCTAACTTCAAAAATGAAATCTCATAGGAACAATGATAGGAAATACTGGATACCTGTTTTCTAACACAAAATACTTGATTTAAACAAGAACTTTTAAAATCCAGTAATTTTTAAACCAGATGCAAATAGATGTAAGTGAATAACCACTATAAAAGACAAAACAAAACAATTTAACTGAAATCAGGTATCTAGTAAAAAGACAATAAACTTGGACATTCATTTTAAGTTAATAACCCATTTGCACTACTGCTTTCCTTATTCATTTCTCTTTAAATATTGGTGCTATCATAAGGAAGGACAAACCAACTCATGGGGATAGTGCACCTAGCAACTGTTACTCTCATTTGTTAACTACGTTTGTGCATTTTCTTCATTAAAGCAGAAATACTGCATGTGTTTATCAATGAAATTTAAATCCTGACAAGCTACCCGATTTCTTCCTTTTGTCTACCTGAGCAAAAGTTTCTTCCTCCCTAGTGCTCTTTCACCTTACTGACCTGATATACACAAGAGGGTAAATTTGTTATAAATTCTTACCCTCAGCTTTTTTGCAGACAAAGGACTCCCAACCAGAGCCTGTTCCCCAGTGATCAGTAAAATAAGTTTCTAAACTAATTTTGTCAATGTAACAAAACAATGCCAATAATTAAGTTCAGAACTCTTCTTTAAAGAAGAAAAGTATAAAAGTCAAAATTTAAAGTTACTATTCTGAAATGCCAATAGGCTAGAATATCACTAAGTATCACTATCACTATAGTAAGATAATCTCCAGAAAGCTAATTACGGAAACTACATTATTCATTTTAATAAACAGTCAATGCAAACATTCTGCACCTCCTAGGAAAGGGCTGTATTATTTTTGAGCTGTATCAATTGTCCTTATATTTGGCAATGATTTCAGCTTGATTCCCTGAGTACTCTGCAAATGACAAATGGGGAAGACAGAGAACAATGACAGCACCTACAGTAAAAGGGAAAGGAAGGCTTGACAGTGCTTAAACTTTAGTACAATAACTGAATAAAGCATTGGCTATCAGTAGCAAGAGAATTTCTAAATACAGGCAGAGGCAAATTGGTGAAAAGCTTCTCAATTTGCTAAATCTAATTTAAATAGAGAAGGAAACAAAGGGGCCATTAGGGAACTCTGAGTCAATGTGAGGAAAGGTATATTAATAACTTGTATTTTGGGGTGCCTGGGTGGCTCAGTGGGTTAAAGCCTCTGCCTTCGGCTCAGGTCATGATCTCAGGGTCCTGGGATCGAGCCCCGCATCGGGCTCTCTGCTCAGCAGGGAGCCTGCTTCCTCCTCTCTGCCTGCCTCTCTGCCTACTTGTGATCTCTTTCTGTCAAATAAATAAATAAAATCTTTCAAAAAACAAAACAAAACAAAACAAAAAAAACTTGTATTTTGATTAAAAGATACACTGCTAAAAGAATCCTGGGGAAAAAAAAGATTCCAGACTTTCAAGTAAGGCAAAACCAAGGATCTTCAGCTATTTAGGGCAGGTTTAATGAAAACTGGCACAGGCCTTAAATTTTAAAGCAGTCTCTACTGAAAATGAGTTCCAAGATTTTATAAACAAGAGCCCGAAATATGGTATCTGTCAATACTGATAAGCAATTATATACCTCAAACTAAGTAGATAACATAAAGGAGTTACAGTCCCTTAAACTCCTGAATGGCTTCTGTTTAACAGAATCATCCCTGGAAAGTACTTATTTGCCAAATTAGTAAAATTGTTTTAAAAATCCATTATTTATAACAGTAAAAAAATGAACAAGGCAATTTGGTGAAATCTACCACAAACATGGTCAGGAGCAGTTATATTTATTTTTTTAAAGCTTAACACACATAAATCTTCAAACCCGTCTGCAATGAAAAAGAATGTATACTCCCATAATACTTTATTTGCTAACACCTACTAAAAAGTCTGTAGATATTTGCCAACTGAGGTCATATAGTTAGAACTAATAAAGCTAGCCTACTGCTCTTATCAATTGAAACAATTTTTTTAAAGTTTTATTTTATTTAAGTAATCACTACACCCAACATGGGGCTTAAACTCATGACCCTGAGATCAAGAGCCACATACTCCACACATTGAGCTAGCCAAGCGCTCCTCAATTAAAAACTAATAAGCTAGTTGCAAAGTTAAAAGGAAGCCACTAGTACTGGGTTGAACCTGTCACGTTAGTCCAAAAGGCCAACTTACAGTAAGAACGGCTGATCTAGAATATAAATTCTGATTATAGTTTGGCATTAACATACTACTAACACACTATTAACTTCTTTGGCTCTGGATGACAGGCTTCAAGGAGAAGAACAGAAAATATTATCAACCCATGAGTAACTACAGATAAAGCAACTTGTCTCATTTTTGATACCTTAAATATTTCTGTATCTAAAAAAGAAAACAGGTAAGAAGTAGCTGTAACAACAAATGATGAGTAGGCAACTTCTATGGTTTTGTAAGGAAACAAAAGAAAACTTTTACTATTAAGTCAAAATTATGAAAAATAAAGCTCACATCTTTCTACATGGTTCTGATGAAAATAATAGCTCTTATTCACATTGTTATCATAGTAGCTTACAAAATTTAGCGATTTGAAATAAATTACCATACAACTAAAACTATTCTCGTTACGTTTCTAAATAGAATGCTATGTTTCCTTTTTCTAATGGAAAAGTATAAAGTACAACCCAAAGTACTCACCCTGGCTATATCAGATAAGCCATTTGAATGAGCACTCATGCTTGTTTCATGCCACAATTTACATTTATATCTTAATTTACACTGATACAGCCGTACAATTTCAAAATTGAAATTATAAACACTGTACTATAAATTTTAGAACTTCTTCCTCTACAAGTAACTATTTTAAAACATTTTCAGTTAAGGAACATATCACTGAAAAGATACTTTGTTAGAAAATCTCTTTAGAATGACACACAAACAAATCAAGCCTAAGAATTAAAAGACTGTTACCATTTGTAGGCAATGTAAACCATGTCTTAACATGACACGTACATGCACTTAGCAATACTCTTTTCTAATGAAAGAGATGGAGTTAAGTCCACGAGTAGTATCCAAACTATGCCAGAGGACACAAATGCGTTGCCAGGCAGAGTTAAAAGAATCTAACAAAGCTTTGTGTGAATTTTTAAAACAGCATTTGTGCTTGTTCTAGTAATTAAACACAGAATGATGGAGCGCTAATAAATATTCAGCAAAATAACTGAACACAGCATATACTACTGTAAAATGTGTGTTAAGCAGAAAGATAAACCAAATTATCTTTTGCTATAAATGAACTCTTAAGACTTCATTCTATATTTTAAAAAGTTAAAAACAAAATTTATATAACATTTCTATGAGAAAAACTGTTTTAGGAGTTTACAAAACAGTAATGCAGGGTCTAGGGAATCTAACAAACAAGCTTGATGTTAAAGTTTCTCAACAGGATTAAACAATGACTTTCTACTTTGATACCTTGGTCTTGTCCCTTTTCCAATTTCTTAATATGAAGTAACATTTCAGTTTGAGTTACTAAGGCATTCACAGAGAAATCATATAAAATAGGAGAAAAGTAAACTAACTGTAGTTAATTTTATAGAATATATTTTTACATTAAAATATACAAGTGGGTAATATAATAAAATTTAATAGAATATGTAAGTCCTTCAAGAAGGTAAATATACTTAAAAGTAAAGTAAAAAATAAAGTCTGTTTACATTCTATTTAAAATATAGATTGCTCTTTTGGTTTATTTTGCTGCTTTGTCCCATGCTAGATACCATGTGATTTCCCCCCCTAAAATGACATATAAAACTTAGGTTTAATGATGAGAAACCAGTACAGTGCAAAGCAATTCATGCATACACTTTTGCATGTATGCATTCCATATGTAAGTATTCATACCTATCCCAGAGGTTCTTTGATTCCTGAAACGTGTTCAAATGGAACGCTTGGTAGAAAGCAGTTGAAGGATTCCTGTGAGATCCAAGAATCAAATGGAAATGAGGTTGAGAAAGTACAGTAAAATCACTACTTTTCAAAAAAAGATGGAAGATTTTAGATTTCTAATATAGTGTAACGGCTTTAATAAAAAGAAAAAAAAACATAAGCTTGCTTAAAAACATTTTCAAAGAAATTAAAAAACTGCATGAAATCCAGCAGACCCTGACAATTCAGGATCACAGTTCTAAAAGAAAGAGGTAATAGAGATAAAAGAGCATCCAATTATGTGTGTTCACATATGTTTAGACATATATGAATGTGACCAGTTCATAGCCTAATCAACACTACTCTATATCAGACGCCATTATAAGTGTCTCCACATTTAGCAGTTTAGCAAAGCTGCTCCCAGGTACAGGATTCATGTAAAATAAATTAAGCTACATCTTCATAATATAAAAATTCTTAACAGGATCTATTTGATAGAGTTTGATGATGAACAACAACACCTTTTCTGGGTTGGACTTGACATGATTTCTACCTTCATAATCCATTTATTTATGTGTGATTTCTCTGGATTAGGGCAAAACATGGTGCAGCAATTATATGGCAGCTTTCTAATTTCTTGTATTAGTATAGTGCGCCTTTAAGGGGTAAGAGCTCCCACACCTTAATCACCATCTATTTCTACCATTCCCTGGAAACACATTCCCTAGGGCTATACCCATAGAATCTTAACTGATGGGCTCATCCTGGCGAGCTCCCAGCCTGCATGATTCACCTCACATCTCTGGAGTGGATTCTTAGGGGACTACTTAAAACTCTTGACAAATCTACTAATAGCTCCCTCTCTACCTCAGCATTTTCCTGTAGTTTTCCCAACCCCAACCTGTGCATTAGGGAGCTAGCAAAAACTTGTCACATTACCTCTAAAATCCTTGACCCACGCTGTAGCAGAATAACAGCAAGCTAAGAATATTAAGTACTTATTACATACCAGACTCGATTCTGAGTGTTTTACATTCATTAACACAATTCTACAGCAACCCTAAGAGGCAGGTGTTATTACTATTCCTATCTCACCAATAAGGAAACGGGTCAGAAAGAAGTAATTTGCTTCCCTGGGGCAGATAATACATTATATGTTAATAAAAAAATAAAAAAAGAAATCACTTGCTTGATGTCGCAGAGCTAGTAGGTAACAATCTGGTCCTAGAGTTTATGCTCTTAAATCACTATGCTAAACATATAGTGGAGTTTAATTTTAACCTCTCTAAGTCTGTCTCTTTATCAGTTAAATGGTGATATGATCTAGCCTTGCACAGCGGTTAAAGAACTGAGACTATATATAAAGCTCTTTGTATATATAGTCAATAGTCAATAAATAATAGCTATTATTTCATCATCAAAATGAAGTTCAAATACAACATAGCAATTCTGAGACCCTCCATAAGCACCTTAAGAGAGTCTCTACAATATTACTAGTACAATAAGAAAATTATTTCCAAATTCTACTGGAATAGCAATCAAATATCGATGGTCAATAAGCAAAACAAATACTCAACAGAATTCCAATGATTTCAAAATTCAGATTAAGACTCATTGTCTTAATACCTACTGAATTTTTAAAAATACATTTTTTTAAAAGGCATTTTTTATTTTAACCACTAGGGTATCGCTTAGATGATCCAAAATTAGGAAAGGCAGACAGACACTAGATGCCAGAGTGTCACCAAAGCAACTATTTGATTAATTGGCATCTTCAGTATATGTACTTCTTTGTCTGCTCTACCTACTTTTAACTCCTTTCTATGCTTTTAACCCTTTCTCTATTTTTCTCTAGACTAGGTCCAAGGTAATCAAATATATTGATTAGACCTGCTAATATCAAGGATTAAGAGGCTGCAAACTACTATTTATTTAACAGCTTATATCCTCTCAAGATATATTTGGCAGGGCCTTTTTTTCACTGTACTTGGAAATCAGTCTACCAATTTAAATGAAAGTCAACTGAACCAACTGAAGACTCGATTGGCTTTTTTTTTTTTTTTTAAACCAGGTTTACCCAGGACCATATGGGGACAAGTTTGCTATTCACACAGGTCTGTCTGGATTTAAAACAGAATGACTCAAAGAGGAAAGTAGTAAATATGAGAACAACAAAAAGTAAAGCTGGAGGTTATTCTGCAAGTCTGGAATTTAAAATTCATTAAAAAGTATTTACAATATATTTATAAGGATGACATTCTTTAAAAAAAACTACAGATCCCCTAACTTTGGAAAAATATATACGTATATATTTAAATCAAATTCATATGCCAAATAAATTGGTTTTAAATGAAATCATATGACTTAAGCTACAAGATTCCAGCATTTTTACAGCACAGACTCTAAAAATGAAATGTTTCTCATAAGTCAAATGTAGAAGTGAAAAAAGAACATATCTGCAGTTAGTTGTATATCTTGGGGCAAAAAAGGAACCTATGAAATAAAATACTATAAATGGACCTAAAGTCTTCAGAACATGTCAGAACAAATACACTTAGGTTGCAAAAGCTAGCAGTGAATCACTTTCTACATACGTTTAAAATGAAGAAGCCATATGGAGTAATACAATCCATGTACTCTAGAAAAATTTAAAGAGTCTAGATTCCAAGGATAAACATTTAGACAAGCTTATAAAATATGACATTTTTGGTTTCTCAAATACTTCAGCAGGGGATGTCTTCCATAAACTTGAGGGATTTTTGGGAAATAGCAACAATTAGTCTCAAAATATTGATTATAGGCATAGATTAAAGAAGTCTGTAAAACCTAGCTGATCAAGAACTTTAAAAGAGCCATCTGTAAATACTGAAGGGCTTGATCATCATCAAAGGCTTCTGTTTTGGAATGGCATAAAATTGAGGAAATTAATAGTCCAAGGAAAACAGTGTTAATAGAATCATTTCAAGGTTATATAGTCTATGTAATCTGAAGGCACCAAGTTGCAACTGAGGTCATTAGAAAGAAATACTGAATTTTATGCAACTTTGGTCACAAATTCTCTTCTGCCCAAAAAATAAAATTTGAAACCAGTTTTCTAATAATATTATTTGATGTCAATGTTAACTATTAATCTGAATATAAAGCCAACAAAGCGCTTCTTAGGGAGACTGAGGTGTGGTTTATTCTGAATTTCAGCCAGCTAAATGAAAATGCTGTTTTCCCATTTGTGGACATTTTTCAAAACCAATGAACAAAATATACCCTTTTCCTCCTGACTTTATATAATAAATAACCTGTCCTATTAATTTCTAAGTACATAAAAGTAGTACATCACAGAGTGGCTCAAATATGACAAAAATTGACCTGCGTTGCTAAGATACTATCTTTGTAGGGTAACTATAACAGAGAGGAAAAACATTCTATACCTCAAAACTAAGCTATGAAAATTGTTGAACATTAAAGGATATACATGAGCCCTGAACTCAGCAAATACTTTCTTCTCTTATGTCAAAACTCAACTTTAGCGATCTCTAAATAGAAACCAGGGAAACACAATAAGCAGAAGAATAAGAGCCATCTCCAATATTATTATCTAAGGATTTAAAATGACTAAAAATATCCTTTAGGTAAAGGGCTACAACACAACAGATCAGTAGCTACAGTAGCTTTTCCTTCCTCCTGTCTTATAGTGAGCAAATTAATAAAACAAAACTAACTCTGGAAATACCCAAGAGCACTGGCTTTGGTGTCATAAGGCCTAAGTCTGAATATATGCTATGTTACTTATTAACTATGGGATTCAAACCCTCAAAGCCTCAGTTTCCTTAATCCATGAAAAGGGGAGGAACACTTCCTTACAATTGCTGAAAAGCTCAAATGAGATTATGCATACATAAGGCCTCACAAAATTAAGCTTGGTTTGTGTTAAATATAGGATTAGTTTCCAAATCATGCCATATAAAAATCAACTTTTAGTAGACTATCTTAACATACACCCAATATTTCATCATTACTAAGGTAATATTGAGGCAAACAGAATACTTAAACTTAGAGCTGGGTATACCAAGCTATTTCGTACATTCCACTGGATAAGAATTCTGACTTCTGGGACTCAGAGCTCCCCAGGATTTCCTTATTACACAACTTTATTGCAAGATTTTAATTAAAAATACAATAATCACTGAAAGGGGTACTGAAATGGTTCCAAGATACATACTACTTTAACAATAAAAGCTTCAAGAAACACCTTTAACAGCAACCATAAACTTCTGATAAAAAAAAATCTCAATTTCTCACCATGACATTTAAGCCCTTCACTCTGGTTCTTGTCAAATTAATCACATCATTTCCCAAATCTGACATCTTATTCTTCCACACTGTTACACAAACTGCCATCCTCCTCTACTCAGAAAATCATCCCTTTCTCTTAACAGTGACCTAACCTAAGTCACCCTTTTAAGATTCAGTCCAACAGTTAGCTTCAGAAGAATGCACAAGTAATAATGGGTTGATGCTGAGGACAGAAACTGGGTGGCTGGAGGACAGAAGTGCAGAGAGGCTTTCAGTTTATACTATTGTATATTTAGAACTGTATAAACATATTACCTATGCAGATAATAAATTAATTTTAAACAGAAATCAGTCTGACTTTATGTCCTAAACTGTTCCGATAGAACCTTATATTTTACTCCATCACAGCCTATGATGTATATGAAAGCATATATTTGATAATTATTTTCATATAATCTGAGATCTTGGGAGGGCAGGATAGTCTTTTTTTTCCGTATCCCAGTGCTTACTATTCAGAGAACACAAAAAAAGTTGAATGACTGACATGCTGTCACTTTAAATGTTTTCTTGGGTATTCAACCTACCTGATGAATATCTGCAAGCTTCGTTTTTGTTTTGTTTTGTTTTTTGTCACATGATAGTCTGGTGGCAGGAAGGTTTAAGTTGGCAGCTATCTTATGAAACATGTCTAAATGTATCGAGTCATACACTTAAAATCTGACCAAGTCTCAAATTCTAACTTTACCAATGAGGAAAACTGAGATAAGTTAAAAGACTTAACTAAAGAAACTAAATGGTAGAAAAGCCAGGATTAGAACCCAACTGCTATATGTTTTACAACATCATGACTTTTCTGGCCTAAAACAATGTCTCCCTTTCTGTTATTACATCCATACACCATGTAATTACACTTTCAGATCAAGACTGAAGACTCTTGGTATGATTTATAGCATGTTAAGGTGTGATCTGGGAAAACAGTTTGTGGACAATGAAATACTAACATTTCTGCAATGTATGCTTGCCATACATAATATATATATATGGACTGTTTACAAACTACCTGCATACCTCATTTAATCCTCTCGAACTGTGCAACACAGGTATTATTTCCATTTTTCATATGGGGAAACAAGGGGCTTATAAGACTAAATAACCACCTGAAGGTCAAATGCCTCATGTATGCAGCACAGTTGGGATTTCAGCCCAGGCATGTCTAACTCCACTGTCTGTAATGGTCATTCATATGATATGCTAATACATAATTAAGCACACTATTGATTTTATTTGACCAAGAGCCTCCCTCTCCTTTTTTGTTTTTGTTTTGTTTTCAAAGGTTAGGTAGACCAAATATGAAGCAAGGATGGGTTTCGGATTAACTTACAAAACTATTTAGTAAAACTTAATTCTAATTCTCCTTTAGAAACTAGTTGGTTTTAAACTTTGTTTTGGGTATCTTTCATTCACCGATTAAACAATTTTCTTGTTTAATAATGAAGAGGAATTGCCAACATTTAACATATACCAGCATTATTTATAATAAATGACCCATTAATTACAGTTTCTCTTCTATATTTAATATTCTTTCATCAAATTTTAGTGAAAGCTTATGGGGGAAAGGAAGCTCTAAGTAATTTAACATTCAGACTTCACTTACTTGTTTTGCTTACTCCAATTAGCAAGGCACATACTAATAGCCCATTTCCTAGGTGAACACTTAAAATTATTACTCAATGATCTGTAGAATTTTCACATAACCATCACATATAAATGTATAACTTACTGAGAGTTCATTCTTTTTAACAAATGTTAGTTGGGTACAAAGAAATAAAACTAAATACTGAAATCTAATTTTGGGCTTTAAATTTGAGAGGTAAGCAATCCAGAGAAGCATGGATGAAACTTAATTCACTTGATTTAAAGGCACATTATGAACACACTTTTTAGAGATAAAAGCAGAGAACATATCCTTACTATTACCAGCCAAATTTGAAATATATACGTTAAAATATAGTAAGAAAGTCACGTAATGATAAATAGGAAGGATATGAATTGGTTACTGTTCTTAAATCTTTATGGAGGGGTTTTTGCCCTAAGCCATGCCAGATTAAGAATGTAACAAATATTGAGTAATTTGGTATGTTCAAGAATTGTTGTGGGAAAAACCCAAATTATACCAATGATTCAGGTATGCACATTCTTTGTGGATTCTGTAATTTTATTATACCATATAAAAGAACAGCTTCAAATAACAAGTCCACTTGGTTTAGTATAAAGAACTAACTAAGGGATTTATTCCAATTCAGGAATTTTGCTGCACATACCCCTTAAATACTGCCAACTATTAAGGTTTTTTAATTAAAAATCTGCTCTTCCCATTAATAAGAAATTGCTTAGGGAACATCATCATTTGGGCTACATTTAACCAGACAAATCTGATTTTATAAACCCTCTCTTCCTCATAAAGAGTATTTAAAGAGTAACGCAATTGAGAAATAAACAGTATCTGTTCAAAAAGGGAATACATACTGGTCTAAAACAACTATTTAAAAAAGGAATTAGATGCCTTTTCTTCATTAGTAACAAGTATTCCTATTCCTTCTGAGACCATTCTTTCATGTCATTTCACTCTTATGTTTTTCTGTCTTGGTTATCTGCCATCACTCTCTGCCTCCCTCTACCCCAACTTCTGCTATTTTAGGAAAGAAAAGTCAAGATCTTTTTATACTCCCCTATCAACCATTCCTCAGTAAAGAGACTAATTTTGGTTTCTTTACCATCTGATTGTTGAGGGTGCTCTTTGTTACTAGAACACTAAAGTGCATGACTACTTCTAATTTCTTCTGGTGCACAGAAAGACTATTAGCAAGTACCAGATCCATAAATCCAGTGTCACGTTTTACTATTTCCAAATTAGTGCTATCAGAATTCTCCAAGAACAGATTAATATTACCCTTATTCTCAGGAAGCAGAAAACACATATACCACAGTATCAGTACTATAAAAAAATGACTTCTCATAAAAGCGATTTAGTTCAAGATACCCTACTTCCCCTACAAGGAAAAAATAGTGTTACTAACATAGTTAGAGTGTGTCTTACCCACACACATATAAGCCCTTGTGTTTGCTAAAGGTTATCCAATAGAATTTAGTTAATACATGATTTTGAACAATATATATGTCACTGTTAATTTAAAAAAGAAAAGCACCATACTGCCTACTGATACACTTTTGAACCATTAATCTTTCTGGAAATCTATGATAATTTCATTTACTTAGAGCCATGCTTATGACTAAAGTATATTTTAGTAATCAGCATGGCACTCTGATGAATCCATCAATTACCAGTTTTTGTACTAAATAATAACGTCACTCATACACAGGATTTCACACTTTGATTACAAAATCCTTGGTAAGAGTACATAAGATAATATGTAGTGTGTGATTTAAATGTCAACTGTAAAGCTGGAAGGCCAAAATTACCTCCATAATTCCGTATCGATAAAGAAACATAAGCTCCCAAGAAATACAGATTCAACTAAGGAGCTTTCATTTGTAAAGACTAAATGCAGTGAGACTTTTAGAGCTCTAATAAGTATCTATAGACTTTACAATAAAGGTAAAAGCGACAGTTCTGTCTCTTTGTACCATTTACATAATCTTCTCACTTAACCATCAAATTAAAAAAACCTGCACAAGTATGTGTGCGTATAATCTGAGATACATATATAATTGTACAAACAAAATTTGTATATTTATAGCACACACCAGGATACACCACTTAAAATTCACAATTTATAATACTTAATCAGTAGACATTAGCAAACTATACGAATAAAACTGTTAATAAGATATAAAGATATCTGCCACTAAGGGATCCTTACAATCAGGTCTTCAACAATCTTTTGGTTGTAGCTGATAGTTCACAATTGCAGCCATTCATAACAGTTCCTGGAATGTGGCCTACAAGAGTTCACACTGGTCAGCTATCTGTGGAAAACGATCTGTACTGTGTTCCCTTTCCAAAAGTGCCCGTAATATTTTGGACCTCTCCCCATTTACCAAAAAAGAGTCTGTTAAGTGTGTCGGTAATTTAAACAAATTCTGTAACTTTCACTGTAGAAGTGGCTTTTTATGAACTATATTTTCAACCATTATTATATTCTCCAGTTTACACAAAATCAGTTTGAAGAATCAACAACTGACTATAAGCCTTTCCAATGAGAAAGGCTAGAATATATAAACTGTATGGCAATTAATAATAGAGTCAATAGGCAGTGTTAACTGAACTTTAAAACATTTTCTTGCTTTCTATATATAACCGTCAGCCCTTTTAAAGGTACATTATTAAAATGTATTAATATATAAGTCCTCTTTTTAAAAATAAATAAGTCTCAAAATGAAGCTTTGTAAAAGGTAATGAGCCAAAAATCACAAGATAGTTTTCAATATATCAGACTAAAGAACCTCAATCATTTTTGTTAATCTTCCATTCTCCTTCCTTTTCTCAAAGAGCTAGACTATGTTTACTAACATATTAACTTTAAAAAAAGCAAACTGTTTACAAATTTTTAGGATCTGAAATTTGTCAACCTATTCACAAAGTTAAAGTCATAATTACTCAAAACCTCTCACTCCAATGTTTTATTTTGCATTTGAATGGCTGCAACTAAAATTGTATGCAGATTTTAGTTTAAGAAGGCAACCCCAAATCACCATATTAAAATTATGATTTTTGTTGGTACGGTTTCCTCAAAAATAGCCATCTCAGTAATTTAAACATATGCCTAGAAAAACTGTGTTATTTAATTTCAAGCATACGATTTAAAATGCCCTCTTTCACAAAGACTTTCCGTTAAAAACAAAAACAAAACAAAAAACTATTTCTACTTAATGGATTTATTCCTTCACCAGGTGTGTTGGTCCAGTGACAAAATAGTCAAATGTGTAAGATTACATCTTGAAAACTAGCATGTTAAATTAAAAACCAATGAAAGACTATAACAAAAATTAGAAATGCAACATTGGTAAGCAATGAAGATTTTAAAAGACTGGGTGAGGGAGGGAAATACCATATTTAATATAGGACTGCATACACATCAAAACCCCTGCACTGGATTAACTATTGCCTGTTGGTAAGAACAGATACAGTAGTATCTGTAGCTCATTCACCTTCCGAAATAAATTCTTAAAATTATTAACCCTTTTAATAAAATAAGAGGATAAATAATTGCATCTCTGAGGTCATACCCTAAAGAATACATTCCAGAGTTTCCAATTGTCAACAGATCTCTCTGCTTCATGCCACATCATCATATTAAAGTTCTGGGGAATGTAACTACATATGCAGTAAACTGAGAGAGGTATGAAGAGGAGAGAAAAATACATTCTTCATTCATAGATGTGCATGTGTTTTACAAGGAGGGGGGTGTGGTTTGGGAAACCACTCATCATTTCTTGAGATATGGAGGCAATGTACTTCAGGAACAGAGAGGCAAGCAAATGGTTATTTACCAATCCATCAGAAAAAATTGGCTTCTGGCAGCTAGAAAAGGGAAGATATCTGTTGCCTCTTATAAAAGGTGAACAAATAAACTTAATCTGCATTTCAGGTGTGTCCCTATGTGTGAAAAGTGAAATATGGGAGCAGATGTAAAGAGGGATTTTTCTGAATGGCTTGTGGAATCAGTTTCTTTACTTGGTAGTCCCATCCATATAAAATTTCTCAATGACTAGCTAGCTGAGCTCACTTATGGACACGTGGTATTCTCTAAGAGTTCTCAAATGGAAGAAAGACTCCCAACAAGCAAGTCACCTACAAAAAAAGATGAACTTTGAATTACAAAAAGCAGAGAAGATGATTTCATGAGTATTTTTCAAACCAACAGAAGTATATAACAAAAATACAAGGCTAATTAAAAATGAAAAGTTAAGAATGTGAAGGAACTCAGAAGAAACAACTTTAACAGATCTCATTGTTCTACATACCAATTACTCTAGAAATCCATAAAAATATCTTTAAACACATCTAAAATTAACCTCGCTCAAAACAAAAATCCCAGGAAATAAGTGGCTAACTGTAAAGTACCTGAAACTTTCTCTGTAATTTTTAAATGTAATTTTAAAGCTTTGTAACAAGTCAGTTTTTAAAAATTTGCAATATATGTCAAATTTTCCTAAGACATTTCCTGAAAACCACTTAAAATCCTCACTAAACCATAACCAAACATCAACTGTTGTAGAATTGGTATGGCAATACATCAATTTTCACCTAAACCATTAAAAAAAGCATCCCTTAAATAGAGGGAGCCAATTGTTGACAACTGTTAACACTTTTTCTATAAAATTACTCTAATTTTAAGAACTGTAGCTTTTACTACGGTTAAAGAGTCTCATTTCATACCTCCCTTTCTATAGTTAAAAAAAAAAACAACTGATGGAAGATAACATCTTTCCAATACATTTTACTTAAAAAAAAAAAAAGAAAAAAAAAAAAGGATCTTAACGAAGTCACTGGGAAGCCTCCTGACCTTCTATGTTCTTGTATTTAAAAGGCTGGAGGACGATATGATCTTCAAACCCAGACTTGACATTTCACCATTCTCTCTCTAGCCTTTGCAGATACACTGGAGGAGATTCCTTACTTACATGGATCTTTCCCTGCTAGAGGACCTCTGGTTTTCCAGAATGGGAAACTTCTAATTTTATGTCTTAGTCTCCAAACTCACACTGACAAAACTCTTAAGTGTTCAAGTGTTGTTACCTAAGAAAAGGACAGTCCTATGGGGCATAATCTACTAGTTGCCACCTGTAAATTGAGAGAATTAGGCTTAAATCCACCTTTCTGAATGAACAAATGTTGTGTCCTTACCCAGTTGTGCTTTTAAATGAATGTGACAAGACCAATTCTCTCATTATACCTTCACGTTAAGCAATCTAAAACTATGCCTTTTCAAGAACTGACAAATCAATCTTACAAAACACAAACTAATTTTTATACTTAAAAATGTTAAGGGACTCAAAGTGAAAAAAAGAACTCTTCTTAAGTTGCATTCTAAACTACAATGTTTGGTCAAGCATTCCTATCAAATATTTTAAGTAAGATTTCCATACCTGTCTTCATCACCATCAACAGGAATAGCTATGCTGAATACAGAAGTAGCGAGACTGTTCATAGGTGTTAACTGAAGGGGGTTTGCCAGGGCATCTGCAACAGGAGGCTTCACAACAGACTTATTTTCAGCAATGAGAGAAAGTGGTGGTTGAGGTAGGGGTTCTGATTTTCTTCTAGTATCGTCAACTTGCCCGACTAAAGGTTGGGTCTGAGTCTGAAACTGGCTTAGGTCAGACTGTGGTAGACTTGTTGGTGCACTGGGTGTGCCTTGCGCTAAGGGCAGCCCAACATGCTGGATTATGCTGCTGCTCCTGCTGACTGGCGTATGGCTGCTCAGCTGCTGCGGCTGGACCAGAGGCGCGGGTACATTTGGCATAGTCACAGAGGTGGTAGACACACTAGGCACGCTTGGAGCGGGCACGACTGCAGGCACGTTTGGAACTCCGGGTAGCATGGCGTGGGGGCCGCCAGGCACCGATGACGGCGCACCACTGCCACCCATCTGCGGCGGAGGCACGGACTGGGGCTGCCCGGTCCCAGGGGGAACCAGGCCCGGCGGCACCGCGCATCCCACAGCAGCCAGGGGCACTCCGGCCGGCTGACCAGGCGCGGCCTGTCCGCCTGGCGCGGGTCCCGGCCCCGGGGCCACAGCTTCACTGGGCAAGGAAGACACGCCCATTATCTGCGCCCCTACCGAGGAGGCATTCTGGCCGGTGCCCATTGGAAGGCTGGCAGCCGTGGGGAGGCTCGCTGCGGCGCCGGTGGAGGGCTGCGCGGGGCTGGGCGGCTGCAGGCCGGCCACGTGCTGCTGTAGGTACTCACTCTGACCCGCGGGCTGGACTGGCAGCAAATGCCCGGGCGGTAGCTGAGGTTGAGTGTACGCGAAAGGCTGGGGCTGCTGCGTCGCGGGGGCGCCAACGGCCGGGCCCGGCTGCTGCGGCAGGGCCACGCCGGGCTGTGTCAGGGTTACATTCGTCAGCGGCAGCCCCTGTCCGTTGGGCCCCTGCGGGAGGACGCCGGGGCCGGTTCCCTGGGGCTGGCTCGGCTGCGGGGCTGCCATCATTTGCTGCGGCCCGGCCGCGGCTCCCGGGAACGGCGGCACTGGAGCCGCGCTCTGAACCACAGCCCCACCTACGGGCGGCGGTGGCTGTGGCTGTGGCTGTGGCTGACCAACGCCAAAACTCTGCGGCTGGGCCGGGGCGGGCTGGCTCATTTTCTCCGACGGGGGTAGCTGTGACACAGCAGTCAAGGAACTGTCAGTTCCCGAGTCGGGCCCATGCGCCCCCTGCATGGAGGCCACCACCACCACCACCGACCCTCCGGTGGCGCCCAGGCCGCTGTCCCGTTCCGCAGTCTGGTCAAAAGTATTGCTGTGCCTAATGCAATCCCCGGACCTGGTCAGGACGCTGCTGTCTGAATCCCGCTCATAGTATTCCATACACGTCCATCGGCCGCGGCGGTAGGGCTCCCCGCTCCCGTGGTCCAGCTTGATCACGCGAAAACGGGAACTACAAGTGGTGGGGGGCTGTGATGCTGCTGCGGTCCCGGGCCCGGCAGACGAGCCCGCGACTGGTGGGGCGCCAGGTGCCCCCGAGGAGGGGGCCGAGGTGGCGGCCGCCGCCAGGGTACTGGCCAGCGCCCCAGCCACGCTCCGGGCCGAAACGGCTCCTCCTCCGTTGGCGGGAGCAGCCGCCGCGGCCGCCAGCTGCCCGTCCAGGAGGAGGTTTGGGGAGACGGTCCCGGGAGTCTCCGCATCCCCAACATTGTTGAGCGTCTCTTCGGAGGAGCTGCGCTCGCAGACCTCCTCAGGGCCATAATCCGTGGCCCGAGAAACGTCGAATATCTCGGAGGAGACGTCCTCTGTACGTGACTCGTCCGGGTCGTCCAGGCTCTCAGTGTCCTCGGTGATGCTAGTGGCCACCTGGGCCGTGGTGACACTAGTGATCTGGAAGCAGCTCTTCTTCTTGGCCGGCATCTTGGACATGGTGAGGAAGGCTGGAGGGCAGAGAGGCTCGCCGGCTCCTCTGCGATCTTGCCGGAAACCAGGAAGGGCAAAGCAGGGGCCCCCAAAGACAAAGTCCGAGTCCGCGCTGGGGTCTGAGGCCCGCCGCTGTTAAGAGTCACTGGCTGATCTGGCCGCTGGCCGCTCTGTGAGACATCCTCCTCCCCGTTTCCTTCTGAGTCGATCTCTTCGGCTCTGCCCCCGTCGCACTTGCGCGGCGGCTCCTCCTTCCTTTTCGCCTCCCGCAGCCGCGGCGCCTCAATTCAATCCCCTCAGCGGCGCCGCGAGCGCTGGAGCGATCCCAGGGGCGGGCCGCCTGCTTCCTCCTCCCGTCTCCGGGGCCGCCGTGGTCAGTCCAGCTCGGCGCTCGGCGCGGTCAGCAGGCCTTGGCTGGGGGTGGGAGTGGGAGGGCGAAGGGGAGGAGGCGGCGGCGGCGGCGTGAGGGGCGGTGCTGCCCCGCTCGGGCTCCTCAGGCCGGTGCCGGCGTCAGCTCTGGGCTCTCGGACGCTGAGAGAAGAGGAAGGAGTGGCGAGTCTGGAGCCGGGGATTCCTGATTCAGCCAGGAGCGGCGGGCCGGGGCTGCCTGAAGGTCCGCGGGCGGGCGGCGGAGCTTCGGCGCGGGCGGGCGGCCCCCTCCCCGGCTTTAGCCGGAGCTCAGCCCCAGGGACATGTCGACTGTCTCTGGCGGAAACCCGCTCCGGGGGAGGGGAAAGCCGGCTCGGTCCTCCCCTTACAGGGGGAGCCACCCCGCGGGCGGCGGCGGCGGTCTCGGCCTCCCCTCGCGGCTCCTGAGAAGAGTGAGGGGCGGCGGCGGTGGTGGCGGCGGCTGCCGGCTGGTTGGCCGGCGAGCGGAGGCGCTCCGGCTGTGTGAGGTAGCGGTAGTAGCTTTTTCGGCTCCTCCTCGGTGCGCCCGGTTCGCAGACCCTGGAGAAACTGAAATTCAAACTGCTGAAGCGGCGGCTGCAGCTCCCTCCCCTCGGCCAAGATGGGGCTGAAATGGCCGCGCCAGGGATGCTGGGAGGAGCAGCAGCCCCGCTGCCGCCGCCGCTGTCGACTAAAATGCCGCCGCTGCCGCAGCCACCGCCAGCGCCGCAGCCGCCGCCGTTCCGTGACGCACCGGCGTCGTGACGTCACCGCCCCGCCCCCTCCGGTTTCCTGCAGTTTCGCGTGGAGGCTCGAGGGGGAGGCGGTAGGAGGGACTAAAGGTTAAAAAATGGGAGCGGTTTTTTTTTATTTAAAAATTTTTTAAATTAAAATATACGCTCTAGGTCTTTAAGAGTTGAAGAGCGAAGACTCTTAAATTCCAAGCTTAGAGAAGCTTACAACCGCGCCAGTCGGTTTTGTTCCGAGACGCTGGAAGACTGGATGGAGGTCATGTGCTGTGTCTAATGTTTAGCAAAATCTTACAGAAACAAGGGCGATAGAAATGGGGGTTAGGGAGATTTAGTCAGGATAAAGAGGGAGACCAATGGAGGAAACGAATCACTTAAAAAAGTCTTTTGAAAATAAATGTTGACCACTGTAGTCAGAGGAGTGAAATGTTGAGAGAAATGGGGATGATTAACCAAGAATAGCAAGCCAGATTGAGTCAGAAAACTGATTTTTCAGCCAGAAATTCTGTCTCCAACAATGGCATCAGGAGATGGTTACTTGCACCAGGGTGAGCTCAGTTTAAAAAAAGATTAGGGGTTACCAACATCCCTAATTTTCCTGAATTTTGCGGTGATATCAGCATCGAAGAGTTCATTTAAACTCTTGAGACTTTTACTTGCAGCACGAAATCAGCATATGGGCTCCATAAATGTAGAACCTACTGCGTTAAATAGTTATAGTTCTTTCTTTTGTTTATTCTAAAACTCTTAGTTGGAGCCAGAGTGTTACATGGTTTGAATTGAGCCATGAACAACCAGAACAAGTCAGAAAGCACCCTTTCCTCTCCCAGTACAGAGAGCGGCTATAAAGTACAGGAGATTTTATCATCTTTTAGTTACTTTCTGGCGAGAGAAAGTGGTATGGCCATTCTCTTAGTTTAAAAAAAATGGGGAAGGTGGCTCTTGAACTTTGACACACTAATACATCATTTAAGTAAAGTTCAAGAAATCTTGCCGGGGGAAATCAAGATTTCATATCACAGCTTTAGCAGTCATTATCATTATGACTTACATAAATCAGTTAATCATTGTACTCAGTTCTCTAATCTTTGTAGAGTAGAAATAGTTTTTATGCCAAAGGATGTTTTGATAATGATAGTTCACAGAAAAATTTTAGGTCCTTAGTTGTAAATAACATACAGACACATGGCTTTTAACCTTAGTAGAAACCATGTCCTCCAAACCCAAGTGAAGGAGGTCAGGATGTGAAATAAGACCACATAATAACATCCCTGTTTCTTAAGAAGATGGGAGAGAGTAAAGGAACAAAGTGTAACATGCTGCTTTTGTGGCAGAGATAGCTAATGGAATGTTTCATTTCTAAGTCTGTAATTTTGGTAATTGTTAGAGATATTTTCTATTAATGTTAGATCAACTGGTTAAATCCAATATAAACTTATGAAAGCTTAATTTAACTTTGGATTGATTTACCATATTGTTAAAAATGGTGATCAATTTTGGAAAATAAGTATCAGATGCCTGCTTATCTCATTACATTATCTTATTACATAAACTTGTTGATTACTTATTATGATAATCTTTAATCACACAAAGGAAAAATCTAAAGTAATCTGTAAGATAATTTCTCCTTAAAGAACACATTAAGGATTTATTATGAAATGAAAGTAATGATAATGAAAGTAATGATAAAGAGATCAGTAAGGGGCTATATTTTTGGTAAGAATGGGGTTAAAGATGTTAAAAGACATCTTAGCCTAGAATAAGATGTATAAAGTTAAAATGTTTTATTTATATGCTTAAAGAATTCTGTGTGAATAAAATAGTTCTCTTGAAAGTAAGTTTTCCAAAAGTCTTAAAGGCCCCAGCTTCTTTTATACATTTGCTCCTTAGAAATGTAGAGAATTTATTCCATAAAATTGCTATTGAAGAAATGATAAAAATTCTGGTTGTTACAAATAGGTTTGAAAACACTTTACAGAGAAAAAAAATCATAGAACTGTCATCAGACTACACAACTATGTAATTCATGGTTGGCCCACAAAGGATTAAAAGCCTCCACATAACTAATTAAAATGATAGGAAACCAGATGTACCAGTCAGTATATGCTCTGGGTGTGTGTGGAAGGTTGGCAATAAGTAGCATGGTAGCCTAACTCACTGGAACTGGAGAGATCTCTGGAGTCCTTCAAACCTCAAGACCAAGGGTCTTAATGCAAGTATCCTGGCTCCATGCTTACACCCAAAACCACATGTGGAAACTGTGGAAATCCTTGAATACTGCTCCAGAGTACCCAACTTGACTGTCCTACATCTGGTACTTCTCTCAAAGACTTACTTTAAAGCCATTTATGGAAGGTATGTTTAGGAAGAACAATGCAGGGGGAAAGAAAAAAAAATTGCCAACAACTTAGAAACTAAGGATGGTTTCCACTGATGACCAAAAAAACAAAAACAAAACAAAACAAAACACCACAACTACTCTAGCAAGATTTCATCTTTTCAGAGTATCATACTCCAAATTCTACTAGGTTATTATCTAACCGTATCGGTACCAGACGGTAAATTGTTTCATAGTCACAAGATCCTGGAATGTGAACTGTAGATACTCAAGAGAACCTTTTTTATTTTTTCAACAAGTACATAATACATTTAAAATAGTAATAGTACATTACGTAAATAGGATAGAAAAAAGAAAACCACATTTTTAGGAGAATTTAAGCAACTATGTAGCTAAAAGAAGTAGTCCTTTAGAGTTAATACTATCAGTCAGTGACATTTATTGAGCCTGCCTTGTGTGCATTAAGAATTGGACAGCCCATGGGCGCCTGGGTGGTTCAGTAGGTTGAGCATCTGCCTTCAGCTCAGGTCATGATCGCAGGGTCCTGGGATAGGGTCCTGGGATCGAGTCCCGCATCAGGCTCCCTGCTCAGCGGAGAGCCTGTTTCTCCCTCTCTCTTGCCACTTTGCCCGTTTGTGTTCCCTCTCTCCCCTCTCCCTCTCTAATAAATAAACAAAATCTTTAATAAAGAAAGAAAGAATTGGACAGCCTGTATCCTAGCCAAGAACTTTTTCTGGGATTTAGAAATAGCTTATGTTTACTTTCTATATTTTTTATCACCGAATTGTTAGAAAAATACAAAATGGACGACTAGTTTTCAGATTCCAAAAAGCATTTGCTAGAAATAAATATCAGTTGTCTAAACAAGTAGCACTTGGGACACCTGGATGGCTCAGTTGGTTGAGCGGCTGCGTTCGGCTCAGGTCATGATCCCGGGGTCCTGGGATCGAGTCCCACATCCGGCTCCTTGCTCGATGGGGAGCCTGCTTCTCCCTCTGCCTGCCTCTCTGCCTACTTGTGATCTCTCTCTGACAAGTAAATAAATAAAATCTTAAAAAAAAATAAATAAAAAATAAAAATAAACAAGTAGCACTTGATTTGTTACTATGATTTTCCTGGGGTTCCATTGCTGGAACCATATCTTACTAATAACCCCGGGCAGTGAGGCCATTGTGTAATATTATCTGAAAAGTTAAAAACAAAAACAAAACAAAACAACAACAACAAAAACTGCAATGAAAGAAGACTAAGCCTAGTGGAATTCCGTAAATACTTTTATGAAAGAAAACATTCTAATTGAGATGCACAATCTTTTCATCACTTCAGAGCGAATGAAGTGTGTACAATTTGCACATTTAAGAAAAGTTCTATTAGTCTTCTAAAGTTCGATATACTATGAAACAATAGTGTCTTTTTTAATAGTGAAGATTCCCTTGAGTCCCAAAGATCTTTGAAGTTCAGGCAAAATATAGGAATCCAATGGAAGAAAATGATGCATTTTGAACTACAAATAAATAGAATGTCCTATTAAAGTCTGTTTTCTTCTATTATGGCACTTAATTTAGAATCTAAAATATTATGTGGTTCTGAAATCTTGCTTCATACTGCAATGTAGGGTGACATAGAAAATCTATTAGTAATTATATTACCTTTGAATATGTATATACTTTATTTGTGATCAGTTGGGATAAAATTAAATAAATCTACATTGCCTAATTGGAGAAAACTTGAGATAAAGAGTAAGCTTCAGTTTTGTCGTAAACTTGTTTTGTGACTGTTGACAAGTCTATTAATCCCTCAATTTCCCATCACTAAAAAGAAGCAGCATTGTGGTGACGAGATAAACTATCAATCTCACTGAGAGAGTAGAAAGAAAAAGATAACACATATGGCAGCGTTTTGGTGTGTTTGGAAGAAAAGATGGCAACTAATGTGATACTATTGGCAGTAATATTTTCAATGTCATTTGTTAATTAAAAAAAGAAAGTTATTTGGGGCACCTTGCTGGCTTAGTGGGTAGAGCATGCAACTCTTGATCTCAAGGTTGTAAGTTTGAGCCCCACGATGGACGTAGATATTACTTTTAGAAAATAAAATAAAATAGGGGTGCTGAGTGGCTCACTTGGTTAAGTGTCCAACTCTTGGTCTTGGCTCAGTTCATGATCTCATGGGTCGTGGAATGGAGCCCCAAGTCCGGCTCTGCCCTCAGAGGGGAGTCTGCTTGAGGATTCGCTCCCTCTGCCCTTCCCCCAACTTGCACGCACCCACTCTCTCTCTCTCCCTGTCTCTCTCTCTCTCTCTCTCAAATAAATAAACAAATCTTAAAAAAAAAAAAAAGAATAAAAGTCTTTAAAAAAGTTACTAGGTATATGTGATTTTATGAAGGGGCCATATTCTGTCATAGATAAGCTAATTATTTAAACACAGTTAATGGGATATCCTTTGGTACGGTGAATCATCACCACCTATTCTGCCTTTCTTGTATATGTGAATTTGGTGTAAGCACAGTGTAATTATGTATCGCTTCAAGTGGTAGTATACCTGTAATTTTAAGTTGTAACTTTAACACTCTCAAAAGAGCATTGAAAGACATTGCCAATTTCTAGACTTCTAGGTTATAGTTCGTTCTGTATGTTACTATTATCGGCTTATGAAGTTCAAAGAAATGTGGTTGAGTGTAGAAACTTGTATAAACTGGATTTAGACATGAAGGATGGTCTGCGTTGACTGATAATCTGGTGGTCATTCTGACCTGGCTGATTAGACTAATTTTATTTAATTCATAGGAACCAAGGCACAAATATAATCTTGACTACTTTGTATTAGCAGTTATATTTTAATTCCAAAATAACTAGCTCTTTAGTTATTGGAAACAAAACACTTTTAGCATTTAACTTTAGAATACTTGAAATCCTACTTTGCAGGATTCATACTCATTTAAAGCTCAACCCATGATCCATGTTTGCGCAAGGATTTGGGTGTTACTTAAAATGGTCATGTAACAAGCTGCTTCTCTGCAAATTAATTTTAACTCCTCTCCCCCATCTGTAATCTGGGATCTTTGGAGAAGAAGGAGGCTAGTAAAAAATAAGGAAATTTCTAGTAAGAAATAAGAAATAAGGGGGAAAATTCAAAATCAAGGTGAAATGCTAAAGATATGCCCATTGCAGTTTTGGCCATCAAATATTTAATGAATAATCATAACAGTATTACCATGACACCCATTTTGTGACATTTACCTCTTTTTAAGTAAATTGACTAGATACAAATATATTTTCATCTTCAAATATTTAGAATATTTTTTCCATCTTTACCCCATTTCTTCCAGATTTCAATACTACTCTTTTTTGCACATTGCATGTGTTTATTCAATAGCTGATTTACTTCTAGATTTTTAGCTTATAAATATTTCATTCGTACTTGCTTTATAGGTTCTCCATCAGTACAGTCCTTCTACCCTTTAAGGAAAAAAGATCAACCCTTTCACAAAAATGCATATTTTAAAGAAAGATAAATTAGGTAATAATGATTCATTCACATTTTCCACATATTCTCCTCTGAGTTTCTTTAAGCTTAGCTACTGTGTTTAAAATGATTTTGTTTATTAATATTTCATTTGCAGTATTTTATTTTGATAAAAGAAAAAATTCTTCTAGTAAAATCAAGCTTATATCTTGAACAAACAGCTCCAAATATCTCCTTGTTCATTCATCTAGCATATATTTAGAAGACTACTATGTGCTGCTGGCCTCTTTGCTAGACTTGGGAAACAGTTGTGAACTAAACAAGAAAAGTAAAGTGTTTGTTCAACTAGGTCTTATATTTCAGCACAGGAACAGTCGCTAAATAAATAAATGAATAATGTGGTAATTTCAAAGATTCATGTGTTAAGAAGAAACAAAACAACAATGGAAGGTGGGGCAATGGTACCTTAGGTTTCTGGCAGGTGGGCTCTTTTTTTTTTTTTAAGATTTTATTTATTTATTTGACACAGAGAGAGAGACAGAGAGCACAAGCAGGGGGAGTGGCAGGCAGAGGGAGGGGAGGAAGCAGACTCCCCACAGAGCAGGGGGAGCCGGATGTGGGACTCGATTCCAGGACGCTGGGATCATGACCTCAGCTGAAGGCAGTTGCCTAATCAACTGAGCCACCCAGGCACTCCAGGCGGGCTCTTTTTCAATTGTCAGGATTTAAGAAAGAGAGGCAGGTACAGGACACTGGCCCTGGGCTGGAAACCAGTGTGTTGTGGGGAGGGCGCTGCAGGCATCTGAGATGTAGGCAGGCACCGGATCTCATGGACCTTGTTGGCCAAGTGAAGGAACTTGTAGTTTATTTTAAATGTAATGGGAAGCCACAGGAGGGTTACAAGCAGATGATTAATATGATCTGATTTGAATTTAAAAAGAAACCTCTCTTAACCTCTCATAGTTTAGAATATGTTCAGAAAAATCTATTAAAAAATAGTGAAAGATTAAGTTCCTTTTTATATGGCTATAATTATTTGTGTCATATCAAACTGGTAGAAATATTTAACGATCTCTGTCATTTTTTATCTAGAGATTTAACAATTTTGTAGCACAACAACTCATTAAGTACATATAAGAGGGAAATCTTTTTCTCAGTAAAACCTTAACTAACAAAGTCAGTGATTTTGATTACTCAAGAATTTGAAATGCCCCACTTAAAAACCAAAACAAAACTCTGAACAACAACAAAAAGGAAAACATTTTGTATAGAGGTAATTATTAGATAAGTGTGATAGAACCGCCTGACAAGGAGAACTTCTAACAAGTAGAGCTAATTTTAGGGAGGCTCAGGGCTGAACCTCATTTTTCCAATGAGATAAAAATATACATAGATAAATCTAGGAACGATGTGAAACATTCTGTTGGTCATAAAAGAGCCACAAAGAAGGGACCTTTATGGAAAAAATAGGAGGCAAGGCCATGCATTTCCGTGTTGGTGGATTGCCTTTTCTTTCTTTCTTGTCAGGTACAGTTGAACAGCGGATGATTTTTACTCTTTCATGGGCTATTTCTTTATTAGTAAGAGAATGCTAGAGTGGCATTTTTTAATGAGGTCACGCTCTGGTGCGCTGGTGGTGACAACTGGCCTGGCCACTTTCCTTACTCCTTCCTTTACCTTCTCCCAATTCCCGGTTTATGTGTATGAATGTTAAATTCATTTTTACCATGGTAAACTCCAAAGCAGGGCCAACATGTTTGAGAGCTTAAGCAGTGATAGATGGATGGGCTATTATTTTCTCTGAAGCACACGGTTATTTTCCTAGTGAAACTTGGGAGAAGAAACACCTAGATGTTTTGTGCTACCAGCTCCAATGTAAATGTGAATGGGCTGGTATAAATTCCAAACAAAAAAGGGAAAGAAAACTTCCTTATCTTATTTAATGCTTTTGAAATACATTGTTTATTTATTTGATGGAATTTGATGTTTCTATGATTATAAAGCATCAAGACTAAAAAGAGAAAAGGGTAGCATGCCAAGGTTGTTCAAATTCTTTAAAAGGGGTACACGTGTTCCCGTGTTGCACTTTTGTTAAATATCATTCCAAAACTCTTAAATTATTTTATAATTATGAAGCTTACAACTATTGATCATATTACTTTACAATAGTACCTTGTTATGGGCAGGAAAATATTACTTTATACAAACTTTATAGCCCACCCAATTAATGAACTGTATAGGTAGTTGACTTCCATTTCCTAAAGATCAAACCATTTTAAAGAGGAATATTTGTTATTATTCGATGATTTTTTTTAAATGACAAATATGGTAGAATATTGAGTTTAAAAACATTAAACAGAATTGTATCTCGTCTTTGAAAGAAAATTACATGTATGCATAGGAAAAGAATTTGGGGGAAGGTACATCAAAATTTAAATAGTGGCTATCTCTGGGTGATGAGGTTATTGGCCTTTTTTGCTTGATTTTTAAGAATATTTTCCAGATTTTCTACCACTATCACATTCAATCTTTATCTAAATGAATTACTTTTATACTCAAAAAAATGTACCCCCATGCACCACCTAATCCTCATGTAACTTTGTAAAGGTGTAATGACAGACGAGACGACAATTTTAGTCATGTGATAAATAACACTTCATAATTGCTGTCTAAAAATAAACTGCCCCTCAGGGATAGTATATATTTGAATCCCATCAAAAAGTAACATTAGGAACCATTAGTGCTTTTTCAGTTGGATTGAATTAATGCAAAGATGCTTTAAAGAGTTAATTTATGAAATTAAAAAGGAATTTAAAAAGAAATTAGAAAGACATAAAAGACAGAAATGTAATGAAAATATGAGAAGTAAAATTGAGCAAAAATGGAGTGTTAGGAAACCTTTGTAGGCTCTGCAGTATTCTGTGCAGCTATGGGTCTTAGAACAGGTCATGACCTCTCTGGGTCTCATACTCTTTATCTGTGAAATAAGGAGGTTGACTGAAAGGATGTCTATTTTTGGTTCTAATATTTTATGAATCTAGACTCCCAAAGGATAAGTTTGGAGTCTTGGTGTTTCATGCAACAGCCAACAAATAAATGGGTCCACAAAATGTTTTTGCTTCAGTGTTGGTAACACTCAAATACACTAATTATTGCCTGATTCCCCAAGGTCACTGTCTGCCTCAGGACGTTTGCATTTCCTGTACCTTCTGCTTATTCACTGAGAGATTTGCATGTTTACTTCCCTCACCTCCTTCAAGTCTT
The DNA here is from genome assembly GCA_028534135.1 of Potos flavus. NCBI lineage: Eukaryota > Metazoa > Chordata > Mammalia > Carnivora > Procyonidae > Potos > Potos flavus. The sequence continues at coordinate 91,883,748 of CM052898.1, read as the reverse complement.
TGCTCAAATGTTACCTTCTCAGTGAGGCCTACCCTGACTACATTATTTAAAACTGTAAGCTTCTCCCATCCCCATCCTCTTTCCTATTTTATTTTTCACTGTAGCACTTATTACATTTTAATACATTGTCATTTCCTTATTTTGTGTGTTGTCTATCTTCCCACACTAAAATGGCTTGCTCCTAGGAGGGCAAGGGCTTTCATCTGTCTTGTTCATTCTTTTTTTTTTTTTTTTTTAAGATTTATTTATTTTAGAGAGAGAGAGAGGGAGTGGGAAGGAGGGGCAGAGGGAGAGAATCTTAAGCAGACTCCCCACCAAGAGTGGAGCCTGAGGTGGGGCTCAGTCCCACGACCCTGAGATCATGACCAGAGCAGAAACCAAGAGTCAGATGCCTAACTGACGGAGCCAACCAGGTGCCCCTCTTGTTCATTCTTACGTTCTCAAGGTCTATAATAAAGCCTGGCACGTATTTGCTTCTTCATAAATATTGTATAAATGGATTTTCCATTTTTATAATATCCTACATTTTCATTCAACATTATGAAAGTAAAGCAATAAATATGTCAAAAATCATGGAAGATTGCCACAGTGGGAAATTCCCTGCAAAAATAGGTACTTCTATAAACATGTATCTTTAAGAGGAAATAAAAAATTCATTTTAATTATTAGACAAGTTTTTTTAACCTTTTATTGAATCAATTTTAATATTTGCAGAAAGTTGAGAAAATATGCAAGCTATACATCAGGTCATATGCAGAAGTCCTTGAGAGTACAGCATCTTTAGTATTTCATAGAAAGCACAGATTGAAATTTTGATCACGAATACACATTCCTTTGACACTAGCCATTCTTAATCATATTAATTTAAGGCACATTGAAATGTTTTCAATATTTGGTATAATAGCCTAGTTTAAATAACATTTCCTTTTCATAGGAGAATTTAATAAATAGATCTACTCTATGGGTAAAAAGTTCTTCCCGTATAGTTTTTTATTTTTATTTTTTTAAGAGAGTTTATTTATTTGTGAGAGAGAGAGCATGAGTACAAGCAGGGGGAGCGGCAGGAAGAGGGAGAAGCAGGCTTCTCGCTGAGCAAGGAGCCTGATGTGGGACTGATCTCAGGACTCTGACCTGAGCCCAAGGCAGACTCTTAACTGACTGAGCCATCCAGGCGTCCCTCATATAGTTTTTTAAACGTAGATCTCTAGATAGGTCACGATAGTAGCAAACTACTGGAAAGAAGGCTCTATTTTTAATTTAGAGAGTCTAAATGCTATGGGTTAATGAATACCTAGGCTAAAAAAATGTCTTTTATAGACTCCTTAGGCTTTGTTTTCTTCGTCTGTTTAGTTTGGCTGCTCTCATTTACATACTTGTTCTCATTAGGGTTTGAATTTCAGAGCTGGCCTCCCTCTGCAATGGGAACAAATGTCTTGCCATGTGATACTAACTTTCCATTACATCCTGAATTACTTGCAGTCCCAGAGGCAAAGAATTTATGGTTGATACATGAAAGATGGAACCATCACATAAAAGAAGCCAAATTTGAAAACATATTTTTTCTTGGTACCAATATAGTTTCAAGATAATGAGAACTTAGAATAATCAGCTAATGACCAAAAATGAATCATTGTTAAAACACTGTTTTGGGGGCATAAAATAGCTAATGTTTCTAGCTGGTTAATAATTTTCATAGCAACCATGGTATTTGGCAAGTCCTAAACACCTTTCATTAGAAGCCTTCATACCCCTTTGAAGCAGCTCGTTATACTCTGTAACAGTTCTGAGCATAAGGAAAACTAATACACAAGTTTTGCTGGTATTCTGTAGCTGGGTAGAGGGCATCGTGTAGCAAGTACTTAGAATGCATTACGAGATTTCTCAATAATTCTCCAGCCAAGTAGGAAATTGAGTAGATGCAGCAAGAGATTTGAAGTACTGAAAGTCAATCCCCAACTTAGAGTTTGGTCAGAATTCCAAACCTAATTGTTTTATTCCTTAAAAAATAAATAAATGAAATTGGAGGCTATTTCAATAGCAGAGTCACTATTAATATCCATAAAAATAACATGGCATCGTATTTTCAAGGAGTTCTGTATACTTCCCAGCTGCTTCTTACTCCTCACTATGCTCTATGAGATTTTTTTAATGGCAAGTTTTATTTTAGTTTTGGCCAGAAAGTCAAGAGACAAGAGTATTAAGAATAGTAGTCAATAAATATAAGAACTCACCACAGATCTATTCACAGTTCTGGTCATACTTTGAATTTGTGTGGTATTTTACGGTTGTCAAACTTTTACCATGTGTCATATCATTTGATTGTTATAACCCTAAGTCTGTGTGACCTTGGGCAAGTCATTCAGCCATGGCTATGATTCCCATTAGGTCAGCTGAGTTTTGTTTTGTTTTTTTTTTTAATTAAAGCATAATGTATTATTTGCCCCAGGGTACATGTCTGTGGATCCTCAGGCTTACACATTTCACAGCACTTACCATAGCACATACCCTGCTCAATGTCCATAACCCAGCCACCCTATCCCTACCTGCCCCTACCCCCCAGCCACCCTCGGTTTGTTTCATGAGTTTAGGAGTCTCTTATGGTTTGTCTCCTTCCTGATCCCCTCTTGTTTCATTTCCCTCTCCCACCCCCCACAACCCCCCACCCTGCCTCTCGAATTCTTCATATCAGAGAGATCATATGATAATTGTCTTTCTCTGATAGGTCAGCTGAGTTTAACAGATGCCTTCTACTAAGCTTAAGAAATGCTTCAGAATTAATAACAAAATAGTTCAACACATTATGAACCCTCTAAAAGAAAGGTATATTATAAATATATTTATATCCATCTAACTTGGGAAACTGAAATTTAGAGAGACCAAGTGAGTTGGCCCTAAGTATTTAACCATGTTAGTCCCAAGAAACATATAGAACCATGAATTAAAATGTTTATAGTTTAGAATAAAAATGGCTTGAAATTTTATCACAAAGGGCAAAATATTGCCTCAAGTGGAGAATAGAACTTTCTACAAAATATAAAGAAATATTCATTCTGAACCATGAACTCACTAATTTTACTTAAATGCATTAAACTGAATATGATTTCATCAGTTGTTGATCAGCATTCAGGCTACATAAGACAGCTGATGATAAAACAAAATTTTTTGAAAAGGTACCCAAATTGGCAGTTATTAATTCCATAATTATTATGAATTATATGAACTGAAAGGAGAAATAGGTAATATTTTTGATAGAAATGTTTTCCAAATATATACATAAAATATATATATAATCAGAATAGTATTTCATAAGCAATAGTTAAAGTGGTCAGCTGCTATAGCTTTGTCATGTAACTTACATTTTAGAATAAAACCTCCTTAGGAACATTGGCTATTCTATGAGACATCTCAACATGCATAAAATGACATTCTCTAGCTTCTAAAGTATTGTTTGTTAAAAATATATTATCACCCAAATCTGCATGACTGAAAGATTATTTGTATTTATTAAACGTTGCTAACATTAGGAAATGATCATTTTTAATTATTTTATTTTGAAATTTTTTTAATGGAAAATTCCAAATATATAGAAAAGTAGAATTATATAATAAATGACAATACATGCATATTCAACAGGGTTCTTAGAAAATGAAGAAAAAGTGAACAGCAGAGAGAAAGAACAGAAAATAATTGGTTCTTAGTGTGTGCCAGGCAGTGTGGTAGCTATTTAAATGTGTCTTCATTTAATTTTGATAGCAACTCTATGGGATAAACATTAGCCTCTCCAGTTTAAGAGATGAGGAAATTAAGCCTCAGAGAGATTGAGGACTTCCTCAAGAGCTGGGTCCACATGCTCCTCAGGTCCATGTTCTCTCAATTTACGAGCCCCCAGATTAGATGTTTCCAAACTTGTGGAGACAAAGTACTTTCTGAGTTTTGTCTTGTTTTGCCATCTCATGATGGTGGAAAGAAAGGCCAAGAGAAAAGGGTTGAACCAGTTGTGGGTGAATTTGAGGAAAAGAGCTGATAGTGAGGTTCTTGAGTGGGAAGGAAGTGGGCAGGAGGTAGTTGCTTGCCACGTGAAAGAAGTGATGGACCAGTGCAGTTAATTCGGCAGGTGTGTTGGGAACCACTGCTGTGGTTGGGTAAGGAGCTCTGGAGGACTTTCTATTTACTTATATTAAGAAGTAGTAGAGCTTTTATAATATGAGATAAAGAATTTTATTTTTCTATTCTTAAAAAAACAAACAACCGGAGGTGTTGGTCTGCCATTCTATTAAAATGCAGATGCATCTTTAGCTGGAATGTATGTGTAACTGTCTTGGAATTAGACTCTCCAAGGTCAGACTATCTCCACACAGCAGACAAGCAAATTCCCGGGATACCAGGCAATGTTTTCAGCAGGCTGCTGCTGCTTCCTGTCCCAGAGAAGAGGAGACGTTGGTTCTTATCCCAGCTCTGGAACTGGCAAATCATCTTACCTCTCTGGGCCTCTGTTTTCCCTCCCCTGACAAATAAGGAGGCTGAAGTGGACAATTCTTAGACCCCCTTCCAGTCCTTCCGTTCTGCGGTTTCATGAGAACAGAAATCACAGCTATTCCTTAGGCCCTCTGGGGGGGAATAAAACCAAAACATGGCAAAACTCTCTGTCTGCTATACAAATTTTAGTGTCCAAAGATTTAGTCCATTTATCCTAAAGACTTGCCAGGAAGCAGGTCAGTTGATATTCTCATACATTTATTTGAATGTTAGAAAATTTTTCTGTAGGCTGAAACTTTGCTGGGAGTTAATTCTATTTTTTTTTTTTTTTTTTTTTTTTGGACATCTCATTTTGAAATTCAAAGTAATTGACTTGTTTTGGGTATCTTATTTAGGTGCTTTCCGAATCTCAAATAATTTTGTCAAACACTCCAAGAATTATACTCTGCCCTCAGAAATTGTTTTAGAGACAATTGCTTATTATATGAAATGGGATAGGTGAAAACTTAGATGTTATACTATTTCAGTTATTCAAACGTCCACACCTTAGCGATGAATGCGTGCTGAATGGAAATGTCTTACTATAGTATGACTTTATACTTTTCTACTGCATAAGGTTCATTTGTTCATGAATGGGTGGATAATCTTGGTGAGAAAAATGAAAAGACTTTTACATGCGTGAAAATATAGACTCATCTTCTTTTGGAATTGTTGCTTGCTCAGCACACATATATTGACTTCCTGCTTACTAGACAAGCACTGACTACTCATCAAGGTTACACAGATGAGTAAGATATGCTCCCTGCCCCTGGAAAATCAAGGCTAGTAGAAGATGCTTGTAGTTTGTATGGAAAAAAAGAGAGCTTATACAATTTTTCTACTGTATTACCTCGTTGGAACTCATGAGGTGGTATTATTATTTTCTTTATTTTAACTCACAGGGGAGCTGAGTCTCATAAAAGTTAAGTTACTGTAATGGTCAACTTATTATTACATGCTCAGTATCTGTTGTCCTATTTCATAAGGCCTGTGACCTTGTCTATCTTTTCACTCTGTAGCCCCAGTGCCCAGCACAGTACCTGGAACCTAATAGGGGCTCAATGCATATTTGGCCTATTAGTAAATATTAGATTATTAGTACAACCAACAAATATTAGATCACAGAATGGCATTAGTAGCTTTAGTCTTCTCCCTCTTCAAGCAAGCATTCTTTCACTGTGCTTTGCTGACTCTTTAATTGTATCTGTTTAGTATTAACAGAATGGATGCTTGCGGTCTGGAAAAAAAATTATGTACTACCTAATTTTATAAATAAGGAAAGAGATTGACTTTGAAAAGCAGAAGCCGAGCACCCTTGCAAAGCACCACAGTAAATCCCTCAGAACATGGACTTTGAAACTCAACCGAAGTACTCTTTTCTTCATAAAGAAACAATTATGTCACATGTATCAAGATTTCCAATTGTTTAATGGTTTGAAATAATTTTGCATTAGCCATGAAAAGAGATGGCAGCAAGTCTGAGAGTCTAGAAGAGCTTGTGTGCTGTATTAGTAATTTGGATGATATTTATGAAGCTCAGTTTACGGCGGATGCTAAGATACAGGGCTGTTAACACTTTAGAATATAAGAACGGAATTCAAAATGACCTCGGCAAAACTGAGGGTTGTTAATCCTAAATAGGAACACATGTAGGCAGGAAAGACAAATGTACAATAACCGTAATATGCGACTGTGGCAGAAAAGAATTTAGAGTTCCATATTTGGTAATCACAAAGTAATTCTTGTATTGCATTCTTCAGACTATTACTAAAATGCTCTGGCCAGTTGTGGGTCTACCTGTTTAAGAGATTTGTAACAAATCGTATGAGATTCAGAGGGTATAGAAAATAATTGACGGTTAGAGATTTGGGAACATGAAAACATAGAAAGTAAGTCAAATTTCAATCACGTAAGGCCTCAAAAATTTTTACCTCTCCTTGAGCCTTGTAATGTGCATTGACTAGATGGATGGCCGTGGATACCAAGGACACACATGCCACCCAGGCTTCCCCTTCCCTGTCTCCTGGGGCCTTGTTGGCCTGTATCCTGTCTCCATTGCCTTCCTCTGTCTTGCTTCATTCTCTCATTTTGGTGCAGCACGTCCTAAAGTAGCTTCTGGGAGTTAAATTAGTGATAATACATAGAATACTTGACCAAACAAACAGAAAGTAACCTCAGGGAGACAAAAGTCTGAGCCAAAAAGAACTGGAGAAATATAGTATATATACATGACAGAGCTTAACTATACATAACATTTATATACTTACTATAATATGAACACGAAGTGCTAATTGAACCCAAATTGTGACCTAGTGATACTGAGTGCATGAAGAGGTGAGAAGGGGATCTAGCCTGATGGGGAGGGAGAGGAAGCTGAAAGGAAGCTGTGTCCTTGTCATCCACAGTGAGGAGTCATGTTAATCCAATTAACAATATAAACCAATGTAGTATACTTAGAATTGTGGGAGTTAACACCAAAAACGTCATTCAACCAATTAATCAAACAAAACAAACAGCTAAAGATGGAGTGGGGAGAAAGGCCCCAGGGGAGGTATGAAGGAGTGCTATTTTTCACAATAGAGCATTTAATTGCATTTTTTTTGTTAAGATTTATTTTATTTATTTGAGAGAGAGAGAGAAAAAAAAAAAAACACAAGTAGGGGAAGGGGCAGAGGGGGGAGGGAGAGTGAGAGAGTCCTCAAGGAGACTCCCCACCGAGCAAGAAGCCGGAGGCAGGGCTGGATCCCAGGACCCATGGCCATGAGATCATGACCTGAGCCAAAATCAAAGAGTTGGACGCTCAACCAACTGAGCCACCCAGACACGCCTAATTTGCATTCTTTAAACTGTGTGCATGTATAGCTTTGATTAAAACAATAAAAAATCAAATTATTTAACTACCTAAAAATATATTTAAGAGGCGGCCTAATGGTATCCAAACATGGAGAAATTTGTCTTTTCTCAGAGTGATAACTGCTTGCTGTATTTATGAAGTCAAGATTTTGCTCGATGCTATGTTCGGGTAAGGGCTGTGCTGTAGGAGTTTCTAAACAGATAAGGCATTTCCTTTCCTGGAGTGGTGTGGCACTAACAATCCACACTTGACAGCCTGGCATGTCTTGGCTTATATGCAGTTATGGAGTAAGGCCCCAGTGCATTGCCCTGGCTCATCTCCTGGGTTCCTTATAATTTTGTGGGCTTTTGGCAGGGGTGTGGTGTAAAGGGCAGAGCACTGGCTTTGTAGACACACAGACCTGAGGTCAAACTCCAGCTCAATCATATGCTATTCATGTGACCTCAGGAAAGTTACCTAACCTCTCTGAAACACGATTTCATCATCTGTAAAATGGGGCAGTGCAACACCCACCTCATAGTGGTGCTGAGGGATTAAATGCAATTATAAAGCACTTGGAAAATTCTCGAAAAATACCCATTCCCTCCCCTCTGACATAGTCATCTCACAGGTTCAGAGAAGTAATCACTTGAATCATATTGTGACAGTGTCTGTTTAACTCTAACGCAGTCATGTGGAAAATTTAAAATATGTATTTAAATATATGCTTGTTTTTATCTTTTACGTGAGACAAAACAACCAGTTCTTCCATCCCAGATGGATATGCTTTAAAAATAATCTATTGGTTCAAATTAGATAGCTGTTTTGATGTCTTGTAGACATAATTTGAATGTTTATGTGTTACATGTGGTCTAATAGCATGAAAAGACTCCAGAAATGCTCAAGGCCTGTAGGTGATGGAAGAGTCAAAACATGCCCCATCCAACCAGTCTCCCAAATTGCTACATAACCCCTTGAGACCCGGTGAATCATAGTTTATAAACAACTATTCATGGATCCAGGTATTTCCCCTAGGGTACTATTTATGTGAGGCTGCTAAAGAGAATTGTTTTTGTTTTTTTGGGTTTTTTTTTGTTTTTTGTTTTTTTTTTAGCCTTGCCAAAAGTATTAACTCTAGTGCCTGGCTCACAAAGGCAAAGAGATGTGAGGGTGGAGAAGAATCCACTTAAGAAGGATGGAACTAGAGGGTATTATGCTAAGCGAAATAGGTCAATCAGAGAAAGACAATTATCATATGATCTCTCTGATATGAGGAATTTGAGAGGCGGGGGGGGGG
>CM052898.1:91782771-91875003 GCA_028534135.1 Potos flavus | reverse complement strand
TTCACAGACCTGTACCCCTGGAGCTATATGTTAATTAAAAAAAACAAAAATAAATAAAAATAGGCAATAAGATGGTAAAAAAAGAAGAAGAGTTTAAGAGACACCTTGCAGAGAAAAGATGGGGAAAAAAAAGCCTTGGAAGAAGTCTTCCTAAGGAACAAGAACCATAGGGTCCTAGGGTCCTCCATAATCCTGATACCAAGAATAAATGATCCTGGTTGATGAAGAGCAACCTGCCACTCACTCAACTTTGTAATTCTGCCCCAAATGGATTTTCAGATTAAAAAAAAAATTTTTTTTTTGTTGCTGCCTTTCAAATCTGCACAGATATTGACAGTTCAGTGACTATTTTCCACACTGAATTTCTGTCATTTGATAAAAATATTTTCATCTTATACACTTTTTTAAAAAATGCAACCAATAAAACAAGATGGGATCAGGAAGGAGACAAACCATAAGAGACTCCTAAACTCACGAAACAAACTGAGGGTGGCTGGGGGGTAGGGGCGGGTAGGGATAGGGTGGCTGGGTTATGGACATTGGGGAGGGTATGTGCTATGGTAAGTGCTGTGAAATGTGTAAGCCTGATGATTCACAGACATGTACCCCGGGGCAAATAATACATTATATGTTAAAAAAAATGCAACCAGTAACCATTTTTATTTTTCCAGAATTGGCTCAGGTTAAAATAGATTTCTCATCTTTGATCTAGGTGAAAGAGCATTGAGTTCCTACTTTGTGTTATTCCCTTTTCTCTACCTCAGACAGGAACAACAATCTTTTCCATCATTCATCAATTGAATTAATCAGTTCCTTGAATTGAGCACCTGCAGGACTCTGGGGACACTAAATGACCATGACAGGATAACCGACTGGGAGGTGCTCACTTTCTATTTAGGGATGATGGTGGAGGGAGAAGAACCTAGATTTAGAAATAGACAGTGATGATAAGATGACAATAACAGTATGTACAAAGGTTAAAATAGCATAAAAGCTAGCGAGGCCAACCACAGGGTCTTCTGGAAAGTCTTCCACAGATGAGGTGAAGTTTTGGTTTGGTCTCGAAGGCCTCGTGAGAACTTGTCAGTCAGGCAAAGGGAAACTGAGGACACTTGTGAAGGATAGCAAAGGAATGGTGTATGGACAAGGAATAGAGTTTAGAACCAAACAGTATTTTGGGGAATGGCATGAGGCTTCGCGTGGCTAGGAGAAGGAGTAAATATGGAAAGGTGGTAGGAGATGAGAAACAGGAAGTAGGTAACAAAAGTGACAGGCTCCAAGATGCATTGTCAAGAGAACACTGCTGACAGGGAGGATGGGCTGGAGTAGGTGAGACACTAGTTAGGAGTCAGTCTGGTGAGGGATATGGAGTTCCTGAGCTATGGCAATAAGCACATCAAGCAGGAAATGGTAAGTCATCAGAAGTCACTGAAAAATGTAAAGTACTATGTAAAATCATAAAAAGACACTAATTATTGGTATTATTATTGTCCTAACTTGGCGTGTGTTGTGACAATCCATCTCCAGAGTAACTATTCCCTGTGGCCAATCTAATGTAGTGTCATCTGTAATAGACATGTGCTACCATCACTGTCCCCTTGTGACTTCCCAGAATTCATCATGAAGGCTATTTGTGGAACAAGCTCATTTTAGTCTCTTTGAACATCATAAAATAAACTTAGACTGCCCGTTTCATTTTCTTTAAGTACCCTGAAGAAGGCAATTAACTTTGCTTCTGGCACAAAAGATAGTGTCGATATAACTTTTGTGGAATTTGTAGAAGAGTGAAATTTAAGGATGTGACCAAAGATGCCTGTGATTTTATAGGCTTTTTCACTCAGATGAATGAATTGATGGCTTTGCCACAGCATTTTTAGCATACCAGGCTTGTGATAAAATGGAATCCAGTTCAAGTTTCTTTCAACCTTCATGTTAAGGAGCTGTGTGGCACTTGTGATTAGATATGTAAACATTTGTCAATATACATGTTTGGATTTGACAATGACTTAACTTTCTGACCAAATACCTATGCTCAATCTATCAATAAGACAGCTGAGGAAAGAATTTCTGGAAGATTTTTACTGTTCTTCAGTGTTCCTCAGCCAGGAAGTCACAGGAAATAATGTATTGTGGTGCATATTTCCCTGCAGGATTTGGTGTGTCGTTCATTGTGCAAGCATTTTGCTTTCCAGCTGCCTGTAGTTCACGTTTTTGTACTTGCTTTTCCCTTCAGGATAATTTGATGAAGTCAGTTCCTCAGAGATAGAAAATGTCTTTTTATTTTTTGAAGGTCAGGAACTTTCCCCACCCCACCCCCAACTGAGAGATAAACTTGATTAAACAAAAGATTGAAGTAGCCAGAATTAATTATTTTGACATATGAAATAACCATGATTGCAATATGAAATAGTCATTAGATAATTTGAATAATCTAATAGGATAAGTGTTTCTGATTAAACGAAAATAAGGTCTGTCAAAATTGGAGCAGTTTAAGAGGTAGTAAATTAGAACCTGGAATATGAAAATGAAAATCACCCTCTTCTGAGAGAAACTCAATATTATTTTATTACGTATGGTTTTTACTTTCAAGTTTCTTTGTACTCTTCTTCTCACTGCCCTTCACCCTGTCTTTATTGGAGAACGAAACATTTTCCCCACTCTTCCATGGGAAAGTAGTAGAATGCTTTTAAGTCAGAACTGATATTCTCAAGTTAAGCAACTTTTTTTTTCTTTTTAACACCTATACCACTGGTTTTTCAACCCTGTCTGCATATTAGAATCACCTGGGAAATTTAAAAAAATACCACTCACAGACTCCACCCCTAGATTTACCGATTCAATTGGTATGAGGTGGGGCCTGGGTGTTCACATTTCTCAAAGCCTCCTAGGTGGACTCTAAAGTACAGCAGAGTTGAGACCACTGGCCTCAACTATTCTACGTCTGGGTGTCCCCAAGCTCATTTGCGACCTGCCAAACTTGACTCCCTATCCCTAAAGACTGCTCTTGGGATAACTGTGGCGATTAAGAGCAGTAGTCTCCAACAAGAGACGGGACCATGATGATTTATTAGGATGTGAGGAATAATGAAAACTTCTATCTCTATTTTCAAATCTCATCCTCTAAAGATAGCTGCTTTTAAAATACTTTATGCTGCACATACTGTATTAGCAGGATTGACTTTTTTTTTTTTCAGGTGGGGATACACTATCAAAAAAGTTCACAGCCTTTGAGGTAGGCAGAACAGAAAACGTCCTTTTCCCCATCATTTAGGTCCCATAATTCTTTGCTGTCATCAAGAGTAGCTCAAATGTTTTTGTGTCAACTGATTGATGTGGTCATTTATTTGTTTGTTTATTTTTTATGATTTTTTTCCAGTCATCTCTATACGCAATGTGGGGCTTGAACCCACAACCCTGAGATTAAGAGTTGTGTCCTCCACTGACTCAGCCAGCCAGGCTCCCCACTGCAAGTCTTTTAGAGCTGTGTATGGAGTCTGAAAGGTGTTCTCTACTCCACAGCTGGCCCCGTCTCTTAGTAAAGTTTTCCCTAGCCCTTAGCTGTTCTAAAATGCACAAGCCTGGGATGCCTGGGTGGCTCAGTTGGTTAAGCGTCTGCCTTCAGCTTGGGTCATGATCCCAGGGTGCTGGCATCGAGTCCCACGTTGGGTTCCCTGCTCAGCAGGGAGGCTGCTTCTCCCTCTGCCTCTACCCCTCCCCCTGCCTGTGCTCCTGCTCGCTCTCTGTCAAATAAATAAAATACTAAAAAAATATAAAAAATAAAATAAAATGCACAGCCCTTTTGGGTGCAACAACAGAAGGAGAGGCTTTATCATAGAAATGACTGCAGACCAGCCCCTGATATTAAGAAATTGTTTTTAAGGTATAATAATGATATTGTGATTAATTATTATTAAACTAATTTTAAATTAATTTTAAACTAGATCATTAAACTAATATGAGAGCATTTTTAACCACAAAAATTAAAAAAGAAAACTAATATGAGAATGAGGGAAATAAATGGAGTTTGGATGAGGCACAATTAGCTGCGATTTGACAATTATTGATTTGGAGTAATTGGGTATATGAAGGCCCTTATATATTCTGCTTACTTTTTTGTATGTTTAATTTTCTATGATGAAAAGCTTTAAAATCCCGTTTGGATAATTTATGGTTCATTTATTTAAAGAGAAAATCCTCAGCAAAAAAAAAAAAAAAGAGAGAGAGAGAAAATCCTCAGCCCAGTAATAAGAGAGTCCCAAACCACCACTCTGTACAATTTCAGATGGGGGCCTGCGATCATGGTCTACAGTGAAGTCTGCTTCTTCTGGGTTGTCTTCACCCTCTCTCTCTATTCTTACTCTCTTTCCTCCCGCCACCCCCAGCCTTGCCTTGCTCTCAACCTGCTGTCACTTTCCTCCAGGGAGTATCCCCTCTTCTGTCTTTTCCCCTTCATCTGCCTTCCTGGTTTTTTATCAAATCATTTAAGTTTCTGCTTCACCCTAAAATCTCCTCAGATATCAAAGAGTCAAACCTAGTCAATGCTCTCAGGCCATTTTCTCACCCCACCACCTAGTTTCGCCAAGCACCCTGACCCACGCACTGTCCTCCTTCACTGTGCTTCTGTTCTTGGGGTCCCAGTGTTCCAGCTGGGTGAGAAAAGCGGCTTCCTCCACTTCTTTGGGGGGCTGATTCTTGATCTCGTGGCCCTGGCCTGGAGCCTCATCTTGCATGTTCTGTGTCCTTGGGCCTCATATCACAATCCTGCCTGTGGGGATTTCAGATATTTGTTGATTGGGAGGAGGTGACCTTTCTGCTCCCTTCTGCTGGGCCCAGTGGAAACCACCCCCCCTTCCTTGTCCCCATGAAACAGAAAGTTTTGATGCAGGTTTCAGAGTTGCTGTCAGGGGAATTTCTAGGATGCCTATTCATCTTCCCGAGTTTTTGAGTTTTTGTACTCTTTTTAAATATGAATTGCTCTGAAAGTCCCTAAAGCATTTATCTTCATAATTGTAATTCATTCCTGATATTTGGAGAATTTCAGGGGTTTCAAATAACTTGGACGTATGTAATCTCATTGGGAAAATCGTATCTTGTTCTTTTGTAATGCACACAGCACCTGCTTTGCACATTCCATGATGATAGGTGAGGAGGACCACTCTCAGCCACTTGGATACAAGCTCCATTCCCCCCTCCGGATCTTACTTCCCCTCCCAGCAATTTTCTGGTCCCCCACCCCTCGCCTGGCTCTTAGATATTGCATCACCATTTCCCTTTCCCCTACTGTTCTGTGACCTACCATGTGAAAAGTGGTCTTCAGGGTGAACAAGCTGGCATCACAGTGTTGGCAGCCGCACTCAGCTTGACCTATAGCTGGGCCTGTGTTGGGAAACGGAGGGGGAGGGGCTGGAGCCGGGAGAGGGGAGAAGAAACGGAGAATTGTTCACTTTCTCTTCTCTCTCTGCACTTCCAATTTTAGAGTGGGGCCTCCCTCAACTTCAGCTTGCATTTCAAGGACACTAGGAGAGTTAAGCTTAGGACCTTCCAGCCTCACTTGCAGCCAGAGGACTGAGACCAAATAGGGAAAGAGGGTAGAAAGAGAAGACACCAATGCAAGACAGTCATCGGGAGAGGGGGGAAGGAGGGAGAGAAGTGGGAGAAGACACGGCCAAGAGGGAGAGGAGGAGAAAATATTTCCTGGTTCATTTGTTTCTTATGTTAGAAGAAAGCTGGATTACTGTGTACCCTATTGAGTTAAAATGCACTTCACTAGGCTTCTGTTGAGGCATTTAAAATGCCCAAATGGTAGGTGAGTTATTGACATGCCAGGATTTGGGAGGCAAAACAAGGCAATTTTTCAGATACTTCGGAAAGCAAGAAGTTCAGGACATTGAAGAGACAGTCATTTGTTGATCACACTTTTCCAAGTTTCCTTCACAGCTCCTTAATAATATTCTGTATAATATGCATTTCATATCAGGTTGCTGTTTTGACTCCATTTTCCAGGCCATTGGAGGTAATTGCTCAAAACGCTTTCTTTTGCCTCTACAGACAAAGCCTGTATGTTGATAAGATTGGTTTATTCTTTTTGTGTAAATCCTGACAGGAGCATATAGATAACATTTATCCTTCTTATGTAATCTGGCCACATAAGGAAATCGAGGAAATCCAGAAAAAGTACAAAAAAGGACAAAGGGTCGAAAGCTCAGAGAGAATTGCTGCTGTTTGGTGTGTATCCAGTCAGCCTGCTGTACACACATCCATTTCTCCCTCTCACTCCCCCACCAGAGACCATGGTGTCCTTTCTAGTCTGCATCCTTCCCTTCTCTTTATCTCACACTGTACTCTAAACATGTGCCTATGTATGCAACAGAAATTTTAAAGCATGGATTTGATTGCAGTATAACACAAAAATGAAAAAACACGAATTGTGAGTAGCTTGATGAATGTTGGCAAAGTGAATGCACCCATGTAACCAACACATGAGCGCGTGTAACTGTTTCTGGGGTGCACAACAGGTACCCAGAAACAGAACACGCCAGCTCCCCAAAAGCCTCCCTCATGCCCCCTTCTAGGCACTGTGCTCCATCCTAGGTGTTCCTACTATCCTGACTTCCGACGCTTAGATGCTTCCACCCCTGGTTTTGAACTTTATATAAATGTTAGGTTTATAAAATGGATGGTCTGGGGCACCTGGGTGGCTCAGTGGTTAAGCGTCTGCCTTCGGCTCAGGTCATGACCCCAGGGTTCTGGGATCGAGCCCGCATCGGGCTTCCTGCTTAGCAGGAGGCCTGCTTCTCCTTCTCCCATTTCCTCTGCTTGTGTTCCGTGTCTCTCTGTCAAATAAATAAAATCTTTAAAAAAAAATGGATGGTCTGTTATAAAATATTTATAAAAACTATTGTATGTATTTTTCATTTTTGTTTTTGTCTAGCTTCTCTCATCCTTAAGTTCAGAGCAGCACTATTCATCATAGCTCAGGAGGGGCCAAGAACACAAATGCCCATGAAAAATAGAATGGTTAAATACGCTGTGGTGGAATACTATACAAAAAAATCTTCTGGTAGACAAGCAAACTCCTTTCTCTCCAAGAAAATGGATTGTTGGGTTGTATGGAAGGCATATGTTTAGCATTACTAGATGATTGCCAAACAGTTCCAAAATGGCGATACCAATTTTAGGCTCTCACCAGTAACGAATGTTTAAGGGTTCCACCTGTTTCTCATTCTTGCCAATACTTTGTATTCTCAGCTTAAAAAGGCCAAGCCATCGAAGGTAATCGGTTGAAGCTCTTCATTTACCTACATCGATGAGGCCTGTGTATATGTTTATTCCTTTTGTATAAATCTACAGAAGCATATAGATAATACTTATTTTTTTTTAAGATTTTGTTTATTTATTTGTCAGAGAGAGAGAACACAAGCAGGCAGAGTAGTAGGCAGAGGCAGAGGGCGAAGCAGGCTCCCCGTCGCGCAAGGAGCCTGATGTGGGATTTGATCCCAGGACCCTGGGATCATGACCTGAGCCGAAGGCAGCTGCTTAACCAACTGAGCCACCCGGGCGTCCCAATACTTGTCTTTTTTATTACCCTGATGATACGTTCACTTAAAGAAATCCAGGACAATGTCGGTCATTTGTGTGGGTGGGTAGTGGTATCTCATTGTGGTTTTAATTTTCATTTCACATATTTATCAGTCATTTGGATATCTTGTCTTGTGAAATACCTGTTTAAGTCTTTTGCTTATTTTTCTCTTGAGTTGTCTGTTTTTTTGTGTTGACCTGTAGAAGCTCTTCACCTCTTTGAATGTGTCCTTTGACAGATTTGTGGTACAAATATCTTCTCCCACTCTATGGCTTGCCTCTTAATGATGACTTTTCATGGAATGGAAGTTCTTAGTTTTAATATAGTCCTATTTATCAATTTTTTTTATGGTTAGTGCTTTCTGTGTCCTGTTTAAGAAATCTTGGCCTACTTTCCCTGTTTGAGAAATCTTGGCCTATTTTGAGGTCATGAAGATATTATGTTTTTTCTAAAAGTCCTATATCTTACCTTCCACATTTAGGTCTATGATATATCTAAAGTTGATTTTTACATATAGTTTGTGGCAGACGATCAAGATTTTTTTCACATATGTATCTGATTGACCCCATATCATTTATTAAAAAGATCTCTCCCCACACAACATGACTTTTACACGAGTCTATGATATTCCACCATATGGATGTAGATGTACCATTTAACGAGTTGAGAAAGCATTTTAATGGAGTATTTTCTTGTATATATTCCTTAACATTAGGCCTGAGTGACTTCCAAAGAAAGAAAAATTCCTGCAATGAGTGCTGAAGCACTTTATTCTATAAAGAATAAATACTGAGATGCTAAAAACAGCCACATGTATTAGAATATGATAAAAGTTATAATTTTGAATTGACTCTTACAAAAAGTAGACTTTAAAAAGTGAATTTTAACTGAAGCCTGTATAAAGTGATAATTTAGAGAGGGTTAGGTTAATTCTAGCTAACAATGATATTGTTCTTATTGTATTAACTATACATTAATTAGCTGAATAATTAAGCTACTGTTTCATATTTTGGCAACCAGTTTGGAAGTGTAACAAATTATTTGTTATTTATCAGAGGAAACTTGGTTTGAGAATACATTATACTGTGAACATTTTTGGTTATTACACTATTAGCATTCATTTCCTCAATAACTTATTTTGAGGTCTCCACTTTATTTGACATGACTCATAACTGTAAAGGTTTTAGAAAAATGGAAACTTGTGAAGAGTTATTTGACAAAGATGGCTATAATTAAAACTTAGTTAGGAAGTGGGTTTTGTATATGCTGATGATATATATGTGAACTTTATGGTTGAAATTTAACATTTGCATATGGTTAGAACAACGATTTTGCATAGTTTATTAGAATAAACTTAATCAGGAAACGTAATGCCAATTTTCCAGCGGTCTTTAAATATATCGTAATATAAAATGGTATTGGAGGAACTTGCTATTAATTTTACTTTTAGTTACTGAGAGAGTGTCAGTGGTATTAATTAGGCTTTGACATGTTTTTTTTTCCCTCTGTTAAGTATATTATTAAGTCTTATGTACTTGATTTTTAAAAATTAATCTTAAAGTGTGCTTAATAGTTCAGCCATTTAAAATGGTTCTAAGCAAAATAAGCAAGTTGGATTTGTAATAAGTAAACTTAAATTGTTTTTGCACTTGCTTGAGCGAAAACTATTAATTTTAATTTAAAAAATCTGGCTAATCTGCAGTGCATAAAAATGCATTTAAATTGTATTTTAATCTTTAGTAATAGACTTGTTTTTCATAGAACTTACACTAATTTATATTCACATATATTTATCGTTACATGTATTCACCATTTTTAATTCTTTTTTTTCACCATATTTAATTCTGTTGAAATTATTTTAAGGTGAATACATTGGTGAAGTTAGATTTATTGAGACTTGAACTCTTTACCTTTATACTTGCAAACCAAACTATTGTTATCTTTTCAGAAATCCTATCTCCTTATTTATTAAATGCTTCCACTAAACAAAATGGAATTGGAAGCTAAAAATTACAACAGCAAGACTTGTGGGTTGTGGAGAGTGATCTAGACCAGAGTTTCCTGAAGTACTGTTTCTCAGGACCTAAGCATTGTTGTGTTCAAACAAAGCAATACAAAATAAAACACATACAATGGTCAAATTAATTTGGGAAATCAAAATTAACCAGATTTTCAAAATGCTGAGTTATTCAGAGCATTTAATATGCTATGGGATTATGAGTGCCCAAGTGGTTGGGGGAAGGGAGTGGGGGAGCAGTGTGAGAGGAGCAGTATTTCCCAAACAGACTTAGGGTGACTCCAGGGTCTAGTCTAGCATTTCTGGGACATTCTTCAGGAAATGTTGGTTTATGGAAACCTCCTTCACTCACCAGTTCATCCCAGCTCCTGACCGCTCCCCTGACCCCCAAAGGCCCCAAGTCTAAAGTGGACCTGATTGGGACACCTGGGTGGCTCAGTCAGTTGGGCATCTGCCTTCAGCTCGGGTTGTGTTCCCAGGGTCCTGGGATCGAGCCCCGCATCAGGCTCCCTGCTCAGCGGGGAGCCTGCTTCTCCCTCTGCCTGTCATTCCCCTCTGCTTGTGCTCTCTCGCTCTCTGTCTGACAAATAAACAAAAAAACTTTAATAAAAAAAATAAAAAAATAAAAAAAATAAAGTGGACCTGATTATTTTCGTGTTTTTCTCTGCCTTACACTCCTGAACTGAAAAGTTAGTATAATCCTGGGTCCTATACAGGAGGTGCTTGAATCTCCTTTACATCTTTGAACTAGATCCCAACCAATCCCTTCCTTCCTTCCAAAAGCATTTTGAGCCCTTACTTTTCCCTCAGCGAGGAGCAATCTTGCCCTTGATATTCCCTGGCGTGACTGGCCTCTCATCAGTTTATTACTCAAATGCCATGATTAGGCCTCTATCTTATGTTGTCCTTCCCCTCCCTTACCACTTTTTTAGCATATTATGCCATTTTCGTTATCTTCACAACTCTGTCCTTTTCTAAAAATATTAATTTTTGCATTTAACTTTTTTAATTGTCTGATTTACCCCCACTGGACTGTGAGCTCTGTGGCATCAGAGACTTTATCTCTCTTGTTCTTTGTATTCCCAATTCCTACAACTGTGCCTGACACATAATGGGCCCTTGGAAGGGTCTGGGCTCTGCGGTCAAGGAATGCATATTCTAAAGGGAGAGAGAGACAAACACAGAATCCCATATGTTACCGGCTGTGCTTGAGGTTCATGTAGGCTGCTATGGGACCTCCAAGGAGGAACACTGCTCTTGGGCTGAAGTGCTGGATGGGCAAAGGGTGTCACAGAAGACTCCCCATAGGCAACCTCTGAACTGAGTCTTGAAGGCCAAGTAGGACATACAATGTTTGTGGCCAAGGATACAGCCCATGCAAAGGGCCGAGGGTGAGTTAGATGACTCGGATATGTGCAAGTGGTTCAGGCAGGGTGGTTGGCAGAGCAGTGGACTAGAGGATGACAAGGCTGATGGGAAGGGATGGGAAAAGGGCCAAAAGGCTGTGCTAAGGAACTAGGACTTTATTCTGAATCTGATGGGGAGCAGTACACTTGGAAGGATTGTAATCATGTCGAAATTATTATTTCATTTCTGGTAGCCGCAGAAGAGCATGAGACTATAGGTAGGAAAGCCAATTTGAAGCATTTGAAACCGAATTAATTCGTGTTTGAGAGACCCGCAGCATAATTTGCCCTTTCTTTCCTTCGTTCACAGTTGTAGCTTTGGTGGAAAACATCTTTTCTTCCATCTCCATATGTTCTAGTGCTACCTGTTGTTTGAGGCCCTGCTCGAATGAATGAACATGGTCACTGTGGGCCAAAGAGAACCAAATACATAACCCAGGATCTGTTTCTGAGGGTATGTGGCAGGAGATTATCCTGGCCATTCATGAATTCATTCTGGGCATTTGGGACTATATAGAACATTTCAATGTCTTGTTGTTTCCTACATGCTAGACACCACGTAGAATGCTGTATTTACAAGGATTATCTGTTTAATCCTCACAACCACCTGTACACTCGGTATTATGATTAGCTTTACATTATGGATTAATCAACTGAAGCACAGTTTTGTAAATAATTTGCTGAAAGTCACACCATCATTAGTAAAGATTAAAGATAGAATCTTGGAGGATTGGTACTAGAACCATAATAACAGCATTATCCTGTAAAGAGCATTAGACTAAAAAGTCAACAAAGAGCTGGATTCTAGTTAATAATTAAGAATGACCATATATCCAGCTTCGTAAGCCACTAAGGTAGGTGTCATCATCCCCATTTTCATGGTAAGAATACCATGGATTAGAGGGTTTTAATTAATTGTACAAGGCCATGTATGTGAACCCATGTATATAGGATTCCAAAGTTAATGATTTCCATCACTTGGAAATGCTCTTCCTGGTAGCTCTTGGCCTGACTCATCTGAATGGTCTACGACATTAGATTCTGAGCCCCCCGCACTGTCATCTGTAAAATGGCAGAATTGGACTCGATGTCATCAAGGATCCCTCTGCTTGGTGATCTATGATCTAAAAGCACCCCGGAGCCCCCACTCATTTCTTCCTCTGTTACTCATCTTCACTGCTTTGGGTTGGGTTTACTCTTTTGAACAATGAGAGAGGTGTGAAGAAAAGGATGACCTGAATAGGTAGCTTGCAAGGTGAGCATGGGGTCAAGGGCAGAGGACTGGCTCCCAGCCAACTGGAAATTAAAAAAGGAATTGAGGTGGTGACACACCTGAAGCCAAGCTCCATACAGCCAAGGTATTGGAGGAGAACACGGGGGAGATGATGAGGGAGTTTCAGGGTCGCTCAGAGGCCCTGTGAGAATCCTGAGGGAATAAAGGGTATGCTAGCAATGAGTGCTTGTGGCAGGTGTGGTATATGGATAGGGCTGAGAATGGAATTCAGTGAAGAAAAACCAGGACTTAGCGGATAGTCTGTTGAGACAACATTGTGTTGAGAATAAAGGAGGAGAAAAGCAGGTCAGTTGGGTGACACCTGATCAAGGCAGCTTGTCTAAAATGGAAAGATCACATGCCATCTGGGGACATTTCCTAGGAAATGTGTTCATAGAAAACCCAAGCTTTAGTAGATAAATCGTTAGGAAAGCTTTCAGGGGAAGAGATGCAGGTCATGTTTATGGGGCTAATTATATCATATGGAGTTGGGGCTTTGAGGCACACAATTAGCAATTTGCCTTCTTGGAGTTTTTATGTCACAGAAACAAAAGCATAAGAGATGAGAGAGGAGAGGTTTTAAGAGAGTGAAGAAAAAAAAGACATAATGGACACACGATAAAGAGAAAAAGTAGGAAAATAGAAATCTTTGTTGTGCAATCGGTGTGCAACAACTGCAATAGATCATCAGGAAGGAAGGCCTTGTTCCCAAGTCTCTCAGGCCTCCCCACCATTGCTCAATGCTCGGTGTCTGAAATACAGAGGCAAAGTTGTAACGAGAACAAGTTGTCAGAGACCCAGAAACATTCTTGTACCGGAATGTTTTTTGCAATATACGTGTGATGAGATTCAGTTATTTCTAGGAGGATCAACCTAGTCGCATTTTCCCAACTGGGGCGTGATAATTAGAGATATCCCTTTCGTTATCCTTCTGTCTCACTTTCTCCATGTCGAGGAAAGTTCATTTAAGTGAAGGCTGTTTCACATAGGTTAGCGGAGAGACCGGTTACAAAGCCATTGATGTAAGAAGTAAAGATTGGAGACATTGTGACGTGTAGATGAAGTGAGAGAAACATATCATTTTCATTTCTAAGGTCCCTAACGCTATGACGTGACGTTCTGAAAAATGTGACCTGTGACAATGACATAAGCAACTATACTCGTGTGTCACAACCAGGAGTCTGTGACGGTGAAGACAGGAAGAAATTGCATTAGGGTGAACGACAACATGATGTAAGCTAGCTCTCCAGAGGCGAGTACGTCAATAAGAAGGTAGCAACTTGAGACTTCACAGATGTGTAAGTGTTAGGGAAAATACAGAGCCTTCCTTAAGCAAAGTAACACACATAACATGGTGCCTGATACTCAGTAGGTCTTCCTGTTTCTCCCTTTTGAGGAGAAACTCCTGTTTCTTCCCTAGTGAACATGGGAAGAGAGACTGTGGGCTTATTTTTCCAGCACTTTCTGAAACCAGGTTAATGTGACGACACTACAGGGAAGTGAACTGGTGTCTATAGAAACAGGACATGTTCATTTAGGAATGGAGCAAGTAAATTAGCATGTACTATTTACTGAACAACTATTCTGTTCCAGGAGCTTTACCATGCACCAGTGATTTCATTTTATGCTTCCGACAATCCAGTCTTGATCTTGAAAATGAGGAACCAGAGAATCAAGAGTGTAAAAATATGCCCAAAGAAACGTAGATGTTAATGAGGCAAGAGTTGGGGATTTTCTCTAACCCCAGTTGCATGCTTTCTCAAACTAGCCAACCTTTGCAATCATCGTGAAGGTCATTAAAGGGCAACTGTGATGCAAGAGGTAGATGGTGCAGGAAGATTACCTGGCTGATGTGCTTTAGGGATGATGTAGAGACAGCTCTTGCTCTCATCCTTGGGTGCAGTTACATAAAACAATAATAATAATATTCTCTTTCTTCTTGCAAAGATAATACAAGTTATTCAAACCAATGGACAAGTAAAAGAAGAAAATAAAAGTTACCCAAATTCTGCTACTCACAGGTAAGCAGCATTAACATTTTTATTATATCTAATTTTTTCTGTGCCTATGTATTTATAAATGCTATGTTTATACAAATATATATTCGACAAAAAATTAAAATGTATGTAATTGATTTGCAAACTAATTTTCGCTCATTCAAACAGATGGCATGTGAAAGAAGTTTTTCTACCTTAAAATTATTAAGACTGGGTATTAGAATAATATTTTGACAAACAAATCTATTTGCATTAATGGAAGTGTTACAATATTTATTAAAGTTACTGAGAGTGCCAGAGAAGTAAAACTAATGAGTGTAAATGCTATTGATGTCTACTAAAATAACTTATGTGAAGCATAATAGCTTAATCTCACACAAATTTGATGTCCATTTAATTAATAATTAATTAATATTAATATCAAAGTACCGAAAGGGCTAGTTACACAAAGTCTAACTGTATTTGCTTTGAAACTAGAATTTTTATATCCCATCAGTCAGCAATAAAATCACCAGAGTAACTTCTTTTCTGACATTATGAGACCTCAAATTATGTTATCACATTAGTTTGGCTGAAAGAAAAAATATTTGAAGATCACTGAGTGACATATTATTCATCTTCTCCTCTAGGGTATTCTAAGTTCTATCTTTGGATCAAATAAGGTGTTCAGGCTATTTCGTATTTTTACATCTTGAAACCCTTTACTGACGTTAATGAAGATCCTTAGAAGAAACAACATATGTG
The DNA here is from genome assembly GCA_028534135.1 of Potos flavus. Lineage (NCBI taxonomy): Eukaryota > Metazoa > Chordata > Mammalia > Carnivora > Procyonidae > Potos > Potos flavus. Next base: position 91,859,987 of record CM052898.1, on the reverse strand, counting down.
AAATATGCTCCCACATTTGCTATAGAAATGCTATTGAGGACAGTGTCTATCATACCAGGTGATTATCCCTGCTATTAAACTCCTTCGGAGAATTTGTTTTAGATTTCAGGGCCAGGAAATAATGTCTTACTGATAGTCTGATATATAAGTCTTCCTTCATCCTAGTAACAGCAATTTGAATGATTGTGTCTCTGAACCTTTCCATCACCAACCAGGAAGCTTAGAGCCAAATTTGATGCCAAATCATTTAAATTATGTTAATGATGTTACCATGTTGGCATTTTCCTTTTTCATAGTATTGTTTTTTATCTCCACTTTATTACCCTCATTATTATATTTGTATATAAAGAACAATTCTTCCTTGTTTTCTCCCTTAACTTAGAAAGCTTTATAAAGTAGGTATCTTTATGTTAAAGGAATGTAATACTATAAATATTATGTTTTACCACCTTACTAATTTACTTTGTTCATTTTAATTTGCCGTGTATGTGTAATCTCAGAGGATTTTTCTCCTGATGCTTGGAATTTAGAAAGTGCATGAGGATGTAGTTAGGGGTGACTCTCTTTTCAATAATCCTACCTTGCCATTAGTGAACTCTTGACTTGAAGACTAAAATCTCTCTTCAGCTCAGAGACATTTTCTTCTTTTATTTCTTTGATGATTGTTTTCCCTTCATCTGATCTATCCTCTCACGAAGCTAACTTTTTCTTGCAATTAAAACACTTGTAAGGTAGCCAACTCATCCTGGTTTGCCTGGGACTTTGCCAGGTTTAGTGCAAACCAGGACGGTCGGTTACCCTACACTTAGCTAAGCTATCGTGTCCCTGAAGACAGTGGTTTTTATAGTGACAGGGGAGCTTTTAATGTTTAATTTTGAATCAATTGTGGACTGATCTTTTGAAAATACAATAAAAATAAATACAACAGAAGAGAAATTAAAAAATACAAGTCCAATTTAAAAAGTTATTTTTAGATTCAAAAGATATACAGTCACTCTGTCAAAATGTTCCAAAGGTTTTAAATGCTTTCTCTTTGTTTCTGTAGGTAGCTTGTAAGATCTGGTGTCACCTTGTGGACCACACTTTGAGGAGCCCTGCTCTAGGATTTCTCTAATCTGCTCTGACAATCCCTTCCATCTCCTCCACTCCATATTCTGTTCTCTCCGCTGGTGCTAACTGCCTCTTTTGTGTTAAAATACCCAATTACATTAAGCTGTGTGCTTCTTAAGGGAGACAGTTGGAATCTTATTTATCTTTCCATGCCCAGCATCCACCACACTGCTGGACAAGAAGTTTGTTAGGCTGCTCTATTCATTCTTTATGGAGATTGGAAGAGATTCACAAAGTTCTAGTTATGATTTTTTGGGGGGAGGGTGAGATTGTGGGGGCTTTCCTTGTACTCTTCAGTATTTCCTAAATTTTCTCTGACACACATGTATTACTTTTGCAACAGGAAAATTAAAGCATTATTTTAACAATTGATATGGAATAAGTGATATCCACCTCGTGGTTTGTGGTCAGTAAAAAGTCCCCTTTCACAGTGTAGTTGAATTGTAGGACGGAGGCCAACTTGTGGAAGAAAGAAAAAACAATGCTAAATAATCCCTGTCTTCACTGAGAAACAGGATCCTATTCTCATGCTATTTGGATTTGGAGAATCATCAAGAGAATGGAATGAGTAATTGGAGACTACGGTCCAGAAAATATTGTACAAATTTTCCCTTAAAAATAGAAGATAGAAAGTGTTTCCTTTTTACACTGTGTCCCTTTTTTTTTTTCTTACACTGTGTCCCTTTTCAAGTGGCCTGTAATGTTATGAAGTTCAATAATCACTTCATTTGCATGATTCAGACTCCGGAATAACCGGATGGAATCATTTAAACTGTGAGTGATGGGGCTCTGACTTCCCTAACTAGACAATAGTGCTATTTGAACTGATAGTTAATCAGTTTAAAAGTGACTTATCGGTAACGTACAATATGACTAATTTAGCAGCTAAGCAGTTTCATTGTGATCTTGGTGTCAGTGGAATTCCTGTCACCTATCCAACAGTTAAGTCATATTGCATAATTGTTGGGTGACATCACCAGGCTGCAAGATTATTGGCTGAAGAAATTAAAAAAAAAAAAAGTTTCCCTGGAGTGTCAGCCTTTCCCGCATCTGAACGGAGGACTTGCCCTGTGACTGCAGTACAGCCGGAGAGCAAAGTAAAAATGCAAGTTGAAGTGGCTGGCTTTTGGTGTGTCATTGAAAACCACAGTCTGTAGCACCGGGAAGATTCTCCAACACGCCTAATTATGAGGTCTCTTCCCTTTATGTGGGACTTCACCGTGCCAGTCATTAAGGTATGGGGTGAGAGCACTGAGACAATGGCACTCTCTTGTAATGAGGGCATTTAATTTTTCTGAGAACTTTATAGTCTTCTCTTTGGAGAGAACAGTTTAAAAAAAAAAATGCAGCTCACCATCTGCTATACACATAGACACTGAAAAGACGGTCAGCTGGGACCCGGCTGAAAACCTTTTATGGTTAAAAGTCTGGCTTCTTTCCAAGGGAATGGGTAGTTCAGGTTAATCACCACAGAATACATAAACTTTAAGTTTATTTAATTGTACAAAATATCGAGCTTTAAAATGACCCACAGAGGGGCGCCTGGGTGGCTCAGTGGGTTAAAGCCTCTGCCTTCGGCTCAGGTCATGATCTCAGGGTCCTGGGATCGAGCCCCTGCATCGGGCTCTCTGCTCAGTGGGGACCCTGCTTCTGCCCCTCCCTCCCCCCACCGCCCCACCCCCGCCTCTCTGCCTACTTGTGATCTCTTACCTCTCTGTCAAATAAATAAATAAAATCCTTAAAAATAAATAAATTTTAAAAATGACCCACAGAAATGCATAAAAACTGGAGCTATAGCTGATTGGAATTTATACCACTAATGGCTAACGTTTATTGTTTACTGTGCATCTGCTTTACGTATACAAATTTATTTCATCTTTTGAAGTGGTTACTATTATTATCCCCAATTTACAGATGAGGGAATGGAGACCCTGGGATCAGACAACCGGTGAAAAGTAGAATAAGGATCTGAACCCAGTAGAACACACAGTCTTTCCTTCCTTCCTCCTCCCTCCCTTCCTTCCACAGAGAGGGAGAGAGAACAAGCAGGGGGAGTGGCAGAGGGAGAAGCAGGCTCCCCGCAGGGCAGGAAGCCTGACGCAGAACTCCAACCCGGGACCCTGGCATCGCGGCTGGAGCTGAAGGCCGGTGTTTAAATGACTAAGCCACCCAGGCGCCTCTAGAACACACAGTCTTAACCTTTGCCCTCCACTGCATCTTTTTAAATCACAACAAGGACAACAACAAAAAGAACAACTATTATTTCCATCTACTGAATGCCTTTCATGTGACAGCCACTGTCCTATCATCATCATATCCTCTCATCAACTCTGAGACGCAGGCTGCACTCTTACTATCCCACTGAGAGACTAGGTAAGTGAATCACAGAAAATCAGTTGCACTGAGAGTAGGTAATGAAAAAAGTGTTCAAACCCAGACAGTCCAGATCCAGACTCCGTGCTTTTTAACCACCATGCAAGACTGCTTTTCATAGTTACTATTTATTATCTATTAATGTGTAATCCTTATGACAATCCTGTGATACCCATGATCCACAATAATACCTGCACTGTAGGAATTATTAACCCCAATCTATAGATGAGAAAACTGAGGCTACGAGCCACTGGGTAAACTTTCAGCTTCTAAGTAGTAAGCAGAGCCAGAGTTCTTCCAAGTCCATTGGACTCCGCCAGCCCACACTACTGTCGGCAATTCTGATGCAGGGAGACGAAGGTATGTCAGGTAAAGGGCTGGGATCTCAGGAGTCACTGAGTGTGAGGAATAATATCTTGGTCTGGGCATCCCCAAAGGATGGGGCCCGCTAAAGAGATGCCAGAAGGTCCTAAGAGTCAGCAGTGCTCTGATGAAGAGGCATCCTTCCTTGAATGCACTCTTTCCATTTGTGGATCCTGGGTGATCTCCTGAATGTGCTCAGACTCCTCTCTCTCCCTTAAATTCCTTTGCTCTTTTCCTTCTACTCGATATTTCTACAACTGCATTTCCCTGCCCTCCTTTGGTTAGAACCTCGCACATGCTCAGTTCTCTTGCCTTGTAAGGGTTTCCTCCCCACCCCCAAGCCTCCTTTCCTTTCGTAGCACATATTCAGTTCTGTGGAATGTGGCCACCCATAAGCATGACACACATTTTCAAAAGGCTTTAGAAATGAATGTGATTAGCTGACGTAATTCTGTTAAAGGGGAAATGCATCAACAGGGCACATGTGCAATCTATTACTTTTACAGTATTGGTGTCCTGCCTTCAAGGGTGTAATAATTTTAAAAAGCTGAAATCACAACAAAAAGCAAGCACAAACTAAAAAACAAAGGATTGAAAAACAGCTTGAATAGTACAAAAGTATTTACCTTCAAGTTTTCAAGAGTAAAGAGTTCTTTTTAAAATGTTATTCTAACCATAAGAAAAATAAAATAAAATAAAATGTTATTCTAGTAAAGAAAATCAAAGATATCTATTTGTTCATTTAAGGAATATTTATTGTGAAAAAGAGAAAATTTATTTTGGGGAAGTAGAGATTAAAATATGTATGACACATCCTGACGTACCTAAATCCTTCAAGAACAAACTCAAATGCTGCAAGAGTGAAACAAATTGTAAAGTAGGGTTGGTCCAATTAAGGAAGTGAACTCTCTGGAGAGAATGATCAAGGAAACTTCTTGAAGGAGATGATACTTGGCTGGAACTAGAAGAACTGGTAGAATTAGGATAGGTTGATATTAAACGTTAAGGAAAGGACAGTCCATACAGGGAACTAGTGTAAGACAGAAAGACGAGATGAAGGTATAAGGTTGTGAATCCTTCTCAAAATTACACAGCTATTAAGTAATATGAGAATCTTCAATAAAAATCTGCAGGGATGGCCAGTTATTTGTTCTGCTTTTATACCCAAGATGAAGACGTAATGGAAAAGTGTGTCTCATCCCAAAATTAGGAAAGGGAAAATCTTAACATTTTGATGTGCTATGAGCTGGCCATCCCCTGCACACATGAATCTCCCTTTGATAAAGATTGGAGAAGACTCAGCATTCTGAACAGCTTGACAGCGTCCAGCATCTGGCTCATCTAAAACTCTCAGTGGAGAGGGAGTCTACTGCTGAGTCATCTGACCTTCTTAGTGACCTCAGGTGATTCACCCTGTCTTCCCTGATCTGAGTCCATATTCTTGAAAAATGATAAGATCCTCAATTCTGAGAGTGAGTGAATAATGCATTGGGAACCTCTCTCAGGTGCTTTTTGTGGTCTTAGTCAGTGTCTGGGGCTGACTATTATAGTTGAGACTACCTTAAGATAAATACGTTTGTTTTGGTTCTTTAATCACTAAGGGCTTTGGGATATGGTCCAGAGGTGGTCAGTTCATTCATTCATTCATCCATCCATTTAGACATTGAATACATGCCTACTGTGTTTATCAGCCTCTAGGATAGCGCCCAGTGATTTCTGCCTCCTGGTATGCATGCTCTGTGTCGTGCCCTTCCACATTTACCAGGGTAGCTTTGTGTGACCATCAGCAAAAGTGAAGTATGTCACTTCTGAGATAGATTATTGGGAAAAAAATGTGGCTTCTGCCTTACTTTCTCTCTTGGATGACTTGCTCCATAGGGAGCCAGCTACCATGTCATGAGGACAGTCAGTGACCTATGAAGAGGCCCATGTGGTGAAACTGAGGCCCTCTGCCAACAGCTGGACAAGAACCAAGGCCTTTTGTCAAGAGCTTTTGTGAGTAAGCCATCCTAGAAGCAGATTCGACAGCCCTAGTCAAGCCTTTAGATGACTGCAGCCCTGCCCGACACCTTGATTTGAGCTTTAGGACACCTGAGACAGAAATTACCCTTCTAAGCTGCTCTTGGACTTCTGACCCTCAGAAATTGTAGTAGATGATAGTTTATTGCTTTAAGTTGCTTTGCTTGTTTTGTTTTGTTTTGTTTTCACATTGCAATAAACTAGTAGTATGTCTACCATTTGTTTGTTACTGTGACCAGCGCTGGCAATGAATAGAGCTTGATTTAACCCTCTAGAAGCTAACAGTACCCAGAAAAACAACAACGACTGATATATAAGCACGTGCATACAACACAGTACAATGGATGTTACAAGGGAGATCCCTTACAAAATGCCATAGGAGGCAGGAGATAACAATTAACTCCATTTGGAGAGAAAAGGGTCCCCCAAAAGACAGAAAAACAGACGTTTGGAAATTAATCTCCAAGGAAAATCAGGACTTTCCAGCGAAGAAGAGGGAATAGCAAATGCAAAGATCCAGAAGTGAGAAACCATTGCATGTCTTAGGGAATGTGTTCTATATAGTTATGGCCAAGGATTCATATGAGGATTCCTTGCTAGGGAAGGTGGATTTCTTCTAAGATATGAGAAGCCCTTGACAGGGTTAAGTGGGAGATTGACATGATCAGATATATGTTTTAGACAGACAACAATTGTGGCTTTCACCAGAAAGGCCCAATAGGACTCGAAGTGGGAAGAAATGGAGGTCATATAGAAAACTCCTGCAGTTCTTCTCAGAAGCTACTCCCGTTAGATACTAGTGAGCTTCTGATGCGACTGTATCACTCACATTTTTTAATTACTGCTCTAATTAAGATATATATTTTTATAATAATTTTTCTTTTTTGTTTTCATTTTGAAATTTTTATTTACCAAAAGGTTACAAAACTAGTACAAGGAATTCCTGTGTACTGTTCGCCCAGCTTCCCTCAATGTTAACATCTTACATAACCACAGTACAATTATTAAAATCAGGACATTAACACAGCACTTTTAACTAGTCTACTGAACTTATTCAAATTTCACCAGTTGTGTGATTAATATGCTTTTTTCTGGTCCAAGATCACATTTTGCATTTATGTCTCCTTTAATCTGGAACAATTTCTCAACCCGTCTTTGTCTTTCATGACCTTGATACTACTGAAGAGTACTACCCAGTTATTTTGTAGAAGGTTCCTCAACTTGGGTTTAGTTTATCTGATTATTTCCCCATGATTAAACTTAAGTTATGCATTTTTGGCAAGAATACCACAGAAATGATGCTATGTGTCCTCAGTACATAATATTGGGAGTCACATGATATGTTTCGTTATTGTGATATTAATTTCGATAACTTGGTCAAGGTCGTGTTTGCTAAGTTTTTCCACCATAAAGTTATTATGATTCCCCTTGTAATTAGTAAGTATCTTGTAAAAAGATAGTTTAAGACTATGCACACTTTCTGTCTTGTTTTTTTAATAAAACTTTTGCCCAGGAATTTTAATATCCATTAACACTGAAATAATGATTACTTTGGTGCTTGCCAGATGGTGACAGTCAAGAGATTTTGAATTGTGTTGTGTGGTCATTTTAAAATATGTACACAAGTTTCTTTGATACTCCATTGTTCAAGACAGGAAGCCTAATTCTCCTTTCCTTTATTTTAGGCTACATTCAATGCCTCTCTTCTAATGAATAGAATGTCAGAAGTGACTTCAAAGACCAGGTCAGAAAGGGCGTTGTGATTTCCTCTTTGCCCCTCTCTTAGATCCCTCACTTTGGGAGAAGTCGGCTGCCATACATCAAGACACTTGAGTAGCCCTATGGAGCCTAGCATTAACTTACAGGGCGTATGAGTGAGCTACCTTAGAAATGAATCCTCTGGCCCCAGGGAAGCCTTCAGACTGCAGTCCTGGTAAACACCTTAACTGCAACCTTGTAAGAACCCCTGAGCCAGAACCACCCAACTAAGACACTCCTGGATTCCTGACCTACACTAATAAGTATGAAAGATAATAAATATTTATGGTTTTAAGCCACTAAATTTTGGTATAATTTGCTCCACAGCACTAGATAATGAATTCATGCTGGTAGGAAGAAATGAAATCATGAGAAAAATGTTAAGGAAGAGCAAATGGTAGGAAAGAAAGTGTACCCAAAAGAGAGGGAATAGGAATGCATGTTAAAATGATAATGAGATCCTACTTCTCACCTGATAAGCCAAAAGTTAAAAAGTCTGATAGTACCAGCTGTAAGAATTCTTAAACACTGCTGGTCAGATTGTAAATTGGTGGTCATTTCAGAAAGCAGTTTGACATTAACTAATAAAGATGAAGATACACATACCACCAGATAAGTTATCAGAATCCTACTTCTAGACACACACACAACAGAAATAGGTACACATGGACGTCAAGAGACACGTACATGAAATGTTCATGGCAGTATTACTCATAATATCCTGAAACTGGAAACAACCCAAGTATCCATCAACGGTAGAACGTGTAAGCAAACTGTGGAACATTCATTCACTACAATACTGTATATAAATAAAAAGTAACCAACAGTAGCTATAAGCAATAATGTGGATGAATTTTAAGAACAATGTTGAGTAGAAGAGATCCAGCACAAGGAAATATATATTGTATGATTCCATTTGTGGAAAATTCAAAAGCGGACAAAATTAAACAATTTTTTTAGAGATACATAGTTAGGTGATAAAGCCATTAAGAAAAGGGGCACCTGGCTGATGTAGTTGGTTGAGCATTGGACTCTTGGGTTCGCCTCAGGTAGTGACCTCAGGGTCATGAGGAGGAGCCCCATGTCAGGCTCTGTGCTCAGTGCTGAGTCTGCTTAGGACTCTCCTTCTTCCTCTGCCCTCCCCCCCGCCCACCACGGCCCGCCCTGCTCTCTCTCTCTCTCTCAAATAAATAAATAAATCTTGAAAAAAAAAAGAAAATGAAAAGCAAGAAAAGTGAATGTCATAAAAGTCAGAATAATGGTTCTTTTAGGGAGGAATGTAGGAATTGTGGTTGGACAGAGGCCATGGATAGAGGCTTTTAGAAGTGTTGACAATATATCATTTCTTTTTCTTTTTCCTTTAGAAATCATTGCTATTGTGGTTTAACTCAAATGTAATAAAACTACTATAATATTTTATATATGTATAATATATACATATGCAATGTATAATGTAAACTCTATTAGTCACATAGATGTTGACTTCATAATAATTCATTAAACTATTCATTTGTATTCTGTGCACTGTACGTATTTTATTTTATAGTTTAAAAAGTTACAAATAGAGTTTACATACAGTCGAGGATTGAAGGTGAACATGAACTGGCAGTTAGGGTTCTGTTAAAAAAAAATTAACACACATTGGGAACTAAGAATGAAGGAAGCACTCAGTGGACAAGAAGCAATCCTCCCAGCTCATGTGGACACATCACTGCGTGGACCAGGGGCAGATCCTGACTGCCAAGGGCAGGTCTTAAACCTGGGAAGTATGCCTTACGAGTTTTTTACCCTGAGAGCAGAAACCAGATGGGCCCGAAAGAAGGTAGGTTTGATGCTATCAAAGTTATGAAGAAGATGAAGTCTTCGACATCTTATCCCGTCTGCGTCTTTGCTTGTGCTTCACTTCTCCACACCTTCTTTAGACACACAGCAGCTTGTGTATTTCTCTCCCTTCCTTCCTGTCATACATGGGTATCTGAAGTCAAGGCAGGTCTAAAGGCCGGCTTTGTTGACTCTTGGTCTAGTCAGGGGTATCACACTGGCGGAAGGTATTTGAACCTTAATCTATATCTCTGATTATAAATGGAAGGTTTTGTGGCCTTTGGTGAAATTTCTGTCACCAGTGACCAGTTTTATGAGGTAGATTTTGGGTGAAGTAGGCCTTCCTGCCCCAGATGTGGCACACTGTAAGATCTGGTATGGTACACCCTTGGGAGAAGGTGTCAGGTAACTTTAAAAAAATCACTCCAGGGGCGCCTGGGTGGCTCAGTGGGTTAAAGCCTCTGCTTTTGGCTCAGGTCATGATCTCAGGGTCCTGGGATTGAGCCCCGCATCGGGCTCTCTGCTCAGCAGGGAGCCTGCTTCCCCCTCTCTCTCTGCCTACTTGTGATCTCTTTCTGTCAAATAAATAAATAAAATCTTTAAAAAAAAATCATCCCAGGTGATTCAGATATGACAACCTGTATCCTGTATGACAATCTGCCTTCTTTCCACGCCCCATCTGTCACTGAGAACCACCCCTTTACAGGAAGGCCACTCACTGAGCAGATGTAATATCTAACCATTCATTCATTCATTCATTCATTCATTAAGCAACTATTTCTTGAGCTCTAACTATGTGTCTGGCCCTGGGCTAGCATTGATGATTCAGGCTTGAACAAAAACAAGCATGGGCCCTGCCTTTTCAGGATGGTTTAGTGTACAAATCAGTGAAACCAAGCAGGTAAGTGTAAAATCACCAGTCAGGTAAGTGTTATAAATCTGGGTTTATTCATCAAGAAGAGAGCAGACTGAAGAGTTGCTTAATAATCAGGATTTTTCAAATATAAAATGAGGAAATTATATGGAGGAGAATGACTAGTTATTTTATGTTGAGAAAAGACATAAAAAAAGACATCACAAAGGAGGTTTGCTCTGTAACAACTAAAACTGATGGTCTTTTTTTTTTTTTTTTTAAGATTCATTTATTTATTTGACAGAGAGAGAAAGAGAGCACAAGCAGGGGGAGCTACAAGCAGAGGGAGAGGGAAAAGCAGGCTCCCTGAGGAGCAGGGAGCCCAATGCGGGGCTCGATTCCACAACCCCGGGTCATTACCTGAGCTGAAGTCAGTTGCTTAACCAACTGAGCCACCCAGGAGCCCTGAGATCACTATTATTGATATTTAAGAATCCTGTTTATCTGCTCCAGTTGCTCTCTCAAACTATCTTGAAACATATTAGGCTACAAAACAAATGTAAAATTAATGTCCCAAGAAAACCACAAGAAGTTTGCTGTAGCATAAAGAATTTAACATAATAGCTATCATTATCAGAAAGTTTGTCCTGTGCCCAGCGTAGTGTTATATATATGTATAAATATATACAAATGTCTACATATATTATAAAAATATAAATCCACATTTATTATATATTAGTGATTACATATATTTATGTACATATAAATTAGTGATTATGTATATAATAGTGATTATATATCAGTATTGAACATATATATTAATAGAACCTCACAGTATCCTTTAGAAAAAAATAAATTAAGACTCAGAGAGATTAAATAACCTGTCTAAGGTTACACAGCTAATATACATATATTTTAATAACATTTTATTGATACATGATTCACATAGCATAAAATTCACCCTTTTAAAGTGCCCAATCCAATGGTTTCTAATATGGTTCAGAGAGTTGTAAATTGCTGCTAATTTCTAGATCATTTCCATCACCCTGAAAAGAAACCTTCTGGACCTAAGTTTTCCTTCATTCTTCCTCCTCCTACTCCCAGCCTCCTACTCCCAGCCTGGTTCTACTTTCTTTCTATATGGACTTGCCTATCCTGGATGTTTCATATAAATGTAATCACAAAATGAAGACTTAGCGTCTGGCTTCTTAGGGTGATTCTTTTTTTCTTTTTAAAGATTTTATTTTTCAGTAATCTCTACACCCAGCCTGGGGCTCAAACCCACAACCCCGAGATCCTGAGTTGCATACTCTTCTACCGGAGCCAGCCAGATGCCTCTGGGGTGATTTTTAAATAACTATTTGGGATGCCTGGGTGGCTCAGTTGGTTAAGCAGCTGCCTTCAGCTCGGGTCATGACCCAGGGTCCTGGGATCGAGCCCCACATTCTGCTTCTCCCTCTCCCTCTGCCTCTGCCTGCCATTCTGCCTGCTTGTGTTCTCTCTCTCGTTCTCTCTGACAAATAAATAAATAAAATCTTAAAAAAAATAACTATTCATATTGTAACATACATCAATACTTCATCTCTTCTTATTGTCAAATAATACTCCATTACATGGTATACCACACTTTACTCATCCATTTATCACTTGATGGGCATTTGGGTTGTTCCCACCTTTTGGCTATCATGAATAATGGTGCTATGAACATTTGTATACAAATTTTGTGTGGACATATGTTTTCATTTCTCTTGGGTATAATTTAGACATGGAATTTCTGGGTCACATGGCAACTGTACTTCAATCTTTTGAGGAACTGCCAGGCTACCACTTTCCATTCCCACCGGTAGTGTGGGTCCTACCGGTGGGGTAGGGTCCTACCGGTAGGGTCCTAACTTCTCTGCACCCTCACTTGTTCCCGTTGTTTATTATCTGTCTTTCTGACGATAGCCATTCTAGTTGGGTGTGAAATGGCATTTCACTGTGATTTTGGTTTGCATTTCCCCGAGGGCTAATAATCTTGAACATCTTTTTCTGTGTTTGTTGGAAGAATACTATGTATGATATAAATTTTTTTAAATGCAAGTTACCAACACTTATTAAAAGCATAAGAAGACTAGGTACCAAACTGCTAGCTGCGGGTATCCCTGTAGAATAGAATCATAGGAGATGTTGGCTTCTTAAATTTTACCTCCTGTGTTATTAATTTTTTTAAACTTAATATATATATTTTTAAGATTTATTTATTTATTTGACAGAGAGGAGAGAAATCACAAGTAGGCAGAGAGGCAGGCAGAGAGAGAGGGGGAAGCAGGCTCCCTGCTGAGCAGAGAGCCCGATGCGGGGCTCGATCCCAGGACCCTGAGATCATGACCTGAGCCGAAGGCAGAAGCTTTAACCCACTGAGCCACCCAGGCGCCCCAAGCGTTATTAATTTTTATAGCAACAGGCATACATTCCTTTTACAATTAGAAAAACAAAGCAAAGTTAATTAAACAAACAAACAAAGACAACGAACAGAGACAGACGATCTCTAACCCTGGAGGGTCAGAGAATTCCCCCAGACACTGTGTTGCCTTCTTCTTGGGTCCAAAAGTGCGGGAAAGCATGGAGGGAGGGTGGTTAAATGATTTCGAGCCATGTTTTGGAATACATTTCCTCTGGGTGACAATGTTATAAACCGTGGTGAATTTCCAAGGCTAGCCCATTCTGCTATAGATTAGGTATAGGATTCTGAGGCTATATGGTAAACTCAACTACCAAATTTAATATTGATCCCAAGGATATATCTGTTCTATTGTCAAAATGCTCAACTTTTAGAACGCATCCTTACAATCAGTAGAGAACTGCCTAGACAAGTAAATATAATGAATAAATACAAGAAGTTTGAGTGTGAATGTGGGAGGTTATGGCAATGTGTTCAATATTTTTAATTCTCTTTCACCATGGAATGTTTCTTTGATTTCTCACTTGCTATTTGTGTAGCTTATGAAGACAATTATATTTCTATTTTAGTATTGTGAGAAACGAAGTTGATAACAGAACGCATAAACCTTCAGAATGTATAATACTTTCTTGTTTACAAACAGATCAGTTTTTCAGAATATGGCAAAAATAAGCAGTTCTTTTGGGAATGGGCTTTTTTTTCACTCAGACAGTTAGCCAGGAGTGAATATTTATGGTCTAGATAGAATCCCCTGAAAACAGAAATGTTGTCATATTCTTGTTTTTATGTAACACTTATTTATTACAAATGGCAGGAAATGCTAATTTAAAACTAACTCTCAACAATGAGTTCAGAGAAGCTTAGTTCAGAATTAATTTATAGCTTGAACACTGAGGGAATATTTGGGTCAATTTATTATTCACTGAGATTGTTGAAAATTTATATGATGATTATTCTGATTCCATCTCTAGGCAGAAGGTTATTTTTCAGTGGAAAAAACCCAACAACATCCAAGGTTATTGAAATGCCATGCATATAAGCATCCAAGCTCCATTGGCAATTTGCATATGTATGTGGGGTATAGTGTGTGTTCCCACCCCCACTCCCCGCCCCCACACACAATCCTTAAAATTACCTGGAATATTAACAAATAATATCCTTCTGTTCCATGTTAGTAATATCAGTCAGAGATGGTCATTTGTGAGACTCTGTGAGCATCTTGCTAATGACCAGTTTTACATCCTGACTCCACCATTCTGGGCCCACCGTGGTTTGCCCACATTCAGACAGTGAGCTAGTGACAAGCTCTGTGGAGAACAGAGCACTTCTCTGTCCACAGAATTCCAGGCACCAGGATGAACACATATGCACTGTATACTTTGAGTATTTTTATGACTCAGTATAAATGTATACATTCATAGCCTCATGAGCGCATGTCTGTAAATATGGGGGTCTCAATAGCTTCATGCATTTTCCTCACTAGCCAGTAAGTTCTCTGTTATATTTTATAAATCCTCTACTATTCCTGGATAGGAAGTACTAAATTTCTGAGGTTTTAACAAATATCATGTTTCACTTAAACCGTGTAGAAATTATCCCAGTGTAAGTACTTTTAAAAATGTTTTTGATTTAAATTTTATTTAAAAATAACATAAGTAATTCATGTTCATAGTGGAAACATATAAAATACAGGTAAGTACAAAAAAAGTCACACCTGATTGCACCACCTGGAGATAATAACAATCATAATAAATTTGATGTATAATTTTGTATATTTTTTCTATGTCCCTTTATGCATGTATATAATTTTTCATAAAAGTAGATTATCATACAGATGTCTCAAAACTTCCAAACCCTGCTTTTAAAATTTAATATGCCATGCATACTTTTCCATTTCCAACATAATATGAGCTCAAGGGATTCTAGTTTTATGGTACCGGGAAATTCCTCACCCCAAAGAACTCAGCCCCCTCCAAGGCGTTGCCTCCTAAGGGAGTGGGTTATATCATTATGGAATCAAAGGGTAGCTATCTCAGGTGGCTGGATGTCCATGTGAATGTGAGTGAATGAGTGTGTGTGTGTGTGTGTGTGTGTGTGGCACTTCACAATATAGAATTGGGGTGAGCTGGGGTAGAAAGAGGGATAGACTATAGGTTCAGGGGCTAGGGACCAAGGGCCAGGGTCTGGGATTGGATATCCCTATACTACCATTGAGAATTCTAAATTTTGTCCCCATTTCCAGATAATTATGAAGCTATCTTTTTCAATGTAAAAAGAGAGAATATATTTAATTGAATAGTTTGTTATACTGCCTTTGTAACTTCAAAATATTTTGTGTAGGGTACATATGTGACTCTCCATTCATATTCTAAGTGGGCCCCCGAAATGTTAGGAGCAGGCCCCAACACATATATTCTTTGACTTCTACTTTCTAGAATCTATACTTTGTTTTGTTTAATTTAATTTACATTTTCCTTATGGATGAAAGGGAGTAGTATGTAAATGAATATGCTCATTTATTGACTAGTTAAGATTCAGCTGAATATTTTCACTGAAGCTTTACCATACTTCCACACTCCACTGGGTATAGGGACAAGAAGTAAAAATAGATCGCCAGGCTGTTGTGGAGCTCACCATGTCCTAGGGATCTCAGACAGGTGAAATGAGTACTACATGGAGTGATGTATGATGGAGTCCTCACTTAAGTGTGAACGTGGGTACAGAAGCCACGGAGAGAAAGGAGGCAAAATCTGTAGGTCAGGATCCTGGGATCAGTTAATTAACCTGGCCCACGATACCCTCACAGAAATCTTAAAAAGGCTGTAGAAACCATCCCATCCAAGACGAATGCTGTAAACTTTCTAAAGGGTTCAAAGTTTTTGATAAATTTGGTAAATTGGTCACTTGACAAAGTAACCATTCAGGAATTCACTTTCAACAAATGACTTCTAGCTAATTGGCTTGCTTCCTTGAGGGGAAGCGTCATTCAAGCTGGGATATAATGAATACACAGAAGTTTGAATGGGAAGGAACGCAGTGCCTTACTGAAGAGGAATATTCTGTGAAGAGGGAACAGCACATGTGTCATCTTGGAGGCATGGAACGGAATGACATGTTCTGAGAACAGTATTTTAAAGTGCTAGAGTGAAAAAAGTGAGGTGGAAAAGCAAGAGGATTCAAAACTAGAGAGAAAGGCAGAGCCATGGTCTGGAGAGTTTTGTGGCCCTGGGTTCCAGGGAGGTTTATCCTATAGGAAATGGAAACTGAAGTTGAAGAATCTGAAGCCAGGAAATGAGAATATCAGATTGCATTTTAGACGGATCACTATGGCAACAGTGCGGAGGAAGAATTGGAAGTGAGGAGTACGGAGGGAGGGAGTCCACTGCTGAGAAGGCAGAATACTCCAGGGACACAATGAGGGCAAGCTCTGGATTCAGACTGCTGGGAGTCAGCACCTGTTTCTCCCACTTAGCACCTGTGTCTTCCGGCAAGTTCCTTAGCCTCTCTGTTGACCTGGTTTCCTCATCTGTACAAGGCAAATTATAAAAGCTGTGAAGCTAAAAGGAAATAATACTTATAAAGTGCTCAGGACAGACACTGCCATATAGAAAGCTCTCAATACTGGCTTACTACAACTATTACTACTACTAGTAGTAATAAAAAATAATAATTATTACCTCTCAGTAGTTTAAAAGAAAAATAATGATGGTCTGAACTGGGGTATAGGCAGTGGAAAATGTGAGGAGGGGAAGGGGATGAGAAAGACAAGGAATGGGTTTGACAGGACTTTCAGTTGATTAGATTGAGAGGTGAAGTAGGAGGAGATCTCTTGATCTCTAGCTCCAATGGCCAAGTGGAAGGTGTTGGTACCAAAAAACTTTGGGAAGGCAGGAGCAGGGACAAGCTGGGTGGTGGAAGATAATGAATTGTGTTTCAGAGATGTTGAGTTTTAGATACTTGTGGGTCATAAAGGTAGAGATGTTCCGAAGGCAGAGAGTTGCAGGCTGGAGTTCAGGAAGGAGAGGTAAAGGCCACATGAGCCGAGTGCCAGGATAACAGACTTAGCGACTAGAAATGGCTGCTCTGACAAACAAATGTTTTTTCATCTATTTGGTCCCCGATGCATGACTTCTGTTAGTATCCAGAAGAGAGGGCCCCTTGGTGGCTACCTCAGGTGCAACTTCCATCATAAAATCTTCGCTGATCCACCTAACCCAATAGGGTCTCTTTACTCAGAGATCCTTTGTTAAGGACTGAATGTTTATGTTCCCCCCAAATTCACATATTGAAGTCCTAAGCCCCCAGTGGGATGGTATTTAGAGATAGGGCCTTGGAAAGGTAATTAAGATTAGACGATGTCCTGATGGTGGGGCACTGGTCTGATGGGATTAGTGCCCTTGTAAGAAGAGACCCCAGAGAGCTTGTTCTCTTACTCCATGTATACCAAAGAAAGGCCACATGAGCACATGCCAAGAAGGAAGCTGTCTACGAGGCAAGAAGAGAGCTCTCATTAGAAACCAGTCCTGCTGGATCTTGATCAGAGACTGTGAGAAATCCAGAACTGTGAGAAATAAAGTTGTGCTGTTTAAGCTACACTCTTTTGTTACGGCAACACGAGCTGCCTAAAACATCCTTGTGTGAAGGTTTCACTGTATTTCTCCTGCGGCTTGGCCCTCCTTTCACTCTAGTAATGCACATTTCCTCCTACTGCTTCCAATTAGAGGCATCTGGAGGGCGGGCCCTTCATCATACTTACGGTACATTTCCCTGCAAGGCCCCTGTTTTGCCCACAGTAGATGTTTAATAAACATCTGATGACCTGAGGCCACCTTGGAAAGACTCAAGATCGTGCGAGACTTCGTGTGAAGAGGGTCACAGAGAATGTGCTTAGTGCGGGGTACAAGGCAGAATCCTGGGGTAAATCAAGACTGGAGTTTAGGTGGAAACAGGATGCTCTCAATATGAAACTGGGAGGTTATCAAGAAAAGACACTTTCTCAAAGATCAGGGGGAAGAGCAAAATGGCCAATGTGTCCACATGAGGCATATTTTTTCATGAGCATTTTGTATTATGCAGACCATTATGTAAGATTACATGGTGGCTTATCTATTTCAAATTGATTTGAAAAATCATTATAGTTTTTGAGTTAGGAGTTTCTAAAGCAAATGAATTTAAGGTTAAAATCAACAATGGTTCAGGCCCCTAATAGTTTTTTTTTTTTTTTTTTAAGATTTTATTTATTTATTTGACAGACAGAGACACAGCAAGAGAGGGAATACAAGCAGGGTCAGTGGGAGAGGGAGAAGCAGGCTTCCTGTCGAGCAGGGAGCCCGATGCGGGGCTTGATAACAGGACCCTGGGATCATGACCCAAACCAAAGGCAGACACTTAACGAATGAGCCACCCAGGCACCCCGGGGCCCCTAATTGTTTGAGGCTATTCTATTTAAAGAACAATCAACCTGGGGAGCCTGGGTGGCTCGGTTGGTTGTTAAGCGTCTGCCTTCATTCGGCTCAGGTCATGATCCCAGGGTCCTGGGATCGAGCCCAGCAGGAAGCCCGCTTCTCCCTCTCCCACTCCCCTGCTTGGATTCCCTCTCTCGCTGTCTCTCTGTCAAATAAATAAATAAAATCTTTAAAAAAAAAAAGAAAATAAAGATCAACCAACCAACCAATCCAACAATGACAGTTTCCCTCCAAAGAGATGAAACAAAACGAAACAAAAGAGATTTTGTTTATTGCATTTCAAACTCTCGTCAACTTTACTGGGAATCATTTAAAGTTGACTGAGTGTTCTTAAGTCTCAGGGATGATGCTGTGAGTCTGTGTATTCTCTGTGGGATGCCGAGTGTGTGCTGGCAATCGTGGTAAGAAATACAGAGAACTTGCCCCAAATGTGTCAAGACACTCCTCTGTGAGGATGGGAAAGTGGGAAGATATATTTTTTTCTTTGGAGCATCTTCCATTACCATCTTGCTAATCTCTTGCGTGCTATGGCAGCAGGGAATTTCTAGCAGCATCCTCTCTGAAGCCCAACAGTACAGAGGATAAGAGGGGAGTATATTTGTGCTGACCTATGCACTTAAGAGAAACCAGAGGCACATGGATCAATGACCACACTTAGAGCCCAGAGCTGCAGGCACTCCTAAACTTGAACTCTGATACAGGCATCACTAGCCACAGGTGGCTAAGGGGCACTGGACACTTGGCTAGTCCAAATTGGGATATTCTGTGAGTATAAAATACACCTCCAATTTCAATTACTTAGTTTACAAAAAGAACATAAAATAACTCATTAATACCTGCTTATATTTATTACAGGTTGAAATAATATTTGGGGTATATTGAGCCGAATCAAATATATTATTAAAATTATTTTTTACCCTTTTTATTTTCTAATTTGGCAACTAAAAAACTTAAAATTACATATGTGGGTGATGTTATATTTCTGTTGGACACAGTCTAAGGCTTACACCATCAGGGGGCAGATATACATTCTGGTCTTGATAGGATATGAAGCTTAGAAGAATTTGTCTCTTCTCACATGAATCACGCCCAGATGTGTATAAAAGCAGCTTTATTGTTTATGTAATAGCCCTAAACACATTCAGAGAGTCTTTCATCTGAGGATCTCAAACGTTAATTAATTCTCACTGAATAGCTGAGGAAGACTGGTATTCTTAGTTCTATTTTGCAGATGAGAAAACTGAGGCATGGAGAAATTTAAACAATTTGCCCAGGGCTACTCAAGGTAGAATGGCAGAGCTCAGAATAGAAACTGTGAATCATTATAATTAACTACACATCTAACCAGCAAACAATATTTTGTCTTCCTGGTTAGGCAAACTCCTTCAAGGTAGGGACCATACTTTTAAAATGCTATTTCCAACTGGTGAAATACTGAATGCTCAGCGAACATTACACAACCGTAGGAGTCATTGCTTTCAGATGAACACATTGGGACACTAACAATTAGGTAATATACAAGAGGTAAATAAATGGTCTTTTTCCTTCTGGGGAAGGAATCGTTATTACGCCTTACTTTGGAAGTGGATAAACAAATCCTAGCTTTGATTAGTTCACTTGTTTTTAAAACTAGATTTCTAGGTCTTATTTTGATATTTTGAAGAGAAGACATTCCAAACAAAAAGCATGTTGGTCTAGATTTGGATTCCCGTCTTCCTTCCAGAGGAAGGAGGCGCCTTGGGAGCTGTGTGGTGCCTCTACCAACATTCTTCCATCAACTTCTCCCTGTGATATAGCTTTCTTTCACAAGCTCAGGCATCACAGCTCTGGTGAGTGAGTTCTCTCAAAGGGTACACCTTTATCCAACTTATTTTGGAGGGAAGGCCATCAGAAACGGACATCAGGCTCCCCAAGCAAAAGCCACATGAAGCAAATATTTCTTTTCCCCAGGCTTCATGTTCATTTTCCTTATACTGAGTAGGGAAAAAAAGAAAAACCTACTACCAACTTGTTGGATTACATTCCTTTTGATTGAGATTGATTTTCAGTATTACTCTAAAATATTGGGCCACTAAAGAACATGAGTTAAAAAAATAATAATAAAGTACATGAGTTTAGGAGTACACTCAGAGGAGCACCTGGCTGCTCTGTCGGTAGAGCATGCAACTCTTGATCTTGGGGTCGTGAGTTCAAGCCCCATGTTGGATGTAGAGCTTACATGAAAAAATAAAAATAAAAAATAAGTAAAATGTGTATAGGGGTAGATTTGGGGAGTTCTAGAAACCATCCATCCATCCGTCCATTCATTCGACAATGAATCTCATTTATGTATTCTAAAAATATTTATTGTGACTGCATGAGTGAAAGGTTACTATATGCCTGGATTCTACTTCTTATAAAAATGCTATGAATAAAATGTGATATTTTTCAAGAATGGTTGAGAGAGGTTCATTTTTGCCAATGCATACATACGTGCCCAAGAAAGTACGTTCACCTGATGCCCTCTCTACCTTCATTGCCAACAGCGTCAAATCTAGCTCCGTTCACAATGTATCATCTTGTCCTTGTGACAGGAAGGATGACTGGAGTGCTGAAAGATTTTTAATTATACTCACACTCAAATAATGATAGCCTACTTGTGGGCACACGTCTTAGAGGAGAATCATAGTCTGTGCTTTGTGCATCAGATTCCTTCATTTCCTTTGCCTTTTGCTTGAACCAGAAAAATGGCTTAGAGAAATTCATGCACACTTCCCTGCCATCCCCACCCACAGTGGTGAGGCTGAGTCAGTGGGGGAAGAGTTTCAGTATCTTTGGCACGCCAGGCTCAGAATGCTGGGGTGGGGGGAGGGGGCGGTGAGTGGAAGGAGAAGGGGAGTGGAAAACACTGCAGACTCCACCCTAGACAATGCTTCTGCACTTGACATTTCTCATTCCTTCAAAGCTGATGAATTCCACTTTTGGAGAGCCATGGTGGGGGGGAGGAAGAACAGTGAGGTAGAGGAGATGATATGTACATGTTGGATCTTTGACAAAATTTTCCCCAAATGGTCTTTGCATAGCTTTGGTCACCACTTCCTGCCATTCAATTTGCCCCGATATAATCACACAGTCTCTGACTGGGCAAAGCATCCCACCATCAGAATCATGCGACGCTGGTTCTAGCACAGCTCTTTTGGCAGAGAAGTCAAGGAGACTTTTTAGCAGTGGTCACTGAGGAGTTCATGCCAATGAGAAATCACAGAGAGCTGAGGCTTCTGTACCTGGAACAAACAGGGAGTCATTTCATGGACTGATGCCTCACAACCCTCTAGTCTAGGAAAAGGTCTGTAAAAACAGACTATCTTCACTCTTGTAGCAACTGGGCTAAATCTCTAGCAGCGAACCTACCAGGAAGTATGATCTGAATGACAGTTGAACAGACAATGGGGAGAATTGTTTCCAACTTAACTCCTTATTTGATAAAGCTTTATGCAAAGGATACATTCTCAAGTGATGATAAATTGAAGTAGGGAGACTATAATCATACTTGAGTGGGGTTAATGAAACGATGTTATTCTGCAGCAGGGGAGGAGGGAAGGTGAGGGGAAATAACAGACTAATGAAATTTAAGGGTGTTCTAAATTCAGAAAACAAATCTCTTCCCCTCGCGATGGGGATTTGTCCCCCTAGGGGACAAATCTTGGATCGTGGCCCACAGGAGTTCTGTAGGACGGCAGCCCCCTCTCCTTCCCAGCAGCAGCAAGACATCGCCGAGGCAAGAGCGTGGCGCCTTCTGCCCAGGCTCTAATTCATGCCGACAGAATAACAATCTGCTCTCGGTGCACCAGGCACAATGAAGGCCCTCTAAGCTGCCACTCAAGCAGGGCCTGCTAACACTCCCGGCCCTTGTTTCTGGCTCTTGGCATTGTTGGGGCAGGGAGTGTGAGGAGAGCTGCACACGTCCATGCTGGGAAAGGCAGGGCCCCTGGCGGCCCAGCCCGTCAGTGGATGTCCTAGACAGCAGCAGCGGCCAGACGAGCTAGCGACGCCCTTACACCTCTGGGCAAACTTGCGGAACATTCAGGACCTCGCAGATTGTGGTTTCAGAAAGTCTGGCCTCTGCCTCCTCATCCCCCAACTCCAACAAAACAAAACAAAACAAAACAAATCATTAAAAGTTTTTTGGCGTGGCAGGCTGCCGCAAAGTTTGGTTGTATCACCAAGGTCTTCCTAACAGCCTGTAGAGGACAGGGCTGACAAATTTCCAACAGCGCGGGGGCAGCCCTCAAACTATATAATCCTGACCCGGGTTGGATAAAAGGTGACGCTAGCGAAGATGACTGACAGGGGATTATGATAAGCAGACAGATGACATGGTGAATTGGGGAAGTAGCAAGCTTATTGCTAATCTTTACACTGTAGGGAGAAGAAGAGACATGCTGGAAAACATGACGCCCAGGATATATTCGTTACAGGAGGGAGCAAAACATGCATGAACTCAGTGTGGTCGTACATCGGAGGTCATCCTCAAAGCTTGTCTCAAAGCAAAGACGGGTGTTGATTCCCAGCCAATTTAAAGGATGAAAGGGGCCAAGAGACTGATGTAGGGTAAAAATAATAACTACTACTTTTTGTAGTAGTTTGTAGGCCTATGTTGCAGGGATTTTTAAATACATTCGCTGATTTAGGCCTAATGGCAGCCTTGGGAGATAGAGACCATTGCTCCCAATTTATATACAATTGGGGATTGTGAGGCCTGCTGCAGTAGGAAAGTTCTGCCTGGCCCCAAAGCCAGTGCTCTTAGAGTCACTGTATTAATTTGCCTCTCTTGAGCTAAAAGGAGACACAAAGCTAGGAACATGAAAGGAATATTTGCTTTGTTTTGTTTTCTAAAGAATTCCAGTTTTCCTTGAGCCTGGGTTAGAGCTTTACCTTAAAGAAGTAATCACAGTTGCTCTTTGCAGGCAAGTTACAACAGCTAATATCGAGAAAAGCAGTGAGACTTTCCACTTCTGCTGAGTGCGCCAAAACTGAACCAATAAAGTCTAGCCTTTGGGACAGTTCTTTGTTTCTTCTGAGGCTAAAAATGTCTGGACACACTGAGTCAGTTGGAGGGTCAGCTCTCTCTTGACCTGGCACACAACGTAACATGAGTCACTAAAAGGATTCGAAACTCAGGGTCAGGAAAACACTGGCGTTAAGTTGCTGCAGCCAAAAATATTCGGGCGTCAACCGTGTGCTCCTGGATGTAGCCTGTTCATTCATCTGTTTGTTTATTCATTCAGCAAATATCAATCCTAACCCACTCACATAAATATAAAACACGGGTAAAAAGTTTCACGAATACCAAATAATACAGTGAAAAAAGCAAGTTTCACACCACAGTCCTCCAGATTTTCTGCTTAAGGACAACCCCTGACACCAGTTTCCTGGGGATTCTTCTAGAGGTGCTCAAGG
Source organism: Potos flavus (assembly GCA_028534135.1). NCBI lineage: Eukaryota > Metazoa > Chordata > Mammalia > Carnivora > Procyonidae > Potos > Potos flavus. The sequence goes on along the minus strand of CM052898.1, from coordinate 91,836,343 downwards.
CATAAATGTAACTGTTACTGAATCCTTGCTGTAGCCTGGATACCGGTTTCTATAAAGTGATGGCCAAGATTTGGTCCTAGCCCCTGTGGTTGTATAGACACATAAGCCGATTGCCACCCTAGGACTGAGGAGTGCTCTGATGTTTCTGGGAGCAGTAGTGATCTGAGTAGATCAGGGCTGAAATGCCAATGTGTCTGATCAGCTGTCACAGTAAATTGTTGTTACTGGTCTTTGCAATTATTTTTTTTAAAGGTCAGAGTTTATTCCTGTGATAATCACTTATTTCTGTGACATCAAATTAATATTCTAATTTGCTTTTGTGAGTGAGAAGGAAAGATGAGGAGGTCAAACCGGCTCGCTGAGAATTACGTGTGGCCCTGGGCATTCCCAGGGGATGTCCTCTTGCAAAGGTGACCTGATGCACGTGCTGGGAGGCTGAAAATTTCAGACAGCTAATGGTCAAGCGGGCCATAAAACCCTCAATGTCTGGGACACCACTCAAAAGCTTCCCCCAAATATTTTATGCTTCTCCTTCAGTAGGGCTATCAGTGTCCTCGTTGCCTGGTTTCAAAATAGTCATACTTGTAATAGCAGGGAAGTCAGGAAGTGGAGAAGCCGCCCATCTGGATTGAATACAGCCCGGGACAGCAGTTTGTGCACGGTGAGACAGATAACATTTTGCAGATTTAAGAAGACAGCTGAATCTGTTGCATGTGGATGCAAGCTACTGGTGGAAGGCTTGGATCAAACGCTTTCAGTGCAGCCTGGATTTATGGGAACTGCTCAGGCGCTTGTAGGCTTTGAGGAAGGACATACAGTGGTTATTTTGTTCACAAAGATTTTACTTCAGTTGACCTTGATTCTCACCCCATATTGAGTTTGACTTCCAGTATGAATGTAAACCAGCTCCAGACTCAGATGCAACCTCTGTTCAATGTCCGATAGGGAGTTAAAGAGAGAAAAATAAAAAATGGCATAAATAAGTTTCACATGATTTCCAATCCAAGCTATGAGTTGGCTCTGTTTCGCTCAATCAGCCAGAGGCAGAGAGAATTTTGCAAACTTCAGTGACCCTTTCAGAAAACCTGGTCTATATCCTGTTTTTGAAAGAAAACCCAGAACCTGTCAGATGTGCCCTATTTCTGTTTCTGTGGCAGCTCGTCTCGTAGCTGTTCTAGGATAGAATGTGGCCCAGGTACGTTCATTCTCTTCTTGTTCTTCTAAATGTGCCCCTCTGAGGGGCAAGACATTTTGCCGATTATTTTAACACACAAGGCAGAAATGCCTCTTGGAAGGAAGCACAGCTGAGTTGCTGAGGACAGGACCATAAAATACAATCCTTCCCAAGGATTTCCTTCCTTGGGAGCCCAGGTGGCAGCCAGCTCGACGGCAGGGTCTCTATGCTCACTTAGGTTTTCACATCATGTCAGAAAGATAGAAATATAATTTTCTCCCCTCACTAAAATCCCCTAAATCAAATTTGTATAGTTAGAGAACAAATCTTGAAGTCTCTTTTTAAAATGCATTATAAATGTTATAATATGGGGTATGGAGTTTGAGAGAGTTTTTTCCCCTTCCCTCCCACTGATCCTCTCCCTCCCTCCCTCCTCCTCTCCCTTTCCCTCTTCCCTCTTCCTTCCTTCCCTCCCTCCCCTCCTTGCTTCCTTTCCTTGCTTCCTTCCTTCCTTCCTTCCTTCCTTCCTTCCTTCCCTCCTATAACATGAAGCAGATCTGAGTGAAATCTTGCCATTTTGCTCAGCTTTTTTTCCCCACTAGCTGAGTTAAAGTACAAGAAGAGTCTATTTTCCAAGTACCTTATGGGATCCTGACAATTTATTTCTTCCCCTTGCTTTGAAAATGACCCCCAAAGAGATAACATTGTTTGCATTAATTCTTACAGAAAAGCAGCCAAGGTTTTATTAAAAACACTGCCCTTTGTCTTCTTGCATATTTTCTTTCCCTCTCTAATATGGGAAGATATCAAATGTAAAAGAAACAAAAACATAAGATGCTGCTCCTTTCATCTTCGCTCGGTTTCCAAAATCATCCAACACATTACCTTATTCTTCTTATTAAACTTTAAAAAGGACCAACTGGAATGCTGCATTTGAATTTTGAGGGCTGAGGACTTGGGATAGGCTGTCTGCATTGTGTCATTCATTAGATTCTCCTAAGATCTTCTCACCCTGTACTGGTCCTGGCAAAGCATTATTATACTTTGGGGAACACATCTAGACTAACCAGTTTCCATATGAAACTCAGTTCTGGAAGTTCAGCTTCTTTGATGTGACCAGATTCTCTAATTTTTAAGAAAAAAAGATAAAAAGTATCACTGATACCTGGTTGAGTAAATAAACTTTAAAACGAATTCAGGATTTCCCTTTCAACATATCTTATGTATTATTGAGTATTGCTTGGAATAGCAATACTCTAAAATATATATAAGAAATAATTCAATGATGAAATACAGTGATGAAAAATAATATAATGAAAAATATGTGATGGCTTCAATTTTTCTTTTTTTTTTTTTAATTCCCAGCCTAAGTTTGTTCACTAAAACCTGTCCCTGTCAAAGCCACCTCTAAAAACCATAATTATGAAGTAGACTCTGTAGCAAAATGGGGGCAAAAGCTTGTGATAATACAGTAAGTGAAAAAAATTCAAAATTTTATGTTTTTTATTTTTTATTTTATTTATTTATTTATTTATTTATTTTAAAGACTTTATTTATTTATTTGTTTGGGAGAGAGAGAGAGTGCACAAGCGGGGGAGTGGCAGGCAGAGGGAGAAGCATGCTTCCTGCTGAGCAGAGAGCCCGATGTGGGACTCGAACCCAGGACCCCGGGGTCATGACCTGAGCCAAAGGCAGACGCTTAACTGATGGCGCCACCCAGCATCCCAGAACTTCTGATTTCTTTCTTTCTTTCTTTTTTTTAAAGATTTTATTCATTTATTTGGTGGAGAGATAGAGAGCACAAGCAGGCAGAGCAGCAGGCAGAGACAGAGAGAGAAGCAGGCTCTCCGCTGAGCAGGGAGCCTGATGCGGGACTCGATCCCAGGACTCTGGGATCATGACCTGAGCCGAAGGCAGACGCTTAACCGATTGAGCCACCCAGGCGCCCCAAAATTTTATGTTTTTTAAAGAAGACTAAAAGGAAACATAGCAAAAGACTCTCCTAGAATTATTTCTCATAGTCTTATTCCTTCTTTTCTTCTTCTTTTTGTAATTTGGGACAATTACTTTTCTAACAACAATAACAAAAAGATCAGCCATAATCCTTATATTTTTCATGGGTCTGATTTATCCTGGACCACCCTGTACTTGGAGATGTACTCCCCTGCCTTAAAAAAAAAAAGTACTTTAAACTTTGAATAGCTTATCAGAAACTGTAGTGGAACCTGATAAAATCTCAGCCCAAAAGAAAAAATATTGGAAGGGTACAGTACGTGCTGGGATAAACAGCTTGAAACCACGTGAATAATGAGGTTACTGATTCAGTGATGAGCACACCTGAGTTTTGATAAGCATGACCCAACCGCATATGGTGAAATCCTCGATCCACAGAGAGTGTCTCATCTTTACTGAATTCACCAGAAGGAGCATTTAGTCCCTATAAAGCAAGGTGCAATAAATCAGGGGAAAGCTGCAGATCCTGTCAGACCTGCCTGCATTCCTTTCCCCTCAGTGATTCTTTAGTTCAAGAGGGTTCATCCTTTGGGAATATTTCAACACCCTTTTGCAAGCTATGCCAAAATCCAGGGATTTGACAGCTTGATAAAACCTCATTTTTATCCCGAGCTAGAGAAAAACCTGATTCTGGGAAGGACTAAATGTTCAAAGGCAGTACCATCTAGCAGCTGTAAGTTAACTGGCGGATCTTGCGGGGCTGAGGGTGCCTTTGAACTTGCTGGGAAGTTTAACGGCAACGCTGCAGGTTCCTGAGAGAAAATCTGTTACTAAAGAAGACAAAGAACTAGTAAGTGGCTTTCCAGCTGGACAAAAAGGCAGGAGATAGAATCCACCAGCTCCAGAATCCGTGTTCCATTCTTACACCGGGGGAGAGAGTAAATGCAGAGAAATGTATGGGATGGTGTTGAGAATAGATGCCACAAACAAGAAGTTGGGTGGATTCATTTTCCTTTAGTATTATGGACTAGAATTTAAAATATCAGTTTGAACAGGGCATTAATTGGACTTGGTGGAATGACAAGTCGGGAGCTATTGGGGATCTGGTGATTTACCGATGCCAATGCTGAGCTCAGCTCCCTTCCTGGGGACTCTCTTTGAAGTCAGGGGAAGTTGGGAACAGGGGGCAAAGGGAAGAGTGGGAATTAGGATGAGAACGGCCTTTGTAGTCGTATCATTTCCCTCAAACATTTATTGCTTTTCCCTTCCTTCCTCATTCAGCAAATATTTCATGACCTCTCTGTGCCTGGCATTCTACTGGGCATTTGGGATTTGGAATGAATACAAGAGAATTCCTGGTCTTGAAGGGTCCGTAGGTAATGGCAAATACTGACCAAATTCCATTCCCTTTCTGCTGAGGAGTAGCCCTGAGGAAGTGATGCACTGCCCCGTGTTTCTCTAATCTTACGTGTCGAATTTCAAGACATTTCTCATTTCACATATTTTTATTCTTATTATTAAAGGCAACTCATTAAATGTATTAAAGTGGGTTTAATTTTGATGGTATCTATAAGGATTTTCACCTAAATAAATTAGTTCATTGGGGGAAAAAAATCCCAAGTCAGACAACCTTCCATTCTTCTTGTTGTTTTTTAAAATGGCTTCTATGTTAATTTCAGGAGCTGCATTTTCCCTATGTTGGAATCTGCTGAGAGCACTACAGATTTGAGGGGGGAGGTGAATTATTTTGTATCAGTTAGATACCTAGCCAGTCTTAAAACAACCACTAAGGGTGTCTGTGCTTTTTCCTATAAAAAGTATTGACAGCCATGCAATCAAAATGTTAAGGTTAAAAAATAAAAATATAAAAAATCTCTACTTTGTCCTATCCAGTCTTCTCTGAAGGGAGTGGGAAAAAACCTCTGTAACTTTCCAAGAAGTGAAAACAAGTGACATTTAAAAAAGTCCCATATACCCAAAACCAGTAATATTTTAAGTTTTCAGATCACAGATCAGTCACAATATGAAATAGGGCTCCAATATCTATTTCCTTCAAATGCTTAAGTTATTTTGCCTCACAATCCCAACATTGCTCATTGTATGGCAAAATTTTAATTTTGCAAGGATGCTATGGGGCTAGAACATTAAGGGCTCCTCATGATCCCTGCCTCATGCCCCGTGTAGCCGCCTCCAACAATCCACTGCTTCAGGATTGGTCTATGTGACAAAACGATATGGCCGAAGTGATGGTATGTCCTTTCCTGGGCTAAATCACTGAAGACATTCTGGCTGCTGCCTCTCAATCTCTCTTTTTGTGTCTTCCATCATTCCCTCCCGGAGACACCAGCTGTTGTGTTGTGAGGACAGTCAGGCAGCCCTGTGAATCATCATGTGGCAAGGTACTGAGGCTTCCTGCCAAGAGCCATATGAATGAGCCATCTTGAGGCAGACCCTCCAGTGCCGCAGAAGCCTTCAGATGACTGCAGCCTCTGCCAGACAGCTTGACGGCAACCTCAACAGGTAGCCTGAGCCAGAACCGTTCGGCTAAGTCATACCCAAATTCCTAACCCACAGGAACTGTGTGAAATAATAAAAAGTTTGTTGGGTTGAGCTGCTAAGTTTTGGAGTAATTTGTTATGCAGCAATAGATAATGAATACAGGTGTCCTTTCAAACCTGAGATTCACTGATTTTTCTGGTTCTCATGTCACACTCATGATATCTACTATATGAAATATTCTTACTGGGAGTCTTGGGAAGTTGTAAGTCTCCTTAGTTCCCTGCATAGCTCCTGCATTAATTAATACATATACTGTATATGTATATATACATAAAAAGTTAACGCATTTTTTTCTAAATGCTTTTTATTTTTTATTTTTTTAGGGAGAGAGAGGGAGAACATGCCCCTGTGAGCAGTGGAGGAAGGGGACAGAGGGCAAGGGTAGAGGGACAGGGAGAGAGAGAATCTTAAGCAGGCTCCACGCCCACCATGGAGTCAGATGAGGGCTTGATCCCATGACCCTGAGATCATGACCTGAGCTGAAATCAAGAGTCAAACACTTAACCGACTGAGCCAGCCAGGCACCCCTGTAAGTGTTTTTTAAAGTTTATTTTTCTTTTTCTTTTTTCTTTTTTTTTTAATTTTTCTTTTTAAAGATAATACATGCTTATTAAAGAAAATGTGGAGAGAAAGTTAAAATAAATTACTCATAGTTTCAACACCCAAAGAGAACTATTGTTAACACTTGCCTGTACTTCCCTTGATCTTTCTCTTTCTTTCTTCCTTCCTTTCTTTCTTTCTTTTTTCTTTCTTTCTTTCTTTCTTTCTTTCTTTCTTTCTTTCTTTCTTTCTTTCTTTCTTTCTTCTTTCTTTCTTTCTTTCTTTCTTTCTTTCTTTCTTTCTTTCTTTCTTTCTTTCTTTCTTTCCTTCTTTTGTTTAAAAAGAAGTTGTGGTCATACACTATATGCCATGCTTTCAACGAGCCAAATTCATTTTCTTTAATAACAAAGCCCAGTAATGTGCCTTGCTCACTCTTGTCATTCAGCTCCCTGCTCCGAGTGACAGGTTCCCAGGGAAATCAGATGTGACTGTGCCCTGAGTGTGCAGAAGGCCTGTGAGAGTGTCATGGGTTTGGAGCCAGAGCCTGGCAGGGAGTGATCGGTGCCTGCGGGCGCCAGACACATGGAAGTTGATTTATACCAATGACCAGTAGTCTCTGCACACATTCTTTTTATTTTCAGTACTAACATGTGTGTAAAGGGCCACTCCCTGCCCAACAACTCATATTTATATCTACGAACTTCTTAAGAGAAGCTACAATCCTTTATTCTCTATTCCTCTTCAAATAGGGCTGCAGAGAGATGTGAATTTATTAAGATGCTGATGAAGCATAAGCAGCAGGGCCCTTTCCAACAAACACCCCTTGAGGGGTGCTAGCGATGTGTTCACATGGTCATGGATTTATACAAAATTTGCAGAAGTAAGAAACTTTAATCACAATTGCTTAAGATTGCCATCTCTTTCCACTCTGCTCCTGCCCTGCACCATGCTTATACTTTTCTTAATGCAAGGTGGTATCCAGTGGTCACCAGCATATGATTTTCATAAATTTTGTATCCTTTTTTTTTTTTTTTTGACTAGGCCCCCAAAATTGTATGATTCAGGACATAAGATGTTGGGTATACATCTTGGCCTCTGAATTGCAAAAGATGTATTTTAGACTGTTTTTCAATTGCTTTGTACTGTAAACAGAATTTATTATTTATTAGTCTTACGTGGGAAGTCATTGGGAATTTCAGAGCTGGGAGAGTCACAGAATTAGGGGGCTTCTAATGAGCTCAATCTATTCTACATGGTTGTATGTAATTCTCGAGACTGTTTCATTAGAATCTGTAGGTGCTCAAGACCTCCTCCTCTTTGCTCACTCCATCCTTGGACTCTATTCCTTCATTGACTCCTATTCCTTGACTCTATGGATATTTTCCATAGAGTACCGAGATATTTTCCAAGATACCCTTCCATTAAGAAAAAAACAGCGCCTGGATGGCTCAGTCGGTTAAGCATCTGCCTTTGGCTCAGGTCATGATCCCAGGGTCCTGGGATCGAGTCCCGTACTGGGGTCCCTGAGGGGTGGGGAGTCTGCTTCTAACCCTCTCCCTCTGCCCCTGCTCATGTTCTCTCTCTTTCTCTATCAAATAAATAAATAAAATCTTTAAAAAAGAAAAAAGAAAAAAACAAATAAATTTAACCTACTTAATGCAACACCTTTGAACAAAAAAGGAATGCAGAATGAATAGTACCAACCAGGTGAGTGATGGCATTTATAAAAGACTGTGCAAAACAACAACCAACAAAACCAACCAACCAACCAACAAAAACCAGAGGGGAAAAAAGACAAATAAAAAACCAGACTCTTAAATACAGAGAACAAACTGGTGGTTGCCAGAGGGAAGGTGGGTGGAGGAATGGGCAGAAGAGGTAAAGGGAAGTAAGAGCACTTTTCATGATAAGCACGGAGTGACATATAGAATTGTTGAAAAAAAAATGAAAAAACAAAAAAGGAGACTGTGCTACGCTTGAGTGTTTATTCATTTCACCTGTCGATTAGAGGAATTTATTGTCCTTTTAATCAACTTTTGAACAATGTACAAATCAAATCAATGCCTACCATGGCAGCCACGGAGATACACTGTTCAGATGTCCCTTTAAGAGAACCTGCGGGGCGGGGGGGGGGGGGTGCCTGGCAGAATGACAAGCCCAGCTGCCACAGCTTCAGAGCCTGCGGCACCCACGCTGAGCCCCACCCTTCTGGGCTGCTGGCAGCCATTGACCGAACACTCCTGAAGTACCAGGGCACCAGCGCTGGTCGACCCTGCCTGACACAGGATTCCTCTCTTAGGCAACTGTTGCGCAGAACCTCCCCAGCAGCCCGGCAAGGCTTTCTCAGAACTGCGCCAGGTTCTGAGGCTCTTCCTCTCCAATCTTTCCTTCCTCCTCTCCCTTCACAGGCAGCGGACCTGATCACAGTCCGACCCTCTCCCTGTTTCTTGCTGCTCCTATCTCCCTCTGTCCTTCACAGGCTTCCCCTCAGTATATCTGCATGTCAAATCCTGTCTTAGCACCTGCTTCTCTGTGCATCTGAAGTGACACACATGTACATTGTTAAAAATGACCAAATCCAGAAGGGTTTAGATGAAGGAGCAACAGTTCCCTGCCCCTCCCCTTGGATAACCCCTTCCCCCAGTCTCTCATATGGGGAAACACTTTTAACACTTTCTTTTTTCTAGCTCTTTGGGCAGTTACCATATCTCTAGAAGAATATATTTGTGACATACTGTTTATTATTTATTTCGTTATTATTTGTTATATATTTTTATATATTTGTTTGTGTTATATATATTTTATGTATACATATATATTTTTAATTCCATCAACTATCGACAGTATCTCTTGACTCTTTGCTTTATGAGGTGACCATGTGAATGTCCTTATCCTTTCCTTCATCGCATTTCCTTCTTACCACAATTAGATGCGTCATTTTGACTTATGTTGTCAAGAAAGAAAACATGAATCTTGTTCTACCTCCAGACCTAAGTCTTCCTTTTGCCTGGGCTGTGGATTGATTCCAAAAGCTGTAAATTGATCAACAGTGTGTAATACAACATTTTTCTATGTAAAGATTGCTCACAGGTCAGCCACATAGTATCCTATGATTACATATCTTTTTTACACAGTCTTCTGTGTTTTTTGGAATTTGTAATTGTCTCTTTCGCCTCATCCCATTTCCTGCATTGCTGCATTTTTTACAACTTGATATTCCAACTTCTTCAAGATAGTATCAAATCTCTGAATTCTTTCTGGTCATATACATTTTCTTTCCAGACACATTTTGGAGCCCTCGTTCCCCTCAGCTCCAAACTGGACCTTTGTGTTCTTCCTTTGGTGAAAAGTTATACCCTGGGTCTTCCTTCCATTTTCTCCTGACTGGCCTAATTGTTTCTGGAACTCCACATTTTTTAGTTTTTTCTCTTATTTTGCTGGAACACATCCTTGAATCATTTCCACAGAAAAAGGATATGGGAGGTAAACTTACTGAGTCCTTCCATGACTTCGAGTATCTTTATCCTAATCTCAAATTTAATTGATAATTTGATTGAATATTGATTTTTTTTCACTTAAAATCATTTTCTCTCAGAACTTTGAAGGTAGAGTCCCATTGTCTTGTAACATTTGGCATTGCTAAAGAGAAGTTTGATGCCAATCAGATTTTTTAAAAAAGAAGACAATTTGTTTTTTTTTCTCTGAAAATGTTTGGATTTTAAAAAATCTTTGATATTCTGATAAGGATTGCATTAAATGTGTAGATTGCTTTGGGTAGTATAGACATTTTAACAATATTTGTTCTTCTAATCCATGAGCATGGAATGTCTTAGTGGGAATGCAAACTGGTGCGGCCACTCTGGAAAACAGTATGGAGGTTCCTCAAAAAGTTAAAAATAGAACTATCCTACAATCCAGCAATTGTAGTACTGAGTATTTATTTACACAAAGGATAGAAAAATACTAATTCATAGGGATACATGAACCCCAATGTTTATAGCAGCATGATCTATAATAACCAAACTATGAAAACAGCCCAAGTGTCCATCCACTGGATGAATGGATAGAGAAGAGGTGGTATATACATATATGCAATGGAATATCACTCATCATAAAAAAGAATGAAATCTTGCCATTTACAACAATGTGGATAGAGCTAGAGCATATTATACTAAGTGAAATAAGTCAGAGGAAGACAAATACCATATAATTTCAGTCATATGTGGAATTTAAGAAAAAAAATAAATGAACATATGGAGAAAAGAAAAGAGAGAGAGAGAGACGCAAACCACGAAATAGACTCTTACCTATAGAGAACAAACTGCTGGTTCCCAGAGGGGAAATGTGGGGGGGGGGGGGGGGGAATGGGTGAAATAGGTGCTGGGGATAAACGAATGCACTTGGTTTTTTTTGTTTTTTTTTTTAAGATTTTATTTATTTATTTGGCAGAGAGAGAGAGATCACAAGCAGGCAGAGAGAGAGGGAAGCAGGCTTCCTGCTGAGCAGAAAGCCCGCTGTGGGGCTCAATCTCTGAACCCTGGGATCATGACCTGAGCCAAAGGCAGAGGCTTTAACCCACTGAGCCACCCAGGACATTTGCCCAAATGAGTGCACTTGTGATGAGCACCAGGTGTTGAATAGAAGCGTTGAATCACTAAATTGACACCTGAAACTAATATTACATAATATGTTAATGAACTGGAATTTAAATAAAAACCTTAACAAAATCTTTGATATTCTAAAATTTTACCATTCTGTGACCAAGATTCATTTTTCATTTACTGTGTCTGGCATTACAGCATTTTCTTCTCTCTTTCTTCAGTCTAAAGACCCTTGTCTTTTGGCTGAGAAATTTTTAAAATATTTTTTTGTGTATATTTTCCTTTCATTTTGTCTGTTCTCTGTGGAGCTTCTAGTCATTGGACATTAGCCTCTTGTTTGTTTGTTTGTTTTTTAAAGATTTTTTTTTTTTTAAAGATTTTATTTATTTGTCAGAGAGAGAAAGCACAAGCAAGCAGAGTGGCAGGCAGAGGCAGAGGGAGAAACAGGCTCCCTGCTGAGCAAGGAGCCCGATGTGGGACTCGATCCCAAGACCCTGGGATCATGACCTGAGCCGAAGGCAGCCACTTAACCAACTGAGCCACCCAGGCATCCCTGGATATTAGCCTCTTGGATTTACACTTTACACTTTAGCCTTTCTTTCACATTTTCACTCTACCTGTATTTTTTTTTTTTTCCTCAGCGAATTCTTTGACTTTATCCTTCACTATGTTTATCAAATTTCTGCTTAAACTACCATAGTTTTAATTTCTAAGAACTTTATATTTTTGAGCCATGTCTTTTTTTATCTTATTTAGTTCTTAAATTATAACCTTAATTATTTTTTAAATTCTCTCTGAGGTTACTACTTATATTAAGATACAATTTTCTAATAAATTATCTTAAAATGTGCAATTTTGTGTATATTTTATATGGACATTGAGTCTGGACATGTCCATGGACATACATTTTCAAGTGTTGGCCTTTGTAAAATCTACCAAGAGACATTATCTTTCCTCCTGGTAGATGTAAATTTCTTCAGCATGAGCTGAATTTTCAAAATACGACGCCCACATGTTCAGAGTATGTACTTCCTCACTGAACTAGACCAGCTGCTGCACTGAGTTTGCCTTAGTGAAAGTTGTTTTTTTCTTTCAGAAATTTGGGAGGTCCTTTCCTTTTTATTGTATATTTATATTCTGCCTGTCAGTTGATGATCTGAGGCCCAGTGGCCAATACTGGAATAATGTTTGGAAACAAATGGGGAGATTTAACAACCAGGACAGAAACTCTTGCAAGGGTTTGGAAACTGATTGATATAGTCCCTCAGAGTGTTCTTGGACATGATGAGTGGCGGGGGAGGTCATTAACCTGGTAGTTGGCCCTCTTAGCATCTGCCTTTCTTCTAGACAGGATAGTTGGGTGATCTGACTACATGGTAATTCAGAGATTTAAAAATATATTCAAGTTGACAAACTATGCATTAAAATGTTAACTATGCTTCTTACTGGGTTTCAGCATCCGGGATATTATCGTTCCTTGTTAAATATATATATATATATACCTGGGGTGCCTGACTGGCTGAGTCAGAAGAGCATGCAACTCTCGATCACGAGTTCAAACCCCATGGTAGGCGTAGAGATGACTTTAAAAAATAAAATTAAGAAAACATAAAAAAATAAAAAAACATATATCTGGAGTAATTAAAGCCTCTTCCAGACATGTGTCTGACCTTGTCTCACTGACTTTCCTCACAGCATGGCCCTCAAATGCCAGTCTTCACTCCTCCTCAAAGAAAGAAACTGCGACCTCCTCCTGACCCCAAGCTGGAGGGGACAACCCCTCAGCACTTCCTGAAGGGAGAAAAAGAACAGTGAGGAGATTTTGAAAGTAGAGCCAATATATAACAAACTCCACCAACCATTTTATTCAGAAGAGGTCAGAATTGATGGCCAAAATCCAAAATTCTGAGGTGACAACATTTGCCAACCATCCACAAGTGTCTGCTGCTTAGGGAGGAGGAGGAAGAAGTGTTGCCTTATCTGACAAGAGCTGAAGCGACAGGATGTGAAAATATTAAATCAGGTTACAAAAGAGATTTTTATTTTGATGAAAACCCTTGCTTTGAAAATAAAGTTCCGTCCAAAGAATTTCATCCGAATGAGAGTGGTGATCCATCTTCAAAGTCCACTGAAATCAAATGGAAATCTGGAAAGTATTCAATGAAATGTTCCAGTCAAACACAGAGTCAAGCCAGCAGGAAGAGGCAGCATGAGGAACCACAGAGCTTCTTCACCTGGTTCACTGACCACTCTGATGCAGGTGCAGACGAGTTAGGAGAGGCCATCAAAGATGGTATTTGGCCAAATCCATTATGGTAGCACATGGTTCCTGATATGGATGATGAAGGGGAAGGAGAAGAAAATGATGATGATGAAGAGGAAGGACTGGAGGATATTGATGAAGAAGGAGATGAAGATGAAGGTGAAGAAGATGAAGATGATGATGGGGGGGGGAAGGAGAAGCTGACTAATGGAACACATTCTAATTTCTTTTTTAATATTCTCCAGTCCATGGGAGCAAGTTGCAGTCTTTTTTTTTTCTTTCTTTTTCTTTTTCCTCTTGTGCTCATTTGCCCTGTTTTTTGAAGTCTTTTTTCTTTCCCTTTATACTATGGTTCTCAACTTATTTGGGAATGGTGGGGGAATACCTTGAGCAGAAAACAGAATCTCCACCCATTTCTCTTCTAAATTCACGTTTATCCCTTCCTGTCTCAACAAAAACTTTATGGGATCAATACCACTGTGTTCTGTGGGAGAAAAGAAAAACCGTCTGCTCCCTTAGCTCTGCTGGAAGCTGGAGGGTGGTAGGCCCCTGTGTAGTGTAGTATGTAGTAGTGCATAGACTTCTAGCTGTTCTCCTCCTTTCTCTGTATATTGGGTTAAGAGATTACACTGTGTTTCTACGTGGATATGAACAGTTAGCATTTACCATTTATCAACATATAATCTGGACAGTTGGCATTTACCATTTACCAACATGCATCTGACTACTTTCTCTTGTTTTTAAAAAAAAAAAACCTTAAAGAAATGGGGTCACAGAAGGTGAGCAAAGGTTGGGTTTAAGATGCATGGCTTCTCCTTTGGCATGCTTAATTGTGATGTTTAGTGGAGATCCTTGCAGTTTAAGATGACACTTTTAAAATAAAATTCTCTTGTAATGATGATCTGAGACCAGACACTAGATGGGAAAATCAGCAGAACCTGTAGAATCTTATTTGAAATTGACATTCTCTATTGTAATTTTGTTCAGTTTATCTGTAAATTTTCTTTTTTATTTTACTGGAAAAGAAAGATGATGATCAGTTTTAAACATTTAAAGTGTAGAAGTTGCTTTGTTAAAATAAAACTAAATGTGTATGCACAAAAAAATGTTTTTAATTTAAAAATACATCTATATTTCTAAATTTTTTATAATCCCACGATTATTTCCATAGTAAGAAAATAATTTATTTTTGTATATAAGGCTTTCTTCTGAATCTTCATTTGCCCTATTAAAAGTAGCAAGAAAAAAACCCAAATAAAACAAAACAAAATAAAAAACTAATTTTAACCCCAGGGCTAATAGCATACCTAAGATGAAAAGACTAAGTCTTGAAACTGGCTTGGTTCAACATACCTGAACCAAATAGGTGATGAGGAAGTAAGGGGCAGTGGGAAGGGAGGAGAGTGTTGGGAGGATGTAGGAAAGGAGATGGGAGCAGAGAAAAGAGGCCTCAGGTGTATCCTCCTGCCCTTCTCAAAGCTCCCAAATGACGGAAGCATGACTTTGGGGAAAAGTCTGGATTTGCCGATTGAATAGAAGTGAAAGAGTATGGCTGAACTTTGAGGGTTCCCGTGGTACATACTTATGAGCTAGGTTTCCTGACCTGGTATAATAATTCAGAAACAAGCTACACATGTGGTTGGATGGCATGTACATCACTGACTGCCCATTTCAACAGGCGATACTCAGATCGCCCATACCACCCAAGCAGCCTCTGCTCTGAAGAGGGCTTTTGAGAGGACACTGACTTCTCCCTACTGAAGATCTATTCATTTGTAAAATCAACAAATGCAATGGGACCTGTACTGAACTTTTTACTCAGAGGCCAGAATTTAAAATGCCTTCAGGACTGAAAGGAATGTATAAACCATATCACCACAGAATTGCATTCATGAATGATTCAGGAGATGAACTGAAAGTAAAATTTTTGATATATTCTCAAGAGAATGGTAGCAAAACATTGAGAACCGGCTTTTTGTATTCCCCCTTTGTTAAAAGAAGGGTAAATATTATCCACCATAGAGAGTCCTTTCTTTTTGTACGGATCCTAGCAAATCAGGAATTTTCATCCCTGGGCCTTATTAGGAAGTACTTAAATTTATAAATTTTGTGCCTTGAATGGCTTGTTGGGCTATCTTTCAGTGTTTGAGTCACATAACATTCAACTTGCCTCAGAGACTGAGTTAAAAATCCTAACTCTGGAATATCTAAGAAGACTTTGAAACCAATCTTTACGTTTAAAAGAGGTCAAATTCCAGAATTGCAAAATTCAAGCTATAATCTTTTATTGTACTTTTGATTTAGTGATTGTTGCTAAAAATGCATTAACAACACCTACTAGTAAATCGAAGGACAAATCCTAACTGTGGTTTGCCTCTCAATGTATGGCATACCCCTCAAATTGAGTCATTTTCAAGCTTACAGTGAGTGCAATAACTTGCTATTTCTTGCCATACCTTCTATTGTATTATAATGTCAGGAACTGACACTTTCTTCATTTCACTATATCCTGAGAGCAAGGACTGAAACCATCACCACTTCTCTCCAACCACTGCCCCAAAACAACTATACTGAAACAGTATAATTTCCTGTGACTTATTTTTTTTCAATATTTTATTTATTTATTTGACACAGAGAGAGCATAAGCAGAAGGGAGCGACAGGCAGAGGGAGAGGGAGAAGCAGGCTCCCCACTGAGCAGAGAACCCTATGTGGGGTTCGATCCCAGGACCCAAAGTCAGACGCCCAATTGACTGAGCCACCCAGACACCCCTTTCTGTGACGTATTTTTAAGGGTCACCTTGGTATAACAAGATTTTAAGAAGTATAACAACATCATCTGATGTTTTTTATAGCTTGAAGTATGACAGGCACTGTTCTTAAGTGTTTTGCATGTACTGATTCATTTCATTCTCATAATAATCTGATTAGGTAATATGGTTATGGGTTCAATTGTGTTCTCTCCCAAAAAGATGTGCTGGAGGCCTAACCCTTAATATCTTGAATGTGACCTTATTTGGAGACAAAGTCTTTACAAATGTAATCAAGTTAAACTGAAGTCGTTAGGGTGAGCCCTAATCCCAAATGACTGATGGCCTTATAAAAAGGGGGAATTTGGACACCAAGACAGACATGCAAAGAGAGAAGACCATAGGAAGAGACACAGGGAGAAGACAGTCATCTACAATCCAAGGAGAGATGCTTAGAACAGACATTTCCCTCATATCCTTCAGGAGAAACCAACTTTGCTGACACCTTGACTTTTAGCCTCTAGAACTGTGAGATGATAAATTTCCATTGTGTAAATCACCAAGTTTGTTGTATATTGTTATAGCAGTCCTAAGAAACCAATACAATAGTACTATTATTATTACTCCCATTTTACAGTTGAGGAAACGAAGAAGCAGAGAAGTGAATTTGCCCAAAGTTGTATGGCTAGTAAATGGGATAGGAACCCAGGCAGTCTGGCTCCAGAGTCTGCCTTTCTAAATAGCTAAGATATTTGACCTTTATGAATTCAATGATTGCAGACAAGGCACTTAGTTCCAATGCTTCCTGACATCTTGCCACAGAATGCAAAGCACCATTATGATGAACCATTGATTTAGGTGTGCACAAAGTGAAACAAAACAATAACTAAATATGTAACAACAATCACAAAAACTAATACTTGAGTGTATTGTATTGACAACTGTATTGTATTGTATTGACTCAATACTGAGTCCTCATATTGAGCACTTATTATGAGCTAAATGTCATTCCAGGAACTGACACTATGAAGAGGGAAATGTTCTGGTCTCTTCAGGGGATCACAACTTAGAAGGGGCCCATGCTCCTTCAGCTGGATAGAAAAAACCCCATAGAGGAGATAATGTTTGAGGTGGGCCTTGAGTTGGAAAGAATTTTGGCAGGTGGCTAAGCAGAGAAAAGTTTACAAATAGTTTCATTTTGATGAATGTAGTTAGACATGTAGGCATTATTAGGTCTAACTTTAAGAATATATGAATGAAAGAGACACAGTGGAGCTCCAGACAAATGCTTGGCAAGATTGCTTATATCAAAAGAGAGAATAGCTTTAGGTAATAGGTAATTTCCTGCCTTTCACAGTTATACTCCAAAAACCATGGGCTTAAAGTTTAATAAGCCTGCATAACAAATTGGGGAAAGTCTTAGAAACTTAATTGGATTTGGGGGGAGGCAATGAGGCCTGGGATCAATAGAAGAAGCTGGCTGAGGTCCCAGGATCAGGGTACACTATCATACTGAGGCAGAGGCAGCAAACTCGTAGTCCTTGCGACAGATCTGGATCTTGGTCATGTCTGACCTTCATAGTATCGGCTAACACTGAAAATGAGATGTATTTTCATAACATTCAGCAGTTCCGTCTTCTTTAAAAGCAAATAAACAAATAAATAAACCAAAAGATCTGGCAACACTGGGCCTGCATTCCTACAGCAGCTGCTTTTGTGTATTAGTGAGGATAAGCTATCTTATACTGTGGTAACAGTAGATCCGAGCATGTAATGAATCTACTTGGGAAAACTTTGTTTCTTACTCATGTCAAAATTTACCTGGCAATGTAATTTATGCAGCTCTTCTCTAAGTGGTAACCCAGGGATCCAGGCTTTTTCTATCCTGTGGCTCTGCCATATTCATTGCTTGGCTCCTAAGACTTCCCAGGACATCTTTTCTACTTCCGTTGAGGGAAAAGAAAGAGTACATTATTGAGTGAGAAACCTTGTCATGGGCCAGGACTGCAGGCAGCATTCATTCCTGCTATTCACATTATGTTGGCCAGACTTCAGTCACATGGCCCAAATAAGTATAAAGAGAGCTAAGAAATATAGTCCAGCAGGATGTAGAACTTGGTAACCATATGTATGCTCTGCACTCACCATAGTTTCTGCCCTGTCTTCTTTATTCATCTGTAATCCACCTAGCCTCTGTAGGTATTTGAGTTCACAATCTCTGATTTAGATATTTGGAGTTGTAGTGGAAATTACCCAAATTTTGGGGCACCTGGGTGGCTCGGTGGGTTAAAGCCTCTGCCTTCGGCTCAGGTCATGATCTCAGGGTCCTGGGATTGAGCCCCGCATCGGGCCCTCTGCTCAGCTGGGAGCCTGCTTCCCTCTCTCCTTCTGCCTGCCTCTCTGCCTACTTGTGATCTCTTTCTCTCTGTCAAATAAATAAATAAATCTTTAAAAAAAAAAAAGAAATTATCCAAATTTGGAATCAGACCTATGTTTGCAAGTTGATTGGCCACAGTATTACTTATAATAATGGTCCTTTAAGGGACACCAAAACACTATGGCTTAAATGAGATAGAAAAATTTATTTCTCTCTCACTTAAAAGCCCAAGTTGATAGGTGATCCCAGGGTGTAGAGCAACTTTAATCCATGAGGTCATTCAGGAACCTAGGCTTCTTCAGTCCTGTTGCTTTGCCCTCTCTTGAGGTGTTACCCTGGTCCATGTGATTCGCCATCACCACTAGTGGGAAGAAGGAAAGAGGAAATGGAGGACATGACAGGAAGTTAATCACATTCCTTCCTTCCACTCATATTCCATTAGCCAAAATATACTCACAGGCCTGCAAAGCCACAAGGAAGCCTGGGAAATGTGACCATCCATGTGCCCAGCTATAGCTTGGGTAATTAAGTTGTTAAAAGAAGAATAGAGAGGACAATTATCAGTAGGCCGCAATCATTTATTATTTGTGTGGCTTTGGAAACACTTCATTTCTCTGTGCCCTTTTATCTGTTTCTTTACCTGTAAGAGGCTAGTAATAGGACCCTCCTTTATGAGTTAGGATATGTTTAGCTACAAGTAACAGAAAATCTAGTGACAGTGGATTACACAAGTAAGATTTCAATTTTCTTACGGAATAAAAGATCTAAAGGTAGTTTATTGCTTAGCAGGTTGATGATGTTTGGGAAAATATTTGTGATTTTTTTTCCTTTCTTTTGTGGTCTCAAAACAGTTGCCCAAAGGCGAGAAGAAGGGAAAAGAGGGCAGCACTACTTACATCTTTCACCTTTATCAGAAAAAGCAAAAAGCTTCCCAATCTCCCATGCACTCAGTGAGTGACAAATACATACTATCTAAAAGAGTTGATCTCTCTGAACCTCATTTATTGCATGGGATGATAATATCTATCTTGGGGGGTTGTGAGATTCGATGAAATAATGTTAATATGTTTAGAACACTGCTTGACGTATGATAGACATTCAACAAAGGGAAGGAAGTATTATCCAAGGCAGCAGAAAGAGGGCTGGCTTTGACAGTTCCATGTTTGAATCTTGACTCCAATCTATGTGACTTCGCTTAAGTCATTTACCTTCTTTGAATCTGTTTCTTCTTCTGGAAAAGTGGAGATAATATAATTTCTTTACAGGGCTACTGTGAAGATTTTTTAAGATTTAAGTGGAGTTATGTATACTAAGCACTTGGCTTTTAGGAGACACTCTTTCAAAGGTTAAGCAGGACCCACCCTGAATTTACCTGGGCTGAGTAGGACACAGCTGGAGGTGTTGGGTGCACATAGCTGAGCTAGCTTCTCCCAGCACACTCACAGAGGGGTGGGGCTGTGTAACCATGAGGAGGAGAGGAGCAAAATCACCAATACAGAGGCACTTTGACAGGCTCTTGCAAGCAAAGAGCCCAAGGCAGGGCTCTGGTAGATAGATACCTTCTGTAGCAGGGAGGCAAAGCAGCTGTGTTGGGGCAGGAGGATGTGCCTAGTGGATGTGGCTGAGGTCAGCCTCATGAATTATAAGGAGGCTGGAGGTCATAACTGGCTGTAAAGGGTTCATTTCCTGAGGGCAAATGTGACAAAGTAGGAAGAGGAAGAGGAGCCCTAGGAGGGGCTTGTTGGGGAAAGAGATTGAGAGGGCAAGATTACACCTAGCTCAGTATTTACCTCAACCAGTCTGCTTCCCTTCCTTTCTTCTTCACTAGTCCTTTCTCTTCTCTTCTCTTTTTTCTCCTTCCTTCGTTTCTTCCTTCCTTCCTCCCTCGCCCCCTCCCTCCCTTCCTTCTTCCCTCCCTTTTTTCTTTCCTTCCTTCCTTTCTTTCTCTCTCTCTCCTTCTCTCTCTCTTTCTTATAGCTTTATTGAGCTACAATTTCTGTACCATAACACTCATCCATTAGAGTGTACAATTCAATGGCTCTTACTGTAGTCACAGAGTTGTGCAACCATAATCATTACTACCTGATCCTGGAACATTTTCATCACTACAAAAAGGAAACCTATACCTGTCAGCAGTCATTTCCCATTCCCCTCCCCCTCAGCCCCTGGCAACCATTGATCTGCTTTCTGTCTTTATGAATTTGCTTACTCTGGACAGCTCATATAAATGGAATTACACATTATGAGATCTTTTGTGACTGGCTTCTTTTCACGTAGCATGTTTTCAAGTTTCCTCTGTGTTGTCCAGGTACCAGTAAGTCATGGTTGAATAATTTCCCCTTGTATAGATACACTACATTTTATTTATCCATTCATCATTCGACAGACAGTTGGGCTTTTCCCACCTTTTGGCTATTATGGAATAATAGCCAAAAATATAACACTGCTATGGAAGTCCAAGTACAAGTTTTTTATGTGGCATACGTTTTCATTTCTCTCAGGTATCTACCTAGGAAAAGAACTGCTGGGTCATATGACAACTGTGTGTTTAATCTTCTGAGGAGTTGTTGGGTTGTTTTTCATGGTGGCTGCATCCTTTTACATTCTCACCGCCATATATGAGAATTTCAATTTCTCCACATCCCCACCAATACTCGTTATTGTCTCTCTTTTCTATTATAGCCATTCCAGTGAATGTGAAGTGGTACCTCATCATGGTTTTGATTTGTGTTTCTCTGATGAGTAATGATGCTGCTCTTAAGAGCAAGCTGAGTGGCTTTTGTAGGAAATAGTGTGGAGATCATGCAGCTTTGGGGGGAGGAGAAAGAATGGGCCTACTGCATCTCAGAATAGTTTCTGAGAAGAGATATAGTTTGTGCCCAGTTAGTCAAGAAAGACTAAGAAGATCTGGGAAGGGCATGTTCTGAGTCCACTGACCATTTCCTCCTGGTTTCCTAACTTGGGCTGTAGAGATTGTTGTTCCTCTCCGGTTGAGGAATGGAGGCTCCTGCCTGAAGTGGAGAGTCGCTTTAAAAGGCAATGTAGTTAATATAGTCAAATATTCAATAGTGTTAAGGCTGCTCCATTTGACTTTGCTGAAAACAAGGTTTATGAATAAGGTCAAGAATTCATCAGGTACCCTAGCCAGCCTTAGGCAGAAAGAATTTAGCATTTAGAGCTCTGGTTCCCAGCCTCTTGCTGAGTTTTATTCTATGAGCATGGACTGGTAATTAAAGACCCCGAATTGCTGGAAGTAAGTGAACAACATTTCATGCCATCTCCATGGAACTAGATGGAACTGCTCCCTCCTCCAGTACTTAGGCACCAAGGTCTGGAAAGGCTACCTCAGGCCTCCAGGGGGAGAGAGAAAATGAGCTATTTCACTACCTATTTTCACTGCTCTGTTTTTTTAAACACTAAATTCATTGCTGCCTCCTCCTCTAGAATTAGCACATTGCCTCCTCTACAACCATAAAATGAGGTAGTAGATCTTCTGAAATCTTGCTTTAAGTGCTCCTCATGAGGAATTCTCTTCAGGCCAGTTCAGAGGACTAGGAAGGAATTAAAAAAAAAAAAAAATTCCTCCCCTCTCTGGGCAGAATAGGGAAAGATGGGAATGCCTCCTTAGACTTCTGTCCAGGAGAACTCCTTAGGAAGAAGCAATAACTCACAGCTCTGCTGGTTGTTATTTGAAGTGGGAGAACCTTGTATTTTTTGAAAAACCACCATTTCAAACAGCATTCTAATAACCCTCTGATGGGAGGGTTTTAGAAGGGGTGTGTAAGGAGGATGGAAGCTGGTTTGCAAAGGGAATGCCGGTTGTCTGAACAATCTCTCTTTGGAAATGTCTGGAATTTTCTTCTTCAAAGAACTACTAAGTGGACTCTGGCTTTCAGGTATTCTGAAAGCTTCTGCAGACTTCCAGCAACTTTCCTACCTTATGTGGAGACCACTCATGTACTTATGAAAATAATAATATATAAGATTTATCACATTCTATGTCTGTTCTGGGTAAATCTCCAGCCATGAAAGACATGAGTCATGCTCTGTGGTAAAGGGAGTTGGCTGTATTTCTTAGTTGTTGGTCAAAGATGAGAAATAGAGGTGGAACAGATTATCATAAAAGTCAGTGGACATATGTATATGTTGCAATTCAGGATCAAGAGATTTCTTGATGTTCTCTTGTAAGATTTGGGATGAAAAATGCTTGTGGCAAAAAAAAAAAAGAGAACAGGAAAAAATATTTCTTCTGGAGGGTTCTTGGGTGGTTGGGAGGTGGGGTGAGGAAAAAGGACAAATGATATCAGAACTTGTCTTTATTTTAATGACTAGTATTCTGATGGAGAAATGAATAGTACAATCTCAAAACTAGCTCCAAAGCTATAAATTTCCCTAAAATCATGAATTTGTTTTCAATCTAAAATTTTAAAATCTTCCTGTTATTTTTTTGCCCCAAATGTGTTCCCCAGATACCAACTGTTGACTATTAACTTCTCTTGTGGGGGTGAAGGGATAGAAGGGGAAGGGAAGAGGCAGTGGAGAAGCTGCAATCAATTTATAATACTGGTGTGGTCTAGGAATCCAGAAATAAAAGACATTCCTGGTCATCATTCAATTATAATTTAGCCTTTTGGATTCTTAGAAGGATTAAGATGATTTACATAAAAATTCTTCTTCATCAAACTCACCTTGTTAATCTACTTGCTGGAGAAAATCCACAGTCTCATTGAAAGTTAATGAGTTCTTAGACTAAAAATTGGAGTGTGTGTAACATATTTGTAGCATTTAGCAGGACTATGTGGGAGGTTAGAATGCTCTAAGTATACTGACTATTTAAAAATAAAACTATTTACATGCCAAAATTGATATAAAAGCATTCTTCCACATTAATAAGAAAATAAACACAATATTCTGGAAGAGGTTGTGTAATCATTTGGTAAAGAATTGATTCGCTGATGAGAGAGACAGTAATGTATATATTGTATCTTTCATTGACATCCAAGCCATTTAATTTTGCAAGTGAGATTTGGAAAATTAAGTAAATTTACAGAATTGCCAATGTAGACTTAAAAATAGTAAAAAGAAAAAAAGTTAAATTGCTTGTATATATGTTCATTATAGTTAGTGACCATAATTTTAAAACCAAAGCAGGATAAATAGTCTGCAAAACAGGATTATACAATCATTCATTTTCCACGCATTGCTTGAGTACCTACCATGTGCTAGGTACTATACCAGTTTCTGGGTACAAAACGATAAGCTAGAGAGTCATACAAGGTGATCATAGAGCAAAACATTTAAAACTGAAACTGCCTCAGAAAATATAGATGACTGGTTGTAAGTATACACTGTGACTTGTTGAATATCACAAATTTTGCCACGTTTTTTGATTGACTTTACTGGGTAATTTTTTTCGTATGACAAAATGTCAGTATTTATACATAGGTTTCCACACATATAAAATAGTGCGCGTATATTGTGGTTTATGGGCTTTTGTTAATGTTAAGTCCCCAAAGCCTACAATTTAGAAATGGCTTACATTCCAGAAGTTTGTTTACAAGTCACTTGTTCCGTGGTTGGTTTCCAAAGCCAATCAGCAAAAACCTATTTAACCTAAAAAAGAGCTGAAACAAAACACCAGTCTTATAATTAAAACTAACCACTAAGTTTAACAATGTGTCTAAGGTTGAGGGCATTCAAAGTTCAATTTGTGGTTCTAGAAGCACATATTTCCTAGAAGCAGCATGGAGATGGGAGTGGGAACATTCCCCTGATTCCAAGATAATAAGGGAGTATCACCTAAGTAGGAGCAGGTCCAGGTTTTGTGGCCTAAAGATTTTAACACGTGTGGGGCCTTCTTCAGGAAGAACACAACATTATGAATGCAAAATGAGACATGGGACCTTGGAAGGGACCCGTGTGAGGACTTCTGAAGTTTAAGCTTCATTAATATTCTAGTAAATCTGCGTCTACACCTATGACAGGGTCAGGTCAGGAGTAACAACTGATGGATGGGAGATCTGACAAAGGAAGTGATGATTAGTGGGGATCAGTTAAAGGACAAAAGGGACAGACACCAGGACCTTTACAAGGTCAATGTTTGGGGATGAGAGGTTTGATAGTTGGGGTTGCTTCTTCCTGTGTCAGGGATTGTGTAGGGAGTCAGGACTAAGGGCACGTTGCTGGAGGGGCAGGGCCCTTCAGGTAGCAGGATGGGGCCATATGTGGCACATCGACTGGGTCAGTGAAAGGATGGGTGGGTCTGGCCCAAAGGCCAAAAGTGGAGAGATGGGGATGGGGACAGATTCTACAGCTGACGTGAGATGGGGTGCAGGGGTTCAGGTTAGCTCCATATTGCTGGGGTTAGGGGATAGAAGGAATGGGTCAGCTTCAGGGAAGAGGATTGTGAGGGAAGGAGGGAGGTACATTCCCGCCTGTAGCAGATGGAGGAAAGAAGTGACAGGTGTAGGGGCCGTGAGGAAGGGCGGAGTCCCACCAAATCCAGAAGAGCAATGATGTAAGGGCCATGCATAAGTCAGAAGCCTTGAGTCAGGCACCGCCTGTAATTACGAAGGATGATAATGCTCACGCCAGGCCAGAATATCATTTCGATAACTCGCGAATTGAGAAAACCCAATAATTTCAGATGAATTAAAGCTTAAATTAAAATGTGTTAGCAAACTTTGATGAAGCTATAATTGATCTGTATCAGTTAGGCTTAGGTTAAACTTTACCAAGGTCCCTGTGGTGGCAAGAGATAGGCCCATGATCTTTATTTTTTTATTTTTTATGTTTAAAAATAGTTTTCTGTCATTTATTTATTTATTTATTTTCAAAGATTTTATTTATTTATTTGACAGAGAGAGAGAGAGAGAGATCATAAGTAGGCAGAGAGGCAGGCAGAGAGAGAGAGAGAGGGAAGCAGGCACCCCGCCGAGCAGAGAGCCCGATGCGAGGCTCGATCCCAGGAGCCTGAGTTCCTGACCTGAGCCAAAGGCAGAGGCTTTAACCCATTGAGCCACCCAGGTGCCCCAGGCCCATGATCTTTAGATAAAGGCCACCGGCCTGGTCAAGAGCAATTGTTTTTCTCGAGGAACAAGTGAAATGGGATTTTGATTTCTAACGCTAGAACCGCTGGAAACAAACAAAGCCAGCTGAGAAATGGAAAGTCTGTATGTGAGCACAACAGTCATTTCCCCCTAAAATCTCTGTCAGAAAGAGGCCATGTATCTGACTTTTTCACAGCTCAGCCAGAGCCTCATCCAGCCCCAGGCCAGTATCCTGAAGAGTCTGACCAGAGGGGTTTCCACATTTCATGTCCTAAGTGTTCTGGCTCTGAAAAGAAGGTAAAGGCAATTATTCTTGAGTATGTATCTACAAACAGTGTCCTTTAAAAAGCCATCTACAGCACTGGGCGATGATGAAGAATGGTAGTTATGGAACATAGGGGTGGCTTGCAAAAAACCAACCACATGCTCAGTGTGTTTGGAGTTCTGAAATCTCAATCTAAGATCATATATTATATGAAAGTCTCCTGATGTGTCTTTGTTATTCATGGGCAAGGATATTTCCAAGCAAGGAACAGGAAATGTGTACCTGTGAACTCTTATCGGTCAGGCTCTCTGACCAGAAAAGCAGAGCCATTCCAGGTTTTTCCAACAGAGGAAATTTGGTACTAAGAGTTGGTTGCCTAGGAAATGAAAGACCTGAGAGGGCAAACATGGAATCCAGAAAGTAATTCCAGAGATTAGCAGCAATAGGAAGCTGCTCCCACCTTAATACTGGAGGAACACTGGCAAATGTAGTTCCCTACAACCAAAGCAGAGTACTAGACTCAGATGAGAGCAAAGTGGGTGTGGACTGCACATCATAAAACATTAAATTTTGTATAATGCAGAATGTTACCAAACCACCTTGGAATTAGTAACCCCTTCTATTATCAACCCTGCATTATTTCTATAAGGTGACTAGAAAATGTTACTGTATCACCACTGAAATTTCTAAACTTAACTTTTAATATTTTTAATATAAAAATTATTTGTGAGCAGGTAATACAGGCACACAAAACAAAATTCAAAAGTCACATAAAGTTAAGTGGTGAAAACTCTCCACTACTCCTCACTACTCCTAACCCCCTGGGTCTGACCAGTGTTTTTGTATATTCTTCTATATATCTACATCTATATATTTATATCTATATTTATATCTTAATCTATACCTATCTTTTTCTATATATGAAGGATACATATTCCTATCCCTATCACCCCCTAGAAGGGAGCATACTATAGGGACTGTTCTACTGACCTATATTTTAGAACCAACTGGGACATTCCAATTTAATACCTAAGATATTTCATCTCTTTGGAAATACAATGGGTGTGCCCATTGGGTCAGGCATGTGCCCAGATGATGAAGGACTATAAATCATAAGGCTTGCAGACATTCAATGTTCAACTAGTCATGTAAAGAATTCTCCAAGGCAGTAATTCAGCAGAAGTTTTGTCAAGTCTGTCAGGATGATTCAGGGGTTTGGAATGACTCATTGGGGCTTGGACTAAATGATCATGGCTTAATCATATCACTTGGAGTAAAGGTAAGTCGAAGATTTAAATCCTGGTAGCTTAGTATCTCATCTGGACACTGCCAGAGAGATTCTCTGCTCAGCAACAGTGTTGGGGTCAGAAGAAAAGGTCCCAAATGCCTCATATTGTACACCATGTGATAATGTCCATGTGGCTTAAAGAATTTGTATATCCACATATGTTTATTTACATTTATATACACAACTACAAATGCATACATATATTCATATATATTACACATACACACTGAAAGGACATATCAGTTTGAAAATTTCTCCCATCTCTGGAGCAGCAATATCTTTATAAACTTAGAAATGATAGAAGAAATGACAAAGATAAAAGCAAACTGAATTCATTATAAGGACATTAATATGTTCTGCGCGTAAGAATGCAAGAACACAAAAAATATAACATACTGAGAAAATACTTTTAACAAGTATGACAGATGAAGAGACGCTATCTTAACTATTTGACACATTTATATGAGGCCATAGAGTGTGATGAGAGCAAGAGCGTCAGCTCTGGAGTTAGACTTCTTATGATGTGGGCATACCTGGATCTCAGTTTCTTCATCTGTAAAATGGTGGCAACAGGAATACTTATGGATCTTTGTAAAGTTAAAATGTGATATGTCGGGGCGCCTGTGTGGCTCAGTGGGTTAAAGCCTCTGCCTTTGGCTCAGGTCATGATCTCAGGGTCCTGGGATCGAGCCCCACTTCGGGCTCTCTGCTCAGCAGGGGCCTGCTTCCCCCTCTCTCTCTGCCTGCCTCTCTGCCTACTTGTGATCTCTCTCCTCTCTGTCAAATAGATATATAGAATCTTAAAAAAAAAATGTGATATGTCTGTGTAGTACTTAGAATAGTGCTGCTTGGCAAACACTCCGTAGGAATTGACTATTATTATTAAAAAAAAATATTGTTAGATATATAAATAGACAAAGGACCAACCCTAACAGTTAATTTACCAAATGCAATTAATAAATTAATAAAAGAGAAACTTTAAAATTTATAATTCAGTCAAGTAGTATATTGTTCTACTTTTCCCAAATTTTAGTTTTAAAAATTAATACACAGTGCTAACAAGGATGGAGTAAAACCAGTACACTTTTTGTGGAAACAACATTAAAACTATTCTTTTTTTTTTTTTTTAACTATTCTTTGGAAAAGAAATTGCAATGCATATTAAGAACCATAAAATGTTTAAATTTTTTTTTTTAAGATTTTATTTATTTGACAGAGAGAGAGATCACAAGTAAGCAGAGAGGCAGGCAGAGAGAGAGGGGGAAGCAGGCTCTCTGCTGAGCAGAGAGCCTGATGCAGGGCTTGATCCCAGGACCCTGAGATCATGACCTGAGCCAAAGGCAGAGGCTTTAACCCACTGAGCCACCCAGGCGCCCCAAAATGTTTAAATTCTTGTTGAACTTGATAATTTTACTACTTAGAACTTTCCCTAAAGATATAATCCAAAGAGAGAACATAATATGAACTTATTTTTTTCTGCATTATTTATGAAAACTGTAAAGTGGTTTCAATTTTTTGCTATTGGAGACATTGCTGCTGTCCTTGTACTCTTCATGGGTATGTGAGTATTTCTTTAGGATCGATTCCTGGAATGAAATTGCTGGTTCAAAGATTTGCACATTCAGATTTCTGATAGTCACTTCCCAAACGTATTATGAGAAGATTATATCAGTTTATAGCTCCATGAGAAAATTTGTAAAGAAAGTAGTCAAAAACAGAAGTCCCGTGAAATCAACATAAGACACAATCAAATGTACCTATACCCAGTTGATCTTCACCTTCATCATCTTCATTGATCAGACGTAGGTTATTTATTTTGGGTTTTACTCTTTCAGATATCCTCATGAATTTGGCTACCTCAGGACTCTACCGTAGTCCCTACCCCCTTTTTATTTTGAGAATACCTGTGATTATCATCTGGTCAGAATACCCATTTCCAGGCTTGGTCCTAGAGATGTGTATCAACAGGCTAGAGCACACTACAGAGCAATAGCTTTGTAAGTTAAGCTCATTTTTTAAAAAGATTTTATTTATTTATTTGACAGAGAGACAGTGAGAGAGGGAACACAAGCAGGGGGAGTGGGAGAGGGAGAAGCAGGTTTCCCGCTGAGCAGGGAGCCCGATGCTGGGATCACGACCCAAGCTGAAGGCAGCCGCTTAACAACTGAGCCACCCGGGCACCCCAGTCAAGCTCATTTTTATACCTCATTGTGCAGGGCATGGTCGTGCAGGTTACCTGGGCAGGTAGGCACTGACATCTAGTGTGTGTAGTCACCAAGGAACCTGTGCTCTGCGTTCAAGCAGGGGAGAGCAGAGTTCCCTCGGAGGAAATGGCTCCTTATCAAGTTCAAAGAGGCCTTCTGGGGTCTCAGCTGCCCTGATCATTCATAATTAAACATTTCTCTATTTCATTGATTCTTTAGCTCTTTGTTTAACTGACTCTATTGATAAAGCTCGTTATATTAGAAGGATGATGAAAAGTTTATATTAACAATTGGCCTCAGAATTTAAAATATAAATACAGTTCAAGCATAGTTGAGCATTTGGCCGTGATGAGAAAAAGTTTTGGTGAGCTAAGGAGCCCAGTGAGAATATAAGGCATTACGTCAAGAACTACCATTGAAAATACAGACAGGGAGGGGGACGGCGGGGGGATGGGTTAAACAGGTGACGGGGATGAAGGAGTGCACTGTCGCGATGAGTGCACCGGGTCATGTATGCAGTTGTTGAATCACTATATTGAAACTAACAACTCAATGTTAACTAACTGGAATTATAATAAAAAGAATAAAAAAGAAAAGAAAATACAATCTGAAATTTTCCTTATCATTGATAGATTTTAAAAAATTATAAAATTTGGGGCATCTGGGTGGCTCAATTGGTTAAGCCTCGGACTCTTGATTTCAGCTCAGCTCATGATCTCAGAGTTGTGAGATCAAGCCTGCATGGGGCTCCATGCTCAGTGGGGAGTTTGCTTGAGATTCTCTGCCCTGCCCCCCAACTCACAGGCGTGCTTGCACGCACTCTCTAAATAAATAAATAAAATCCTAAAAAAAAGAAAATTATAAAAGTTAACTCCGATTTATGTACGTTCAAGTAATGAAATAAAAACAGAGCTAAAAAAAACAGAGCTAAGCTATATCTAGCATATAATTGTTATAGCTATTGAGTATGTTTCCACTGTTAAACTTTTTTTTCTCAAGTGCCAACCGAGATATTTTCAAGCAGATATAATTATTGCTGCACAGTGGATATTAAACAAGGTATTTCCCTCATCTGTAATTAGGCACAAGTAATGACTTCAATGGTTAGCTACCTGATAAGTTGTGATTTGTCTTCTAGACTAAGAAGACATCTACATTACACTTTACACTGTTTAAACTAGAACATACACAACATGTCTGCAAAAACAGTCAATAGTGAATGATTAAGAGAAATACTGAGCATAGAGATGAGGGACTGACCGATGTACATGGACTGGTAAGGATCTCACAAAACTCTTAGCATGGATTAATCCTATGGACCTAAATAATATCAAGAAAGGTTTGGGTTAGACCTAAAGGAGAGAAGGGCAATAGGAAGGAAGGAAGGCAGGAAAGAAAGAAGGAAGGAAAGGAGGGAGGGAGATGGGGGAGGGATGGAGGAGGGAAAGAAAGGTCTTCGTGATGCACTAAGAGGGAAAATGAGAACTGAATGCATATAAGCCATAGTTCTCAGGCTCTTTCTGGGATCTCCAAAACCTTCAGAGTCTGTGAAGACCCTTGACCTTGGCTGTATGGGGAGTTTGGATCTACTAAATGGGAAGTTGCCAAATCCCAGTAACAATGAGTCTAAACTGAGCCCAGCTATTGAGTTCAGGAAGATCCCAGGCAAAATGAGAATGTATAGGGCTGATAGGACCAGAGTATCTAGTGGGCAGGCAACATTAGACACGCGTGCTAGAGGGAAGATGGAAGAAGACGTACATGTTAGCAACAATTACTTGCCAAATTCTCTGGTGATGGCAGCAGCTTTGGGGCAAACCATTTTGAGTTACTGGGGTAGTAAGGGATGGGGCTGGTAAAACCACAGGTTGTTCTTATATTTTATTGAAGTCTCAGAACCAAGAGTCTTTTTTGTCAAACTATAAAACTGGGTCAGTTTACAAATAAAATTGCATTGATCTCAATTACCTCATCAATTCTTTCCTTTTCTTTTCAGCAAAAGAACTTCCTGTCAGAGAAACTGGTCTCTCTGTCTTCCATCTCAATTCCTAAAAATGGAGGTACCATGAGAACAATGTATCTTTGCGGTGATTCCCTGGTTAACTGAGTGTTGTCTACGTGTTTTTATCTAGAAGATATAGACCCTGAGGTTAAATCCCAGGTGGTGATAAGACTCTCCTCACTTACCTTCATGCAAGACCAGCAGCTCAATTGTAATGACAATAAAAATAGTTAACATTCAGAGTGATTATGGTGAACCCAGCACTGGGCGTAATGCGATCAGGATGACATCCCCTTTGATGTCTTTATTGTATTGTATTTATTATCCTTGTTATACAGATGAGGAACCTGAGTGACAGGGAATTTAAGGAACTTGCCCATAGTCATTTAGCTAGTAAATGACAGTCACCAAGACATTTTCACTCCCATGAGGAATTATACTGCATTCCCAAACCTAAGGAAGTCCTAGCCCTTAATATACTCAAGGAATTGGCTGGATCCATCTACCTATTGTAGTTCCCTTTTGGTATCTTCATCTAGAAATATAAACTATTTTTGAACTCGACCCTGGAAGGCTAGCTTTGAGTTGCACTCTCCCCTCTCCCCATGCCTACAGCATGCACCTTAAACCAGTCACCTAATACCGTAATGCTGCGAAGGACTGAACCGGCCGGCTGCTTAGCCTAGTGCAGGCTTCGAGTCCCCTGCAGGACCCCCAGAGCAGATTTAACGCTCTTGGGAACGCACTGTCCTCCCTCAGTCACAGGGTTCGGTGGCAACACTGTGACTCTATAATCCATGACACATAGTGAGGGAGGAAACCACTTTATCTGTGGAGCGTAGGCCCAGTGATAAGGGACAATTGGAGTGGGTTTCTTTTAAGACAAAAAAAAAAAAAGCTTTGTCGCCCAGCAGGTAGAGCATGACAGGTGACAGACGACACACCCAGCTGCCAGGTACGGTACTCACAGCCTGGCTCCAGTAGTCCCTTTTGTCGGGGCTTTGCATTTTCCTCTTTCAGCTTAATTCTTCGGGATGGGACAGAAACACGTTCATGTAGTGTAATACCGGTCCCATGGGGCGGGGCTTAACTCCGAACGGTCTTCCCCTCCCCTAGGCTAGGGCGGCTGTAGGTCAGCGTTGGAGATACAGTCAGATTTAACCCAGCTGAACAAGGGAGTACCTTGCAACTAGCTGGCGATCTGGAAAATGTTTGCGACGCCTTGTTAAGTGAAAACAGCGGCTTATAAAACAGCAGTACACTCAAAATACGCCCAGAAAAAGCCTAGAAAGATAGACACCACAGAGTTAATAGTGGTTATCTCTAGATGATGGAAATATCAGTGATTTCTTTTCTTTTTTTTTTTTTTTCTTTTTTTTTTTTTTTTTTTTTAGTGATTTCTTTTCGTTTTCTTTTTTATTCAAACATTATTTATTGAGCAGCTACCATGATTGAGGCATAACACGTCTCATAAGCATTTCTTTTATGTTTTAAAACATATGTGCTATGTGAACATCTGTTTCTTCAGTAATAAGAAACAAGCAATTTTTCAAAGACCACCTCCTATCTACTAAGAAAAGTTTTACCACCTTGGAAGAAAATCCAATGCTCAAACACCCCAAACATATGTACCAATACACTGGGAAGTGACCATTCATTTTACAAATGGGCTCACCGTGCAACTATTTTAAATAAAATGTTCTTTAGCCCTCAATGTCTGTTTCAGTTTGCAATAATTTGCCCCAACAATGAGGGGACTATACATTCAAACTTGATAAATTGTGCTAAGATTATTTGCAGGCCTTTTGGTTTAGCCTTTTGATCCAAGTTAGAACCAACACATGAGAAAAGTAAACTGGGCTGACGAAATGATCTT
This sequence comes from Potos flavus, assembly GCA_028534135.1. NCBI lineage: Eukaryota > Metazoa > Chordata > Mammalia > Carnivora > Procyonidae > Potos > Potos flavus. Next base: position 91,803,443 of record CM052898.1, on the reverse strand, counting down.
GCGGAATACAGATACAGAGATACTGTGCTTGTAGCAGAGGTGCCTTCCTGTCTACGAACATCTCTAACAGGCTTGGCAAGCGGAGTTGGCTGCAGGCCCTGGGCAGCTGCGACCCCAAGCCCCGACCCTTCCCCCACTCCCGTAGGCCTGCAGTTTTCCCTCATCTTTAAGTGCATCGGCTACAGCGGAGGCCAGTGGCTGGGAGGCATGTGAAGAAAGAGGAGTCGCGCTCTGCAGCTTGGTGTCATGGCCTAACGTTAGCTCTCAAATAACAGAAAACAGACCTCACCATTTTCAGAGTTGACACAGCATCTGTCAAAGGAGGTTTTGTGTCATCCAAGAGGCAGAAGGAGGCCTTGAGTCGGGGGGGGTGTTGGGTGCTGAGACCCCCCCCCCCACCCTGCTCCCCTGGGAATAGAGGTTGTAAGGGGTTAAAGGAAGAAACAAGGATCTCCCTACAACCGGGGACAGTAGAAAGGTGAGCTGGGAGAATGGCTTTGTATGCCTATGTGAGCCCATTTCTATTCCGTTCCTATCACGTGCCAGGCACTGGGCTAGCATGAAGATAAAAGTGGTTTGGAGGGCAAGGCAAGATGAAGCCTACGTAAGCACACAGACCCACACAGGCTCCCCCCAGGGAGTAAGCCGAAGGATCTGAGAGGGAAGTGTCAACAGAATGTTACCATAGACAGGGTCCTTCTTACAGGACGGAAATGTTTTCTGGGGTGGGTGGCATTCAAAGGGGTCCAAAATTTTGACAGGCAGAGAAGGGGAGAGGGAAATCAGTGGATGGATGGGCCTGAGCAAGGGGAGGGAGCTCTTTCATTTTTTAAAAGACTGAAATGCAGTGGTTTTTATTCTATTCTCTAAGTTGTATTCCCAGCACCAGTATCCAATTCCAGAACATTTTCACCACCCCAAAAGAAAGCCCTTACTCACTAGCAGTCTCTCCTCTTCCCCCAGTTGCTGACAACTTCTAATCTACTTTCTGTCTCTATGGATTTGTCTGTTCTGGACATTTTCTATAAATGGAATTGTACACTTTGTAGCCTTTAGTGTCTCGTGTCTTTCACTTAACATAATATTTTCAGGGTTCATTCAATTGGTAGCAGGTATCAGAACTTCATTTCTTTTTATGGTCAAGTAGTATCCCACTATATGGTTATAACACATTTTGTTGATTCATTTATTAATTGATGGACATTTGGGTTGTTTCCACGTTTTGGCTTTTATGAATAAAACTGCTATGAATATTTGTTTATCCATAGGCATCTGTCTTAGTCAGTTAGGGATGCTATTTAAAAAAAAACAAAACAAAAACATAGACTGGGTGACTCATAAACAACAGAACTTTGTTTCTCCTCGTTTTGGAGACTGGAGGTCTAAGATCAGCGAACCAGCATGGTGGGTTCTGGTGAGGGCCGTCTTTAAGGTTTTAGATTTCTGTCTTCTCATTGTGTCCTCAGATGGCAGAAAGAGAACTAGAGAGCTCCGAGGGGGACTCTCTGGGCACTAAGACCCCATTCATGAGAGCCCCACCCTCACGACCTAAATCACATCCAAAAGCCCCACCTCCTAACACCATCACATTGGGGATTGGGATTTCAACATATGAATATTAGGGGGACATAAACATTCAGTTGATAACAGCATCTTAAAGAAATTAGTGGAAGCACCCATGCGAGTGACTGAAGTTCCAAGTATTTTCTCTTCCACCAAAGAGTCTAGAAGTTTTCCTAGAGCTTCCCTCTGGCTCAGTCCTCACGAATCTAGATAAACTTTTAAGGCCCAACTTGGCTGGCTTGTTCTTTTTGCAGGCTCTGGAATGAATCCATTTCTGAGTTCCTACTTGGTAGGTTCTTAACCTAAGATCAGGTATTTCTTCCTCATTCCATGTATAAGCTAGGCGCAGGCTGCCACCTGTCTGTGCCAAGCTAGGCTGTGGTTTTACTGGTGAGATCCCCATTCTCAGATCCGTGCTGCTTTGCCCTTTGTGGCTGTCTTCAGAGAGGCAGAATTTCCACGCTGTCCCAGTTGAAAAAGAAAAAACTCAAAACCCTTGGCATTCTCCCACCATCACTAATGCACAAGAGTGTTACCTAAACTCTTGTTTTAAAGAGGGAAACATCCCAAGTTATCATTTTTTAAAAAGCCCTCACAGCTTATCCTTAAAACCATACTGTTGTTGGTTGAGGTACAATTTTGAAATGTATCTAATATGCGAACTGGAGTCTAAGATAAGTAAATCTTGGTCTGAATCCAGAGATCTCTCCTTAAAACTACTCTTCTTTCTCCTAACTTTGCTTTTTACCCCTTGCCGCAAACCATAGCCCTCTTTCCCTTATTCCCTTCTCAATAACCATAGACCTTTCTCTCAAAAAGCCCCTAAATCATAGTTTCCCTTCTTAAAACTCTCTTTTCCAAAACACAGTCCCTGGCCTTTTCTTGCTAGTTACCTCATCTCCCAAGCCACAGCCCTCCTTTGCAAAACTTCTCTTTAAATTCATTTCCCAAACACAGTCTCTTTCCCAAAATCCACGTCCCTGAGCTACAGTCTGCTCCCGGAAACCAAAAGACACACATGTCCTGTCATTCACCGACAGCTCTGGGACAGAATCCAGGAGAGACGTTTCGGGGTGTTGTGACCCGCGGAGGATGGGCAGCGACACGAGGAGGCTGTGGTGGACGGCGATGTGAGAACCATGATTTAGTGCCGCCCGGACAACCCTTCGGCTGTGGGCAGCTCCCAGCAGTTGGCTGAGCTTTGATTTTCTCATCTGGCACGTAGTGGGCCTCTGGCTCATCGGAGGCTCTCAGTGATACTTGCTGGGCTTGGTTAAGTGTTCGGGTGAAGCGCTGGGATGAGGGGACCTCTGAGCTCCTTTCAGCTCTATGTAAAATGCTAATATCCACGTAGTCAAGATGAAGGGCATCACAGAACTATGGAAGTTTGAATTCTCCCACCAACTCCTTCCATTTGTTTTTCACTTTGTGTAGTTGAATTCTTTTTTTGTCAAGGAGAACAATAACTGGAATTTTACTGGGAAAAGGTATAAGCCCATTACTTTTGCCTTTTGACTCCAAACTTCTTGAATGTCTGTCAGTGGGCTGCTAATGAAAATAGCTTTGGCTGCATGGGAATAACTGTGTGGACAATGAAATCCAGAGATGTGACCTAGGAGTACAGGATGTCCACCCAGAATTGTTCTAAACTGCTTCAGAAAGCACTAATGAAAGGGAAATGCCAGGGTTAATAAATATTTGTTGACTGATTACAGAGCGTGAATACTGAAAATGCCTCAGATAAAGATATCTTGTAGGTCTAATCTGATATACGTACCAGGGACCAGATATAAATGGATACACTGGTTTTAGTTAACAAGTAACCCTTTCTGAAAAGTTCAAAAAAAATTTTTTTTAACTCAAAATGGATCATGGGTAAAAATGTAAAGAGTTAAACTGTACAACTTTTAGAAGACCTTGGGCTAGGCAAGGAGTTCCTAGAAAGAAATACCAAAAACATGACCACCCCACACACAAAAAATTTGATGTACTGGTCTTCAAGAACATTTAAAACTTCGCTCCGTAAAAGATATACTAAAGAGAATGAAAATACAAGTTATGGACTGGGACAAAATTTTCAAAAATCGCATGTCTATCAGAGAACTTGTACCCAGAATATATTAAAAAATTCTTTTTTTTTAAAGATTTATTTATTTATTTTGAGAGAGAGAAAACATAGGTGGGGGAGGGGCAGAGGGAGAGAGAGAATCTTAAGCACACTCCCCTCTGAGTGCAGAGCCCGATGCAGGGCTTGATCTCACAACCCTGAGATCATGACCTGAGCCGAAACCGAGAGTCAGACACTCAACCGACTGAGCTACCCAGGGGACCCTCTAAAGAATTCTTAAAAAAACAATAAGAAAACAAACAACCCGATAAAACAAGGCAAAAGATTTGAACAGATAATTCACCAAAAAAAGATAGGTAGATAGCAAGTAAGTACATGAAAAAATGCTCAAGAGTAAATTAGTCATTAGGGAAACGCAAACTAAAACCCCAATGAGATACTACTATATACTTATTAGAATGGCTAAAAATAAAAACAAAACTGATACTTCTGACTGCTGACAAGAAGGTGGACCAACTGGAACTTTCATACATTGCTGGTAGGAATGTGAAATGGTGTAGCTACACTGGAAAACAGTTTGGCAATTTCTTTCTTTCTTTCTTTCTTGAGAGAGAGAGAATGGGGGGTTGGGGAGAGGGGCAGAGGGAGACAATCTTAAGCAGACTCCACGCCCAGTGCAGAGCCCAAGATAGGGCCCGATGTGGGGCTTGATTTCATGACCCTGAGACCATGACCTGAGCCAAAATCAAGAGCTTAACTGACTGAGCCACCCAGGCGCCCCAGTTTGACCTAGGAGTCCTGCTCTAATGTATTAACTCTAGAGAGATGAAAACTCAAGTTCACACAAAAACCTATATCCCAATGTTTATGGAAGCATCATTTATAATCACCAATAATGAAACTACAATATCAATGATTTTAAAAGATTTTTTATTTAATTTTTTGAGAGAGAGAGAGAGAGAGAGTACAGGCAGGGGGCAGAGGGAGAGGGAGAGGCAGGCTCCCCACTGAGCAGGGAGCTGATGCAGGGCTCCATTCCAGGGCCCTGTGATCATGACCCGAGTCGAAGACAGACACTTAACCAACTGAGGCACCCCATAATATTAATAATTTTTAAATGCATTATGCTAAGTGAAAGATACCAGAACCAAAAGGTTACATAATATATCATTCAATTTATAGGATACTCTAGAAAAGCCAAAACTATAGTATGAAGTTGCCAGAGCCTGGAGATGGGTGGAGGGTTTGACTCCAAAGGGAAAGAATCAAGGACGTTTTGAGGATGAGGGACTTGTTCTGTATCCTGATTGTGGTGATGATTATATGACTTTATATATTTGTAAAAATTTATACAATTGCACACCAAAAAAGGGGGCAGTTAATGGTACATAAACAAAATTTAATCATAAAAAAATGTTATCAAGAAAAATTCTGCAAGTAATGAAGGTGGAAAAAAATTGTCAGAGAAACACCCTACGTTAGGTTTTAATGTTTACTCAGAATAATTTTGCTTTCGATGCTCAACTAAGAGCATAATGAGTACAAGTGAGCGTTTTCCTGATACTATATTTACATTGCAGCTAAGGTGACCCTTACAGACATTCCCAAACCCGGGGCAGCTGTATCTCCTTGCCTTTCCCAACCAAGTTATCTGACACTCAAGAGTCTGTGACCTCAGAAGAATTATGACTACCCAGTCAAACAAAGTGTTGATAACACCACGCCCTGCACTTTTCACCTGAGCAAATGTCACCAATCCCTCACGTGCGCCATCTGCCTTGGTGAGTATGCTGGCCTGAATTCAGAGTCCACAGGAAGCTTCCATGACCTCCTCGCCTAATCCTCCCTGGCCTTGCCCCACTGACTGGCCCCTACCCTGATGACAGCTGAGACCCAATCTGGGTGCCTCCCCTGAGCTGGGCTCACCTAGAACAAGCTGGATTTCACGCTCCATTTCTTTCCCTTGCAAAGTCTATGGATAACCCCGTGACTGTTCATTGTTTAGAAATCAAAGGTCTCCTTGGGAGTCTTTTGTGTCCTTGCCAACCCTTTGCCAGGCTTGCTACCCCTATTCTTTTGCCAGCCCAAGATACTATTCCGAGGCTTAGGGAAGTGAGACAGAACTTCAATGCACACATCCCATGCTTAATCTCTTTGGTTCTTAAGTGACCACCCTCCTGAAAAATCATCAAAGTCCCAGGGAAACATCATGGAGTTTTGGCTGTCCAGGAGAGTTTTTGTGTTTTGGTCATCTTCCAAAGTTTGTTGTATGAACTATTAGTTCTTCGTTGGAGTCTCTCATATGTCTGGATAATGAATAAGTTTCAAAAATGTAGCTAACAGAAATTCCAGTTGGATTTCCAAGGCTAATAGAATTGTGTTCTCTCTCTCTCTCCCCTCCCCACCCCCCAACTGCCACGGCATATATTAAAAACTGACATGCCAAACTTGCCTTCCTGCAGAATTACCTCGGAAATGGAGCTAAGATTCCAGGGGTCCTGGCCTTGAAGAGAATCTAATCCAAAAAGACAAGCGGAACCGAGAAGCCTAGGAAGACTTAAAGTTGGCAGGAAAAAATTCACAGCTAATTTGGGGGATAAACAGAAAAGTGGTTTTGCAAAATGTTAACGCATTTTTCCAAGTGCTACAAGCAGAGGAAGGGGCCGGGATAGGGGGTGTTTAAGGAGGGGAACTGCCCTTTCCACCTTCCCTTTCCTCTCTTAAGCTTAGCATTCAACAATAATCGAAACATCCGCAAAGAAGATGGATATTCCCCACCCTGGGACTCCTGTAGCTTTACCCCATGCATATCGGATCTCCAACCAGGCCAGAGTTTTTTTAAAATTCATTTTTTTAAAGAGATATTTATTTAAATTTTTGAGAGAGCGGGGAGGGGCATATGGAGAGGGAGCAAAAAGTCACAGACTCCCACAATCCTGAGATCAGGACCTGAGCCGAAACCAAGAGTAGAACGTGTAACCGACTGCGGCATCCAGGCGCCCCTTAAAATTCATTTTGGTTGCTCGTGACTCCCTTTTACTGCTTGTATCAGCTTTGTGTCCTGAAATTTCACTTTGCCTGGCATGCCCTCCCTCTACCATAGCTAAAGGAGAACTAAAACTGGCTTTGTCTCCAGAGTGGGAAAGGACCCAGCTATATGGGATAGTATCTATTCCTTTCTGTGTAATTAATTTTTAAACACTTGATTTTTTTTTTAAGATTTATTTATCTATTTTAGAAAGAGAGAGTACACGCCCATGGGAGCTGGGAACAGAGGGAGAGAGAGAGAGAATCTCAAGCAGACTCTCCATTGAGCTCTGAGCCCACTAGGGACTCGATCTCATGACCCTGAGATCATGACCTGAGCTACAATCAAGAGTCAGACACTCAACCGAGTCACCCAGGCATCCCTTAAACCCTTGCTTTTTATTTATTTATTTTTAAAAAAGATTTTATTTATTTATTTAACAGAGGGAGGGAGATCACAAGCAGGCAGAGAGGCAGGCAGAGAGAGAGGGGGAAGCAGGCTCCCTGCTGAGCAGAGAGCCTGATGCGGAGCTTGATCCCAGGACCCCGAGATCATGACCTGAGCCGAAGGCAAAGGTTTAACCCACTGAGCCACCTAGGTGCCCCTAAACCCTTGCTTTTTAAAGGAAATGTAATACCGACATTTCTATGTCATTTACACTTGATTTAAGAAAGCATTTTTTCTAAGAGCAATGTGAACTGTGTGATGTCCAAATAGCCATCTTGAGCATCTAGAAGTTTTCTAGAAGACATGTGCCTTCTCAGCAGCTTTCTCATGAGCCTCTGAAAGTCTTCTACTTCCCAAGTAGGAAGCAATATCTTCTCACACTAAGCTGAAAATCTAATTAAATGCAATTCACTTCTCTAACATCAATAAACTTAAACTCCAGCAGGTCACGTCACCAGAAAGCCACACATTTGAATTCTGTAGGTCACGTGAGCCTCTTGTAGCAATGCTGAGGACATGGGCTCTAGGGCCAGATCCCTGCATTTGAATCTTACCTTACCCTCTTAAGTTGTAAATATTCAATGAGTTAAAACAGGTAAAGCGTGGAGCACAGTGTCTGTCACCACGTTAGCGGTCACCTCCAGGCTTTTGCATGCTTTTGGTACTCATCGGGACCAATCTAAGAAATTACTTAGGAATCACAGAAAGATGTTTTTGCAATTACTGTAAAGCTGCTTTTGAAGATACCACCCATTTTGCCTTTCAATGTCCCTTGTGGAAAATTCTCCTTTGTGAAATTCATGTACGATCATTCGAGTTAGAAAAACGAATCTATCTTTCCTGATGAACTGATAGGCTTCTTTTAAGGAAGTCACTGCAGATGAATGACTGACTTTTAATTCTTTGCAGTGGCTGCCAGGAAGTCAGGGTTTATGTTCAGTTGTGGTTAACAATCCTGAGTTTAATAGTAATAGCCAAATAATAACTCTTGTTGCAAAAGAATAAAGCTGATGTTTCGGAGCATTTTGGAGTGTTATTGTCTGATTATGTGCACTAGCTCCAGAATGAAAACTATGGGAGGGTTATTACTACTAATGAATCTACCTGAATTAATAGACAGGGTGTTTTGGAGCCCCTGCTTTATGCCTGCCCTGACTGTGACCTACGATATATCCTCCTGATATAAACTAGATGAAAGTATGGTCTAATAGTACAGATTTTGGCAGCTGTTAAAATTACACACTTATTGTCCGTTCACACTGTGTTGAGTTACCGTGACGAATTTATTGCTAGTGCAGAAGAAAGGAAACCAGCATCGATGAAACTAGCCATTGATGAATACTCATGAAGTTAAATAAACACAAGCAAAATATTCTGGTGGACCCTTCTCTTCTTTTGCCTGTACTTCAGCGCTGAATGAAATACACAGCCAAGACTTTCTGGGAAGGTCTCCGATTCTCTACTTCCTCAGGAACACGCACGAGTATAAAGCAGATAAATGGCCAGAATCCTTGACTGTACCCCAGCAGTTACTAGGTACTCCAGACGCCCCTGGCCAGAGGGCAGTCAAGAAGGGCCCAAATTGGGATTATAGTTCCTGGAGATTCCAGATGTGTTTTATTTATAACTTATCCTGAACTGGGATATCTTGGAGAGTGAGAGGGGGCACAATTAATAGTCTTACTGGGACTATAGGTGTAAACATATCCTAGATAAATCAGGATGTACGATCACCATGCCTAACAGATCAGAGCAGTAGAAACCAAGCAATAATGATTCCTGGGGCACTGGGAAGGCTTTTCAGTCAAAATATTTCTCCACCTTTTCTACCCTCACTAATGACTTAAATTTCACCAATACTGATTCATTCCTTTAGATTAGAAGTTCCCAATCAGGGGTGACCTCCACTCGCTCCCCCAGTCTCCTCCTACCTTTGCCCCAGGACATTTGCCAACGTCTGATATTTTTCATTGTCACAGGTGGGAGGGGTGCTGTTACTGGCATCTAGTGGGTAAAGGCCAGTTTCCTGCTAAACATTCTACAACGCACAGGACAGGCTCCCACAACAAAGAATTATCCAGCCCAAAATGTCAATAGTGACGAGGTTAAGAAACCCTGTTTTGAATTAAGTGCTCTCTGTCCTCTGACTCTTATTTGAAGATACGTGTGTGTCAAGAGAACGAGAAGACAAGCTACAGACTGAGAAAATATTTACAAAAAAACATATCTGAGGCAGGATTGTTATCCAAAATATACAAAAAATTCTTAAAACTCAACAATAAGAAAACAAACAACTTACCTAAATAATGGGCAAAAGACCTAAACACACACCTCACCAAAGGAGATAAACAGGATACAAGTTTGAGAAGATGTTCAACAGCCATATGTCATTAGGGAATTTCAAATCAGAACAATGAAATATCATGACATACCTATTAGAATTGTGAAACTCCAAAGACACTGACAACACCAAATGTTGATTAAGAGCGGGGAGCAGTAGGAACTCTCATTGATTGCTGGTGGGAATGCAAAATGGTACAGTCACTTTGGAAGACAGTTTGGCAGTTTCTTACAAAATTAAACATGCTCTTACCATACAATCCAGCACTCATAGTCCCTGATATTTACCCAGGTGAGTTGAAAATCTATGTGTACACAAAAATTTGCACATAGATGTTTACAACAGCTTTATTCACCATTACCAAAACTTGGAAGCAAACCAGGATATCTTTCAGCAGATGAATGGACAAATAAACTGGTTTATCTGTACAACAGAATATTATTCAGCACTAAAAAGAAATGAGTTATCAAGCCATGGAGAGACATGGGAAAACCCAAATGCATATTACCAAGTGAAAGAAATCAATCTACAAAGGCTATGTATTATATATTTCCAACTACATGATGCTCCGACGACATGTGCACTGGAGGAGTTTCTGGAAGAGATGTTTAATAGCCTTGAATGATTTCTGAAGGAAATTAGACAGTGTTGCCAAAAGCATCAGAGAACTAATAGTGTGGCAGTCTAAGCAGAGGGTAAGGAATTGAGAAGCAAAAAAGGAACTGAAATATCCCACTGGTTAAAGAAATCTAAGTCTAGGGCTGTGTCCGTGGGTTTCCGTGTAGCTATGTTAAGTTATTTCTCAAATGACTGTGATGAATTACTCCTGTACTCTAGAGAAGCCACATCGCACTGTCCACATGGGTCAAGCTTCCTTCTAAAACCCTGGCCCCAGATTCCCAGACACCTAGTGTCTTAATGAAGATGAGCAGGAACTTTAATTTGTACACAGGGATTAACAATTTTCATAATTTCTGTGTGGCATCTTGCAGATGTAAACTTTTTTTTTTTTTAAGTCGCATGGAAGTTGAACAGTTTCAAATATTCCTTGAAACAGGTAAGCCACTGTTTGGGGATGGACATGTTCCTTTATGTATTATTTATTTGGAAGAGAATTTCCCTGTCCTAACTAGATTGCAAACTGGCATGTCATATAAATTTATTGGGGGTTAGAGGTATGTCTTTTACAACCTTATATCCCCACAGAACCTAGCACGGAGCTCTGTACATTGTCAGCACTTAACAAATATTTGCTCAATCAATGCACAGAGGAATTAATACCAAACCTCAGTGAAGTTGGAAAGGGCCCTGAGTGATCAGCGTACTTCCCCATCTGGAATGAGGTAAACAGACACGTGCACATGAAAGGTTCTTTCTTCCTGGATTTGCTTTTAATATGGTAACAGCAGGATCAGTCTCTCATTCTTGAGGATCTGTGGGGAACTGGCATTCACAAGCCAAGTTCCCAATTTACTGAGTGCTCCAAAACCGTTTGACATGGAGAAACTCCATAAGGACAAAAGTGTATCGCTTATCAAAGGCCTTTAGCAATCAAGTCCGGCATTTAGAACGGCCCTTATTAAGTAACCACACAGGCGAGGCAAACAAAAATAAAATACAAAGAGATCAAAATCATGCTTTCTGAGAATTTATATTCCCAAATGATATATAGATCTCATTAGACACACAGCCATTCCTTTTCCCATAAAGTCAGGGAATATAAGGCTAAACCAAGAGACTTTCTCGGTGTAACGATTGGGCAAAGGGGGAGTTTCTGAAAGGTGAAGGGGACAAAATGAAAATACTCTACACACAGGTATGGTTAAAGAATTTACAGCGTGAACCAGCGGTTTGGTTTTCCTTTTGACTTGTGTAACCTGGGACTGATGACTGGTTAGTGACTAAGAAAGCTCAGAACACATGTAAGGAAATGATGATTACTTCTTATCAAGAGTGATAATCGTGGCAGTCTAATAGTAATCAAGTGTGCTGTGTGTTGGCACAACTGTAACTGAAAGTAGTATTTCTACAAGTGGATGTTGGGATTACTTTTAGCACATTCACTACCTGTAGGCAAGACTTTGGCCCTCTTCACCGCACACGTTTACCAGGTAACACCATACACAACGCACTACCTATTGGAGATAAAGAGATCAAGGACGAATCAACCGCCTGTGGAAGGGGTGTTTTGTAAATGCCAACACAACCTAAGTAAGGGAAGCTGCGAGATTCAATTCTGCAATGGGTTTTTTTTTCCTCTGAAAAGATAACGTGTATATTGCTTTGTATACTTGATTTCCTGCCCACACCCCGCCCTCCGCCCCCAATCTCACTTCACTACAACAGGGGCCAAAGAGACCCATGATTCAGAGATGGTGATGCCATGGTCTCCGACACGATGGTATTTTTTACAAAGAACCTTACGTGATGTAAGCCACAAGGCTCAAGTTTGCTCTAAGTCTGCATATTGGGAACTACAATTTTATATGCGTTTGTCTTGATACATTTTGATTATTTAATTCAATATAGCAGTACCTAATAGCTACACAGTATTTATAATACCTTCTAATTGAGCCTCATAAAAATTTACATTAAATTTTTAATATAACATGTTGTGGCTGAATTGAGATATTATGTACTGAGATAGAGCACTGATTTTTTTAGCTAGCACTGTCAAATAGATTATGCCTTATTTACTCTCAGTATCACTTTATTGTTCTTTCTAGTCTACTTAAGTCTTAAAATAACTGTTTTCTATCTTGGAAGTAACACATACAGCAGAAAACTTAGAAAACAAATGCAAATTCAAAGGAAGCAGGTATCTAAGTCCCCCCAAATCCTGCCAGATTGAGACAGGTTCTATTATGTGTGGCAAGGTCTTACAATGTTGTTGTTGTTGTTGTTTTCACATATATTTATTGTATGTTGCTTGACAAAAATTGTATACATTATACTTAAAGCTTTGCACTTGTTTTTCTCACTTAACAGCATATTGGGGTTGTTTTTTCATGTCAACAAAGATTCTATTTAATGACTGCATAGCATCGAACTGTGTAATTCTTAAACTGCTACATGTTGCCTACCGTGGTCCAATGGAAATAGAGCCCCTCAAGCCAAAGTTTTATGCAGGCCAAGAAGCCATTCTTTGCATTCTCAGTAGAGGGTCCTCCCCTTCGGAATGTGGGGCTCGTGATGCCTAGTGTGTCCTTGACCTTCTGGGCAGGATGGAGAGCTCTTCTATTTTCTTAGGCTTCTGCCTGATAAGGGTGATCAAACAGCAAGATTCAAGATTTATTACTTGGGAATCTAGTTTATTTGCAGTTGTTTAGAGCTTTCATTTGTGCTCTGATCCCTTTATCCAGTTGCTGCCTTATTTTAGAAACTCACCAACTGAAAACAATACAAATCAACAAACCCCAAAAGGCTTTAGTTTGCACCCTATACGCAATACTGAATCAGTTGCTTTTCTTTTTTATTGTTTCTCTTCCCATGCCATTGCTACTACAGTGATCAATATCTCATGTTAGCTTAGTGCTTGATTTCTGTTAAATGCATCTAAAACATGTGCTTTGTTAAAAGACACAAAGCAAATGGAACATTTATTTTGAAACCTGATTGCTGAGTACATGCATAGATGTATATATCTGTATCTATCATATTTATATATATACATATATACATATATGTATATATATATATAATTTTTAACAATGCAAACCCAGTTTTTAAACATTTTCTCTCAAACATAACTGTTAATATTTCCTGAAGTCACTAGCAAGGTGATCTGGCACCTTGCCACGTTTTGAAGTGTGAGTTTCAGAAGTCCTAGAAAAGCTTAGATAACTGAAAACGATACATTATTTTCAAACGATGACATAAAACAATAACAATGACAATACCAGTTATAGCATTCATACCAAGCCTGTTCTACCTAAGTACTTCTCGTATTTCATTTCGTTAACTTCTCAAAACCACTGTAAAAGACAAGTGCTATGGGGGCTCCTGGCTGGCTCAGTCAGTGGAGCATCTGACTTGGTCTTGGGGTTGTGAGCTCAAGCTCTGTGTTAGGTATAGCGATTACTTAAAAATAAAATCTTAAAAAAAAAAAGATGCTATTATAAGCCCCATTCCACAGATGAGGAAAATACAAGTAAGAATTTCTTAAAAGCCTAATTTTTGGCCATTTTTGTTACTTTTCTCCTCTAAGAAACTCAGTATGAATCTTTTTTTTTTAAGATTTTATTTATTTATTTGACAGAGAGAGAGAGATCACAAGTAGGCAGAGAGGCAGGCAGAGAGAGAGGGGGAAGCAGGCTCCCCGCTGAGCAGAGAGCCTGATGCGGGGCTCGATCCCAGTACCCTAAGATCAGGACCTGAGCCGAAGGCAAAGGCTTTAACCCACTGAGCCACCCAGGCACCCCCTCAGTATGAATCTTAATGCTGATTGTCCCTCTCTCAGAGCTAACAGTGATACTATTAATAGTAAGATGAATCGGGGCACCTGGGTGGCTCGTCAGTTAAGCGTCTGCCTTCGACTCAGATCATGATCTCAGGGCCCTGAAATCGAGTCCTGCATTGGGCTCCCTGCTCAGCAGGGAGCCTGCTTCTTCCTCTCCCCGCCCCTCCCCCTTCTCATGCTCTCTCTCTCTCTCTCTCTCTCAAATAAATAAATAAAATCTTTTTTAAAAAAATAGTAACATAAATCATCATTCATTCATTGGCTACCATGAGGAAGGTACTTTGTAGACATTATTGCTGATCTTCACGTGGCTGATTGAATCTGTAACCACGATAACATTTCCCTTCCTTCCACACGCTCTTCTGCATTGTGACCTTGCCATTTCCCTATCAAGAGAACTCCATTTCCCCACCCTCTTCAATCTCTGTGGGTCCTGTGACCTTTGACCAAGAGAATATGGCAGAAATGACGCTACCAGTTTCAAGACCCAGGCCGTAAGGGCCTAGCTGCCCCTGTCTCTCAGAATACTTGTAGTTGGCAGTCAGTCACTATTTAGGAAGTATGACTGCCTTGGGGCCACCGTGCTGTGAGAAGCCCAAGCTCTCTGTAAAGGCCCCAGAGTAGAGATCAGCAAACGACAGCCCATTGGCCAGATCTAGCCCACCTCCTCTTTTGCAGGGCCTTTGAGCTAAGGATGGTTTTTACATTTTTTAATGGTGAGGGGGAAAAAATCACAAGAATATTTTGTGATATGTAAAATGTATATGAAGTTTAAAATTCAATGCCATAAAGTTTTATTGAAACACAGCCATGCTCATTTGTTCGCATTACTGTCTATAGCCGGTTTCACGCTGCAATGGCAGAGTTGAATGGTTGTGACAGAGATCATACGACCCTCAAAGCCTAAACTACTCACTCGCTGGCCCTTTATAGGAAAAGTTTGCCTTCTTCCCACCCTAGAGGGTGAGAGAGAAAGGCCAGGAAGCATGAGTGCATACTTAGGCCGTGCCCTCAGACTTCCAGCCCCAGCCAACTCAACTGATGCTACGTGCAAGAGACAAATTGCCCAGCTGAGCCCTCCCCAAATCCCTGAACTACAATATTGAAATCAAAATTAATGACTCTCTTCAGGCACTAGGTTTTGAATGGGTTATTGCCTAGCAGTTGATAACGAAACATCTCACAATCTAACACTATTAAAATAGATATTATCCAAATATTTAGGTGAGGAAACAGGCTCAGAAAGAGTAAATAATTCCTTCAAGGTCACACCGCTGGTAAATGGCGAACTGGGATTTCAAGCCAGGTCATTTTGTTTCCTAAGCTTTACTTACGACACAACTAATCCTATAATATTCAATCTTTTCTCTACTGTTATGTACGTGTATGTCATGCCCCATGTCCGTCTTCATTCAAGAAACGTTTTTTGAGAATTGTCACCATATGTAAGCACCGCATTAAGCTTTGTGGGGAAACAGATGAATTCAAATACAATCTGAAATTTTTACTCAATTTTTTACTCAGCTGAGAAGGCCAAGAGTTATAATGATATGATGATATATGAAATATTTCAAATTCAAATTCAGCACATTTATTCTGAAGCTCATGGCCAATAGAATCCCATTCCAGGGAATCAAACTTTCAGAAAAGCTCTGTATTTGATCTTAATGTCACATTTTTAAGACTTTTTTTTTTTAAAGAACAAGTCAGCAGTCAGTCCATAGATGACTTAAAAGCTCATTTCACCTTCCCACAAGGTTAGTTACTGTTAGTGGTTCTGGTTTTTTGTTTTTTTTTAATTTCAGATTAAGCATCTTCTTCCACATTCAAAACATATGTAACCACACCTGAATAGAAGTTACCCAGCTGGAAACCATTCGGATTAAAAAGCAATGAAAAGCAGGAAGCAAAAGCCTAGTGAAAGTGATTTTGAGGAACCAGCATAAGGAATGTGAAGAGAAGTACTATGGGACATTCCAAGTTGCCAGTTTTTCTCTGAGGTCTTTAGTAGAGATGCGTTGCTCATAGAAGTAAAAACCATGAACTAGAAGATACAGTAAGAAGACTATGGCCATTGTGTGGGTAAAAGCCATTTCCTTGCTTATCAAGGGCCCCTTTACTCCCCTACTTAAGTGTTGGCTTCCTCAGGGCAGAAATATGACGCACAGTCAGTGGTCTGTGGAACGGACTCATACCAGTTTACAAGAGCTATTGCTAAATTTTCAGAAATTTTTGTGAGCCAATTGGTATATCTTTAGTAGCTTGAAATCAGTCATAGGAGGAGTACTTATATCATGGAAATTGGCAAATGCTACAAATCAGGGCTTTCCACACCCCACCAAAAAAAAAATAGTAAGTTTACCAGCACATCACTAAGACAGGGCAAGTATAAGGATTAATTAATAGTCAGCAACCCTATTCATATGGCGTTTATAACAAAATGTGAGGCAATTATGGGGCGCCTGGGTGGCTCAGTTGGTTAAGCAACTGCCTTTGGCTCAGGTCATGATCCTGGAGTTCTGGGATCGAGTCCTGCATCGGGCTCCCAGCTCTGCAGGGAGTCTGCTTCTCCCTCTGACCTTCTCTTCTCTCATGCTCTCACTTTCTCTCTTTCTCTCTCTCAAATAAATAAATAAAATTTTTAAAAAAGGGTTTAAAAAAATGTGAGGCAATCATTCTAATTATGCTTTAAATAATTTTTGGTGACATGAGAAAAAAGCTGGTATCAAAACTTTATCTCTAGTATCGTCTCGAGTATTAAAGCATATGGTGATGAATTGAAAAGTATTAGAAAATAGATCAATATGTTCAAAGTGATTATCTTTGGGTTGTGGATTTATAGGTGACTTTGTCTTATTATAATTGTATCTTTCAAGTATTCTACTAGATGTAGCTGTTAATGTTTTATTTTAATACAAAAATTAAAAAATGATATGCCTACATATTAACACTTTTTTATTCTGTGTACAGTGGGAACTGAGAAAAGGGGTACAGAAAGAAGGAATAGAAGAGAAGGGCTTTCCCTTCCTCACCCATTCAGTCCTGTGAGAATGGAGGTGAAGAGTAACCATTACAATGTGATGAGGGGCAGGATTCTGTTAGGAGGGGAGGTGACAACAGGCGGGAAGGAAGAAGGACAAATGAATAGAGAAAGGCAGCAAATGTCTTAGAAGGAATCCTAGAATAAGAAAGAACCAAGAGTTCTATTTCTTCATGCTAAGTCCCATGATGGTGATTCAACTTCTTGGGCATTAATTTCTTCGTCTCTAAAGTAAGTAGGTTACGTTATAAAATGATCCAGAAATTTCCGGATGTTCTGTGTGATATTCCTCGCGAGGACAACCAGCTTCCTAGGTAGATGTGGACCAGCACGCAGCTCACCTGACAAAGGAAAGGGAGTGCCAAGTAGACTCTGGAAGAGGAAGGTTTGCTGGAGAGGAAGAAAGTGAATTTTGGCAAGGTGGCTATTGGTAAGTGTCATTTATTGGTGGTGCTAGAAGAAAACTTTGTCCCTGGGGCTCCTGGGTGGCTCAATCGGTTAAGCATCTGCCTTTGGCACAGGTCACTATCTCAGGGTCGTGGGACTGAGCCCCGCATCGGGCTCCTCACTTAGCGGGAAGCCTGCTTCTTCCTCTCTCTCTGCCTGCTGCTCCCCCTGTTTATGCTCTCTCTCTGTGTCAAATAAATAAATAAAAATCTTAAAAAGAAGAAGAAGAAAACTTCGTTTTCTTCGTTTAAGAAAACTCTTAAAGTTATTATCAAAAGGATGTTGGGGACAAAAATAAGATTCCAATTTTATTTTACACATAGATGGAAAACTTTTGCTTTCACAGGTACATTTCTAACTTCTACAAAGCATTTCTGAATGTGGTCTTCATGACAAGATCCCTGATTATGTGTTATAAGAAAATCAGGGCTCTTCTAATATAGGCTATTGATTTCCTGGAACTCAATAGTTTCCATCTTGTAGTACTTCAGTCACCTCTCTTAAAAGTCTAGATCTTTTCTAGAATCATATTATAAAATAGATAAATCTTAACAATATAGAAGAATATTCACTCGTCGTTAACTCTGATACTAGTTCAGTTAGATATAGAAACTAATAGTTCAATGTATTGCTTTATATGTGGGTTCTAATTATCTATGCAGTTACTGCTTATTTCTACAGGTTGCTTTATATCTGTTCTAGCTATTCTCAATCATCTTTGAGGAAAAAATTCTCTCGATGTGATAAGATATGATGGTTTCAGCCAAGATATTTAGTAGGTTTTTATCTTTTCATAAAACTTGACTCGAGATGTGCCATATGCATGCCTTCTCCTCAAGGAGCATTGTGGTTTTTAAAAATCTTCATCAGCGAGCGGCTCTCATGTACATATATAAAGTGGGAGCTAGTTGGTTCTTTTTCTCTGTTTTCATCGTGTTTTCGAAATACTCTAAGAAAAACATCGATGTTGCTTGCCACTGAGTCCTCCTCCAAACAGCCCTGGATTAGTCTAGCTTCCCCAAGGCCATGGCCCTTCTGGGCTATGTGGGGCTGGGTGTCAAGGACAGGGACACATCTGTAATCAAACCAGTGAACCACAGTGGGAGCCGAGATCCATTTCTCTGGAACGAGAGCCTCTCATTCCTTTGTTCTTGATATTTCCTGGCAACGTGTCCACAAGCACATGTTATTAACAGATGGTGGAAGGCATAATTGGGATTTTTATCATAACATATCCTCTATGCTTCCATCACGCACCAAAGAAGCAGAGATGTATGGGCGAGTTCACTTTATCACAGTGGGATTAAAAACATCGACTTCAAACCTCCAAAGGCTCTTATGACCGGCTCGACCGCTCAGTTAGATGTGGCTTTCCATCGGAAGTACAGAGCTCACTTCGGCAAACTCCTTCATATCAGACTCCTTTTAAGGTCAGCGGTTACTATGAGAAAGATTTGGTTTCCCCAGAGCTGAGCTGATGCGGTAAGTTGAGGCATACATCTGTGCTACAGAGCTGAAACCTATGAGATTGGCAGAGAGCCCTGAACTTTGTATGGACAACTGTGCCTCAAAACCTGCACAGATGAAAAGGTCTCCTTTGCTTAAACCCATAGTTATGTGCTGAGCAAGTTAAAAAAAAAAAAAAAAGGCAGGAGCAAGTATGGAAAAGAGCTGATCCAAAGAAGCTATGAGGATTAAATTCAATTTTTTTTATGGAGGTTCCAATCTAGCATGTACCTTCTCAGTTCCAAATCAAGATTGTCGAGGTCTGCTCTATAAAAGCATATATACAGTGCATGTTTTCTTAGAGAAAGTTAATTCCTTCACGATTTATGGGTCTCTAAAGAAGTACTGTCCATATTGTTCGTAAGTCTCGTGTGCATTTAAGTGGTTTGCATCATCCACAGAATTTGAGGGGTTTTGTTAAAAGTATCTGCTGGTTGGGAATATTCCACATTTCATCCACGGTGATTAAAATTGCAAGACTGTCCTCTGGCAGTTGCCTGAGCATTGAAAGCAGTAAAGTTTATGTTTGGAAGTCAGTAGCATAGTAAGAGAAGTATCTCCCAAGGCTGGAAATCTAAGATGGCAGGGGTTTTGCTGGGACGGTTTCTGGAATCAAGAGGCGTGGTTCAAATCTGAGTCTCTCTCCTATCGCTAAGTGACATTGATCAAGACACTTGACTTTTTAAGCCTTGATTTCCTTATTTAGAAGTGGACATGACGATATTACCTATCTCATACAGTTGTTGTGAAAATGAAATAATATATGGAAAGTACTTAGCATAGTGCCTGGTGCATAGAATGTGCTCAATAAACATTAGATATTATTATTCATAGAATGATAAACAGGTCCAGGTACATAATTTTCAGGCACTGAGGCAAAGTGAGAATGTGGGGCCCCTTATTCAAAAAGCAAGAAAAAATTGCTGTTAAAGTATGAATATATATACCTTTTTTCTTTTAGTCCATGCCCTCTCTCTCAACTTGTCATGTTGTTGTGTTTAACTAATCTATTTTATTTTTTAGAGCAGTTTTAGGTTTGTAGAAAAATCAAGCAGAAAGTAGAGTTTCTATATACCCTTGTCCCAAGCCCTAGCTTCCCCTTTTATTAACATCTTGCATTAGTGTGATACATTTATTTTAATTGACAAATCAATACTGATACATAATTGTGAGTCCATAATTCATATTAGAGTTCACTCTTGTACTTGTCCACTCACTTGGATAATTATCTAGGAGTGCAATTGCTGGATCATTTTGTAAGACTATGTTTGCTTTTGTAAGAAACTGTCAAACTGTCTTCAAAAGTGACTGAACTATTTTGCATTTCCACCAGCAATGAAAAGAGAGTTCCTGTTGCTCTTAACACACTTGCCACCATTTCATGTTGTTAGTGTTTTGGATTTTAGCCATTCCAATACGTATGCAGTGATATCTCATGGTTTTAATTTAGGATTCACTAATGATACATGATGTTGAGCATTTTTTCATATGCTTATTTTCCATTTCCATGTCTTTGGTGAGATGTCTGTTCAGATCTTGTGCCCACTTCTTAATTAGGTTGTTTGTTTTCTTATTGTTGAGTTTTAAGAATTCTTTGTATATTTTGGACACAAATCCTTTCTCAGATATTTCCTCCTACTCTCTGGCTTGTCTTTTCATCCTCTTAATGGTGTCTTCTACAGAGCAGAAACTTCTAATTTTAATGAAATCTAATTTATCAATTTTTTTCTTTTATGAATCACACTTTTGGTGTTGTATCTTAAAAATTCATTG
>CM052898.1:91713559-91782271 GCA_028534135.1 Potos flavus | reverse complement strand
GTGCAAAGCCAGTTTTAAATGCAAATATAAGAACACTTACCTCATATGTAGAATCACCAAGATGATAAGATTTGTATTTCATAGCTCGTGCATGCATATGTATCTTGTTCTTGCCGGAAACAGTGGAAAAGTTGTACAAAATTAGCTCAACTGCTTTAATTGCACTTCTTGATACTCGCACATTCCATCAACACTTTCCGCCTTCGGCTTACTCCTGAGCAAGGAATGACTGCAAGGAGAAAGACTTATGGGTTGCCCTATCTTTCCCTTTCCTTCTCTGTCATCATTTTCAGCATAACATGTTGGCTAATAATGTTGGCTAACATAGAGAAAGTATATGAGTAACAAAGAGTATGTTCGCCTTCTTTGATCATTCATATACCCTAGAATACCATTGTCTTCTTTCTGAGTTTGAAGCAAGTTCTAGTTCGAATAGAAAGCTTGGCCTCTCAGAGCTGTCAGCACTCCTGCTTACTCAGTCATAGACATAACACACTTGCTTCGTGCTTACACGGGTCTTGCTGTACTGTGGGTTCACTTGCATTCTGTGCCAATGGGCATTGTGAATACAATGGAAATGGCGTGGCAAGGAACAGCAGTGAACATGCATATTCCACGTATCTCTTCTGCTTATGTGCACCCATTAGACTTCATTTACAAAATACAAGTTCAGAGAGCAAATTATTAAGAATTTCAAACCAGGTTACCTGTTTTCTTATTGTTGAGTTTCCCAGGATACGTGTCCATGAAGCCAGCCCCGCTGATGACTAAGAAGCAGGGGAAATACAAGGCAGAGCAGCTGGTCATAGAGGAATTTTAGCTAATTAGAGAATAAAGAAGGCTTCAGGTGGGAAGGGCATAAAGTTTATATCTGATTCACAGAAACTAGACCCCCAAAATGTAAGATAACTGGCCAGGGTCACATAGGCATATAATAGGATGGGAACTCCTCTTTCCATTTAAGCAGCATCGTTTAAATTCATTATGTGATACTATTTCAGACTTCCTACTCACTGGATTTCAGGTCTCCTGGCTTCCAAATTTTATTGAGCTCGACTTGATACTTCTGGAAACATACAGATTTACATACTGGGAGTCCAAGCTGAAACCCAAAGCAGCTATGACTGTCATAGACAGAGCAATACCCAAATCAGGGCTAGTTGTAGTGATAGGTTTTAGTATTAGGCACCAGTCTGTTAGAAAATAGAAAAAGAAGCCTATTTCTTCATGGAAGAAAAAAGTATCTGGTTTGTGTATGTTCTTGGCAGCAGTTTTAGCCATCTGACCCAAGCTCAGATTCAGAGAGAATATGAGATTCAAAAGGGACCTCAGCGATAAACTTATCCGATGGGTTTTAATCTGTGCTCTGTGGAAACTAAGGATCCCACAGAGGTGCTTTAGGGGATCCACAAACACTTAACTGAATTTCTTTGTAGTTATTTTGAAAACTGAGTTAGAAAATCATGCTACTCGGATGTGTTCTAGATCAAAGTTTGAAGCAATAGAGATCATACACGGTGATCTCTTCAATTGTCTCACGAAGAAATGTTATACATTTCAATTTATAAATAAATTAGGTATGCCCCTCCTATCTGCTCTTGTATTGGGGAGCCGTGTGAGACTTTATTTTATTGAAGGGTTCCCTTGCATAAAAGTAAAGTTTGAAAAACATTGAACCGGCCATCCTCTTCCATGTAAACTTCTTAGAACAGTGGCTGAATTCAAAATAGGTGCTCAGGAAATATTAGCTATTATTTCCTACAGATGGAGAGATTGAGGCCCATGTTGACCAAGTGGCTTGTACAACACATCCAGATACTTAGCAGCAAAGCCAGAATTCCAGCCTGTGTGCTAACTCCTAGATCATTTCTCTTCTCATTCTACTGCAGTTGCCTCCAGATCCAATCCCATCCCCAACATATCAGCCAAACATTTTTTTTTAAAGATTTATTTATTTGTTAGAGAGGGAGGGAGGGAGAGAGAGCATGAGCAGGGGGGGGGGGGGAGGCAGAGGCAGAGGCAGAGGGAGAAGCAGGCTCCCTGCTGAGCAAGAAGCCCATTGTAGGACTCTATCCCAGGACCCTGGGATGATGACCTGAGCTGAAGACAGATGCTTAAGCGACTGAGCCACTCAGGCATCCTCATAGCAGCTAAAATTTCAAGTCTGGCAGGCGTAAACTGTCTTTACTGTTTTTTGATTCTACCCTCTTCTTGGTCTTGGGCCAAGCTTGAGAAATAGAGGAAGGGAAGAAGAGGATGAAGAAAGAGAAGGAGAAAAAAAGGAAGAGAGGGGAGGAGAGAGGTCTTCTCTAAAATATGATTGCTTATCCCAAAGAAGTTAAAGGATGAGTTAAAAAAGAGTCCCAGGGGTATGCCTGGGTGACTTAGTCAGTTAAGCACTGCGTAGTGATCTCCGGGTCCTGGGATCAAGTCCCACGTAGGGCTCCCTGCTCAGTGATGAGTCTGCTTCTCCCTCTCCCTTTGCTCCTCCCCCTCTCCTGCTCTCTCTCTCAAATAAATTAAATTAAATTAAAAAACAAATACTGGGGCACCTGGGTGGCTCAGTGGGTTAAAGCCTCTGCTTTCAGCTTGGGTCACAATCTCAGAATCCTGGGATCAAGCCCCCTATCATGCTCTCTGCTCAGCAGGGAGCCTGCTTCCCCTTCTCTCTCTGCCTGCGTCTCTGCCTACTTGTGATCTCTCTCTCAAATAAATACATAAAATCTTTAAAAAAAAATACAATTCTTGGGCAGCCCTCAATTAGGGGGAAAAAAAAAAAGAGTCCCAGGTCCCAATCAAAATCCGAGCAAGTTATTTTATAGATATCAGCAAACTGATTTTAAAGTTTATATGGAGAGGCAAGAGACATGGAATAGCTAACATAATATTGAAGGAGAAGAACACAGTTAGAGGACTGATGCGATCCAACTTCAAGACTTACTGTAAAGCGACAGTAATCAAGACAGTGTGGTGTTTGCAAGAGAATTAACAAATAGGTCAGTGGAACAGAATAGAGAGCCTAGAAATAGGCCCACATAAATACAGTCAGCTGATTTTTGACAAAGGAGCAAAGGCAATACAACGGAGCAAAGACAGTCTCTTCAACAAATGGTGCTGGAACAACTAGACACCCATACACAGAAAAAAAGAACAAGAATGTAGACACAAACCTTACACCCTTCACCAAAATTAATTCAAAATGGATCACAGGTCTAAGATTGGAAAAGGGAAAACTGTAAGACTCCTAGAAGTTGGCATAGCAGAAAACCTAGATGACTTTGGATTTGACAATGAGTTTTTAGGTACAACACCAAAGACACAGCCAATGAAAGAAGTAACTGATAAGCTGGACTTCATTAAAATTAAAAACTTCTGCTCTGTGAAAGACATCATTAAGAAAACGGAAAGACAAGCCATAGCCTAGCAGAAAAAAATTTGCAAAAGGCACATCTGATAAAGAACTGTTATCCCAAATATACAAAGAACTCTTAAAACTCAACAATAAGAAAACAAGCAACCTCATTTAAAATGGATCAAAGACCTTAACAGACACCTCACCAAAGAGTATATACAGATGGCAAATAAGCATATGAAAAGACACCACACATCACATATCATCAGGGAAATGTAAATCAAAGCAACAGTGAGAATATTAAAATGACCTACTAGAATAACCTAAATGCTGGCAAAGATGTACATCAACAGGAACTTACATGTTCCTGCTAAGAATGCAAAATGGTACAGCCACTCGGGAAGACAGTTTGGTGGTCTCTTACAATACTAAACATCCTCTTACTATACAATCCACCAAATATCCTCCTTGGTATTTACCCAAAAGAGTTGAACACTTACGTCTCTACGAAAACCTACACAAAGATGTTTATAGCATCTTTATTCACAATTACCTAAAGTTGGAAGCAATCAAGATGTCCTTCAGTAAGTGAATTGTGGATAAATGAATTGTAGTATTTTCAAACAATGGACTATTATTCAGCACTATAAAGAAATGAGTTATTAAGCCATAAAAAGACATGGAGAAATCTTAAATGCATATTACTAAGGGAAAGAAGACAATCTGAAAGGGCTACATACCTTATGATTCCAACTATATGATATTCTGGAAAAGGTAAAACTACAGAGACAATAAAAAGATCAGTGGTTAAAAAAAAAAAAAAATCAGTGGTTGCTGAAAAGGGTGATTGGGGTGGGATGTGGAGATGAATAGGCAAAGTACAGAGGACTTTTAGGGCAGTGAAAATACGCCGTATGATATCGTCAGGATAGATATGTCATACGTTAATCTAAACCCCTAGAATGTATAACCCCAAGAGTGAAGCCTAATGTAAACCATGGACTTTGAGTGATTATGCTGTGTCATCCTTGGTAAAAATGTGCCATTCTGGTGAGTGAAATGGTACATTTTGATAATGTATAATAGGTCATGCATGCATGTGTGGGAGCAGGGAGAATATGGGAAATCTCTGTACCTCCTTCTCAACTTCCTTATAAACCTAAAAGTGATCTAAAAAAATTGTCCTTAAAAAAGGATTTAAATATATATATAGATATATAGATATATAGATTTTTTTTTTTTTAAAGCCCCAGGCAGGATAGGAGAGACAGAGAACGTTTGTGATGGCGTTCTTTTTTTTTTTTTTTTAAGATTTTTTTTCTTTATTTGACAGAGAGAGAGAGCACAAGTAGGCAGAGAGGCAGGCAGAGAGAGAGGGGGAAGCAGGCTCCCTGCTGAGCAGAGAGCCTGATGCAGGGCTCAATCCCAGGATCCTGAGATCATGACCTGAGCCAAAGGCAGAGGCTTTAACCCACTGAGCCACCCAGGCGCCCCTGTGATGGAGTTCTGCTCTCAGAAACTCAGCAACTAATCCCTGAACACTTAACTATATGAAGGACACTGTTGTAGGTTCCATAGACTTTCAAAAAGCTGTCTTCGGAGCTTAGAATCTGGTTGCAGAGATAAGACAAAAACCTATGAAAAGTTAAGTATGAAGAAAAGAGATGAGTAACTTCCAAAACTATGAGTTCAGTAAATGGCATTAAATGAAAATCATTTACAAAGAATTAAAACATTATCTTCTCAAGTCCTACAACATTTCTAGCTTAATAAGGCTCCACCAAAAACATTAAAAAAAACATACTCTCTGTCCCCACCCAATTCCTGACAGGAGGAGACAGCAAAAGCATGCACTCTGCAGCAAAGCTGCCCCGGGTTAAATCCTAACCCTCTAACCTGCTGTCCGGGTGAGCCTGAGCAAGTTCCCCTACTTCTCTGTGCCTGGATAACCTCAGCTGTTGACAGGTAATCATATCCCCACCCCCAAGAGCTGGGAGGACTCAATGAAAGGCACTTTGAATGGTGCCTGGCACACAGTAAGGCTTAAGTACATTTTAGTAATTATCACGTCATCCACTCTTTTATTTCTGTCATGAGAATTTGGAGTCAAAGAAATACTTAGAGGGCTCTGGTGTTCCTTCCGTGGGGTCACCTACACTGTCATTTTGCTCTCTAGTACAGTCCCTGTTCTTTCAGTTACTGTGTAGGCTGAGACAAGGAGAAATAGCTCCTGTCTGGGTAAAGACACTTCTAAGAAATCAACCAGCTGGGGCACCTGGGTGGCTCAGTCAGTTAAGTGTCTGCTTTCAGCTCCGGTCATGAGCCCAGGGTCCTGCATGGGGCTCCCTACTCAGCGGGGAGTCTGCTTCTCCTTCTCACTCTGCCCCTCCCCTGCTTGTGCTCTCTCTCTCTCTCTCTCAAATAAATAAACACAATCTTTACAAAATTAAAAAAAAAAAGAAATCAACCAGGGGCATGACTGAATCTGGTCTTTGAAGACAATGGCCTGTGATGTTAAGGGAGAAGGGAGGGGTAGTGATACTGTTACAGTTTTGGGGTGCTATGGGAAAACCAGTGGCAGTTATTGGGAACACCAGGCTGTGGGCATGTGCCTTGAAAGAAATCAATCCCGGCTGTGGACCCTGAGAGAAAGGTTACATTTTTTTGTCATCACTCAAGGACCTTGGCTGACAGAGCAGCTGCCGTCTTGAACGTAGCTGACATCCGTGCCAGAGAGAACAAAGTGCTCTGAAGACTCTCAAAACAGCAGTTAAATGCTCTGATTTATTTCATTTTCTTCAACTTGTCTGTCAGAAATATTCACATGGCCTGAGCCAACGAAAAAGGGCTGGAAAAATGCAATCTGACCACGTGTCAGATTACGGAGTTAGAAACACCTGGTAAAGAGTTCTTTTGGTAAAAGCTGGTGAAAATATAAATATTTGTAGACTTGGGGTAGATAAGAGAAAACCAAAACCAAACCAAAACAAAACAAAACAAAAAAACAAAACACCATCTCGATTTTCCAGCAAGTGGAGCTCTTTGGTCCATCTTCATATATATATTCATATATATATTCTCAATGTGGGAGCCACAGACAGTGGACATTTTCTGGGCTCAGTTGAAGCTAATGAGTACAGCTGACCGGGAATGAGTTTGAACTAGACTAGAAGTGACCAGGTAATTGACTCACAATTTGCCGCTTATCTTATTAACCGTCAGGCCAAAGGACTTCCTCATCCATGAGGGATGATTCTCAACTAGCCCCCCCCACCCACCCACCCAGGAAGCCCATGGAATTTTGCTGGCTATGGCCACCAAATACTCTGAATTTTCTGTGACAATACTGATCTTAAACGTTCAACCCCATTTCCTCCTAATGACATTTATATTTGTCAGACCGTGGGTCCTAAATTTTGGTAAGAAATGTGGTCTCTCTTCCAGAGGTCCAGAAAATAGCCAGTTGTTTAGAGCTTGGAAGGCAGGGAAAAGCCCACAACCTCCATGAGGAATGAATGAACTTCTGACATCACCCTCCGCCTCTACACACTGTGGCACTACATACTAACTTAAAACATCCAGAAATCCCACTTCTGATAGCTTAGAGTCATTTATACAGACTGTTGGGAGGGTGTTCCCCAACCACTCTTTTTTAGCTTCCTTCAACAGATACTTAATCTACTGGTCCCCTTCATTCAGTGGGCTCCATCTTCTAAACACTGATTAAGTCTTGTCTGTAATGTAGTTATAATAGTCCCAGTATCACACTGGAGTTGTTCTTTATGTAATCGTTTTTCTAGACTGAATGCCTTCGAAGTAGGGCAGAGATAAACAAATGAATAAATGAGAAGAAACTAAGGACCAAGACCCCTTTTAAAAGGTTTAAAAGTATGATTAAAATGTCATTAAAAATCGACGTGGCAAATAACAGGAACTCAAGAAACGCTTGAATTAATGAATTTGTGTTGTACATAATCTTTTCTGAAGATTTTCTATTTTCTACCTGCATGTTAAAGTGATTGTTACAAAGAACACGGACTGACGAAATGAATAATCCAGCAAGCAAAACTGTCTTTAAGGGTGGGTTTTGCCCCTCCTGCACAGCACTTGGTCGCTTACTGGTAGTTTTTTGTAGTGGTGGTGAGATTTGCCCAAATTCAGCCATCTCTCACCTGCTCCCCCTTGTGGTCAGTGTGAGACATTTTTAAGGTGGCCAGTTTGGGTTTCCTTCCCTTTGTGGCTTTCACTCCTTTAGCACTATGTTCTGACTTAGAGATACAATCATCCACAGATAAAAACAAAACTCGAAACGAGATGTTTTGATATTAGTTCAAATATTCTAACAGTAGACTTAGTCTAATGTGCACACAGGAAGAGTTAAGGAGCCAGTCTCTTTTCTTCTTACCCTTTCCTTTCTTGACCAGCCCCTTTACCTTTTTCAAGAACCAGCACAGAGCCCATCCAGAAAGATGATTTCTTGCTGTCTGGGTTTTGGGCTTCACTTTGTGGCTTCCTCTATCAAGATGCCTATCACTCTGTATGTCTGCTTACTGGGTAACCCCACAGACTATGAATCCTCCGTGGTGGGGGTGAGGGCACAGGAACTGTCTTGCATCTCTTTATTCCCAAACACCTTTAGCATCAGCTATGGAATAGTTGTTCAGTAAATGTTTGTCAAAAGAAATAAGCAGTTCTTGCCCCTAAAAATTTTAGGCAAACGGTATAATGCCTCAGGTCTCAATTTTTCATTTATAGATTTAGGGACTTTGAACTTTAAGTCCGTAAAGAGCCTGTATGGCGGGCATTATTTTCTGATCAAAATATTCTGTAAGAATTGTTCTCCTTTCGACTTTCAGGTTTTTCTTTGTGGGGGCTTCTGAATACCTTTTTGGTTCTGTAGGGTTGTATGCTGTATGTCATGGTATGTTAATATTGGAGATGGAAATGGAAACTAGCCCTGTAATTATTAGCTAAGATGGAACCAAAGAGATTTCTTCATGGTGTAAGTAATTGTACGTGAATAATTTTTTTTTCCCAAAGAAAAACATCAATTCCATGAAGAGGTCAAAGAAATTCATATTTACATATTTTTCAATTTGAAGAGATACCAACTCATGGAAAGTTCTAGAGGTATTTCTTTCCCTTGATTTGGAGCTCTCTTTGGTCAATTTTCTCAACATATCAAGTTTTAACAACATTTGAACCAAGGACCACAAAGCGTTATTTAGTAAATATTCAGTTTGTGTTCAAGACATTTGAGAATAATGAAAATGTGAAGAAAGGATTACTAAGTGTCCTCTGCCAAGTTTTAATTTTTTAAACTGACACAGTAAACAAACATTGAAAAATGTGTATGATTGTGAGTCTAAGAACATTAACAGTTTATACAGATTCTGCCATAAAACAAAACTATCCAAACCGTCCAAGATCTAGAAGACATTAGAAAGGGCCTAATACAAGTCTGTCAGTGAGACCAAATGAGAATTCACTGTCTCATACCTCTTGTTTTGATTTTGTGAGAATCTAGGCCTGTCTGTAG
Organism: Potos flavus; assembly: GCA_028534135.1. Lineage (NCBI taxonomy): Eukaryota > Metazoa > Chordata > Mammalia > Carnivora > Procyonidae > Potos > Potos flavus. The sequence continues at coordinate 91,773,380 of CM052898.1, read as the reverse complement.
CAGAATGAGTGGTGTGCTCTCAGACTTCTAGAACTTGTGTTCTCCCGAAAGTAAGAAGCCTTCAGAAGAAGTAGGAATCTTTAGGAGAGACAATCTTTTCAAGTTAAACTAAACTAAATGTGGAGGCCTATGGATATTTTTGATGAGCTAATTTAGGATAGGAGGAATCTCTAATGAGTCAGAAAATAGAATTTTAAGTTAAGAGAAGAAAAATAAACTTTTTAGGTAAGAGGATCTTTGTTGTTAAGCAGGGGTTTGTTTTGTTTTGTGTTTTGTTATGTTTTCTTTTAGGAAAAGCCTCATTATAGCTCATTTGGAAAGGTAGATTGTTGGGTTATAAAGAATTGTAGCTTGAAATGTAAATTAGCCCCTTAACGAGTCCTGTATTTACCTTTACTGCAGTCTTTCCAGGAATGTAGGTACACGTAAATCTGCGTCTTCGACAAGATTACATTTGCTTCTGGCAGGCTACCTAGGAAAGGTTAACACTACTAAAATCATGAGGGTACTTTATTTCTGCTAGATAAAATATGTACCAAAAAAAAGTTACCACATATCTGAGGATGGTTCAAAGAGTGATTTCAGATCTTTTTATCCTTGGGAATGTCTAATAAGTTGAATTCGTATTGTTTTTGAGCTCTAAGTTCATTAACTTTCTGATAACAAAGATCTGTTTCTTTAGTAATGTGTATTTCCATTTTTTGTTTGTTTGTTTGTTCCTAGAAAAATAGCTGTATATTCATTTATCAGAGTCATTAGTCATTTTTAAAGGTGTTGGGATTTAACAGAGCCTGGCACACAAGAGATACTCAATAAATATTTGTTGACTGACTGTAGTTAACAGATATCAATTTGGGGGATATAATAGAAACTCCACTTAGGTTATAACAAGTTTCATAATTTATCTTAATCATAACTTTACCTAAAGTTTTCATTTTTCTTCCTTCATTTGGATTTCCTGACTTCTGAAAAATGAAAGATAATGTTAAGTCATCAAAAAAAAAGTCACCTCTAGGACCTCTAGAATAGTGTGCTGTCTGGGATTTGCTTCAAAACCAGTTGGCAGAAGGCAGGGATGAGACTGGCCATGAGTTGACAATTGTTGAGGTTGAGTGAAACTATTCTACTTTTGTATGTATCTGAAAATTTTTAAATATATAAGGTTTTAAAATAAAGACTGGTAAGGCAAAGATAAGGACCTATGTAGTATAATTCCTATGTCTTTCCCAAGTGTTCTTTCCCTTCTGGGTACCCTGCTTCAAAGACAAATGGGGATGGGAAGGGCATCTCTAGGATACAACTACTTGGTAGCATTGTTTATCTCCCTAGCCCTAGGCCTCCTCTTGAGGAGATTCTGGGCAGAAAGGAAGATTTCTGGAACCTTCCCAAGATTTATGGCCAAGCAGCCTACTTTTTAGTTCCCTTCACCTTCTTTCCTGGACTGGAGGGAAATGACCTTTTGGTTCAGCAATCCGTGGGGGGTGTGGCAAGGGAGGTGTGCTCCATTGAGAATAAGATAATGTCAGCATTCTTGCCTGAGGAAGGGGCTACAATGATGTGTTTTCCTGTTGCCTGAGGGTAAACTCTGAACAACTCAAGTCAGCTCTTACTGATTGGGCTAGATTTTCATGAGTTATTTTGATAATCAAATTGACAACTTTTCTTAGCCTTTGAAAAAAGCAAACACATCTGTTTATTTAGCTACTAGAAGAAAGGTAAGATTCTCAGGTACTGAACTAGGGTACCTTGACCAAATTGTATTGTGTCCTGCCAGCATGGACTGGCACAGTACTGACCATCTAATTTGTGAATCTTTTTTGATTATGTGCACTTTACTGGTAATGTGTTTCAACAAAGGAGAGAAGAAATTCAAAGGTGGTCTTTGCTCTTGCCTTGTGAGATTTTCTCCCACCCCTCCAGTCTGTTCACTTGGCTTGTATAATAACTGAACCAGTGTTGGCTTTAATCTTTTTTGCCTATTAATAAATGCTCAGATTTACATAAAATACAATGAAATCCAATATATTCCTAAGAAGTCCACTCTAGACAGTGTAAAAGGAACCTAATACATTTGTAACATGACAATAATGTAAAAATTGGTTTTGTTCAACTTGAAATGATTAAATATTGGTTAATAGAATCGAATAATTTTTAGAGCTAGAAAGATTTAAAAAAAAAAAAAAAAGCCCCTGGAGATGACTCTAGCTGAAACTTCTTAATTTATACAGTGGTTATAGAGAAACTTCTTAATTTATACAGTGATTATAGAGGCCCCTCAAAGCAAAGGTACTTATTCATGGTCACAGATCCTTTCCTAGAAAAACTCAAGTTGCTTTTGCTCTCTGAAGAGCAGTTTCACAATGCTTGACAAGAGATGCACTGAGCATCTCATTGAGCATCTCAGTGTTCGAGATGCTTCCAGAGTTAGAGAAAGTTAATGCCCTGTAGGAGCTACAGCAGAGTAGGAAAATGAAGTTGATATTGTCCTGGGTTTATGCCACAGGGTCTTAAAATTCAGGGGTCTCTGGGAGACAATGTCATGTTTCTCTTATAGAAAAAAGAAAGAAAAGTCAGCCATGAAAGGATCCATTGCAAGAATTCAGTTAATGTGCATTTGGGAAATCAAGATATCCTTCTCATATTCAAAGAAAATAATTACTGTTAAAGTCCATTTTGTAGAAGTCTGCTTTTAATAATACCTTCTTTAGAGAACAGTCACTCCAAAAAACTGAGAAAATAGATTCAGCCTCAAGTCAAATATTCTCTATGCACCATACTGATAAGGGAGAAATGGGGATGGGGGAAGTGTTTTTTGAGAAGAACCAGTAAATGGAAAGTATATTAACAGTGAAATGCATTCAACATTTTAGTTCCGTTGAAAGAATAAAGTATGTATAAGCATCAACTTTATTCTTCTTATAAACTCTGTATTATTTATAGCTATTTAAAGGTACTGAAAGAAAATAGAAAAAGGCTATTTAAAACTGTTAACATTTGCTTATCTTTTTTAAATTTTGACTTATTCCAACCACTGCCACCACACATAAAATCTTTTCTATTCTAAAGGAGAGAGAGACCACTTTGAACAAGAGTGACTTTAAACGCTTATCTTGTGGTTTGGGGATGTGGGTGGGGGGTGGGGAAAAGAGGAAAAAAGAAGTAAGGAGGGTAGAGGAAAGAGCTCCTTTCTAACAACGTTTCAAAAGTTAGGTTCTCGGGGGTGCCTGGGTGGCTCAGTCCCTGGAGCCTTGGACTCTTGATTTCGGCTCAGCGTCCTGAGATGGAGCCCCAAGTCACAATGGTGAGATGGAGCCTGGAGTCCTTGTCTGGCTCCCTGGGGCTCTGTGGGGGCTCCCTAGAGCTCTGTGCTCAGCGGGGAGTCTGCTTCTCTCCCTATCCCTTGGCCTCTCCCCCCTCAATTGAATAAATAAATCTTTTTTTAAAAAGTGAGATTCTTAGAAATACTTAATTCTTATAAACTTTGCCTCACACATTTGCCTAGTGCTAAGAAAAGGAGTAAGGGAAACTCTAATAGTGGACTTTCAAGATGAAAAGGAGAAAGACAACAAAGATAAATCCAGGAAAGGAATAATGACTGTACTTAGACCCGGGAAGGAAGAGGGTTCTAAATGTCAGGACCCTTGGAGCCTATGAAGCACTTGCTCTTCAGCTTATCTGAGGATGATGTAAAATAAATTAACATCCTATACTTCTTATTTTAATTCCAGTTGGCTCAAGTGCACAAACTTTGAGAACTGGGTTGTCTGTTTTTCTTACCGCTGCTAAAAAATTTTGAACAGAATAATCTCACTAGGTATAAGCCTGATTATCTATCAAAGGGATCTCCTGAGAAAATTAAACTAGTGACAAACTATGGGCATTATTTTATGGGCCCTGGGGCATTCTGTAAACCAATATTTTCAAAACTTTTTTTTACACATGATCCATCGTAAGAAATACATTTAATATCACAACATACATATACACACACATAAAACTAAATTACTGAAATAAAAGTTTCATAAAAAAATATTTTTCCTGGGGTGTCTGGGTAGCTCAGTTGGTTAAATGTCTGCCTTTGGCTCAGGTCATGATCCCAGAGTCCCGGGATCGAGCCCCGAATCAAGCTCCCTGCTCGGTGGGGAGTCTGCTTCTCCTTTTACCCCTCACCCTGCTCCTGCTCTCACTCTTCCTCTCTCTCTCTCTCTCTCTCAAATAAGTGAATAAAATGTTTAAAAAAAATATTTTTCCTTACTAAGTATGATGCATTCTGATATTTTCTTTTCTTTCTTTTTTTAAGTAAGTTCTATGCCCAGCATGGACCCCAATGCCAGGCTTGAACTCACCACCCTGAGACCAAGACCTGAGCTGAGATCAAGAGTCAGATGCTCAACCAACTGAACCACCCAGGCACCTTAACATTCTGATATTTTCTATTCACTCTAATTTTTTTTTTTTTTTTTTTTTTTTTTGGAGAGAGAGTGCAGGGACAGGTGCAAGCTGGGGGGAGGGGCAGGAGGCAGGGTCAGAGGGAGAGGGAGAGAAAGACTCTTAAGTAGACTCCACACTCAAGAGTGGAGCCCAAAGCAGGGCTCTATCTCATGACTCTGAGATCATGACCCGAGCTGAAATCAAGAGTAGGACACTTAACTTATTGAGCCACCCAAGTACCCTCCTTCTTTTAAAAATTCTGGTTTGTAACACATGAAATTGATTCTACCACCAACTGAAGAATTGAGACTGTAAGTGTGAAACACAGACCTGAACAAATCAGGGTGCTGGTTTGACTGTATAATGATATAAGATTCAGGTATATTTTATTTGAAGCAAACAAGTTTTGTAGAATTCAGAAGTAACCAAATTTGTCATTATTTGCTATAAGGTGAAACTTCAAAGTTTTTTGTAATCAAGTATTTTTTGCAATCACTATGTGGCTCATACTGGTAAGAGATGATTTGGTATTATAGCTCTTTGAAGTATTATACATTTTTCAATAAAAAGAATGATTTCTTAGTTCCAGGACATCCAAGTATGAAGTTGGGCTTTGAAATAAGAAAATAGACTAGGGGAGCCTGGGTGGCTCAGTCGTTCAGTGTCTGCCTTCGCCCCGGGTCATGATTCCAGAGTCCTGGGATCAAGCCCCACATTGGGCTCCGTGCTTGGTGGGAAGCCTGCTTCTCCCTCTCCCACTCCCCCTGCTTGTGTTCCTTCTCTCACTGTGTCTCTCTCTGTCAAATAAATAAATAAAATCCTTAAAAAAAAAAGAAAAAAATAGTCTTAGTAGAGAATTGAAGGAAGGAATTGATAACAGTCTGGAGGTAGTCAAGAGTTCTAAAAAATTACAAAACACTCACTATGATGTTGCAGCTTTACCACTGGATTTGCTTTTCCACAGAACGATGAACCCTGCCAAGAATTTCACAATTAAGGAATCTTAAACTTTCTCTATCCAATGTTCCACTCAATGAATGCAAGGTCCCCCTCTCTGTGTTATTCCTTCATTCATAAAAATATATTCATTAAATATCTACAATATGTCCAAAAATCCAAAAACAAGACAAATTAAAAAAAAAAAAAAAAAAAAACCTGTCCTCAGCACTACTACAATGCATTAAAGGAGATAAAAGATAAGCATAAATACTCTGACACAAAGTAGACAGTCACACCCATAAGGCGTGAGAGCCTTCTCTGGACGGTCTCTCTTCACAGGGAACTCAATTCCTCCAAATGGCAGCCTTTTCTTTTTTTTTTTTAATTGAACAACTCTGGTTCTTAGGAAGTTCTTCATATTGAATTATTTTCTCAGCAACATTTATCACCACTCCTATTTCTGTCCTCAGTAAACACACAGTTTAATAAAAAACAAATTTGGAGTAAACTCAGCTTAGTGGATTGACATAGAAAGGATACATTCCTAAGACACTACAGAATTCTGAGAGGGGCCCATTCATTGGCATCGCAGTTTGTGGGAGGGTACCTCCTGGACTGACCTAAAATAGAATCAGAACCATAGTCTATTTTAGTTGACAGAGACCCTACAAAGACTATTCAGCCAACTTCTGTAATTCTTCAAATAGAAAAATAAGTTTGTCACCAAATCCACTGGAATATTTTCTGGGAAACATGATTCTGATTTCATTAAGGACATCAGTGGGAATATAGAATCCACTTTTCAGAAGTTTAACTCAGTCAGCTTTGCTTCAACAGAGTTTTTGCTCCCTGAGGCTGATATTTGATATGGTTCAGCCCCTAAAATAACCTTAGGCATAAAGTTCCTTGCTTTTATGATGAAGAATATGTGTAGGTAATATTCCAAACTGAGCTAAAGTTAGGAAGAACTAATAGAAATAAGTAATAAATTGTAGTGCAGAATTTTTCAAGCTATGGATCATTATTAATATACTGTATTCACAAATTTACGTGTGTTCTCAAACCTACTCACGTAAAGCCTCATAGTAATCTTTGAAGAAGATATTTTTAATCCTTTATTTCATGAAAGAAAACTAAGGAAGAATATTCTCACACATAAACAAATCAGAACTACAATAGATATCATGATTTTCTAATCTACTTCCTTGATTTTACAGAACCCAAGGTATGAAAGAGTTAAGCAATGTGGCAGAGTCGGGACTAGAATTTAGGAAATAGACCCCTACAGGATCTTTGTGCAAGGTTTTGCACCTGTTTATCAGAATCTTACCGGAGCACTTTCTAAGTCTCTTTAGGTTCATCTAAACATTTATGAATGGAATCATACATAGTGTTACAAATCTTTTTTCCCCTCACTTGGCAATGACTTGTACATCATTCCATGTTGATACCTATGGTGCAATCTCGTTATTTTTGAAGTGGGGAAGATTGGTGTTCTGGAGGGCAGCATACCCATCATTCGTGGCCAGCATTAGTTCTGTCCATGCCCATGTCATACTGACTATGACATATTTTGAAGATTTATTCCTAATCCTTTCTCTGTATTTCAAAAATAGGGCAGCTGAATCTTTCAATTCTTTTTTTTTTTAAAGATTTTATTTATTTATTTGAGAGAGAGAGATGAAGAAAGAGCATGAGCAGGGGGAGGGGCATAGGGAGAGCAGACTCCCCACTAAGCAGGGAGCCCAATGCAAGGCTCCATTTCAGGACCCCTGGAAGGATGACCTGTGTCGAAGGCAGACACTTAACCGACTGAGCTACCCAGGTGCCCCTGAATCTTTCAATTCTTTAATGTAGCCAATCATATTTCTCAAAGAATCTAGAACTCAACAAAGGACTATGTGGTAGGCATGCAGATCTTCACAAAGCAAGGCGAGCCATCAGGTGTTTTGAGGGCAAGACTGAGGTCTTCCTATAGCTGCCTAGGCAAATATGGAAGTTGATACTTGGTAACAATAGGTAACTGAATTCTGACTTGGAGCACCTTCCATGGGCATTATGATCATTTTTACTCATTTGAACTGATTTAAAGAAACTGTAAGCCTTAATGGTAGTCTTCGATATTTAACAAGATAGACTTTCTCCCTCCACATCATCTTTAGTCAAATGAGCAAACAGTTGAGAAGCACATCCTTTTGAAGGAGTCATCAAAATGGCTGAAAGGGCAAAGATTGGACTGGTGGTAACAATGATGTCTGTCATTTGATGGCAGGAAATGGATGAGGAAATATTTTGGAATTTTTTCTTAATTTTCTCCCGAAGTATAGTTTTGGAAGAATGCAGAGTGTAAAGTGGTAGGTTTTTTATTGTTTTTTGTTTTTACTCCTAACTTCATGATAGAAAACTTTCACCACCCTGTGAATTCTTGATGTTTTAATATTTTTCCATTTCATGTGTTGCCCAATGCTTGTGACTGTGCCAATGCAGAAAAATAAAACAACTCTGTAGCATTTTAAATTAGATTTGAATGATTTCAACTCAAATGTCCCTCAAGATGATAGTCACATAGTGCTGCTGTTGAGTGTTTTGGGATTTACAACAAATTGGGAAGGTGAATCTCTTCTTTTGCGAAACCATAATTAACACTCATTTCTTTTTTTCTTCCTGTTACTATCAGCTCCCCCTCTCTAAATAATAATAATAATAATGTAAAACTTAGGAGTACTGAAGGGAAGGTGCCTCGTCAGTCTGGTCAAGCAAAGAAGGAGGCTGATGGGGCTGATGTGTGGAATAAGTCACCCCACCCCCCCCACCAAGGAGTCAATTTTCCAAGATCTCTAATAATTGGGATTTTTGTTTATTTTCCAGTGACATGTTTGCTCACAGTATTATACCTGCCACCATTTAATGGTGCCCATTAGGAAATCTAAACAAATTTACTTAAATACTTACTTCCCACTTATTTCTTACAACTTTCTCAATTTATGGGCTAGAAGAAATAGAAGAAACAGGAATACATTTTGAGAGCCTGAAAGTCGTTTTATTATTTTTTTTTTTGGTACTATATTACTGTAATATCAAGACAAACTTTATTTTATTTTTTTATAACATTAACACTTTTTTTTAATGTTTTATTTACTTATTTGACAGAGAGAGATCACAAGTAGGCAGAGAAGCAGGCGGAGAGAGGGAGGGAAGCAGGCTCATTTCTGAGCAGAGAGCCTGATGCGGGGCTCAATCCCAGGACCCGAGATCATGACCTGAGCCGAAGGCAGAGGCTTTAACCCACTGAGCCACTCAGGTGTCCCTCAAGACAAACTTTAAATTTAAACAAAATTTACACTCAAGACAGAAAAAATTCTGCTCATGTCATGACAGAGAAGTATATATTGTACTGCATAGGTGATGACATCATAAGTAGCTAACAAATATGTCCTTCCCTGAATTGTAGGACCAACTCTAAATACTCCTCATTCCAACTTCAGCACACCAGATCCATCAATATAGTTTGGTTTAGGTTTTCTTATATTAGGTACTTTTATAAAAACAACAGGTATTGCTTTTGATTCTTCCCTGCCCCTAAGACAACACATCCACAACCATATTATAAAATTATATATGATTTTCAAATGACAGCATAGCTCTCTCTGGAGGGTCTGTTATATTACTCAATGTTCTCCTGTACCAACAAGCTTATTATAACATTTCCGTATCTGCTCCTGGATATTCCTTTCTTTGATCTAAGGAACTGAATTTTGTTTAAATGAAAGTAAAAACCCTTAAGAAGGGCAATGTGTAAAGATGGTATCAGTCATTAACACCATAGAGTAAATTGTTGAATTTAGATAATTAACCTTTATTTTCGGACCTCTGAAGGCCTGCATCAAGCTCAGTGACAGGCCCTTGAGGAGCATTTGACCTTTGTCATCATTTCATTGGACAATATTGGACAAGTTGATTCAGTTTTGGACTCAAGTTTGTCATTTGTGAATTGAAGGAATTGGATTAGATTGATATTTTTCTAAGTCTCTGCAGAATTTCAAGCTCCTCTCTGGAAAGGGAAAGGACTCTGATGAGAGCAGCTCTGGATTATCTTATTTATATGCTGGACTTTTTTTTTTTTTTCAATTTTGTTTTTTCTGAATAAAGAGTTTTACAGCTAACATATTAGGAATCAACAATTTTTAAAATAACTCTACTGGATGACTTTTAGGATTTTTAAAACTGTAACTTCTGCTGACTTCCAATATTTTGTAATTTGACCCTATTTTCTCTATTTACAATAGGATAGCCTCCTGAGAGGACATTTTCACAGAAGAGAGAGAAGGAAGAAAAGTCTGGGGAATAGGACACTTGCCAGGAGGGTTTCCAGACATTGGCCGGACAAGGGTTCAAGGTGCTTGGTATACGCCTGGGCTTGTGTGGGTATGTAGGAGGTTGCAGCAAAGCCTGATTTTGCCAGTTACTCAGTTTTGCCAAAGCTAGCCCCAGGTCTCAGTAGAGCATGGACCACCTAATTTGTGGTTGATCCTTCTGAATGAGAGAAAAATTCCCTCTGAGAAACAAAAATGTCCACAATAGTTCCACTTTGCAAGTGTCATTCTCTCTAGGAAGTACATTTCCTGCTGCTTTTAAGAAAAATGTTTAGAGCTCAATAATTCCACGGGCCACATTTCAGCAAGTAATATATAGTTTGAAGTAAGCATAAGAAAAAATAATTTTCTGCAAAATAATCTCATCTGTTATAAAGAAGCTCTAAATACAAAACATATTATGCCATTAGGTCTTTTCTCCCATTTCAAACTTGGAGTCTTTTCTGGAGTTGTTCCAAAACAACTCTTAACAATGTCAAACGAAATTTTAGGACACTCTTTCAAAAGTTCCTTAAATTATTAGGAAGTGCAAAATCATTAATAACTGATTTGACCTGACTGAAACAGAGAAAAGCTGTTCATGTTATGCTATCATGCTCAGATTAAATCTGTTCTTAGATTAGGAGTAAGAACGGAAAAGGTCAGAGCTACCTAGAATAGGTTACCCCTGGAATTCTTTTCACTGAGGATCATGGGTTTGAGGCTTGAGAGAAGGTGCCTACCATCCCCCACCCCATTAAACTCTAGACGCTTAGGATCAGAATGATCAAAGGGATGAATTTACAAGGGCCTCAGGTGAAGCTTCCAGAAAGGTGAAGAAGATGATAGTTGATAGGAGTTGATGGTTGATGGGAGTCTTAGTGCCCTCTGTCATGACTGTGATAGCGTGTATTGTTGGAGGTCTGAAACATGACATCCACCTTAGAGAAAATAGGGAGACATCAATAAAGCTGGAAGAGTTCCCCAGATTAGAGGGATGCAGGCAAGCAAGGGTGAGAAAACAGAGATGGACTACCTTGGTGACTAAGGTACAGGTAAAATCAAACTATCCAAGATGTGCTTCAGCGACGTTTGAACCACTCAGCCTAGTGAGTGACTTCTGGCCAAGAACAAGCCTGGATTTTAGGCTCATGGGAGCTATAAATCTTGTTTTTAATGTCTCTTGAGATGTCTTCTTTGACCTATGTATTATGTACAAGTGTGTTGCTTAACCTCCATGTATCTGGGGATTTCTAGTTGTCTTCTGTTGTTCTAATTTAATTCCACTGTGGTTTGAGAGTAGATGGCATGACTCCTATTCTTTTAAATTAGTTAAGGTGTATTTTATGGCCCAGAATGTGGCCTGTCTTGGTGAATGTTCCATGTGAGCTTGAGAATGTGTATTCTGTTGTTGGTGGATGAAGTAGTCTATAGATGTCAATTATACACAGTTGATTGATGGTATCGTTGAATTCAACATGTCCTTACTGATTTTCTGCCTACTAGATGTGTCCATTTCTTTCTTTTTTTTTTTAAAGATTTTATTTATTTATTTGACAGAGAGAGAGAGAGAGAGATCACAAGTAGGCAGAGAGACAGGCAGAGAGAGAGGGGGAAGCAGACTCCCCGCTGAGCAGAGAGCCCGATGCGGGGCTCTATCCCAGGACCCCGAGATCACGACCTGAGCCGAAGGCAGAGGCTTTAACCCACTGAGCCACCCAGGTGCCCCAGATGTGTCCATTTCTGATAGAAGAGTGTTGATCTCCTACTATGATAGTAAATTCATCTATTTCTCCTTGCAGTTCCAACAGTTTTGTCTCATGAAGTTTGATGCTCTGTGCTAGATGCCTATACATTAACGATTGTTTTATCTTCCTGGAGAATTATGTAACACCTTTCTTAATCTGTGATAATTTTCCCTGCTTCAATGTCTGCTCTGTCTGAAAGTAATATAGCTACTACTGCTTTCTTTTGATGAATGTTAGCATGGGATATTTTTCTCCACCCATTAACTTTTAATCTGTATGTGACTTTATATTTAAGGTGGATTTCTTGCAGATAATAAATAGCTATGTTTTGTTTCCTGATCCACATGATTAATAGCTAATCATAGTTTGTTTTAATTGGACATTTAGATCATTGACATTCAAAGTGATTATTGGCAAGGTCGTCTGAATGGCTATCATACTGCTTCTGTTTTCTTTTTGTAGCCTTTGTTCTTTGTTCCTATCTTTGTTTCTGCCTTTTGTATTTTTTTTAAGATCTTGTTTATTTATTTATTTAGAGCCGAGGGTGGGGCAGAGGGAGAAAGAGGGTGAATCCTAAGCCAACACTGTGCTCAGCAAAGAGCCTGACTCAGAGCTCAATCTCACATCATGACCTGAGCCGAAATTGAGTTAGTCACTCAACTTGCTAAGCCACCTAGGCATCCCGTGCCTTTTGTGGTTTTAATTGAACATTTTATATGATTTCATTTTCTGTCCTTTTCTAGCATATCAGTTATACTTCTTTTTCCCCCTTTTTTATGGTTGCCCTAGAGTTTGCGATATATATTTACAACTAATCCAAATCTACTTTCAGGTAACATTATACCACTTCATAAGTATTGTGAGTACCTAATAATAGTAATGATTATAATAATAACAATAATAATTCCTTCCTCCTATCCCTTACATCATCGCTGTCATTCATTTCACTTAAGCATACATAAGCCATATATACATGATATATACATAAGCATATATATATACATATATATTGAATATATTGTTATTATTTTGAACAAATTGTTATCTCTCAGATCAGTTAAGATTAAGAAAAATAAAGGTTTTTATTTTACCCTCACTTATTCCTTTTTTGATGCTCTTTCCTTCTTTCTGTAGATCCAAGTGTCTGAACTATATTATTTTCCTTCCGTCCAAAGACTTCTTTAAACATTTCTTGCAAGACAGGTCTAGTGACAACAAATGGGTTTATCTGAGAAAGTCTCATTCACTTTTAAAACATAATTTTGCAGGGTATAGCATTCTAAGTTGGTGAGTTGTTTTGTTTTGTTTTCTTTTCTTTTTTCTCTCAACACTTTAAATATTGCCCTGCACTCTCTTCTTGCTTTCCTGGTTTCGGAGGAGGTCGGATGCAATTCTTATCTTTTTATAGGTAAATGTTTTTCCTCTGGCTTCTTTCTTTCTTTTTTTTTTTAAAGATTTTATTTATTTATTTGTCAGATTGAGAGAGAGAGAGCACAAGCAGACAGAGTGGCAGGCAGAGGCAGAGCGAGAAGCAGACTCCCCACTGAGCAAGGAGCCCGATGCGGGACTCGATCCCAGGACCCTGGGATCATGACCTGAGCTGAAGGCAGCCGCTTAACTGACTGAGCCACCCAGGCATTCCCCTCTGGCTTCTTTCAAGAGTTCTTCATTATCTTTGATTTTCTGCAGTTTCAAAATGATATGCTTAGGTATAGATTTGGGGGCATCCATTTTGCTTGGTGTTCTCTGAACTTCCTGGATCTGTGCTTTGTCCCTGACATTAATTTGGAGAAATTCTCAGTTTTCGAGTACATTAATGAATTTCAATAATTTGAAATTGTTATTTCAAATATTTCATCTGTTTCTTTCTCTCTTTTTCTTCCCTCTGATGTTTCTGTTATGTATATGTTACACTTTCTGTGGTTGTACAACAGTCCTTGGATATTCTGTTCTGTTTCTTCTCACCCTTTGCTCTCTTTGCTTTTCAGTTTTGTAGATTTCTATTGAGATTTCCTCAAGCTCAGAGATTCTTTGCTCAGCCATGTCCAGTCCATTAATAAACCAATTAAAGTCTTTTTTCTAATAAAGTCACAGTGTTCTTGATCTCTAACCTTTCTTTTTGGTTCTTTCTTAGGATTTCCAGTTCTCTGCTTACGTTGCCCATCTGTTCTTGCATACTGTGTACTCTGTCAATTAGACATCTTGGCATGTTAATTACAGTTCTCTTAAATTCCTAGTCTTAAATTCCAACATCTTAAATTCCAACATCTCTGCTATGTCTGGTTCTGATCCTTGCTCTGTCTCTGTGTCTTCAAATTGTGTTTTTTCCTTTTAGTATGCCTTGTAATTTTTTGCTGCTAGACAGACACAATGTATTAAGTAAAAGGAACAGCTGTAAATAGGCCTTTAGTAATGTGCTGGAGGGAGAGAGAAATCATTTTGTAGTTCTGTGATTGGGTCTTACTCTTTTAGTAAACTCTGGATTGTAAACTTCACAAGTGTTTCTCAGTGTTTTCTCCCCCTTTAGATGAGACAGAATGGCCAGAGTGAGCTGGGATTGGGTGTTTCTTTCCCCAGGTCGGTTAGACTTTGATAACACCACTGCAGTTTAGACTCCTTAGTTTCCCCCGAAGACAGCCCTTGTTAAGAAAAACAGAGTGTTTAGGGGCATCTGGGTGGCTCAGTCACTTAAATGGCTGACTTCAGCTCAGGTCATGATCTCAGGGTCCTGGGATTGAGCCCTGTGTTGGGCTGCCTGCTCAGTGGGGAGTCTGCTTGTCCCCCTTCCCCAAATTGTGCTCTCTCTCTCTCTTAAATAAATAAATAAATAAATAAATAAATAAATAAATAAATAAATAAATAAAATCTTGAAAGAAAGAAAGAAAAACAGAGTGCTCTGACGTTATTTTTAAATGACTCTTTTTCCTCTCCTCTTCCAGGAAGCACGATGTTTTTCTCTGATATTTACTGTGAGAACCTGGTTGAACTTCTGGAGGTAAATCTTGTGATATTGTGGGGGCCCCTGTATGACTAGGTTTCCCTGGAGTTTTTAACTCTCAGGTTTGTCCCCACTGAGCTGCCAGCAATTCATCAATTATGGCTCAGGTTTTCCTACCCTGGCACCGGTTCATGTGGGTAATTTCCATTCTCGAGTCTCTGTTTCAATAAGCCAAGGCTCTCTGTATTTGCTTGTCTGTCTCTGCAATCTTGGGTACAGGTATCTCCCCTGTGTTCTTCTCTTTCTTATAGATCCAAGAAGAGTTGTTGAGTTTTTAGTCTTCAGCTTTTTACTTGTTGTTAGGACAGAGAGATGACTTTCAAGCTCCTTATATGCAGAACTAGTTGTAGATCCTGATAAATGCCAGTGTCACCTAGAGAGTTTTTATTCAAGGTAGAAGAATTTAAAATATATCAGAAGAATCCAGATGCCCATTGAGTTCTAATTATAAATATTTTACTCCCAACTATGAGGATCAGAACAATTGTGAAGAACTTGGTTGGAGTGATGGATGGGTTGGGGATTAAGAAAAAGTCTTGTGGAAGTCACCAGGCTACCTAGACAAGGTGCTGGTCTTTCTTTAATCTCTGTAATCCCTCTTGGAAAGGCAATATTCTAGTGAAGGGATCTAATTTAACTCAGGCTTGGGCCTCCGTAAGGCAGTGTCTATAAAACGGGTATATTTCTTGTTATTAAAGATGCTCAGAGGATTTGCTGTATGTATAGTGTTGTGGTTTTTTTTTTTTTTTTTTTTTAGTGTTGTGTTATTTTTTCTCAACAAATCCAAGGTAGGTATCCCATGCCAATTCTTTCTATCAGTTCTAACTCTCACCTATTCATTTTTTGAATAGAAAGTGATAGAGTCTGATGTTTCCTATAACATTGAAAATTTCTTAAACAAACAAACAAAAAACCAGGCTATTCATTGTGGGGGGCGGGGGAGTGGAAACCACAGTGTATTTATATCTTTAAATAAAACACAGCCTAAGAAAAAATACAATATTTCATATTAAATTGATCATGCTGTGTATTGTATATCATAGTGCTTTTTTGTTTTTGTTTTTGTTTTTGACTCCTGCTAAAGTCTGATAAAGAATCTACAACCCTGTGTTGAGAGAAGGCTGTGTTCTGATGGAGAATGGAAGAGATAGGTTTTGATAAAAAGGGCCTGTGCCTCCAAGTATAATAGTGATGCCTTCCGATTTTGCAGTATCTCTAGTCAATGAAGCCACAAGGTGAGATCATTTGGAACATTTTATATTAACTTAGGGGAGGCAAGGTAAGGGAGAGAAGCAAAACTTTAAAATACAATCTGGTTTAATCAAAATCAGAGGACCATGAACTGTTTGGGACTCAGATGGAAAAAGGAGAACTTGAAAGTGGTTATAATAAATGAGCTCCAATGCTGCTGCCTGTGATGGCTTCTACTTAATAGAAAGCTGTGGTTCTCCAAGGTAAAGATTATAAATCTGATTAGGGACCTGCCTGGAACAGGGAGTGTACTCTGACCTCTGGGAGAGGGTTTTGCCTTCTCAGAAAGCCTCACCACATCCTATGTGTACACTGGATGACTAATATTTATTATAGAGCCATGTGATGAAAGAGTGAACAAAGGTCGTCCCTGGTCACCTTGGGTCCATCCTCACAATTGCTCCTCTTGTGGAATGTGACGTATTGCTGGCCTCCCTCAGCAGTTTTTGAGCCACCAACAAGTGCTATTTTATGAATACAGCTCAGAACCCCTAGGCATGTGTTAGCATAGCTTATCGGACATGTTGCATACTCACCCTGACTCTCAGTTGCAAAACGATTCACCTTGGAGCGAAGTGAAGCCAACATTAAGCACGAGCGATTTGTGACTTTGCCTTTGTGACTGTGCTTGGATTGGCTGTGAATGATGTCATGACATTGTTTACTTTTCCTGGTGAAGGCAGGGATCTGAGTGTGATGTGTGTGTCCACGTTGCATTAGGTAATAGGAGAAACTCTGTGCATGGGTCTTGAACCATGTTGGACTCATTTACTATGAGTCTATGATGTGGCAACTGAATGAAATACACATTAAATGTGTGCCCTTTGTTATTTACAACTTTTGGAAATGTCTATTTACATTGGGTCCTTCCTCCTGGACTATCTTTCTAAATTTAGTATTCGGGCTCTACTGTTAACAAGTTGTGTCTTTCCACAAACACAAGGCAAACTACTAGGCACAGTTTAAAAAGAGATTTACTGATAGAAATCTGACCTGACAAATTTTTAAGACAAGGAAACTTTGTTTATATTGAGAGTTGAACGGCAGGTCTTTGCAGCTCATTTCCACAAAGCAGAAAATACCTGGAAAGGAGGCATTTGACTAGGTGGTTTTAGAAAAATATTAACACATCTCATGAGCTTAGAGTAAGTTAGATACTTTTCATTTCTAGGGAGGTAGGAAAATACTCATCATAGAGTCTACAAAAAAGCTGTTTAAATCATCAAGTTGAATGTATGCAATAATACTATTCAGCCAGATGTCATGAAATAGACCAAATTTCAGGAAAGGTAAAATTCTATCAAAATGTCTTCAAAGTTGTTTTCTTCCTTTTTTTTTAAACATGATTTCACCCTGCTCTATACAAAATATATTCCAGTATATTTGATTGGACAGTCAAAATAAAAAGCAATGATTTTTCACCATTACTTTGTTATAAATTTGGAGGTAGAATGTTCAGTAAACCAGTATATATTAAAATTTACCTAAAATATTTAAAATTTTGAACTTAAAAATAAAATTACTGTAACCATATTTAAGAAGTTCTGTAAGGTATTATAAATCACTAACCTGTACTATGCTTTGTAGAATTGCAGCTCAAACAAGACCACTTGGACTTAAGGATAATCTATGACTCATAACATCAACCTGTCCTCAGACACTTCCTGGGAATTTACCTTTCATGATAGCTCTTTGTACTTTATATAGCTTTTAGAGTAAATTTAGCTGGCTGAACTTGCTCAACATTTTTAACCTTTCAGGTCTCAATTTTTTCACTTGTAAAGGTGCTCAAGATATTTTTTGCATTCCTACTATGAGTCAAGCAATCCCAATTTTTTTGGTGGGGGGTGGAAACCAGGGTAAGGTATAAATAGATGGGTGAAATGAAAAAATAAGGTGCACAGAAATTTTAGGCTTTGGGGATATAAAGTTGAATAAGACAATACTCTAAAGGGAGAGACTAGGACATACATGAATAGTTATAAAGACAACACAATGAACAATTTAATAAGGTACATGGAATTCTGGGCACACTGAGAACACTACTATTTTCTCTTTTAGCAACTCCCTTCTAGCAACTCCCTTTTAGCAACCTCCCAACCTCAAGGTGCTAATTTCCTATAAAAACTGACCAACGGTCATGCCCTCTGCATCAGGATTTCTCTCCAGGTACCTTCTGTCTATTCACTCTATTCCCCTAAACTCCTATCAAAGCAGGGATTTCATCTATTTTGTTCATCCAAATGAACCATATCCAGAAGCTAATGGGGAGCTACTAAAGAAAGTTATATAAAGTAGAGACATGAGCTTCCCTTTCCTTATTACCCTATCTGGAAACATAATTCTGTTAGCAGTGGGGACATGTATCAAAGAAGACTCGAACGGCCATGAAGGAAGGTATTGCAATAATTCAAGTAAAGAATCATAGGGGGGTTAAGTAGGGTGATGCTGAGTGTACTGGGGGCAGACTCGATGATTGGGTATGGGGGTGAAAAAGTGACAGAAGTTGAGGATTACTTTCCTAGTTCTGGTTTTATATTTCTGATCGAATTAAGGCACATGGGAGGAAAAGTAATTTCTAGAGGAAGAGTAGGAGTTCACCCTTGGACATGTTGCACTGAAGTTGACTATGGACTGTAAGATGGGGAGACAGCCAGTGGGCACCCATTAGAAGAGGTGTGGGGCCGACATTACTGCTCTCATTGACACCTCGATACCTATTCTGCTCGTCTCTCAATGTGATTTTGAAAATTGACCTCCTCTTAAACATGGGCCTGATTGATCTAAAAGTACTTATCTAAAAGTAATTACTTGCCAGTAATTAGTTCAAGGATAGGCATGTGATCTAATTCCTGTCAAGGAGAGGCAAAGAAACGTTTGCAGGAGGCTTTTGGGAGAGGTGTGGGAAGCCAGGCTTTCTCTCCCAATGGATTTGGATGAGGAAACCAAAACCCCGGTGCTGCTGATGGCTTCCCTACAGCCACAAAGATACCCAGGCACAGGATGAAGTCAATTCTGGACTGGAGAGTGGAGAGAGAGAATCTGCTTCCTTGATAGCATTGTTGAACTGGTGCATCAGCCATTTGGGAAGCTTATACCTCCTCTGGACTGCCTCTTATACCACCTACTGAACATTTCAGTATCTTTCATTATCATTTGGGTGAGAATCTTGTTAATGACAATTGAAAGCATGTTAACTGAAGCAGCTGAAGATATAAATTTGGCAGTCACCAGCCAATGAGTGACAGCTAATACCAGGGGCATTAAAGAGATTCCCCAGGAAAAGTGTCTGAGAATGGAGTTCTGGGGACCTTACACTTAATGACTGAATGTGATTCTGAATTCCAGCCTATAACTCAAGATCCCTTTTTAATCAAACTCAATCTCCTTCAACAAGTCTATCCTTTAACAAGTAGCTCTGTGACTCTGAACATTCTGCAAATCATGTAGGTGTTTCAGTGAACTCAACTGTGAATTGAGGGTATGTACTCATTCTATCTATCCATATGGACGGATTCAGGTTTTCTAGGGTTTGAAATGTACATCATTTTGAGAAGCCCTCTTAAAAACTGGGCACAGAATCTTGGAAGGAACCCGTGCAACTGAGGGACCATAAAGCTTCAAGGTCCATCTTCCTCTGCTTAGCTTCCAGGTTATTTTGTGGAATGAGTGAGATAAAACAGGAGCTTAGTGCATGGTAATGGTTCAAGAAAAATTAGCTGGCATGATTAAGAAGAATTTAATACATGATTTAGATCTAGATTGTGGAAATACACAAACATATGTACTTTTTGAATTTTTGTATTGCTCGTTTTAACTCTGCCCTCACTTCTGAGCAAAGTGTTCTTCCCATCTCCCTCTCCCTCCCTCTATCTGTAGGGCCAACTTAGCCATTAGACACAGTGGGCACAGTGCCTTGGGCTCATCATTCTTTTAGGAGCACACAAAAATATGTTTATTTCTTTTAAAATCAGAAGCAAAAGATGAACTTTCATTTTTGAAGAAAAATTTTAATGCATAATATAAGGGTAGTTATCTTTATTCCAGTGAAGTAGTAAAATCTCATCTTTAATATTTTCTTCTGGAGGAAGGCAAAAGTTCCCAGGGCCCACAAAAGTCAGAGCGTAGCCATCCTATCTGCTTCTCCCTCTTGTGCTGCTTTTTCTCTCTTTCCATTATTTTTTACACCTTCATCTCTTCCTTGCCTTTCTCTACTCTCCACCATTTTACTTTTCTTAAAGAAGATTTTATTTATTTATTTCAGAGAGCTCACGAGTGTGAGCCGGGGAAGGGGCAGGGGGAGAGGGAGAGAATCATCAAGCAGACTCCCCACTGAGCAAGGAGCCTGAACCTGGACTCTACCTTCTGACCCCGAGATCATGACCTGAGCTGAAATCAAGAGTCAGCACTGCTGGGGCGCCTGGGTGGCTCAGTGGGTTAAAACCTCTGCCTTCAGCTCAGGTCATGATCTCAGGGTCCTGGGATCGAGCCCCCCATCAGGCTCTCTGCTCAGCAGGGAGCCTGCTTCCCCCTCTCTCTCTGCCTGCCTCTCTGCCTACTTGTGATCTCTCTCTCTCTCTGTCAAATAAATAAATAAAATCTTAGAAAAAAAAAAAGTCAGCATTGCTTAATTGACTGAGCCACCCATGCCGCCCTCCACCATTTTACTTATTATTCTCCCACCTCTAGCATTTTCTGGCCTCTGTCCCTGTGACTCTCTCCTGTAAAATGAAAATATAAAAAATAAAAACAAGCATTTTCCATGCATTCGCTTTTCTTTCCTGTCTCAGCTGCTTATTTCCTCAGGTTATCAGCTTTCAGAGGGAAGACACATAATCCCTTTTAGAATGGAGGGCTCAGAAGAGAGTTTGAGACACACCTTCTGAGATGGCAGCCTCTTGAGAGCCTGATTCCCAGTAAAAGAGTGTTGCCGTCCGCATTTTTCACACCGAACACAGTGAGGACAACGAACTTTAATTAGGATTACATAGCGAGGGAAGCTTACCGCCCTGTGACAGCTCACAAGAAAGAGAATGCCACTTCTTTTTTTGGATGCAATTCTGAGTGTCATGTATGTATTAATTCTTGGGCTCAAGCCAAGTTATTTTGGGGGTGAGATGTAATCTGTTATTTTTAGGTCATATCGGGTAGGGGTATAGGCTATTATTTTAGGTCAGTAAGAAGGTAGGTTTGGCTAATTTTAGATGATCAACTTTCCTATTATGCGCCTTCCTTCAAAAACTAATTTTGAAATGTTATCATTTATAGTTCATGCTTATGAAGAATTTAATGTTGGAAGCATTCCTTAGTTCAAGGGGATTTCACGCCTGGGTAGTTTTCAAGTTTTATTGTTTTCCAGCTTACTTGCCTGACTTAGGATCCCTACTGCTTCTCAAATTTCACAAATTAAATGAAGTAAAGAAAAAAGCATACACACCAGAAACAAACCAATATTTAACCCCCCCCTTCTGACAACCCACTGTCCAGAGGGAGATACACTTATGTGCAAGAAATAAAATAAGAAATAAAGTGGCAAGTTTCCTGTTTCATGAATGCCTTGGATTCTAATTATTTCTTACAAACAGATTTAAAACAAAGACTTATGAATAATGTACAGATCATTAAGACTGTAATCTCTAAACTCTGGCATATAATACAAGCCTCTGATTCACCATATGAGTTCACACTGATTACCCAGGATGATTTCCAGATGTTTACTCTCTGCATGTAATTAAATTTTGGTAAAAATTATAACTTAGCTGTTTAAAAAAAAAAAAGAACAACAAAAAACCTCTCAACAGAAACATGAAAGAAGTTTTCACTGGGATGTTTTTTCCCCCACAGGAGTCCCTTCTCTCATGACATAAATCTCCTTCCTCAAAAATCTCTGGATTACTTAAACCCACTCCTGATTGTAACCAGAGAAGAGAGTGTTGCTCTAAGAAATGGTGATGGATTGATCACCTCAAGTCCATCATTTGGGAGGAAATTGCCACAGAATTTGCATAACAGATAGAAAACTGGTACAAGTAAATTATTGAGTCTGTATTCACAGACTCAAGGAAATAGGAACATATTACAATGCGCAGTAAAATTAAATCTTCAGGGACAATCAAAGTATCATGGAAAAACAGGATATGAGCATTGTCTTGTTATGTGTTGGGAATTGAAATTATAAGTTTGAGAAAATCTATGCAATACGTCAACTGGAACGTGACAGGATAATGTGCAACAGCTAACAAAGAGACAGATGCCCCAAGATGAAAAGAAAACAAAAGTTAGATACACAAGAAGATAGTTCAAAGGAGCATATCATGTAGAAATCATTTAAATATATCAGAAAAGAGGAGACGGTAAAATAATCAAATACAGAGTAATAAAGCAGAGAGGAGACAGAGAGACGAAGGGAGAGGCAGATTAATTTGACACAAGAGAAAGGATGGAGAGAGAGAATGAGAGCAAGCGTTAGGCACTGGTTCTATAATGACCTGTTTCTCATGAAAAATGCATTATCCGAGAAGGGAATGATTTTTCTCCTCCCTCACACTCTTGTGATTTGTGTGTCTACAACATGCCAAGCCCATGGGGATGCAGCGGATGGATTCAGAGTTCCAGAGTGATCAACCGGAGACTGCCATTCCAGACGCCAAATGCAGTGTAAATAATTAAATATCAATGCAAGTCAACTACCATTTATTGAGTGTGCACTCCCAGAACAAAGCACGCATCAATATTCTGACAGAAGTTTTAGGATCTTGACAGAAAAGCAAAAACCACCGCAGTGACTCTGGTTTGGGGGCGGGAGGGAACGGGACTCAAAAAGGGTTAATGTAACTCAGCCCGGAAGTTCTTGACCTTTTTTGGAATAATGGACGTTGCATGTTGGATGAAAGCCTCAGGTTTTTACCCAGGAAAATACACATTTGTGTGTACAAACAAAATTTTGTTTATATCGGGAGGTTTAAGGATCCTCTGAAGTCTGTGTTCACCCTAGTTAAGGGTCTTAGAGTTCTGAATTTAATAGAGATATGTAATGTAATATGCCACTATTTAAGCTACTTGCTGATTCAGTTCAGTTACAATCTGAGGAATAATTGGAACTACGGAATTTAACTAAAGAGTGAGGCACAGATGTCGTTTCTGTGAAATCTTTATTCAAACGACTACTTCCTCAATCTTCCAGCAGGATTTGAGGTTTTGGTTTGCTTATGTAGTATTTATACCTTGCAATGTTCTAGAAAAGAAAACTGATTTTTAAAATGCATACACAAAATTACAAAATAAACAGTTGGAGATGGCAGGGTAAAAGGAAAACATGGATAAAAAAAACAGACATAATGCAGGGCAGCTGGCTGGCTCAGTCAGTAGAGCATGTGACTCTTGATCTTGATGTTGTGAGTTCAAGCCCCCTGTTAGGTGTAGGGATTACTTAAAAATAAAATATTTAAAAAAAAAAAAGCTCACAATCCAGAGACAAAAATTAACAGAGCATGTAGTCTCCGGGGGTCAAACAAGAGGCATGCTTTAATGACAAGATTTATAACAAGCCATACAATGGAAACCAATCTGGTCATTGGATTATTGGTTAGAGCATGTTAGGCTGCAAGTAACACAAAACCCAACTAATAATGGTCTACATGAATTGGTGGTTATTTTTCTCCCTCAACAAGAAGTTTAGAGGAGTGCAGTTGTTCAGTCATGCTATCAAAGATCTAGGCTTTTCCTGTCTTTTCCATGGCCCTTAGGGTGTTGCTTTTCTTCACTCTTATAGTCGCATTGCCTCAAGCTAAATGAGGATTACTTCTTTCATCGGAAAACAATTGCCATCCAAGAAGTTTCTTTGCACCCTGGGGCAAATAATACATTATGTGTTAATTAAAAAATAAAAAATTAATAAAAAATTTATATATATATATATACATATATATATATAAAATCACACACACACACACACACAAAAGAAGTTTCTTTGCAGACTTCCTTTTATGTTTTATGGCCAGACTAGATCATGTGCCAACTCCTTGCCCCCCAAGAGGCTGGAACATTGAGCATCTACCTTTTTGGCTTTTATAGAAAAAGGAGGGCGAGTGAGGGCTTTGGGGATGGCTTTGGGCTGGTATTTTCTACACACAAAAAGAACAGTTTTTCCTGCCATTGAGCAGCCTCACTCCTAGGTGTTCTCAAAAGGAGGATACTATCTATACCTCGGCTGATGCCCTCAGCGTAAACGCCTGCAGTAAATGCACCAACGGTTTCCATCATGTTCCATGGAACTTCATGCTTCTCTTCAGAGGCTGATGGCTTAGGCTAAGGGACAAATCTGGAAAAGGCAGGTCTACAAGGAATCAAAACAAGACATCAAGTTCACAGCCCTTTTATGACCTGGTTTCATTCAAGGGTGATATTTAGCCTGTCTAGAATAATGTATGGGCAGCAATGCCCTGGAACCACTCCTTTGTAAATATTATTTCTCTCAACCGGCCTTTGAATAAGAATGGATCCCCCAGGCGTTAAAGCCTGTAATCTCCAGCACAAACCAAGCTGGAGCACAAAAGTCTGCATGGCTGATAAGGACCGGTTCCTGATTTAACAACCAACTAGCAACAGAGGAGGGCTAAGTGCTCCGTATGCAAATTCAGAGGCATAACAAAGACATATGCCTGATGGATAAACATGCATTGAATGGTGGAGATGAACCCCAAGAAGAGGCAATCATTTTTTCTACGATATTCCCTTAGCACTTTGTCTGGCTCAGTGATAGTATATGCAACCCAGATTTATGTAGCTCTATGGCTGGTTATGAGCCTACTTATTTTGTAGCCCCAGACCGTGTTATTTTTCATATAACAGACTTACGCATGTTTTTAGAAATAGGAAAAAAAATTTCTTCCAGTGAACAGTGGGTGGTGGTTCGCTTAGGTAATAATGGGAAGGACAGCTTTGCACAAAGAAATCAGTGACAACTTACTTCATGCTATTTTCAGTAGTAATTTTTTCTTTTTTTTTTTTTTTTTAGAGTGAGTGAGAGAGAGAGCACAAGCAGGGGGAGAGGGAGAGGGAGAAGCAGGCTCCCTGCTGAGCAGGGAGCCCGATTCAGGGCTCAATTTCAGGACCCTGGGATCATGATCTGAGCCGCAGGCAGACGCTTAACCCACTGAGCCTCCCAGGCGGGGGTGGGGGGACGGAGGGGGGAGTAGAACACATCTGAGAAAGGAAAGCAGAACATTTACAAACACTTTTTTGAAAAAGGGGTGACTTCTACGTGGGGCCAAAAAAGGTACAATTTGATTACAATGCTTTTGTATCTAATTCGTGTTTGATAAAAAGGATTAAGGTCTATGACTTATTCTATAATTGGAGGCGTTAATAAATGAAAAGAATTGGAAATGGGTTACCTGATGTGAAATCTCAAAATATACCTGTAAAATACATTCTTCGTCATTTATAATCAAGCTACACCTTTTGCGTTGTCGGTTTAGAGTAGAAACACAGAAACATGCCTTGCTAATTGTTTCTTGCTGCTTTAGACACCAAGAAGGCATCCCTGTCTTATTTGGGGTTTAGTAACAAAGGGAAAATAACATCACACAAATTACACACTTAGTTGCAAGAATAATAGGAAAAGGAAGATGACTAAGACATACAGGGAGAACAAAATGCTCATTTATTGTCACAGAAAGTTAAAGAATTAAGAGGTGGTATGTCACCTGGGGAGCATGAAATTCTGGGCAAAGAAGTTCAGATTTCATATACTAAGAAACAGAAGGTGATGGTGCTTTTTAAAAATTTTTCATTTTTAGGTTATAAAATTTTCGAGAGTAGTAACTGTCATTGAGGTTTACATTTATTCGCTTACACACTATGGCACTATGGGGGATCAAAAATAAATACAAAATTAACCTTGCTCCTCTCTGGTTCGTGGTCTACTAGACAAGAAGTGATGTTTATGTAAAAAGCTGTAATAGAAGGTAGACTGCTTTAAATCCCATGGCAGAAATATAGATCAAGTTCCCGGGATTCTGATAGGAAGGATTATCTCCAGCTGTAAGGCATCAGGAAAGGCTTCATAGGGGAGGTGACACTTGAGCTGGACACTAAGGGATCAGCAGCACTTTGACATAGGGAGATGGAAAGAACATTCTAGGGAGGAGACACAGTGTAGCTTCAAGTGTTGGTGGCAGAAAAGAGAGACATATGTATAGAGAACAGAAAATAAGCCAGTGTTTCTGGTCCACAAGAGCTCATTTAGTGGGAAAATGAGAGATAAGGTTTGAAAACATGCGTTGAGGGCAGATTCTAGAGCGTCTGTTAGGCTTAAATGAAGGCAGCTGAACTTTAGTTGGCAGATAATGAGGAGCTCTCGATGTTTTTTTGAGTACCTGGTAGATGCTGAACATATGTTTTCTGAGTGGAAGACGTATAAGATGATCCGATAAATGTACAGTGGTATTTGTAAACTGTCCACAGAGAAATGTAGCAACAGGGAAGTCGTCTCAGAAAGCTACTGAGAATGTGCGAGGTCTGAGAGAGAACCAACAAGAGAGGACCGGAGGAGGTCGGCGGGTGCTCGGTGTTCCTACCCACCCCTGCTGTGCGAGCTCCCTACAGCACCGGGGCTGGAAGGCGAGCGGCGGGCAGCGGGCTTCTCGGGCTCCCCGGGCTCCCTTCTGCTAGGGTCTGAAATGCCTCCCATGGGATTTAGAAGGCAAAATGAAAGTGGAGGTCATTTTTATTTTTACAGCAGTGGCAGATTCTGGCAGAAAGGAGTTACTAGAGGCGCCTGGGTGGCTCAGTCGGTTAAGCGTCTGCCTTCAGATCAAGTCTCGATCCAAGAGTTCTGGGATCGCGTCCCGCATTGGGCTCCCTGCTCAGCGGGGAGTCTGCTTCTCCCTTTGCCTGCTGCTCCCCACCCCCCACTTGTGTTCTCTCCTTCTTTGACAAATAAATAAATAAAATCTTAAAAAAAAAAAAAAGAAAGAAATGCATTTTTGCTGGGGACAGACTTCCCATCCCACTGTCTAGTGACCAGCTTCATGGATGTGGGGCAACTGTGAAATTGGCAGCAGGTCCCTGATGTCTGGGTATTGACCATGATTTCCTAACCTCCAGCTCACTGCTACCAGCTTAGATACCAGGTGATGGTAGCACCATGCCTTTCCATCTAGCGGGGTCTCCTCGCTTATATCTCTGCAGCTTTACCAATGCTTTTGTAGCCACCAATTCCCGGTATTAAATTCCTTTCTACTTGAAATACCTAAAATGGCTTCTGCTTCCTGCAATGAACACCCACGGGAACGTGGGGGCGAGGGGCAAGGAAACTTGCAAAGAAGAGGGAAAGGTCAAGTTATTATGGGATGGAAGGAAAGAAACTCAAGTCAGGGGTCCTTTTGCACTACAGAGGGCATCGGTGTGCCTTTCAGTCTCAGGCAGGCCTCTATTCTCGGTCCTCTCTTCTATCGATCTTAAAAACACACACACCCCACCCCATTACAAAAATAATGTAGAGTCACTGTAAAAACCTTGGGAGATATAACAACTTATAAAGAGGGAAATAAAAATCACCTGTCGCGATATTCAAGCTGCTTCTTGAATCAACAAGGATGAGGTTCAGCTATGATAGAGAAGTCACTCTAGCAGTCGCTAAAGTAAAGTAGACACACATTTCTTCCTCTGTCACATAAATAAATTCATGGATAAGTGCCCCAGGGATGGTATGGTGGTTCCATGACCACTGGGAACCCAAGCTTCTTTTCTCTGGTTGTATGCTTTTCTTTACACGTTCCCACTTACTTGTCCAAGCTGACTGGCCTAGCTCACCCTCCTGTATCTGCATATGAGGCAGCAGGAAGGGAGAAGGAAGATTAAGAGCCTGTTCTTTAAGGAAACCATATGTGACATTTTGCTCGTGTTCCTTTGTTCCCAGTGGTCACATCTATGTGAAGAGGAAGGTGTGAAATGTAATCTTTATTCTGTGCAGCTGTGTCCTCAGCTAAAAATGGGGCGGGGGGAGCTTCCATCTTTCCATCTTCTATCCTCCTAGGGGAGGAGGCAAGAAGGGATACAGAGGAGAGTTAGCACTCCCAGTCACAGTCACGTCACCAAAACCATGCCCTCTCCCTCCTCCAAGCTTACTGTTTTCCTCTTCTTTTCTTCTCAGGTCCCAACACCACCCCCATCCCAGGTGATAATCTTGACCCTACAGCTGATGTCATTTTTTGTCACTGTGCCCACTTGGCCCCATTTTGCCTGGATCATTTCGCTCCGAGTGGTTCTCTTAGTGTTAGCTACTTCACTTTTAAAATTCTTTCTCCGTCAGCTTACCCCTGACCACCTGACTTTCCCCCTCTCACCTTAGAGGACTCCCTGAAAATGTAACACCCACTGGGCCCCCCAGGGCAAACTTCTATAATGCCCTCTTGTAAAGTCACCTTGACCTGGCTTCTAGACCCTTCTCCAAGAAGGGCTTCAGACTGTATGGCTCTTCTCCTGACCCACCATTCTATTTTTTCCCTCTAAAAGTCCAGCAGCTCCTGAAAACGGCATCTTTCCTAAAACTTCTCCTAACTACAGCCCTTTTTACACTTCGAGTGAAGCTCCAACCAATGTCCCTTGCGTGCCTTACCAAGACTGCAAATCATGTTCTGTAGTATAAACTACATCTCTTCTGATTTCCAGCCAGTACTCTTTTAGGGCTCTTTGTAGTTTGTGAGTTTCCTCCAACCATATTTTTCTTTTTCCTTTTTTCTCCACTTTCACATTAAAAGCTGCTCAGGGACTGAAGCCCTCTGACCACAGAAATATATGAAAACAGACACGTAATTCATGCATCTGGTTGATGAAGTTTCTCTTGTGGCTCCCTTGAGACTGAGCCGGTCTCAAAGAACATCTTCCTGCATCTTCCGGGACCATCATGGCTCTCGTCTGCAACACCCTGAGCTTCTCAAAGCTTGAGGCTCTGACATGCAACCCTAGTCAGTCCACTTCGGTGAAACTCCCTAGAGAAATTTCTGGCTCTGAAAGCTCTCATTGCCTCAATAAGGTGAAAATGCTTTCCCAACGAAGCTGAGGATTTGACTTCTATATAATTGAATACTTAATCTCTGTGAGAGTACCAGCGCAACGGAAGGAGAGTCATCTGGGCCTTCAGCAATTATAGTGATGGGGAAAAACTGTACTTTAAGCCGACTGACCAAACTAGCAAGGGAACTCCAGTCCTTGTCTCAGAGCCCTTCCGGTTCTTCTCTCCTACCCCGTTCCTCTCGCACGCCAGAATGCCAAGTATGCGCGAGTAGGAGGATATAAATTACCCTCCCTGCTTGTGCTCGGGGCTCAGATCTTTGGAGAAGGGTCTCTTCTGAGTCTCACCGGTGAATAATCTCTCTCCCTTCTTAGTCTCCGAGTGCTGCTTGGTTTTTCCGCCAGGATCCAGTCCAGGTTCTGCTACAATAGTAGTCAGATCGTGTTGCTGTAAACTGGCAAATATTAGTGGCTTTAAACCAAAAAGGATGATTTCTTGCTCATGCTACTTATCTCTTGTGGGTTGGCAGCTGAAGTCTGACATAATAGCTATTCGAAGACTCAGGCTGATGGAGAAGCTACCATCTCAAATACTGGTGGTCTCCATTCCAAAGAGGAAAGAAAGCTCTGGAGAGTTTTGCATCAGTAATTCAATACTCCGATCTGGAAGAGAGCCTTATCATTTCTACCTATTGGCTAGAACTAGTCACATGGCCCTATCCAACCACAAGGAGACCCGGAAGTACATTCCACCTTGTGCTTGAAAGGACAGAGAACTGGAAATATTTAGAGAACAGCAGTAATAATATCCACCGAACCTAAGAAAAGCTGAGCCAATTGTGATAATTCACATTCATAAGCCGCTATTAGGCCCAGTCCAACTTCAGGCCATTGCAATCCATATTTCTAAACCTCTTTGTGTTTCAATCAAAGGAAGTAACTTTCATCATTTTGCTCCCAATTACTCTGTATCCCTCTCGAACTGTTCCTACTTTGAGGTAAAATGAGAACCGTGGTGCAGACTCCCAGGACTGTCTCAGCTTCCTTGCTGACATCCGTGGCACTTGCGCTCTCCTGGAATGTCCTTCCCCGGCCCCACCACCAACCCCAGCCTCCCAGCTCCCTCCCGCCTCCCCTGTCACCCTGGGAGCTGCTTGCACGCCTCACTGTTTCAGTGGATGGCAGCAATACACAAGGGCACCTCATTGTTGGAAAGGAACTGCCTTCTGCCTGCCAAGGACAAATGCAGACACACAAAGCAGTATCAAGCAAGACTTCACATCAAAGGGAACCCTGCCTGGGCTTGCCAAGACCAGGGCTGCCTCGGAGCCTCAGCCTCCTCCTTCAGCCTTGCTGGTATTCTTAGGGCCCAAGGGCCCCCATGGTGTTCCTGCCAGGCCTCCTCATTTACCCAGCACTCCTGTTCACTCGGACACCTGAAGCTGAAGCTCTCCCTGAATCTGGCTCCGACCGCTTGAGCAGAGCAGACTGCCAAGTGTTTAACAATGTTGGGCGATTAGGAAGGAAAATTCATGAGGAATACTTACCCGTGAACTCCAGCTGAGTAGGAGAATGGAATACCCAACTTCTCAGGGCAACAACACAGAGAAAATTCAGAAGTTCCTGCCTCGGGCCTCACGGAAAAAAGCACACGAAGGAAAGCGTGCCTCCCGAGGAAGTGAGGATGCTTTATGAACGGAGGTTGGGCAACATCAGAACCAAGGCCGGAAATGGAGACAGGTTGTCCTCGGCATTTGGACCTGTGAGGAAAAGTGGTGTGCTAGACTGAAAATCCAGACAAACTGAGTTCTCCTTTAAAATCAACACAAGAATTCAGATTCTGTTGCTTTAAGGAAAAGACAAAGTCTCTGTTTGAAAAGAAGGATGAGGAAAAAAGGGGAAAAGGGACCAATGGGGGACAGAGAAAGGGATAAAAACTTGATTTTAGAAAGCAGTTGAGGCTTTCAGTCCCGGATGCTGAAGGACTCTTTTGTCAAAATACAATGGAAGTTTTTAAGTCACCTCCTGTGAGAGCTGAGAGGGGACCTTAAGGTTGGTCTTTTCCAGATGATTTTCTGAGTTCAGAAAATCTGAGGCTCAGGGAGGCTTTTTCGCAGCCGCAGGAGCTGGTTAGTGGCAGAGCCATAGTCCGAGCTCCTGACTCTGGGCGCGGCGGACGGAGCTGCGCTGGGCATGGCATGTGATCAGAGCACACAGCTCCACGACTTCATCAAGTACTGTATTTTTAACTCCGTGGCTTCAACCTTTTGACTAAGATCTTCCACTGTGGCCAACCTACCACCCTGTTCCAACAGCTTCCCAGAACAGTAGTAATTAGAGCGAGAAAAATAATGGATAGGGCCCAGAGAAAATGTCACATTTCTGCAAGTGGGAGGAGGTGGAGATAATGCATTTACATAATTTCCAACCTTCAGAGCACTTCATGTGACCATAGGTCCATGGAGAGAACCCAGGCAATCCATGATGGGGGGGAAAAAAAGTTACATCTTTTATTAGCCTTCCATTGGAAGGAAGCGTTTCCTTCATTATGACTGTAGGCAACAAACCACAGGAGTATTTGCAGTCCTTGGACTCTGTCACTAATAGAACTAATAAGTATTTTCTCATATTATATTAGTTGTGGTAGAGATCTTGAAATATCTTTACCCTCATTACCACTCCGCAATTATGGTAGTTAGATCTCCCACTAGATCTTGTTATTTAGTGTTTAATAAATAAGCACATATATTACAAAGCCACAGATTTTTATAAATATTTTGATAGCAAAATTTTAGTGTAATTAGATTCCTTTATAATTATGTGTTTTCTTTTGTGCAGTTCAAGGTATTATTCTGAGAAGGGATCTGTAGGCTTCACCTGACTGTCAAAGGGGTAATTGGCACAAAGATTAGGAAGCCCTGGCATGTGAGGAGTGAACAAGTGTCAGATTGCTGTTGGAGACCCATGACACTTGGTCCCATGGCCCTGTTCCATCGCCCTGTGGGCTCAGAGTGACAGAGATGCTCACTTGTCATTCTAGCTTGGAGAATTGCCAGTGTCTCCTGCCACAGACTGTGTTTGTAATTTCAGGGCACACCAGCCTTTAAAACATGGTATGACTGTATTACAAAATGTGACAGGAGAGAATCCATTGTGGCATTATTATTAAAATTAAGGTCGATGAGGATTTTGTGGCATTTATTTCGAGAGGGTGTGTTCATATGCCCCAGGGAAGTTGACTTTTCTCAGGGAATGGGCACTCCAAGGTCTACTCACAAGGAAACTAGTTTTTTCAAAGATAGCTAAGCTGGTTTGGTGTGGCGAATAAATGCTTAGGAAGAGAATGAAATTTTAAAATATCACGGCACCATTTTCCACCTCTCAAATATGCAAAGAATTTTAAAGATGATAATTTTCGGGACTGATGGACTGTAATGAAATGGGTATTTTCATAAACTTCCCACAAGACCAGGAGTTGGCATAACTTTTCTAGATGGCAGTTTGAGCCCTATGTTTTAAGTGCTTTTCACCCAGTAATTTCACTTCTAGGAATTTATCCCACAGATAGAATTATAAAGATATTCTTACAAATAATATTTTGATGGACATCCTTGAAACAGTAAAAAAAAATTGGAAACAACGCAAATGCCAACAACATGAGGTTGGGGGAAATAAGTCATGCTACATCTGCAGGACAACTGTGATGTAGCGAATTTTCAAAAAATGGCCATTCCAAGAATATTTTATGAAATGGAAAAATGTGTAGATATAACATCAGGCTTAAAATGCACGGCATAGGGGTGCCTGGGTGGCTCAGGGGGTTAAAGCCTCTGCCTTCGGCTCAGGTCATGATCTCAGGGTCCTGGGATCGAGCCCTGCATCGGGCTCTCTGCTCAGCAGGGAGCCTGCTTCCCCCTCTCTCTCTGCTTGCCTCTCTGCCTACTGGTGATCTCTCTCTCTGTGTCAAATAAATAAATAAAATCTTAAAAAAACTAAAATGCACGGAGTAAAATTACAGGGGTAAAATAATCCTGTTTTTTTAGTTTGAAAAAAATTCATCGAATCTCTTTGCAATCTTACTTATATACATCTGCATACAGAATCTGTACGTGTTTTAAAAAAGACTGTCAGGAAATGTGTCTAAGGGTTAGTACCAGCAGTCTTTGGGTAGCAGTGTTTTAATTATCTTTCTTTCCTTCTTTTTACTTTTTTGTATAATCTAACCTTAGATAAAGCGGTAGGACGTTTTTTAAAAAGATGACTTGGTGCCACACGAGCTCATCTAATGTTTGCAGTGCCTTCTTGTTGCTCCAGACGAAAGTTTGTTTTGCTGGTCGCTACTGAGTGTTATTTTTCTCCTAACCTTTGCTCTCTTTCTCCACCATTGGCTTCCAGATGTCGGATTTAACCAAGTTCAGGGCGCTCCACTCATGTCCTTCTCTCCCTAGCTTGGACAGAAAATTCAGAAACTACACCAAGCCTGCCAATCTGATAGAGTCAGCACCAGCGCGAGTGTCAATTAGAAAGCCCTTGGCAGAATGAAAAACCGTGCGAGGGGGAATTCGAAGCTTTGGTCAACAACCCTGAGCACTGAGCTTAAAATTGGATGAGACTTCAGGGAGGCATGTGCCCCTCTGCTCTCTTCACCTTGGGCTGTGTCTGAGCCTAGAGCTTTACACGCGTCCAGGGACAGGAGGGAAGAAGACAAAAAAATCTTGCAGAACCACTTTGCCTTTTGCTGATATTTGGTTGAAAGGGATACACTTCCCAACTTCCTGTGGTTATTCAGCATGTAGCATATATAAATCGGCTGGAAAAAAAAAATCCGTTTGGCTAGCTGAAGACAGATTTTCTTCTGATTTTACCTTGAAAGTGAGAATCATGAAGGTAGTTTTCCATATGTAAATGTTTGTTTTCAAGTTTCTACTCTTTGTGGTGCCATTTAGAAATTTGAAAACACTAGAGCCTATATTCCATTCCTTCTCTCTTTCTTGAACTTGGATCAATTTTCTCCTGGGTGAAGTTTAAAATAATAAAAACTGAGAAACCATTTACTCAATGCCTCCTGTTGCATAGCAATCTAAACAAACAAGCCCCTTTCCTCTGTTTAGAACTTCCAATAAAACAAATCACAAAGGTTGTGTTTTAAAAAGATGACTTTCAAGCCTCTTTTTTTTCTTAAGCTTCTTTAAAAAAAAAAAAATAGAGGCCAAAGATTGCCGGCAAAAGACTCAATTGTCTTTCCAGTGATTCACTTCACTTCTCATGCTACTGATGGGATCTGAGAACGTTTTTGATTGTGGCAAGGCCAGAGGGGCTGAGCTGGATGCATGAATACCAAGCCAACCAAAGAAGGAAAAATACTAAGAAATCAAATAACCCTTGAGTCTTCAGTACCTTCTGCCTGCCAGGCTCTGGGCCATGTCAATTACCTAATCCCATAACAAACCTTCTATGTTGCGTGCCTTCCATTTGCACCCCAGGGTCGCTCTCGACTCTTCTCCATCCCGTCCTCTGCCCAGGAATGATGACCTATGTGGACTGAAGAGAGGGCTCCCTTGCCCAGGGCACTGGCAGGAGAGAGGCGGGAGGAGGGAAGATGGGCTATTTATTTTCCTGGCTACCTCCCTGCTGGTTACGGCAGGTCAGGTCGGCTGTGTCCCTCCACCCAGAGTCACAGCTCCTGCCAGGCGGCCCTTCCAGCTCCCCTCCTGGAGTCCAGGAATTGCACCTCACTCTCTGTCCCTCAGGGTTCGCATTGGTAAGAGCTGCAGAGGATGACTCGAGCTCTGATGGCAGAGTCCAGCCCTACCAAGACCTCTGGGAAGAGCCCCTCTGTTAACCCTTTTCGGTCACCCCTTTGGTGTAGGTCACTGATTTTCTGCTTCTCTGTTTTCTCTGCCACCACCCTCAAGGAGAACGGCTAGAATTCTGCTTAAGAGGATGGCACTGGCCTCCTAATGAACTCTTACTTTCCAGCTTATTTAATATACTCTAGCAGAATGAACCTTTCAAAGGCACTGCTAAGGCACTCCATCAACCCCCAATGCTCAGAGGAAAGTGTTCAAATCTGCCATCTTTAGACTTTCCTGAGCTCTTGGCTTTGGCCAACCAGTTTGTGTCCTGTCTCTCAGAGAGATGGCGCAATCTTCTCCTGTATGATTGCTCACACAGTCAACAGGCCTTTGCTGCCCTTCCAAAATTACACTCATCCCTCAAGATTGTCTTCCAACCCCACCTTTTCCTGTCAGCTTTCTTTCCCTGATGTTCTATTTGGAAGTGAACTCTCATAGCCATGTCTTCCTGTGGGATGTGCTGGGAATCAGTCAGCTAGCACCTTGGTACACATCTTCTGATTTTGGAAACATTAATTACATTTTAAATTCTTTGTCTTTTCAAAATCATGGGCTTTGGCACCAAGGAGTTTTGGCCTTAACCATCAGCTCTGTCAACATCGGAAACTCGTACAACTTATTAACCTGGCAGATCTTCCTTACTCAAAAATGAAAGCATAATAGTAATACCTGCCTTATCCTACAGTGGGAGCATTATGTTTACGTATATAGAACTCTTTTTACAGGGTATGGCAGGTACATATTATTTTACTTCTCTTTTTTCCTTTTCCTTTTCCTTTTCCTTTTTTCCTTTTCCTTTTCCTTTTCCTTTCAAAACGAGCTAAAATTCATTGAGTGCTTATTATGTGTCCCCTGCTCTTCGAAGCATTGTGCGCACATTAATTCATAGGCAGCAATCCTGTGTCCTGTTATTCTCCCCACTTTACAGATGGAAAAACTGAGGTACAAAGAGGTTAAGAACCTTGTCTAGGTTATACTGGGACATAATATGGGAGCACGAATTCACAACTAGCTTGTTGATTTTTTGAGGCAAAGATCTACTTTATACCAACTTGCTTTCTGTCTTTCGCGGGGCCTCGCAGGATGTCTTACATAGAATATAGTCGGTGTTCAATAAATGTTGATTTCATTCTAAGAGGCAGAAGCAATGGAGCTAGTGTCGCAATAGACAGGGGGCTAGAAACACACTTGGTCAAAGCAGCAGCTGCTTGCGTGAGGCGAGCGGTACCATGTGCAGCTGGGAAAGGCTGGGATGCCAGGTTCTGGCAACGGAGGAATGCGGCCACTGCTGGGAGTCACAGAGGGGCCAGCGAGAGGCTAGGCAAAAGAGAACTCGAGCCGGGAGGACAGCAACAGTGCAAAATTGCTCAACTGAAGGCTGAACTCCTCTCTCAGCAATCCTCCAGGGTCTGAGGAGACAGTAAATCTCCCTCCATCCTGTGGTTATACCACGGGAGCATCTTTAAAAATACTTAGCCCCAAACTGATGAGCCCTTTCCTGCTGCATTTCTACCTGAGCCAGCAGCCTCAGAGCTTTCTGGGATTTCTGTTAGAAACACTCAGATCCCAGGAATCCTTCCCCACCAACACAATTGTTGCTCACGCCAAGCATGGGACATATGGCTGAGCATCTGGGAGGGGGCAGATTAGCCAGGAGCGCTGGCGAGCGGCACACGCTTTCATCAGGCTGGACGTGTCACAGTAAATCATTTTGTAACTGTTCCCTCCCTTCTCTCTGCATAGCGAAACATAAAGGAAGATGAATGACCCAAAGCACCATAATGCTGTTGGGATATGCCAAAGCTTGTGCCTGAGACACTTACTGACATTTCCTTAAATATCTTTTTAATATCTTGGCCAGGTCAGGCATACCAATGACATTACAGAACTTGCAAATCAATGCCCCAGCTGTTTTGGTTTTTTAATAAAACTGAATATGATCTCTTTAAAATGATTGCCTTCCGCCCCCCCTAGCTTTTTACAGGGCTTTCAGAGAGCAGGACTGTGGGAGCCCTGAAGTCAGGAGTTGGCTCTCAAAGAGTAGTTGTTCCTTTGGCGGGTGGGGGTGGGGGTGGGGAGGAGGGGCAGAAATCAACCATTTGCTGCATTATTGGCATCCTTGTCCCCTGCCTTGTCCCCTGCCTCACAAATCTGATCTACATGGTTCCCCAGACCAAGTTGTGGTGTGCTGTTGCTGTTGTTGTTAAAAAATGAATTTACCCAGACTCTTGCTGAAAAATCTGAAGGTTTCGACTTCTAAAAATCACATTGGTTTCTCCAACTGGGATCAGTCCAGATGATTTATTCATAATTTTATTAGAGAGTTCTTTTTCCAGAGAAAGTCTTTGTATCAACATAATGGAAATTGAAAGAGCCACTCTACCAAGAATCCAACCGTACGCATGTGACTTTTGCCCCCTGAAAAAATGGAATATGTTAAACTGTCATCAACGGTCACCATCCTGGCCACTGCAAAGCCACCATCCCCCAATTACAACAGGAATTCCTCATGCAAATAATGATGCGGTCCTGTCAAATGGAGTTCCCAGTAGGAGGAAAAATCCAATATAAGTGCCTATAAATCAGAGTTTTATAATGATATTAGTTGACTGCTACTTATGTGGGTCATAAATGTGACACCACAATAAACAGCCTAGTTTCTTTGAGGATGTATTTGAGGACTCTTTTTATTGGCTTCGAGAAGTTACAGTACCCCTCCATCAAGAAAGTCTCATTTGCTTTTGCAGTTTATTGCTTTTATTTTCTGTAGCTTTTACAAAATGTCTAAACTTTCTTCCTTCCAATATTTTGCCTGGGCTACATTAGTGCAAGTCTGTGTTTTCCTGGGCCTGCAGAACCACAAGCCAAATTAAGACAAATGGGGAGTTGGAGCCTCAGCTGGGCCCCTGGAGAGGCCTCCTCCCACTGCTTTTTCCCTGCGCTGACTTTTCACAAACCAGCTTCGAAGCAACTGAAATTTCCCTTTTTGATTTTTTTTTTCCCTGACCACAGGCAAAGTCCTGTCTCCTCAGTTCTCTGAAAGTTATCCATTCCTGAATTTTACCCCTAACCACAGTGGAGGAAAGGGAATAGCTGAGGTTAGGAAATATGGAAGGAATGTTAACAATTCACCACGAAAATATACATTAAGAATATTTTCAGCAAGTATAATCTCCACGTTGAATTTCTAAATCTAGACTTCTCCTGTCATGTGACCTTCCTCGCACTGATGTGTGCCCCTTTCGGCCTCAATTCCTACCTTCCTGAATGAACTCTCTGTAGAAGGTAGGACTGATTAAAAATAGACAAATTCAGTCTCCAAGTTTTCCTCCCTGTTCAACATTTGGCAGCACCAGTTATAAATGTTCAAGCGGTTAGGTTAAAAGAGTTGTCTTTTGCATGAGCCCGTGCGTGAAGATCGCCAGAGATTTTAACAGGCATAAAAACAGAAGTGAAAATCCACGCATAGGTAGTGTCTTCGATGTAACAGCTATTTCTGCTAATAGAAATTCAAAGTCACAAGTACTTTTGCCTCAAGACTATCACAGAA
Source organism: Potos flavus (assembly GCA_028534135.1). Lineage (NCBI taxonomy): Eukaryota > Metazoa > Chordata > Mammalia > Carnivora > Procyonidae > Potos > Potos flavus. Next base: position 91,735,239 of record CM052898.1, on the reverse strand, counting down.
TGTCATTATTGGAAAGGGACTTAGAGGGGTGCCTGGGTGGCTCAGTCGTTAAGCGTCTGCCTTCAGCTCAGGTCATGATCCCAGGGTCTTGATCGAGCCCTACATCGGGCTCCCTGCTCGGCGGGAAGCCTGCTTCTCTCTCTCCCACTTCCCCTGCTTTTGTTCCCTCTCTCGCTGTGTCTCTCTCTGTCAAAATAAACAAATAAAATCTTAAAAAAAAAAAAAGAAAGAAAGAAAGAAAGAAAAAGAAAGAAAGGGACTTAGAAATCCTTCCATTCATTCCCTCATTTTACATAGGACAGGATTAACGATAATTACCACTGCCAATGTCTCTGTATCATCCATCTCATTTAATCCTAACCAGCCCAGAATATGGCATCCTCATTTTGCACACGGGAAATGAGGCAGGGAGGGGTGAAGTAACTTGTCCAAGGTGAGACGGTGGAGGGAGGATCTCAGGTTCCTAATTCCAACGCCAGGTTGGACAGCCTCCAAGGACTTGAACCCTTGTATCTAACAACTGGCCTGGCTTTACGGTCTCCTTCCTTGTGGCCCGCCACCCGCTCACGCTGTTCTCAGGTCAGCCCGGAGTGGCTGTCAGGATCCAAGATGAATCTGCCTCGGTCCCAAGGGCCAGAGCTGGTGCCTCTGCAGAGAGGCATGCTGGGCTGCATCTGTTGCTAATGGCATTTCCAGATTTCTGCCTCTTTGTGAGCCCCCCTCTTGGCAGCTTTGCACGTCCGTGAACCTAATGTGGATAGTGTGCCTCTCAGCTGTTCCAGACTGGCAAGAAAGCAGCGATGTCTGTGGCCGGGTTACCTCTGAGGGCACCTGCACTGTGGAGGAGATGGTCTCACACAGGGTTTAGGTTTCTGGGTCCATCTTTGTAGGGCTGAAGCTACCTTGGGAATGCAACGTGTAATGTGATAATGATGACCCTGGACACGCCCACCACTCATTTCTTTAGTTATTAAGCACTTCATGTATATTTCTTTGTAAGTGAATTTTCTTTAGAGGTATTTTCTCCCCTTCTTCCCCCTTTTTTCTTAGTGATAGAAGATGGTAACTTGAAGGTCATTGTATTGTTCAACTTTGTTCTTCTCTCTGTTGAGCTAGCATAGGGCATTCAATTTTGGAAACTGGCAAATGGTTATTAAATGCAAAAAAAAAAAAAAAAAAGCCTATAGTAAAGCCCTCTTTCCTTACTTGATGTAGTGGATTTTGGCCTTTCTTGGCTACCCACAGCCATTCTATATCCCAACATCCCTGCTTTCCTTTTAGGGAATTCTCTTTCCCTCACAGTGTGAGATCATAGTCGCAAGTTCAAGCACCCACTGCCCACTCTGCAAGCTGAAGGGGGAGGTCCCTATCTCACAGGGGGATAATGAACATTTAATGAGTGAATTCAGATAGCATCTCAAACACGGAGTAACCGCTCAGTAACTATGAGCTCTTCGACTTGGCATTCTTTTTCGTCTTCTTCATCTCGGTCTTGTTTACCTTCTCATTTTTGTTATTATTACTAGATTACTATTCCTCTATGGCAGTCTGAACTTCACCACTCAGACTCTTTCTCCTGGCATATTGAATGTTGTATAATTAACACAGGACAGGAGATACGGTCTAATTTTTTTTAATTGAAAAATACAATAACACTTTGGGAAGAGTGCATAAAACTACAAGAAAGATTTATAAAGAATTGAAAGCAAGTGCCCACATAGTACCACGGTCATGATTATTTGCCTCCTAGAGCCTCCTCCGTGCCCCTCACCAACTGAAACCCGTTTCCTCATTCAGGGATGACTTCACGGGTGTGTGCGCTGGGCACTCACACAGAACTCCCTGCTCAGGAGTGCCCGGGGCTTGCGTTAATGTTCTGCAGTTGTCATCTTGAAACTCTATAATCTTTCAACAAATCATTCTGCATTTTCCATGGAGACCTATAAATTATGTAGCCGATCCTTACTTCTTGAGTTTACTATTATCCCAACTTTTGTGAAGGTGATTTTCTTGCTTTTCTTTATAATTTCACCACCTACATGAACATCTAGAGCTCTTTCATCCCGGTGGTATGCTCAGATATATTGTCCTGCTATAAGGCCTATCAGTCCTAGGATTCCTGTTTCAAAGCCCCCAAAGATGCCCAGTCTGTTTCCTTTCAATATTCTCCCAGTACATTTTACTTTGCTTAGATTTGCCAGTGTTGATTCTGTTGCTTGCAACCAAAGACACACAACTGGTACTGTTTGTTACTGAAGGACTCTTGAGGGGCGCCTGGGTGGCTCAGTCAGTTAAACATCTGCCTTTGGCTCAGATCATGATCTCAGGGTCCTGGGATAGAGTTTCGCATCAGACTCAACTCAGTGGGGAGTCTGCTTCTCCCTTGGCCCCTTCCCCTCATTCTCTCTCTCTCTCTTTCAAATAAATAAAATCTTTTTAAAAAGATAAAAGACTCTTTTGGAGACATGGACAGTATATAACGGTTTTTCTTTGTTCTGTTCCTTTCTTCACATACCCCAAGGTCTTATGAGGATTCTATAGATTTGAGATTTATTTAAAAACCAGCTAACATTCAATCTGACAGATTCTTATTTTCTAGAAGAAATTGAAACTTGAAATTGTGAAAGCATTTACCTATATTTAGGAAAACACTATCTTCAGATCAGGCCGTGAAGCCCAAATTACCTGCCAAGGACACTTTTTTTCTTTTCAGAAAAATTACCTCAGGTTGTTCGTGGATCACCACTTTCTTGGTGTGTGTGTGATCACCACAACACGTGGCTGAGATAGGACTCTAAATCCCTGGCGACATGTGTATCCCCATCCCCCTACCCTCAGTGACTGGCATAGGGATAGGCATGGGACGTAAAAAGAACCAATAATAATCTTCTCTAGGAGTGTTCTGTTTGAACTATCAGGGAAATTGATTTCAGATCTTTGGAGTTCCCGGAAAGGTATAGGCTTAGGACTGCCAAGGTGTGGAGATGGAGGCCAACACACAAAAAGTGGTGAGCAGAACCCATGAAGCAGTAGAAGCTATGAGATTTGGTGGTTGGGGATTTGGTAGATTATGGCACGAAAGCAGAGGCAGAGAAATTCTGGCTACCAGACTGCTTTGATTTTCTGGAGTTACCGTGGTGTCTAGAGGAACACTTCGGTGCTCCACAAAGCTTCGCTTCATCTCTGTCAAGATGGTTTCCTCTGCTTCCTCACTTCCTGGTGTGTCCTGAGATAAACTTTCAACACCTGCGTCCGCCTCTAGCATCCGAAGTGGCGCCTGTAAGGAAACGTATTTGCAAAGCCCGGACTGGATCGTTTGACTTGAGATCCTAAAAAGAACCCTTCTGCAGACTCCCTGTGCTTGACCAACCCGTGTTCTTCCTAACTCAAGAGCTGCTCTGTGCTCTGTGCCTGCAGCTCAGGGCTGAGGGAAAACAGCTCAAAGCCGGCAAGTTCGAAATAGTAACCCCACGAAGGGGAACGAACAAGAACTGCCCACGACACGGGGATACTGACCTGAGGAGTCCTGAATTCTTTCTCTTCATCTCCACTCTCTCTAGCGCATTTCAGGAGATTAGAACCCCTCACCTGGGTTAAGGCTGGCCTCCTTGCTTGCAGTCTGATTCCCTTCAACTCCACAGAGCAGTCAAAGCAGAGATTATGAAATCAGTGTTAAAGCAGCTACCCATTGCTCTGAGAATATAGCCCTAAAGTCTTAGTACGATTTTGAGATTGTTCAGGATCTTTGTCCTTTCTTACTTCTCCAGTCTTGTTCCCACTACATTTTCCCCATCTCTACGCCAGAGCTTATACTCTCTGCTGCAGAGCCTCACCCTCTTTCCTAAACTCACTCTTTTGCTTCTTACTCTTTTTTTTTTTTAAGATTTTATTTATTTGACAGAGAGAGATCACAAGTAGGCAGAGAGGCAGGCAGAGAAAGAGGGGGAAGCAGGCTCCCGCCTAGCAGAGAGCCCAATGCAGGGCTCAATCCCATGACCCCGAGATCATGACCTGGGCTGAAAGCACAGGCTTTAACCCACTGAGCCACCCAGGCACCCCACTTTTTTTTTTTTTAAGTAGGTTCCACACCCAGCATGGAGCCCAATGCAGGGCTTGAATTCACCACCCTGAGATCAAGACCTGAGCTGAGATCAAGTGTTGGACACTCAACTGAGCCACCCAGGTGTGCTGGCCTTCTCTCCTTTTACACAGTTTCCTTGCTTCTTCCCCTTGCTTTTTCCTACTCTTCTTTAAGATTTTAACCTAAATGTCTCTTCCTTCAGATTTTCCCTGAGCCCCAAAGACCAGGGTTCATAATCATGCACTCTGTAGAGTTCTTTGTTTTAAATTAGAATGATTGTTTAACTTGTCTGTTTCTAAGTTGACTACAAGTTCTTGAAGGTGACTGGCTCATAGTTGGTGCACAAAAGCATGTATAAGATTAGAATAAACATGGACCTCCTCTGCTCTTGCAGCCGAAGCCCAAGGTTATGGTGTGGGTAAAGGGAGATCAGAGGATTTCACTAGCAGCTGGGACGAAATGTGGGCCAGGGTCCCAACCACTGGTTAAGAAGATTACTAGAAACCATAAGTTACCCAGTGAACTATCACCTTAAACAGTTTCATTTAAGGCAATCCAACAAATCCATCCATCTTCTTTTCTTGAGTATTTTAACCAGCAGAAACTAACAGCCCTTCCCAGCTAGTCTATATTGTGTCAAACAAATTCCTTATTTCATCCTTTCTAATAAAAGCCAAAGACATGCAAACAATAACAACAACAAAAATCACAAGCTAGGATGCCTGGTGAGCTGTACCAGAATCCTGGCTTGGGGGCCCATTAGCTGAAATTGGACTGGTGGAAGGTTGAAGTGCAAATGGTTAAGCAGATTCTTTAAATCCTGCTAAAATAGAAGGAAAGAGAAGAAAATCAGAAATGTCACCTCTAGCTTGGCCAATGTGGGAAGAGTTGGTAGGTGGATGACAGTACATTTTGATCATATAGGAATGTTGGTTTGTTTTCATTTTCCTTTTAAAAGATTTGTTTGGGGCCCCTGGGTGGCTCAGTCAGTTAGGCGACAAACCCTTGATTTTGGCTCAGATCATGATCTTGGGATCATGAGATAGAGCTCTGCATCAGGTTCCATGCTGGGTGTGGATCCTACTTGGGATTCTCTCTCTCGCGCTCCCTCTTCCCCTCCCCCACCAAAACAAACAAACAAAAAACATATTTCCTTTCTTTAGAAGAAACTGATGCAGACGCTGGAAGGCAATATCTTGTGGTTGAGAGAGCACTGAACTGACAGTAAGATCCTGGGTAAATCACCTGACTTCTTGGAGCCCCTATTTCTTTATCTGTAAAATGAGAATAATGATAACAACTGAGCTTTCCTGCCTATTGAGAGATGCCTCAGGAGAGAGTGTAAAAACTGTTTTGTAAAAGCCAGAGCCCTCTGTAAATGCAAGACAGCTTTAACCCTGCCTATCATGGCCAACAAGAGAAGCAAAGCCAAGGAAACTGAGTCAGTAAGTATCAGGTTTGAAGAAGTGTTTCTGAACCAAAGTCATGAGATCAAACTTTATAATACCAATAAGTGGGAGGGAAGCACAGAAATCACATTTTCTTTGATCAAATTATTTTAAATAAATTCCCCTTATCAATTGTGCTATATTATTTTGGGGCATCCCAGGCAGTTTTGTACAATGTCATGGTGTGTTTACTGCTCTCTGTTCATCAATTTAAATCAATTAGTTGGCATAACAGTTGCAGGAACTGAGGTTCCCCTTTCTCTTCAACACAGAGAGGGGACATCAAAGGAATGTTCAAGAATGTATTTCTATCTGGGTCTCAAGTAAAGATGGCCATTGGTACCAGTTAGGACTGGCCTGAGGAAAATCACAGGACATGCACATAGCTACATCCTCTCACCATAGCAACCATCAGCAAGCAACCACAGCAGCTTTTCCCTCTGTGAGACTCGAGAAGGCCTCAGAACCCTTTCTAACTCAATGGTAACTTGATCAGATCAGGGTGAAATCCATCTGTTGTACCTGGTCTAGATCAGAAGCACGACTCTTCATGGTCAAAGTGTTAGGCAGGTATTAGGTGATGCCCTAATTCCCTATGGAGAAAATCAAGCCAACAACTTATGGGTCTGTGACTTCTTTCATTTTCAGAACACTTCATGGTTGCACTTAACTCTAGGCAAAGCAAACATGTTCACAGGGTTCAACCAAAATGCCTGGGTCGTAATTCCATAGAAGTTCCTCTCTCTTCGTCCAGCCATACAGGATATTTGATCCTTCTAAGGCCATTAGCTGTTGGCTTCAAACAACTGTGAAGAAGAGGAGGAAACCTGACACTTTAGCTGGATGATGTTTACACAGATGCAGCTTCTTCCTCAGCATATTTGGTTAGGAAGAGCTCAATGAGCTAGAGGCTGAATCTCAGGAATGTGTAAATAAAGTGACATTGACACAGACCTTTAGGAACATTTACAAACCCCACTCTAACCCCACTTAGAGCAGGGGTTCTTAATCTTTATTGGGCATGGATCCCTTTGGCAGTCTGGCAAAGTTAATGGACCCCTCTCAGAGTACGGTCTTTAAATAAAACAGTAAAAACAAAAACAAAAACACACACACGAAAAAACATTGGGTTATAAAGAAATCTGATTATCCTGAAATATAGTTATTGGGATATTCTTTTAAATCTGTGATATAATAACATATGCCTCTTTATTAAGCATTAAATAACTAGGTGTAATTGCAGGTCGAATACCATAATTCGGGGGTAGAGATGAGGGCAAATATTTTGAGATATCTGGGACAACTGTCATGTTCTGTAAAATTATCTGTGATTTCTATTGGTGACTAAGTCACAGGTGCTGACTGATAATACTACCGTGGTTTGTGATCACAGTTAAAAGAGAAAAGTTACTAAATTTCCAAAAGATGTTAGTAAAGATAAAGACGGATTTTTGTGCCCTTCGTCCAGCTAATCATGAGCCCTCTCAATTGTGTCCTGGGATCCCAGTTATAAACCTCCGACTTAGACAATTTTGGCCTTGGGGATCTCCAAGCTTATGAGGGGCAACCTTCTTACCTCTAGTTCTTCATTGAGGAAATACTTTACGCACAAGAAAACAGTTCTCTGCAGATTGCTTTGCTTTGTGGTGTGACAGCCAGCTCTTCTCAAAAAGAAAATCTTCTGTAATCTCAGAGCTTTTCCCTCAAGGGGCACACTCAGCTTAAACACATTCTCTGGCCTACAAAATGTGCAGATGCCAGGAAATGGGGGCTTAAGCAGGTTAAGTGACCTGACCTCCAGAACTAAGCAATAGGCAAAGCCCTCAAACCCCGCAGCCTCTTATTTCTAGAGGCAGGACGAAGTTCTGTTACTTATGGTCATTTTCTATCCCTGGCAAGTGGAGGGTTAAGAAGGCCAGGAGCTCTTTCTAGATCGGACTCGAACCAGAAGTCCAGGAAAGGAATCTCATAGATAATCAGGGACCCCTCGTGGTCTAGTGGGGTTTATTTGACACAGCGCCTACCCCTTGTGCAGAGGAGACTCTAAAGAGGTAGAGGACCCCCTAAGCCCACGTGGTGTTGGCGGAACAGGCTCTAACAGGGTATCATTGAAGCATTGTTCATGCTCAATACTTCTGTTTTGTGGTTGATCAAGTAAAATCATGGGCGGATGGGTGGGGCGGGGAACTGGGTAAGAGGAGACATTTTAGAAAATATTGTCCCTAGGTTCAATAGCCTCTGACACACCGTTATAATTTAAATGCACATTAGAATTTAGGTTATATTCTTTATGTCAGCATTAAAGGTGATTAATGATTTATTTTAATTGCAATATCATGGTTTTATTTATTCACAGGCGATCACAAAAAGGCTCCCTTGAGTTACTTAATGCTAGAAAAATAAGTCCCGAGAGTAAATCAAATAAACCATCTTTTTCCAACAGTAGGGAAGCCTGCAAACAAGTCTAGTACTCCTAGTACACTACTTTACTCTGTTCTCTGTGTTGGCATTATTCCTGAGGGCCAGGAGGGGGAGAGGAGTTTCTGGGGCATCTCAGTTTCTCCTGGATTTCCGTGATTGTGGGGAGTGAAGGGAAGGAGCAAAGACCACTCTCGATGACTTCTTGGAGGATCTCTGTCTTTCCATTCAGTTGCTTTTTCTCCCACTGGAAAAAAAAAATTACACACGTAAAAAATTATCCAGATGCTCTTTTAAAAATGTAAATAATATGGAAGTGAATTAAAGAAAAATTAAAATCCCTTTTCCTTTGCCATCCTCCAACCTAACCCTCCTCCCCAGAAGCTGAGTATCTTTCTAGGATTTTTTTCTATGTGTTTGTATGTGTGTAGATATGTAAATGCACAGAAAATACATAAATGCAAATAAAACACGTATCTCTACATAAATGGGAACATGTTATAATTATACATATTTTTTACTGCTTTTTTTTTTTTTAAGATTTTTATTTACTTATTTTAGAGAGAGAGAGAGAGTACAAGCAGGGGGAGCAGCAGAGGGAGCCCGATGCGGGGCTTGATCCCAGGACCCTGGGATCATGACCTGAACTGAAGGCAGTCGCTTAACCTACTGAGCCACCCAGGTGCCCCTTTACTTGCTTTTTTAATTAACAATGTTTCTCAGATATCTCTCTGTGTTTGCACGTGTAGATCTATCTTATATATTTTTTAATGACTACAGACTGCCCATAATATAGCTGGGTGTATCATATTTGTTTAACGATTTCCCTATGCATGGATATTTCTGTTTGCAGGTTGGGTTTTTGTTGGTTTTCTTCCTAACTGGAAACAGCACTCCAACATTATCCTACCTCCTTTAAGCTGCTCAAAACCATCCTTCAGTGTGTCCTTTCTCTCTTCAGGAATCAGAGCCTGGTGAGAAGAAGACATAAGGCAGAGTAGGCAATCATTTTTCTTCCCCTTGCTGGCTTCCTTTCCAACTCCCACCTGAGTTCCATGCAATGCACAAAAGGAGAGCTCCCCCTGCTGGGAATGCCGTCCCTTCCTCGCTCTCACCTGGCGAACTCCTCTCAACCCGCAAGCCTCGCCTCACATTTCTCTTCCAAGGCTCCGCCCCCACCGCCACGCCAAGTCGGCGGCCCCTCCTCCCGGCTCCCTTGGCTCTTTCTGCATCCCGGATCACTTTAAAGTTATAAAGTGATAACTGTGCACCTGCCCCATGAGGGCAGGGAAAGAACTCACCGTGTGTCCTCAGCTTCTAACACCATGATTAGCACGTTGCCCAGGGACACGCCGGTGACCCAAACTACAGTGCCCCCAGGTGAGCAGCTCCTGACGTAATGTGCGCTTGGTCTAGTTACCTATAAATCTGTGTTGAAGCCAACAACGTTAGATGGTGAACCATCCGGATCGCATCTGAGATGGAACAAGGTGTACAGACTAAGAATAGCCCTGCAGAAGGTTAAAATAACACACGTGTCGCCGGCGGGGGCCGGTCCCTTTTCTGGCCTTGCCCACACTCCTCACATCCATGGGGATCGCTCTGATCTTGGCAGGAGGCTCCCACGGATTGCAAAAGAGCACTACCGGTTGCTCAGTGGCTCTATTTAATTTGTATTAGCGTTTGAGCCCGTGCCCTGCCTGCCGGCTCTCAGGCAGGTTGCTCTGATAGAACCGGTTGTTACTCCCTTCCCAGCTGCAACCCTGCCCGGCCTCGTGCCTCTGCCTCTGCCGGGGCTGCCGGGATCCGAAGGGCTTCCCGACACCACACTCCCAACTTCGTAAGACAGGGAGGGCCTCAGCAGGCTCACAGCGGCGGCGGGAAGGGGACTGCCTTTCTCCAGGCGGCCTGACCTGCGAGGGCAGAGCAGGAAAAGAGGGAAGGCAGTTAGCACAGAAGGGGGCGCCTGGGTGGTTCAAGTCAGTTAAGCTGCTGCCTTCGACTCAGGCTATGATCCCAGGGTTGTTGGATCGAGCCCCGCATGGGGCTCCTTGCTCAGCGGGGAGTCTGCCTCTCTCCCTGCTTGTGATCTCTTTCTCAAATAAATCTTAAAAAAAAAAAAAAAAAAAAAAAGCACAGAAGGGCTGGAGAGAGAGTCCATCTGAAGTAGCCATTGGGTCAGACCCCAGGGTTGAGGCTGACATTTTGAATCCTAAAACTCTAGGCTATCGGGTATCTTGGGGATCAGCTGGTAAGTATTAGAGCCAAAGAGTGGCTTGGGGCGGAGGTGGGGAAGGACACCATCCTATGTAAAACACACGCCTGCCAGCTCCACCCTTCCACCAGATTGCTGCTCCCTATTCAACCTATATAGAAATTCTGGGGTGACTGGCCATAGGCCCTGATTTCCTGCTGCGGCTTACACAGCTGGCCTGGAGTAAACACTATTATCAATACAGGGCCCCCAACAGTGAAGGAGAGGAGGAGGCAAGAGGAGAGGAGATGGTGGAAGGAATGGTGTAGACTGGGTCTTCCTTCTGTCCTTCATTCTATGGAGAAGCAAACTGATGTCCAGAAAGGTGAGGGGTCAGGCCCGAGTCACTCAGTTGGTAAACCTGTGATAAATCTCCATGCTCGTTGGTGCTCTTTTCTATGTCCCACATTTTTGAGACGGGAGAACAGGCATCTGCCACGATTCTGGAAGAATCTATATCTAGGGGAGGGATGTACTATGGCTAAAATGCTTCCTCCATTTTCCAGTACCTCCTCTATATTAGTTTTACTCTTTGACCTCAAGTTTGGCTCTTTTACAAATGCAAATACCCCAGGGAGAAGCAACAGAATCTCACCAGGAATAATTTCATTCAATCTTTTCTGTAAAGCAGACTGAGCAAAGTAAGTTGTAGATGAATAAAGGCCTGCGAAGAGATGTGAATGTGTGTTAAGGTTTCCAGCACTCCAGAGGGTGCCCAAAGGAAAGAGATGGCCCTCGGTTTACTTTTTGCCTAGAGACTGGTCTGACATCTGGGACTCTTCCCCTGAGAGAGTGCGCATGGTCACTCTGGCCACAAAGGGCAATAAGGAGTCACCATAGTTCACATCCTGGGCTGGCCGCTCCTACGGCTAGAAACTCCCACTAACCCAGATACTTCTTGGCAGCCCACAGGAAGGTAGGTCTATGCTGATAAGCAGAATCGTTCTATAAAGTGGAAGATGGCCAGGGAGATGTGTCAGCAGCTCTCCTTAGCAGCAGCAGGTGGGGGAGCTTGCCTTTTGAGCAAGGTGTATCCTCGGCCAATACTCATTTCTGGGCTCCTGAAGTCATTTGCTAGTTCCCAGGCAGTAAAGAAGGTGCCCCCTTTCCTTCCTCACGGGTAGACTTACAAGTCCGCTCAAAAACAAGGTCATTGCCTTGCTCCAAGAGCAGGAGTGCCTCCAAACGCTGACAACTGCCCCCATTCTGGTGGCTCTACCTTTCATCATTATTTTAGTTTCCTTCTAAGCTTTGTCAGGTCTCCACATTTCTCCTGAGTTAGAGAAGCCCAGAATGGAAAGTAAGGAATATGGTACTATGACAGCTGAGCATGCCGGGAGGATTGTTTAGAGATCCCGGCCCCCTCTCTTTCCTCATGTCCCTTGTGAGGATGAATAAAAGAAAGTAATGTATCCCAAGCTCTCTGAGCTCCTTGGGGAGAGGGATTATGAATGCCCAGATTCTGTGGTTATACAGGGCATTTAATAATACACTAACAGTTAGACTTTCCCCTCCTTGACAGAATTTGATTACACGAAGCTCCCAAAGGTCTCCTCTGAAATAGAATTTTCTAAAACTCATCAAAAGTGGAAAACACTGCAGGCTTCCAATAATGACTGACCCCAAGCAAGGTTCTGCTAAGTCGGGGGGGGGGGCTGCATTTCCTATGGGACAGGCAGAATTCTTCCTTTCTGGAAGATCTCAGACACTGGAGCCCTAATGGGAAACACAAGAGCGAGTTTGACTACTGAGACTTAATAAGGCCTGACATTTCTATTCCTAATCCTCATATATATTCCATTATGGTGATTTTTCAGGACAGACCACTCAAAGGAGCCTTCTTAGGTTCTGGCGGCGGGTGGGAGAGGGGAGGTTGGGAGGACACAAGGCAAGTGGTGAGGAGAGGAAACTATAATTGCTATAAAAATAAGAACAATCACAAATAACCCTAACAAAATTTCTGGAAAGCCCAGCCCTGACTTCTATTTCTCAAAAAATTCTCTCTTTAAATTATCTGCCCAGGCTCCAGTGAAATCCTAAACCATGCTCTTCTGTGCTTAAAATATGAAATCCAATGTAAAACTAAACGTTTGAGAACTAGAGACACGAAATAACATTATGAAAAACTGGGGGAGAGAAGGTTTGGTAAGTCAACTCTTTCTAAAATATCTGAGCCTGCCTGGGCCTGGACAAGGGAGGAATTCAGAACCCAGCGATGCAGCTTCTCTGAGGCCGCTCAGCCATCCTTCAGTGGCTCTGGCGGGGGAAAAAACAGATAACTTGCTTCGCAAAAACTGAGCAGCTCCCATTCGAGACCATTAGAAGGCACAGATAATCGGGGCTGTATTCACACTGGCCCGATCAATGAGAGATTACACGTCTCCTGTAAAAGTTATGGTACCATCTACCCTCGAACAGAATGAGTAATTTTGTGCTATTTTTGGATGGTGTGGTTCTTTAAAACAAAGTGATAAATTAAAGTGGCCTCAGTAATGCAGCAAAAATGTTAAGCTGTTTTAAGGCAAATGGAAAATGTGGTCTTCGTGTACAAAGAAGGAGTCAGCAGATGGAAAGGTTTGGAGGCGGCTCTCTACTGAGTTCAAAAGGATTTCAGCCCGTTGGTCTGGTATTGAACTTTGGAAACTATGCGGTGCCCAGGATTGTGCCCGGGCATGAGGAGTTATTAAAGAGATTTTTTTTTTCTTCTGAATTTCCAGTTAATAGAGAATTCCTTGAGGGCAGGCACATTGTCTGTTTTTTCCAGGATAATATGACCCTGATTTCCCTCACCCCCGTTAATATCCCACCTTCTACAGTTCTCTCAGACCACCCAGATGGCTTCATGCTGGTCACTGGCAGCACGTTTCACCTCTTCCACTGCTCCCCAAATCCAGGCCCTCTTTCCCCACATTTCTCTTAGCTAAATCATACAACCTTGAAGGTCCAACATAGACCCCCTTGCATTCCTTACCACCTTCAGCCTGTGCCGCCCCCCCCTCTTTCCTCTCCCATTGCACTTAGGGTTAGACCACACAGAGGGGTTTAACTGAGCAGAAGCGAGAAGGGGAACAACCAGGAACAGTGTGGGCAAAGGCAGAGTGGGTGCCCCCCAGTGATGCTGGGGGAGGGGGAGAATGAGGGGAGCAGGAAGGAGGAAGAAGATGGATCCAAGTTCAAATCCAGATCCCTCTATGCCTGAGAGGGGTAACTTGGGACAAATGATGTCATGTCCTGGAGCCTTGGGTTCCTCCACTCTCAGAGACCTCTCTTTTGTGCGTGACTGCCCATAGTATCTATAACACACACAAAAAAAAATCCTAAATCAAAGTGGTGCACTGGGATGAGGAGGCTATGAAGTAGCGGGAGTTTCAGGAAATCTTTCTGAATTAGGGTCTCCTCGGCGATCCCCTCCGCAGCACCAAGTTCTTTTTTGTTCTTTTGTTGTTGCTGTATCAGTTTAAGCCAGAGAGGTTTCTGTATGTGTGGGTGTCTGGCTCCCTCACTAGGCTCTATACTCCCTGGACAAGGATGTGGTATTTGACTCACTGTTTATCCCCCGGGCCAGGCCCAGCACCTCAATAGATACGCGTGAGATCAATGAATGAGTTCACCCTCAATGAGCCGGTAGCATTTCAACCAACTGAGCTACCCACCTGCTACCCCTAGCTGGTAGCATTTTAAAAAGCACTTTAGAATGTTCTGGCAATGGTGTACTGTGTAGATAAGAGAGGGAGAGGCTCAGAACCACAGCTTCAGTGGCATAGCTTCTGAACTTGAGAAATTTCTGGCATTCATTGTTGCATTTTAGTTCTTGCCAGTGAGGGCACTCCTCTTCTCAGCCCTAGCAACAGTTTCTGCTCTGTATACTTACCACCAAAGATCTTCCAAGGGAGCCCAATGCAGAATTAACTTCTTCTTCGCATTTGCCTCAACGTGATGTATCGTAACAAGATTTATTGTGTGCTTGGTATGTGCTAGACACTGTCCTAAGGAATGGATATGTTGTATTAGAGCTCTCCAGAGGGGCGCCTGGGTAGCTCAGTGGGTTAAGCCTCTGCCTTCGGCTCAGATCATGATCTCAAGGTCCTGGGATTGAGCCCTGCATTGGGCTCTCTGCTCAGCAGGGAGCCTGCTTCCCCCTCTCTCTCTGCCTGCCTCTCTGCCTACTTGTGATCTCTCTCTCTCTGTCAAATAAATAAACAAAATCTTAAAAAAAAAAAAATAGAGCTCTCCAGAGAAACAGAGACAATAGGATATATACGTACATATATGTAAAAAGATTTATTACAAGAGATCGGCTCCCATGAGTATCAAAGCTGAGAAATCCCAAGATCTGCAGTCGGCAAACAGGCAATCCAGGAGAGCAGAGGGTGTAGTTCTAGTTCGAGGTGCATCTGAAGGCAGGACAAGACTGATGTCCCAGCTTGAGGACAGTCAGGCAGAGAGAGAGAGAGATCTTCAATGGATAGGCCGAGACCCACTCACGTTAGGGAAGGTCATCTGCTTTACTCCGTTGGCTCAGTCGGAGTTGATACATAAATTAACCATCACATATGTGTTAATTCAATTAATCCTCACAACAATCCTATAAAGTAGTAGGACTATTATCCTTAGTATTTGGGAAGAGCCAGGATTTCAGCCTGTCTGATGTCTGACGTCAGAGCCAATAGGTTTAACCAGTACTGTATACTAGATACCTCACCCTTCCTTGGAAAACAATCCTAGGGTTTTCCTTCATCCTTCCTTTTTCATCCTTGAAAAAGTGATTTTCATTTTATTTTATCAAATAAGATAACTTAGCAGCATCAAATAAAAATTTAAAAAATAGTTTATTATTTTTATCTGTTAACTTCTGGTCCTCACTCACTTTTACATGTAATTTCAAAAAGGACCTGGTTTGCCTCGATTTTATACACAAAGAAGTGATGCTGGCATAAAGAGTGTCACCCTCATTTGGCCCTGGTTAGTCATTCATAATAATAATAATTCATAATAATATCATAATAATAATAATTCATAAAATAACATGAAATTATTATTACCAATTGTGTTAATTATTTAACGAATATTTAATACACAACATTGTCTTGGTCTGTGGTTCAATTTCCTGAACAGGAGCCCAAAAAGGTGAATCTGTTAGTTATCACAGAAGACATTTACATCAAATTCTCTTCAGATCAAGGGAATACAAGGTATGAAATGTTGGATCTGAGTGATAGGAATACAGGTAATTTTTGGGGGCTCCTGGGTGGCTCAGTCGGTTGAGCATCCAACTCTTGATTTCAGCTCCTCACGATCTCAGGATTGTGAGATCCAGCCCTGTGATGGGCTCTGCACTGGATGTGAAACCTGCTGAAGATTCTCTCTCCCTCTGCTCCTCCCTGCTACTCTTAAAAAAAAAAAAAAAAAAAGGTAATTTTCTTTTGGTCTCTCTTTTCTGCCCTTTTTGACATATCATAATAGAAACATTTATAATTCACTTTACTTTTATGTTGTACAATTACAGCATTAATTAAAACAAGACAAAACTGGGCCAAACTGCCCCTAAGAAACACTTCCTGTGGCTGAAGGAACATCGGGGCTGGTCTACAAGCCACCCCTACTTCCAAAGACCCTTTAGCGGCCTTCCTTATCACACCTCAGCCCACAACAGAGCCAGAACATATGAATCCCAGCATCAATATCCCACACACTGATTTCCTCCAAGATTATTAGTTATTTAGTGACAGGCCGAAGAACAGAACCCGGGCATCCAGATTCCCCACTCTCTTATCTGCTAATTATATCCCAAATGAGCCAGCTTCCTGAAATTTTTTCTTCTCTCTTTTTTTTTTTTTTAAGATTTTATTTATTTGAGAGTGATAGAGAGTACGAGAGTGGGGTGAGGGGTAGAGGAAGAAGCAGACTCCCCACTGAGCAGCAAGCCTGATGCGGGGCTCGATCCTGGGAACCTGGGATCATGACCTGAGCCAAATGCAGAGGCTTAACTGACTGAGCCACCCAGGTGTTCCTGAATTTTTTTTTCTAAAAAGGTTTCATCACATGCATTTTCCTGCTTCATATTGGGTCCCCGGGTTCATGGCTATAGGAATATAAATACAGTAATTAGGTGCAAGGGTAGCAAAAACATTGTGTGCCCTCACCCTCCTCACCCATGGCTCACATCATTCATGGGTCAGAGAACTCTCTTCCCTGAGCTCAGCATTCCTTCAGATCCTTCTTAACACAGTGCTCCAGGCCGTCGCTACAAACACTTGGCTCCCAGGGTGAGCCTACTTGCTATGCCTGGATAGGGTAGTGATGTCAACTTTGATTCTTTCTCTTCCTTACATCTGGCCTTGGTTCTGCACTCGTCATGGCGATACACTTGCACTTCTTACTCATTCTGCTTGAGAGAACAGATTTTGAAAACGGATATTCAGGCTGGAAGCTACTTTCATCCCAAAGCAGGTTCCTGGGACAGGAGAGCTGGGGAGTCACATCTAACCTGTTTATTTTGCCTGCTTAGAAAGCCTTAAATGACCAGTTCAGGCTCACACAGCTGGATTCAGGGCAGAACAAACACCGCCCCCAGGCGAGCTGACTCTTCGTCCAGTGCTCTTCACCACTGCCTATCTGACTCTGGCCTTTATCAGACAGAACAGAGAAAATGTTCCTGGGATCTGACATGTGTAAACACTCCTCCATCACCCTGGCCATGGCCGCTTGCCAAGACAGGACTGAGGCCAGATTTAGTGGGTCCTTCAGCCCAGTGACCCTGATGGAAACAATCCCGTGATATAGAACAGAGAGAGCCAGAGAAAAATGTGCTGTCCTACAAAGAACAAAGCCTGGGATGATTCATTCTCCTGATCTTGGTGATTTACCCCTGGATGCCGGTCACTGATACATGGCTGTCAGCAACTTTGCAGGAATTCTAATCTGAATGCTTGTCCTGAACACATAATTCCCTAGTTGCTTCCTCATGGTTCCCAAACGTTCAGAGCTTTCCTGGGAATGCTTTCCTGGTTGTCCTCTTAGTACTCTGCAAGAGAACTTTTTAAAATGCCACTAGTCTGGAGGCCTTGGGTAACTCCCTTAGCTTCCCTGGGCCTCAGCTTTCTCATCCTTAAAAATCAGGAATTGGTCTAGCTGGCCTGAAAATCCTATGACAAGACCCATTTGAGGAAACCCTTTTGAATAGTAAAAACTTATTTGAGCTTTCTCTATCTTAAAACTCGCCCGGTTACCTATGTGTTAACTAGACCAGACAGGTAGGGTGGGTGGGCCAGGGTGGGCCAGGGCCTGGCTGTGGGCATAGCCTCTGGGGAGGGACCCACCCATCAAGCTCTCATTCCCCTGCCTTTGGTCTCCCGCCATGCCCCGGAGGGATCACTTATGTTCAGGTCATAATGATTTATTTCTTGCCAAATTTAGTAAACACTTACAAAGTAGAAGAAAAGTAAATCATGTAAGCACCATGAAGGTATTATGAAAAATCAACAAAGCAGAGTAGGTGTATATATAAAGTCATATGTATATAAGTAAACATTTACATGCCAATGTAAACATTTACAACAGGCCATTTTTAAGGGGACACATTCTAGGTGTTTCCCCCTCCCCAGGTGTATTTAGTTTTATTTACAGAAATGGGATCAGTTGGAACACATTACTCTGTAACATGCTTTTTGCACTAAACAATAGGTCTTAGAGTGCTTTATTATGTCAGCACATGAAGCCTCTTAAAATGGCTACAGAGGGTCCATTGTGTAGATACATCCTGTCATGTTTTAGCTACTCCTTTTCGCAACCACTTCTCCATTGATGGATGTTTAATTTGCTTCTGGAGTGTTGCTATTTCAAAAAAATATTGCAATAAACAAATATTCTTGTCCATATGTTTGACCATTTCTCTAAGATAGATATATCTAGAAGCAAAAGCATTGGGTTTATAGAAATGCACATTTTACATTAGAAAAATTCTGCCAAATTGTCCTTCAGTATGGTAATACTAATGGGAATACCCATTTCCCCATCTCATTGACCTTCCATTGTTGTTTTATATTTGCATTTTCTTTATTACCAGAAAAGCTGAGCACATTCACATGTTCTTTTGGCTGTGTATATTTCTTTCATGGATTGCCTATTTATACCCCTTGCTTATTTTTCACTTAGGTTGCCTTTTTTCTTATCAATCTGTAGGAGTTCAAAAATGTTTTTAATCAGCTCGTGTACTCATCACACAGCTTTGATATTATCGACTCAGGGCAAATTCTCCTATCCACTTCTACCCCATGCGTGGATTCTTTTGAAACAAATCACCAACATCATACCACTTCATCTGTTAATATTTTAGTAAGTAAACCTAAAAGGTCAAAGCTCTTAAAAATATCCACAGAATTATCATATCCAAAAAGAAAAATAATTTCCTTAATATCAGCAAACATCCAGTGTTCGTATTTCCTTCATTAGCTCTTATAGTTTTAAAAATAATTACCTCAACGTCATCAAATGTCCAGTAAATTTCCTCCATTGTCTCATAAATCTTTTTTAACAACTTGTTTGAATCTAGATCCAAAGAAGGTCAATGAATTTTAATTGGTTAATAGGTCTTCTAAGTCTCTTTTAGTTTATAGATTCTTTCTTTCATTTGTTGGAGAATTCTGGTTATTTTTCCTTGGAGTTTCCCACAGCCTGGAATTTGCTGATTGCATCTGATGATATCATTCGACGCGTCCCTGTATCCTGTGCGTTTCTTGAATACTTGTGTCGAAGGCTTGCTTAGATTCAAGATTGATGTTTTGACAAGAATACCTTATAGGTGTGTTGTGTTTCCAGCAAGGCCACATGACTCTGGCTGTCTCTTTGTGAGGTTAGTAGCAGGCATTCCCTTATATTTAATCATATAAAGAATAATTAACTGTGATGGGAGAGTAACCGTGAAGAAGTATGGTATATGGTATCCAATATCTAAGGGAGAATATTCATGGAGAAATGAGCTTGGAGGGGGGGTTCCCTGAAGACTGAGGTTCCCACTTAGTTGGAGCAGGTGTGGTTGTGCACAGTAGATGAAGGCGGTTAAGTTCACTGGGCTTCTCAGCCAGAGCTAGTCCACAGTCGCCAGGCAAGCCAGAAAGACTCCATGGACGCCGGCAAGGGTGGGTGCGGGGTGTTGCTATGGCTGGAAGGCCTACTGCGCAGCGTTCATGTTGCGAGGACGGGGAACAATGTCCTCAGGCACAAGGCAGCTGATGGTGGAGAACACTGCAGAGGAGGAGTTGGGCTCCACTGTCGGGGTGAGGCCTGGAGTGCAAACATCGTGCAGAGGCGAAGGTGGTCGGTGGGCCCAGGCTGGGACTCTGAGGTCTCTGAGGCACTGCACAGCCTAAGCCCGTGGCTGGGGCAGAGCAAGCACCGTTGACAGGCCATGCGGTTGGAGCAAGAAAAACAATACTGGAACACGGACTAAGAAAAGCCCCCTTTCTCCAGCAATGTCCCTCCTGCGCCCCCTACTGACAAAGCTTAACATTACACTCATTGTAAAAAAAAAAAAACCGCTTCAAGAGTCCAATCCATTATTACAGAGCAGGTACTGAAGGGTGGATAGGGGGCTGAGAGGCAAAAAATTGATAACTGACACAATGATCAGATCCTAGGTCCTTTATTTCATTAGGGGTTGCAAAACGGTTACATTTTAATTCTCACTATCTTCATTTATTCGCTAGAATGCTCCTAGAGGGAGATACTTTCTACATCTCTTTGGTTGTCCTCAGGCACAGAATGTACAAGAACCTGGCTTTTTCTCCACCGCCACCATTTCTCCCTGTGTCATAAAGTCTAAGTCCTTAGGGTTCCAGTGTTCTCTGCTCACTCACCAGGTCTGATATGAACTCTAATTTTTGCTCCCTTGCATCTCCTCTCTCTGGTCCAATGTCTGACTTCAGGTCAAAGCTCTTTTGTTAACACCTCTTGAATCCTGACTCTGCCTATAAATCCCCCAAACAGAAAAAACAGGAAGTGGAACTTTTCATTCACAAACCCCAGAATCGTCACAAACACCTGATGTTTGTGAAGTGGGTGTCCTCGTCCGGGTTTCACAGATGGGGCCCCTGAGGCTTAGAGAAGGACATGAGTGCTTCCAGGTCCCCCACTGGTAAGGGGTAGAGCAGGGCCTACCCTTAGTTCTGCTTAACTCGGAGTCAAGGGAGCCTGCCAGCCCTGGAAAACTCCCAGCATTCTGCTTATTTCTCTCCAGGTAACTGCCAATGCACTTGTCTCCTGCCTTCTTACCAGTTCTCCATTTGCTTCTGAATTTCCAGGTCGTGAAAAATGTTCTCCCAGAATCATCACTAGAAACTCTCTGCCAGGATCACCTCCTTCAATATTCAACTCAGGGCTTACTTCCCAGGCTGCGGTTTCTTCTCAAATAGGAGCCTAATTCCATGTAACTGCATTTAGCTCCATACAATTTAGCGGCAGCTTATTTTCTCTGGTCTCAAGTTGATGAGACAGACACCACTCTAGCTTTCAAGATGCTGTTTGACCTCCTTCATCCCCCACCCTTCTCCCTCCCCAACAGATGCCTCCTCCGACAGAAGGGAATGAGGATAGAGGTGAGAACATCTCTTCCCCAGAGGCAGTGATGCTACTCAGGGGATTGTAAAGAAGGAAATAAACAACACCAAACTTGGCACAGACATTAAACGTGGCTCTCTTCATTCTCCACTCTCAGGAAACCATGGGCCAGCTGTGAAGTCCTGGCCATTCCAGCTGCATGGAGACTGCTGAAAATCCTACTGCAGTCCTTTTCCTCTCTTCCGTCTCCAGTTCACTTTTCTTCCTCAACGACACACCTGCCACTTTTCCTTTTCTCTTGAGTCACCTCCTTGGCCCCACAGTTATCACTCCCACCTCCTGGTCTTCCTTAGCCCTTTCCCCTGAATTCCTTCCTTTCGGTCCATGGCCCCTTGTCTTCCTCTCTTTCCTTCCTCCTACCCCAGCTTTACTGGAAAAATAGAGCAAAATAACAAAGAATGGGGAATAAGTAAACAGCTGCCTACCCTCACTTGGAAGTCCCTGGAAATGGCTTCCATTGATAGAGTGTCTCTGTGTTTCAAAGTATTTGGCCCTCATTCAAGGCCAGTCACAGCGGCCATGGAGTCATTGTGTTGAGATGAAGGTAAATCCAGGCAGTTTCTATTTTTAGATGCAATTGTGTTTCTGGAAAAGGCTGCACATAATAGGAAATCCTGAGTGTGAAGACCGTTTCCTGCCAGTTGAAGCATTGTTGTCTTTGGCAGTTCTGACAATAGCAGAAGCCTTCTAGTAAGTGCACAAAGGTGTAGGGGCAGGGTGAGGAAGGAACCTGGCGTGTTGGGCAGATGAGGAACAGTTGAGTGTGGAGGAGTTGGGGAAAGTGGGAATTGCCGGAGAAGGTGATTTAAAACTCTAAGCAAAAGCAAGTAAGGTACAGAATCCTGTCAGAGGATAGAAAAAAAAA
>CM052898.1:91695238-91713059 GCA_028534135.1 Potos flavus | reverse complement strand
GGGGGGGGGGGGGGGGAGGCCATTTGCTCATCAGAGGCAAGGTGGAAGTTATTGCCATAATGGCAAGCAAGGCGGAGAGACAACCCTCCAGATGCCTTTGTTAATGACTGCTAGACCATGGTGCACGTGCGGGTCAGGTAAGGGGAGTCGGTCCTTGAACTTCTTGGCCTACCTAACTGAAAAGATCAAGAGCAAATGGCCAAAGGCTGGTGTCAGTTGCCACAATGAAGAATGGTGGCCCTTACCCAGTTTCTAGGTGTCAGCCGTCAGAGCCAGAGCACATGAAGGACCCTGCCACGTGCTATTATTAAATATACTTCGTAGCTCTTCCCCTAACCCTTCCGTAAAGGTTCCCGTAGCTGTTTACCCCAGGGAAGAATAGATCTCTTCAGGATCTGATCTGGAAACTGGTAACAAGGGACCCCAAATACCACCATGGCCCCTGTTCGAGTGGACCACGATGGAACCCTGAGATAAATGGCTCAAGTCAGTCTCAAAATTGGTCCAGTGGACTCACGTGCACCATTCTTTCCTCCACTCCACTTATTCCTGGGGCCAGGTTCCTGGGCCTGGCAACAAAAACAAGCTGAGACCCAGCCAAAAGACACAAGAACAACCCACACCGAGCAATCACACACACAGACAACAGAAAACAGTTGGCAAGTCTTGTCTTCTGAAACAAAGGGGAGGCCTTCCTTATATAGAGAAAGTGCCCATTCAGGTTCCGGCTCGGGGTCCGTCAGATATGCCAATAAGGGAAAGAGAAGTAGTGCTTCATCCTGATTGGTTGGAAAGACCTTGTCCTGATTGGTTGGAAGAGCCTAACCCTGATTGGTCAATATGGGCAGCAACTCAGGCAGCTCATTGGTGCTTTTTGGAGCCGGGTCTTATTTTAAATACGGCTTGTGAGGGGGCGACTCCTGGGCGCGTCCTGGTTCTGTTCCTTGAGTGAGGCCGTCCAACCATAACGACCAATAGAAGGTACCCTGGCTGCAGAATATTTTTCACTTGGGGCTGGTTTCCAGGGTCCGTCTCACAATGGTATGCTGGTAGGCCAGCTCTCTGTGCGGAAGGAGAAAAACGGGGGAGCGGCGGGGAAGTGGCTTGAGGGGGGAGGAGAAGAAAAAACTCCGAATATGTGGCATTTGCTGGTTTTTAGTTTGGACGTAATTCCGCTATGGCCAGTTTCAAGCCACTAACATGAGGGGACAAGATGTTTCAGTTCTTCAGTGTATAAGCAGGATGGATATATAGAACAGCTGTCAGAACTCACATGGGAGACGTTAGAACTCGGGCCAGGTCCCGTGAATGATCCCTTCCTTCCCTTAGCAGGGATATTACTCACTTTCCAAGCCTTACTAAGACTAGACCATAATTACTGATAGAGCTGCAAATAGGAGATGGCAGGAGCAAATCTCGAGACTAGCAAACACTGCCTAGCAAGGTATCTGGCTGAGGGGAGGTCTTTGTCTAATCTCGAAGTGATAGGTGGCTGCTCTGTTAGCGAGTGGGAGGGGGCTACTGTTGACAGCCTAGAGGTTCTAGGGCACAGCACCCCAGATGTCCCATCTCGGGGTCCCACTCTTATCAGGGCCCTCACTTCCCCATAGGAGACATGCCAAAGCTGTGACTTCAGTTTCTTGTTACTGCAATAGCCTGAAAATCCGGTTCTAGACCTGGTTTTCTTTATGACTGGCCCTCCAGCTGCAGTAGATGAGGGTTTTTAAAATGCCGCCTGCAAAGCCTTCAGGCTTTATTTATTTATTTGAGAGAGAGAGAGAGAGGAGGGGCAGAAGGAGAGAGAAGCTTTTAGCAGACTCCTCACTGAGCAGACTCCTCATCAGAGCCTGATCTGGGGCTCTATCTCACGATCCTGAGATCATGACCTGAGCCAAACCAACAGTCAGATACTTAACGGACTGAGCCACCGAGGCTCTCCAAAGCCTTTTGGCTTTCATGCTGTGTTCCAGGTTGACTGTTGGCTGATCTGAGCCTGTCTTCTTCAACAATTAATCAGCTCTATAATCTTTTGCCACTGAATCTCTGGCGTGCCAGTACCAAAGCTATTGCATAAACTGATGGATCTCCTTCCAGCAGACTCCATTTCAGCACTGCAAATGAGTCTTACCAAACTTCTTCACAAGCTAAAGGGAGAATCTTCCAGAATTTTTCAAAGCCCCACATAAAACTAACAATGGGGTCTTGTTATCATCGGGCTGCTTAATGATCTGATTCCACAATTCCATTCCAAGGTTAATTTCCAGTACTAACTATCCTAGGTTGCGTTTTCCTCAATCAGACTCAGACACAAGGATTTGGGTGCAAGTAGTGGATTTGTGAGGGGCTTCCCGGAAGCACTGGTAGAGACAGGGAAGGGCAGGAAGCCAATAAGGGTGTATAATGAAGTAAGAGCCCTCTGGGAGACACTGGGACTTAATCCCACTGGGAAACACTCTGGAACATTCCTCAGTTACCCAGTGCCTGAGGGATGAGAAAGTTGACATATTTATCCACACCTCCTCTGACCTTGCCTGGGGGCTGCATCTGGAGCATTGACTCACTGACGTCCCAAAACAGCCTTCAGCAAAGAAAAATCAGGTGTTTACAAAAACAGCTGTTGGTATTTCGAGGTGAGCGCCAAGGAGATACTGGCTGGGCCTGTCAGCCTCTCCTACAAACTTGTATCAGAACTGAGCTAAGGGTTATCCCCACTATGGTAGCAGTAGCAATACCAAAACGATATGACCCAGCCCAAATGGGGATGGTGCTTGGAAACTCTTGGGGAAAGAGAGACATGGTAGAGTCTGGGTAATCTCGAAGCTGGAGCCACTGGGTAGATAACACTATGGTCAGGAGCTCCAGTTAAAGAGCTAGAACCCTGCCCTGCTGTGTAGGGTGAGTCACCACGCCAGTTCCCACTTGAGCCTCTCCACTGGGATGCCAGGAGATGTAATCCATGGATGGATTCGTCTGATAGACGAACTGCTGCAGATTACCATTACCACTGGGCCCTCCAGGTAACAATGCCTTGTCCAGTTAGGAAAACCCCTTAAAAGAGTGACGCCGTGGGTCAGAATTTCCAGGCACAAATTGTAGGAAAGTATTTTGGAAAAAAAAAAAAAATACGGCTTTTGAAAGGGCCAAATTATATTGAAAATAATAACAGCATCTAGCTGCATTGGTATGGGGTTTTCAGAGCATGTTCACGTGTTCAGCTGACCCTCACAACGAGGCAATAAAAAAGGGTTTTTTTGTCCTCATTTCACAGATGAAGAAAACTTGAGACTCAATGAGGTTAAGTGACTATTGCTGTTACAGGATTTCTTTAATGCCTGAGGTTTTTGTTCACGCTGCTTTGAAGAATGAAGAGGTAGACTAGACAGAGTGGTGGGCAGCAAAGTTTACTGAGCGATAGCACAAAGCTCCTGAGGAGGGAGAGGATTCGAGAGGGCTGCCACCAGAGTTTCTAAGTCTAGGGGGTTTTATGGGCTTGTTGGCAGGCTGTTTTAATCTGATTAACCCTCCCCGTGCCTGTCATCCATTCAGGTTTTTGTCATCTACCTGTTGCATGGGAAAGGGTGGAAGGCTCCTTCCAGCGTGGTATAAAATCCTTTTAAGTGTGGTTCTCTCTGGGACGCCTGGGTGGCTCCGTTGGTTAAGCGGCTGCCTTCAGCTCAGGTCGTGATCCCAGGGTCCTGGAATCGAGTCCTGCTTCGGGCTCCTTGATTGGCGGGGAGCCTGCTGCCTGCCAGTCTGCCTGCTTGTGCTCTCTCTCTCTCTGACAAATAAAATCCTTAAAAAAAAAAGGTTCCCTCTTAGGGTGGGGGATCCCTTGTCCCTGTTTGCCTTTCTTCCAGCTATCCTGCATTATATTATATTTTGAAGGTCACAAAGCTGCGTCGTGTTGGAGAGGCTCAAGCTCAACTCTGATTCTGTGCTGTTCAGTGCTTGCTCCTAGGCCAGCGTTTCCTATAAACTGTCTCCCTTTAGCTGTAAAAGCCTCGGTAGCAGGGTCGTATCTGGTCACTTTTGGCGTTCCCAGTCTGGTATATTTTGATTGCTTAATATCTGTAGGTACAGCAAATGAACTTTTTAAAAAATTTTATTTGAGAGAGAAAGTGAGGGAGAATGAGCGGGGTGAGGGGCAGAGAGAGAAGCACACTCCCCGCCCAGCAGTGAGTCCGATTTGGGACTTGATCACCGTCATGAGCCGAGCTGAAGGCAGATGCTTAACTGACTGAGCAACCCAGGTACCCAGTAAATGAATTTTAAAATCCCCCTCCCAAGACCTGTAGAGATGCAGAAGCCTTTGTCACTCCTTTTTCTCCTCCCAGCTACATTTGCAGGCAACACACACACACTTCTCTCACACATACCCTCCCACTCTCTGACACACACACGAACTTCAACCCTGAAGACTTTGCTTTTCCCCCCAGGTTTATTCATGGATAATTGGCATACTAAACTGTAAAATATTTGGTATGTGTATACATTGTGAAAACATTCCCTCCATCTAGTTAATGAACACATCCATCACCTCACATTTATATATATTTATCTTCATGTGAGAATATTTAAGTCCTACTCTCAGCAAAAAAAAATTTTAAACACTTATTTGACACAGAGAGAGAGCACAAGCAGGGGGAGAAGGAGAAGCAGGCCCACCCCCACCGCTGAGCTAGGAGCCCAAAGCGAGGCTCCATCCCAGGACCCCAGAATCATGACCTGAGCTGAAGGCAGATGCTTAACCAACTGAGCCGCCCAGGTGCCCCTACTCTCAGCAAATTGAATTAAACACACAGTTCAGGTGTGTTTTGATAGAACACAATTCAGATGTGTTCTTTTGATACCTCTTGGAAACCCTCACACATCGAAGAACCTGAGAAATCATGAGGGGGTCAGAAGAGCTCTCACATTTATTAGGAGACCCAAACTGCTCTCTGGGAATGTCTTTAGAGTTAGAAGGTAGAATCTTGACTGACTCCTGACAACGTGCAGAATTGTTCAGCTACCTGGGGTGGGGGTGGGTTGGAACTGCCCTCCCAGGGTCAAGGCCTCTCTGGAAGAGGCTGGCAGCTCAGTGGGTATGCAGTGACCCTCTAGAGCCACAAGAGGGAGCCGGTGGTGCAGGGAGTTGGGCTTAAAAGAACAACCCGCAGCAGAAATGAACCCCCAGAGGCTGGACTGAACCCACAAAAGGAATCTGGACAGAAAGCCAAAGTGAGAGAAGGGGGAGGCCTAGTGGGGAGCAGAACAGAGAGAACGTGAGAGAAAACAACTGTAGAGCTAGAGGGGGAGAGTGTCAAAATTTTAATCATGTTTTATATAAAGAATAAATCGCTGGGGGACTTTCATCTTTTACTTTGCACTATTCTGATTTTTTCTCCAAAGAAGCATACATTATTTTCTAAATTAACAGTGCATAAAGAAACATGTTTAAATGGGAAACAGAACAAGCAGTGAGCAAAATGATGGAAAAATCCCAAAGTTGCTCTGGAGTTCTAGGAAACATCAATGTCATTCTTGGATTTTTGTTTTGTTATGAGGCACTACCCCTCCACTTCCACATCTGTACTCATCTCCATGGTCTTTTTTTCCTTCATTCATTCTCTTATGAATTGTAATTGCTTTCTGAAACACTACCTTTAGCCTGATATTAATAGAAATAAATTAATACCAGATAGTGTCAGTGTTTTGCAATGGTTCTTAACTGAAGCTGTTATCATTTCCACTTTTTTATGAAGATAATACTCCAAATGATCAGTACTATTTAATTGTTAGAAATTCATTAGAGGGGTGCCTGGGTGGCTCAGTAGGTTAAAGCCTCTGCCTTCGGCTCAGGTCCTGATCTCAGGGTCCTGGGATCAAGCCCCTCATCGGGCTCTGCTCAGCAGGGAGCCTGCTCCCCCCACCCCTCCCCCACCCCCGCCTGCCTCTCTGCCTACTTGTGATCTCTCTGTCAAATAAATAAATAAAATCTTTAAAAAAGAAATTCATTAGAAACAATAGTAAAGCTATTTCAGTTGCCTCTTGGAAGCTTCTATTTAGAGAATTTATTTTGCATATCTTAAGAGGCATAGCCATAAAGCAGTGACAATGATTTTTAATTAAACATCTTAGACCTTTTATATCTAATTGACACTCTTCCTGCAAACCACAGGAACCAGTATGATTATTGCAGGCATCAAAGCATTTGGCTTAGGAAATTGTCCTTGGAGTCCATTTAGGGAAAAGTTTTTAAAAATTGACTTATGTCCTGCCTCTTTGGGACTCCAAATGTTATTAGCCATCTTACAAAGTGTTTTATGCATATGAATTTAGCCTCCGGTGGCTCAAAGCTTTTTTGGAAATTAATCCACCTCCAGAGGATAAAGACTTACCATCTCCATAAGGGGCTACCATTCCAGAACAAGGAGGGAGGAATAAACAGAATCCAGCCTTGGTGTTGGGATTATAGCTCTGTGATGTGAGAGGAGGTTGGAAGCTCTAGTTGTCTTTGTGGCATGCTCTCTCAGCCTCTCCCTGGTTCTTACACAGCTGAGAGAAGCCTGGGGGGAGAGGGCAGCCTCTACTCACCCTCCACTCCTCTGAAGGTGGGTCTGAGCTGGTATGGGCCCTGGAGAAGTGCGCTCCTACTGTCCAGTGCTTCCCAACCATCTGTATATCACAAATGCAGAAAGAGGGCTACTTTTTTGTATAAAAAGCTAGAACTAAAGGGGATCTACAGGCATCACCTTATATTGCATAAGTATTGAATGTGTATGAAACTTTCAAATAAAATCTTTTAACACTTTTAATGAGAAGCTTGAGTTTGCTTTCATCAACAGAATTTTTTAACTGGATTTTGATGCTTAAAATGGCTCCTTGCAACAGTTCATCAAGACGTTTTAGTAATAACCTCTTCAGGGTTTTGACAGTCACCGTCAATGATTTTGTTTGCTATAGAAGGTGATAAAATTCTTAAGACCGGCTTTACAGCCATTCAAAAATTTACAACATTGGAAATTATAACAAAAGAGAACCCAACTGCTCTTCGTCATCTTCATTGGGAAAGGGAATGTTGGCATTTCCATTAGATTATTAATTCAATGGAAGGTTTTCAGAGCAAATATTTCATTCTCAGGGGCACATGTGTCATTAGGGGGCTCACCTTGCTGCAAATGGCCCGAAGTATCCCAGGGATATGAAGACATATTAGGGACCTATGAAGCGTAGAAGCTGGGATTTTTTGTCTCCTTATTCTCCTCCACTGGCCACCCCTTGAGCTTCATTCTTGCTTCTTGGCTCCCTCATCTGGGCAGGCCCTGCCACTCTCTGCCGGGGATGCAGCTGCCTAGGGGAGAGGCCGCCTCCTTCACTGCCTTCAGCTCAACTGTGCACAGCGACCAATACAGATATCATGAGTGATGCTCCAGCCTCTCCAGCCTGGAGGCCTAAGAAAATCAGGGTCTAGGGCACGCTAACAACCCATCCAGAGCCCCCCACTACAAACCACTGTGGGGGAACTCTCTTCTACATTGAACTCGAGGAATCGTCACTCACCTGCTTAGCCAGCTCCTCAGGGAGAAGAGCAGAAGGAAATCTCAGGTCATGGCTCTGTCAGTATCAGAGTGCCCTCAGCTGGCTCCGCACCCAGGGCCGAGCTCTCTTGGAGCTCACCAGGTAGCGACAGCCACAGGAAGAAGTTCTGGGGTTCCTGTCTTTGGTATCTGTTACTGTTGAGGTATGACCAGCAACTTCTTGGCTCTTCAAAGTGGAGTATCTAAGAATTGTTCCCAATGTGGTTGGAATAATTGTGTCATTAGAGTAAATGTACAGTCACTCTAGGTGACTATTTTGAAAGGAATGACACCCATTTGGATATTAAACTGCTCATGTTAGAATAACTTGCCTCTTCCTATCCTAATACTAGTGTCTTTCATCCATAGATCAAGAATTCTGCATTTCTGAAGCGCCATTCTAATGCTTGGGTGAGTCGGCCTTTTCTAATATTAATCAGTTGTTGCTTTGTATCTCTCATATGTTTGTAGCCCTCAGTAAATAACAAATTACCCCACAATTTAGCAGCTTAAGATAGCAAACAATTACTACTTCATGGTTTCTTTGGGTCAGAAATCAAGCCGGAGGGAGAGGGGCTAGCTGTGTGCCTCTGGCTTTAGAATTTCCTCTAAAATTTTAGGTTTTGCAAATTCCAGGTGAGTTTATTGAAGCTTAAGTTTTCCTTTTCTTTCTTTTTCAATCCTGTGACCCTGGGGCCGTAAGCATTTTTAAGTTAGCCCAAGTGGTAATTCACATTGGCTATGGGGAGAGTTGCCACAAAAATTATACCTACCTCCAGAGGTGATTTTGAGGCTTCTGTAAGATAAATGTACATGAAAAACTCCCTTTCATGGCATGCAGTGTTCCTCAGTTCTACGAGACCCAAGACCTCCTTCTCATAACAGATATTTGTTTATAGCCAGGGACAAGCAGAGATCTAGGAGCACCCCCTCCCCCAACTCAGCTGGGTACACACCTTGTTTAATCCCCTCCCTTAGAGTATGGGCAGGACCAGGGGGTGATGGGCTGGGATGTCCCTCTCATGATTAGGTTATACTAATCCATTGACTGTGAGTTAATAAAGATTATCTCAAATGAACCTGATCTTTAGAAGAAAGTGAAATATTACATTCTCTCAAATAAACTCCCACACTGTTAGAGGGTCAGTGCAAGGAAGCACTTGGCAAGGACTTGCAGAAAGCTTCTAGACTCTAAGAGCAGCCCTGGCCCATGGCCTGTAACGGAACCAGGACCTCAGTCCTACAATCACAGGGAGCTGAAATTGCCAAAAACCAAGTGAACTTGGAACAGATCTTGTCCTAGTTGACCCTCCAGATGAGGACACAACTAGCAAATACCTCCCTTGGTTTCAGCTTTGTGAGGTCCTGACATAGGACCTCGACCCCTGCCTACAGAAACTGGAGAGAATAAATATGTTTTTAAACCACTAGATTTGTGGTAATTTGTAATACCACACTGGAAAAGTAATACCTTCTCCATCTTGAAGTAAAATTCGTAGATAACACAGTCTGCTTATAAAACAATAAAATTTCAGTGTAATGTCTTAAGTATGTTGTAAGGAGAAGTAAAAGGAAGGTTTTCTAAAAGGAGAATAATACATATATTTCAACAAGTGAGTGCCCAGTTCTAATCACTGAAGAAGACCTAAGAAAGAGCCAGATATTTACACCTGTGTATAGAACCACAGAGAATGTCATAGGTACAAATGCAGATTGACCACATTTTTCCCAAACAGTGAACAATCCCTGGTAGAATTTTGTACAAAACAGAGTACAATCTTCTGTCCATTTGTATGTTGTGGCATTCCCCAAAATGTCAGTGTATATTAAAACCTCACAAAAAGTATCTTGTAATTCAAGTTAGGTTTTATACACATATAACTGTAAACATGTCTCTTATTTACCCAACCATCCAGCGGGACGTTTATGTTATCCAGGATGCAGAAAAATTCTTGTCTGAGGGGCGCCTGGTTGGCTCAGTTGGTAAAACATCTGCCTTCAGCTCAGGTCATGATCCTAGGGTCTTGGGATCTAGTCCGACATCGGGCTCCTTGCTTACTGGGGGGCCTGCTGCTCCCTCTGCTTGTACTCTCTCTCTCTGACCAATAAAATCTTAAAAGAAAATTCTTGTTTGAGATGGGAGCCCATGGCCTGCCTAAAGACTGGGAAGCCCCTTCCCAGGTCATGGTGAAATACAAAGCTCCCCCACAAATTTCCGAAATGAGCCCCAGGGGAGAATGCTACTGGGGCTGCAGCGTGACATTCAAGTGCTATTATTTGCGGTGCTCACATCCCATGTCCTGCCAGATTGGTCTTTGGGGTTGTCACCCTGTGAAAAGGTACACTGTTAAACATTTAAAACACTTTGAGTATAGGGGGTTTTTTTTTGTTTGTTTGGCAAGGTGACAATATTGAAATTAAAAATACAAAAACCTTCCAGTGGTGATGACCAAGAATAAAACCACTGCAGAGTGTCCTGTCCACCACCACCACCCCCGCCCCCTCCTTGCTCAGTGCACAGCTTCCCAGCAGAGACGAGTGTGGAGGCCAAGCTGTGAGACCCAGTGGGGTGTGCCAGGGTTCTGGAAGCACAGGAAGCAAATGGAGCTGCCTGCCCACAGCTTTCTGTAGCTGCAAATGTTGTTGGTGACAAGGTCACTCTGGCTAGTTAATAGGATGCCTGCCTTGGTTTACGGGGATCACTGATGCCTATTTCTGCTGCCGCGAAGGGTGCCCCGGAGAAGTGCAGCGTGCTTCCTAGCTGAAAATCAAAAGACATCCTGAGAGAGCACCGTCACCTGAGAAGTGTGACTGCCCCCACTTGACACAGGCAAGCAGGGGGATCTTCCCCACCCCACCAGATGGGCCTGAGCGTGCAGAAGGAAGGTCCTTGGGTTCGGTCTGGGCCCAGTAAAACAGCACCAGTCAGATCCTTCTGTGAGAGACTCGGAAGGAGAAATGTTCACAAATCACCGGCTTCCAGCCTCAGAGCCCAGCCACGTGGGGAGGCTTTCCTCCAGGGACTCCCAGCTGCCCAGGGCCTCGGCAGCAAGACTGAGAATAGAAAAGCTCTCCAGCAAACGCACAGGCTCCCTCAGCGCCTCACGGCCTCAGAATCATGAGTTGGTTTTTAATGAGGTGTTAGAGAAAGCTCACTGCTTCCCCAGTACCGCCAGAGGGAATCCACCGTCAGGACGTGCTCTCCCCACAAGCAGGGAGTGCCTCTGTTGTTCTGTGAACCTGGGTGCTGGTTTTAGTGTGAGTGCCTGCCTCAGAGAATCTGAGGGCGAGTGCTATGTCAGCCCTTGGCTGTGGCGTGGACTTGTTTTGGAAAGTATGCGATATGTGTGCGTCCTGTGTTGGTTCCCATTCATCATGAGTCATCTCCTCTCTTGGATTTCCAGACCTGTTCTTTCGTAGTCTATCTACAAGGGAACATTTCTGCTTCAAGCCAGGAGTGGGAAGGGCCCTATTTTGCGAAATTGGTCCGACGCAGACGGATCTCATCACATCTTTTTGCTCGGACAGCAAAAAAGAGCACTTTCTCAACACCCCATCGGGCAGGACTTTCATTGCTGAGCAACATCTTTTCCCCAGCAGATGGGGAGAGCAAAAGGATCTCCACTCCATTCAGCACCACTGAGGAAAGAGCTACTTTCTAAAGGTGGACCTTGAAAAAGGAACCTGGAGTAAGACAGGAACGTTCAGCTTTAGGACCAGTACCATGGTCTGGAAATGCTTGGTTCTTTCCTCCCTCCTAGAGTCCCACCTTATACCCAGGGCCTTATACCCAAGGTATAAGGTCCTCAGTTACAAAGCATACATTTCTTACATTTCAGCATCTTTAAAATTAGACATGCCTTGTATCTCTTAACATTATGAATGATGCCCTGGGATCTGGTGAGAGCCCTATCTCTTACATTATGACATTGGGCAATATCTTTTTATCTCTCATAGTGCCTCAAATAATGGTATGTCTTATAATTAAGAATATCAATGGACTTATGAGATACAACACATAGGCAAGGCAGCTCCAGAGAAGAGAGAACCTTTCCTAAAATTCAGAGCAGTGGGAAATGCATTGCAAAGAAATCTTAGGTTGTACCTTTTGATTGGGTTATCAGATTAAAAATGGCATAAAAATAGTAAAATATTTCCAGAGTGTCAAAGGATGGTGTCTTAGCTCAGCTGCTGTAACACAGTGCTGTACACTGGGTGGCTTAAATAATAGGCATTTATTTCTCACAGTTCTGGAGGCTGTGAAGTCCAAGATCAAGGTACTGGCAGATTTGGTTCTTGGTGAGGGCCCTCTTCCTGGCCACCACCTTCTTCTGTGTCCTCACAGAGCAGGGGGGTGGGGGAAGGGGTGGGAGAGAACAAGAGACTCTGGTCTCTTCTTATAAGGGCATTAATCCTTTCATGAGGACCCCACCCTCATGAGCTTATCTAAACCTACTTAATTCCCATCCTAGCCTGTTCCAGCTGCTATAACAAAAATCCCATAAACTGAGTGGCTTATAAACAACAGAAATTTATTTCTCACAGTTCTGGAGGCTGGAAGACCGAGATCACGGTGCCAGCACAGTCAGGTTGTGGTCAGGGCCCTTTCTTGGGCTGCAGATGGCCCACTTATTATTATGTCCTCACATGGTATAAGGAGGAAGGGAGCTCTCTCAGACCTCTTCTATAAGGACACAAATCCCATTTATGAGGGCTCTGCCCTTGTCACCTAATTACCTCCCAAAGGCCCTACTTCCTAACACCATTACCTTGGGGGTTAGGATTTCAACATATGAAGTTGGGGAACACAGAGACATTCAGACCTTAGCACCTCCCAAAGTCTTCATCTGCGAATATCGTCAAATTGGGGGTTAGGACTTCAACATATGAATGGAGGTGGGAGTGGGGTGGGTACAATGTAGTCCATAGCAGATATCATCCCCAGTGAGGTGTGACCATTTGGATGACAGTTTTCCTAAGTCATTTCTGGTTGAACATCATAGCACATACAATGTAGTGTTTAATTTCTGTGTCTAACTGATGGTTATTTTTGATGTGCCACAAAACACCCAACTTGGCCCTTTTCTGGTCAATGATTTTTTTTTTTTTTTTTTTTTTGGGTCACTGATTTTCTATCAGTAATTTTAACAAAGGTATCATAGAGTTGTTTACCTAGTTACTTATAGTTTATTCAAAGTAAGGAGGGCAACTTATATCCTTCGGAGAAAAGGTCAAAAGGAAAACAATTCCCACCGAATGAAATCAGCAACGTGGAATTTTAAAAAATTCATTTGGATTCATTTGGGTTTAAAGAATCAATGACCTATGTATAAGATGAGGAAGAAGGTGATCAGACCATTCTTTGTTGATGAAAGTTATTCAATAAAAGGTTTGATGTGAAGCAGGAGTGTAACAGAGTCATGAAAATAAGTAGCAAAGAATTGCATTCTAGAAAGTGTTCTGACCTTAAAATATAATGGTTCTACTGGACTCTGGACACATTCATATAAAGCAAAGTTTCTCAACCTCAACACTACTGACATTTTAGACTAGGTCATGCTTTGTTGTGAGGCCTGTCCTGTGTGTTGTAGGATATTCAGTAGGATATGTATACTACATATCTGTCTATATAGATAGAGAGGAGTGGGGGAGAATGCACAAATATGGCAATATGCTAACAATTGTTTAAAACTAGGCAGAATGTGTATGGTTGTTTTTATCCCAGTTTGTCTTTTCCATATGTGTGAAAATGTTGAGGGAATAAATGGTTTGGGAGAAAAATTGGTCTCATCGTTCAAATGGAGACCAGGTAATTTTGTTATTTATTTTTAGAGCCAAAAAAGATTGACCTTTTCTCCAAGGAGAGCCCAAATAACTTTACTTACTTCTTCAGCCTCTTCTCATTTCTGGAGGCACTTGGAGTTAACCATTGAGAGTTACAAACTGTCCATAATAATGTAACTTGGAAGTATTTTTAAATACTTTGGGGGCTGGTGTGTAGTTATACAAACTGTGCCTCACACAAGGGGGCGTCACTCACACAGGCCTTCATGAAGAGCCCCCACCCTGAAGTTGTGTGGGCAGGATGGCCAGTTTATGCTGGTTTGCCCCAGATGGTTCCAGTAGGCACCGAAAACCCCTCCTTGGTGGCCAGTCACTCTGTGTGCGGTGCAGAAGGCCTGGCGGTGTTTCACAGTGTTGGACAATGAGGAGGAGGGCAGTGTAAATCCTTGACACTTCTTAGCTGGCAATAAGATGTTGTTCTGTTAGTAGATGGTTCAGGCTCCGTGCATGAGCCCACTAAGGTGCCTTCCAACCACAAAGTCTAGTCCAAATGGGTGGCGTCAATGTCAGGGACACTCTTTAGAAACTATGACATAGACCCAACGGCTTTGAAATAGGCAGAACAAAAGGCCAACAT
The DNA here is from genome assembly GCA_028534135.1 of Potos flavus. Taxonomy (NCBI): domain Eukaryota; kingdom Metazoa; phylum Chordata; class Mammalia; order Carnivora; family Procyonidae; genus Potos; species Potos flavus. The sequence goes on along the minus strand of CM052898.1, from coordinate 91,699,079 downwards.
CACCAGCCCAACATGTGAAACTTATTTTTGACATGGTTGCCTTTCCATGTTATTTCCCCTCCTAGTGTTTATAAACCATGTCATTCTTCCCTTATCCTCTGCCTTCTCCACTCTTTGTAATCATGTAATTACTACTTTGCCAAGGAGAAAATTGAGACCTGGAGAAATTAAGCAATTTGCCCAAGGCCCCAGACCTTGAAAGGGGAGACACAGGACTTGAGACCAGGGTCCCCTGAATCCAGAGTTCCTGCTCCTAATCACTTCGTTCCTGCTGTAGACTGTCTCTGTCCCCCTAAAATTCATATGTTGAAATCCTAACCCACAATATAATGGGAAGTGGGGCCTTTGGGAGGTAGTTAGACATGGGGTTGGAGCCCTCATAGAGAGAATCCATGCCCTTATTTAAGAGGCCCCCCCAGAGCTAGCTTGCTCTCTCTCCACCATGTGTGGATACAGCAAGAAGTAGACTGTCTGCAACCCGAAATAGGGCTCTCACCAGATCCCAAACGTGCTGGCACCCTGATCTCAGACTTTCAGCCCCCAGAATCATAATAAATTTCTGTTGTTTATAAGCCATCCAGTGTATGGTAATTTGTTATGGCAACCCGAACAGACCAAGATAATTCCCTTCCAGCTCATCATGTGTTCATGAGCAGTGAATTCACCTCACTGGTTCTGCCTTCTCAGGAGAAGTTTGCTTTTTTACAGGAATTTATAAACACAGAAACCCCCGCAGGACCCTGAGAACACACGGGTAGTGGTAGCATTTCTGACAGCACAGAGTCATGGAATGTTCTGTGCCTATCAGATGGGCATCCAACCCACGACTGGGGGCTCACAGTCTCCTAATCTTTAGTGTTGAGAGCCACACTTTGGAAAGAGGTAGACCAGGGTTCAATACCTGGTTCTGCCTCACAACCTGTGACGTTCGACAAGACATTTAAACCTCTCTAAGCCATGGCATCCTCATCTGTAATATGGGGATAATAATAGCCATAGCCACTACATCATAAAGTTACTGTGAGTTTAAACCAGTTAGTTCACGTGAAGTACTGAGAGCAGTGCCTGGCTCATTGTGAGGGAATCTTAAAAACACTCTAAGATGCCTACAATATTGAGGGAAAATCATGTGTTCCATTTTCCCCCATGAGATAAACCAACACATTTAATGTACTTCGGTGGAGCCAAGTCACACTTGATTCAAACTGAGAATAGAGTCTTATTTTTAACATTTAAATAAAAAAAAAATTAGGTTTTTAAAATTGTCTTTATTCAAGTCTTTTCAAGGAATGTAAGGGTAATCAAATACAATCCTTAATGGTCTTTCTAGGATACCCTTGTCTCTTCTTTCTGTTTTAATAAACCTCAGTCTTCCCAGCCTCTCAGCTAGCTCACCCCCAAACTCTCCTCCTCATCCCCAATTTAGCAGCTCTCTAGGACACTGCTTTTGACAAGTCCTTTCCACCTCCTCCTCTGCCCACCCTTCCCCCATTGCCCACCCTTCCCCTACTTTCTTCTCCCCATTACCCTTCCCCACTGTTCTCCTCCCTTCTCAGTTTTACTCAACTCCATCCTTCACTGTCCGTCCTCTGATTTTACAGCACAAGTGTCTTGGAATTATATATATTTCTGGGAAACACACTGAAGTATGTGGGAGTGAAATAACGTGACGTTTGAGATTTGTTTTAAAATACTTCAGAAAAGAAAGAAATGCAATAAATGTGGCAAAATTTTGACAATTGTTAAATCTGGGTGATGGGAATGGGGTGTTTTTGTTTTTAATTATGCTCTCTTTTGTGGAGGTTAGAAATCTTTCACAATTAAACAAATAGGAAGTCTTAGACCAATGTGGCAGAAAGACCCACCACAAAATGGAAGGAGAGAGGGGGAGAAGTGGGAGGGAAGCTGTTGAGTCAGGCCTCATGGGGGGTAGGCAAGAACCAGGAACTAGAGGCTATTAGGAGCCCAGGCCACCACTCTGGGAGGGGTCTCCTTCTGGGGCTACATGGTTTCTAGTCTTTCTTCATTCAGCATAATTACCTCCTACTTTTTCTTTCCCGTCTGGTGCTTTGTATCTCTATGCATAAGGTAGAACACGGCCACTGCCTAGGTCCCAAGTTCTTATATCCTTGGCTCAAGGCAACTGGTGGAGGCTGCAGGGCTTTCCCTAAATTCTGACTTCCCAGTTGCCAGGAGAGAGAATCTGAGTATCTCTCTTTGGTCAGGGATTACTCGCGGCCCAATTATCTGTGGTACAAACACGTTCCCTAGGTGCGCGCGCGTGTGTGTTAGTTTGTTGGGGTAAGGGGAGTAATTCTCAAAGGAGTGCTCTTCAGCCAGAATGGGGGCTTTCTCCCATAAAGTAACCCCAATACCGTAAAGTGAACTCAGTTTATAAAAATGATCAGACAGTTCCAATTTTTTTAAATTCTGAAATATAAAATTGAGGCCTTGCCAGACCCCGAAATGCCATCTGAATCACCACCTCAAAGGAAGGGTAGGTTAGAGCCTCTGTCATTCGTAAGTGCTTTCTGTATCCTTCTGAGTCTTTCCAAAAATCTGTCATTTATGTCTGAGCTGGGCGGGGATGCCCATCTCCCCAGAATATCCTATGCTTGGGCCTGCCAAATAAATAAGGGTTTACTGTCTTCCCTGGAGTCTAGAATGGTTTTGGTCAAATAGGCTCCACATTTCCATGAGTTTTAAGATGCTGAATATCAGCCAGCTCCACCCCACCAAGTGTAATTGTTGACAGCTGTGTCTTGAAAAGACTTTCTTTTGTTGCTCATCCTGCTGAGTGAGCCGAATTGCTTCATTAACATTTAAGCCATGTTACACGTTCAAGTGCTTGTGAGGTATTTGGATTTCAGATGAGGTTTAAAAAAAAAAAAAAAAAAAATTCTTGTTCCAAACATGACAAGCCTCCATTTTTTTGTAATGAGTTTTTGTGTATATGGGTGCGCTGAAAGCGAATTTGCATCTTTGTGCATTTGTCATGCAAAGATGTACAGAAATGATTGGTATGGGTTGACCCAGTTATTAAGGCCTTTTATATTTTGTGAAGAGCAAATTTCAAACCATTCCCCAGAGTAGTTGAGGAGGCTGGTGCTTCACTGCCTGAGAAGACAGGGTCAGTTTCAAAGGGTGCTCAGTGGGGGAGGGGAGTTGGTCCCCAACTAAAAAAAATCATAGGCTTCCATAAGCCATCCCGAAAAATGTCCAAATGAATTTAAGCAAAAACCAGTGAACTTGCTCTGAAAGTTCGGCTCCCATCACCTACCCTTCCAAAGAGATTTATGCTCTAAGCCATTTCTCTCTAGGAATTCAGGAGCTCTAACAGCAGGCAGCTTCTTCCCTGCTTGAGGCTCTAGAACAAAAAGAATCCTTGGGGCATTCCCTCAGTGCTTCTCTACTACCCATTCTTCTCTGCTAACTCCGGTTATGATGAGGGTGACAATGTACTGTGCTAAAATACCTTCTCAGACTCCCTTGGCAGCAGGAGATGCCCCCTGTGATCCAAATATTGCCAGTGAAATGCATGGGAAAGTCACTGAATGAAACCTCCAGAAAAGCCTTGGGGAAGAAACAGATTTGCCTGGCAGTCTCCTAGGCCTTTGTCCCCTCACTGCTCTGCCCTTACCTCTTTTTACTGTCTTGAACGCTGCTGCAGTGGTTGGAGAGACTATAGTTCTCCTGGAGGGAGCAGGAGGGTAGAAGGAGCCCAGCCCTGGAGGGCAGCCTGGAGAAGTCATCCCATTCCAAGACGCCTGGCTCTGGACTTCTGTTATCTCTTCAAGCCACTAAACGGGGTTTTCTCTTATTGGCAGCCAGACATATTTTT
>CM052898.1:91630029-91694738 GCA_028534135.1 Potos flavus | reverse complement strand
TTTTTTTTTACTCAGCACGATTCCATTGAAATCCTTTTTGGTGAAATGTCTGTTCATGTCTTTTGCTCATTTCTTAATGGGATTTTTTTTTTTTTTTTTAATTTTGCTTTACCTTTGAGTTTTTTAAATATATATGTATTCCAGATATGTCTTTTGTCAGAGATGTGGTTTGCAAATATTTTCTCCCAGTCTATATCTAGTCCATTCATTTTCTTAGCAGAGTCACAGAGCAAAATTCATAATTTCCATGAAGTTCAATTGACCAATTTTTTTCTTTGATGGATTATGCTTTTGGTATCATGTCTAAAACCTCTTGATCTAACCCTAGATCCTGAGGATGTTCTTTGTTTTCTTCTAAATGTTTTACGGTTTTATATTTAAATCTATGATCTATTTTGAGATAATCTTTATAGATGGTATGAGGGTTTAGGTTAAAGTTCATTATTTTTGTGTGTTCAACTGTTCCAGCATCACTTATTGAAAAGAATATCCTTCCTCCCTTGAAATGCTTTTGCAACTTTTTTGGAAGTCAGTTGGCTATACTTGTGTACAGGCTCTATTTCTGAGTTATCTTTTCTCTTCCATTGATCTGTGTATATCCTTTGCCAATTCCACACCATCTTGATAGCTGTAGCTATGTATTGTCTAAACATTAAGTAGAGGGATTTAGTCTACTTTATTCTTCTTTTTCAAAATTGTTTTAGTTATTCCAGTTCCTTTGCCTCTCCATATAAATTTTAGAGTAAGTATGCCCATATCTACAAAAATTCTTGTTGGGATTTTGATAGGAATGGGACTAAACCTGTAGTTCAATTTGGGGAGAACTGACATCTTTATCATGTTGAGCCTTTCAATCTGTGAACATAGTACATTCCTCTACTTTTTTAAAGTCTTTAATTTCTTTCATAAACATTTTGTATTTCAGCATACAAGTCCAGTACATGGTTTTTAGAGTCATGCCTAATTATTTTACTTTTTTTCAGTGATTACATACTGTTTTTAATTTTGCTTTCCGTATAATCATTGAAGTATATAGATATACAATTGATTTTTGCATGTGATCTTGCATTCCACTAACTTGATCAACTCACTTATTCTAGAAGTAGTTTTGTAGATCCCAAAATACAGATTTTATTTAATCTAAATTTAAATTGTGTGTGCTTTCACTTTCATTTTCATTATTATCAACATAGATATAAATCCAGAGAGTATACTAGATAGAAACATGGTCCCTGGTGTTACCAAGTATAAAATATTCCTTTACAAATATTACTAGCATTTAGATACAGAATCCTAAATTCTCAGAGGGCATAATAAAGATTTGCTCTATACTATAATGTATTTCTTAAATCTTAAACATAACCCTCAAAATATATAGACTTAACGGACGCCTGGGTGGCTCAGTTGGTTAAGCAGCTGCCTTCGGCTCAGGTCATGATCCCAGGGTCCTGAGATTGAGTCCCACATCGGGCTCCTTGCTCGGCGGGGAGCCTGTTTCTCCCTCTGCCTGCCTCTCTGCCTGTTTGTGCTCGCTCTCTCTGACAAATAAATAAATAAAGAAAATCTTTAAAATATATATATATATAGACTTAAAGCCAATTCTCCTTATTTTCTTGTTTTTTTTTCCATCTATGTGCATTAGCTATACATAGAAAGAAAAACCATGAAAATCCAGTTTTATTTCTAATAAAATAGTATTTCTATATCAAATAAAATTACTGATAATAAACTATTTTGCTCATTAGAATGGTAAATACTATACATGTCTTGTGGATTAGTCAGTGGGTGGGAAAAATAAGACTATACTATATATCTCATAAATAGATTTTCTTTAAGCACACCTCTAGCTAAGTGCTTTCTAACTAAGAGAAAAATACCCTGAATATTTTGCTCTAACATATGAATTAAGTAAGATTAGGGTAGATAATGGAAGGTAGTCTATTGAGATCTGCCTAGATCCTGAGACCTTAAAACCCAGGACCAGACAAGCTCAGTCTAGTTAAACCAGAACTGGACTTCTGGTATCCCACTCTGTGTGATTGTGGTAATACCTAAGTGGACCAAACATCATATTGGTGGTGAGGAAGAATTAATAATGTTTCTATTTAATATGCTATCCCTAATGTGAATTATTTATTTTAGCGCATTTCTTCAAACTTATATTTTCTATTGACATCCTTGTTTTTGTACTTAAATGAAGTTTTAGTATTTCTTTTTCTAAGCTTCTCTCCCCTTAAAATTAGTTAAATCAATTAGTTTTTAAAACCATACCTCTAAACTTCCAACATCTGGAAATGGGGAGCTAGATAAATGAGACCAAGCCACTCTCTGAGGAAAATGAGTGAAAAATGGAAAAAATTATATATAAATAGATATGTCTGAAAACATGAGAGCGCTTATAAGGTAAGAGTGGGAAGAAAATGAAAACCCATAAAGATGATGCTTATGCCTTGAAATTTTTGTTGATTTAGAAGAGACGGTTGAAATGCTAGGAGACCAATCAGTACTCTTGTTAGTTTTAGAGTCAGAGAGAAAAGAGTAAATGGTCTGCCAAGATCATTTGCTTTGGTGAGTCCCATTTTGGTCTGAGACACAAGAGCTATCCCCTGGAACTAAGAGCAAACCTAGAAAAAAGTCTCTCACGGACCTCTTACAGACCTCACACAAGTAATCCAATAATGCTAGGGACTCCAGATGCTTGGCAGAAGCAAGCCAAAGTGCTCTCTGGAGAAATATAATATCACCTTGGCTTCCAAATAATTTCAACAAACAATTTTTCGAATACTATGCCTGGCACACAAAGATAACTGACCACGCAAGAAGACAGAACAACATGAACTATAATCGGTAGAAATAATGACAATAGAAAACAACTTATGGAAACCGCAGATATTGGAGTTATTAGAAACAAGTATTAAAATAACTGCAGTCTACATTCAAGAAGGCAAAAGTCAAAACTGATTATCTGGTGAAAGAACCGAAAACTTATTGGATAGCCAATTAAAAAAAAATAGAAATTCTAGAACTGAAAAAAAAAAAAAATAGTGAAGTTAAGAATGCAGTGGATGGCCTGAATAGTTGATTATTCACAGCTGAAGAAAAATTAGTGAACTGGAAATAGTTTAGAAGAAAATATGCAGGATTAAGCACAGAGTTATAAAAGAACACAGGGAGAAGATCTCATTTAGAGTTAGGAAGAGAAAAGTGGGGCAAAAGCAATTGTTTGAAAGGAAAATGGCTGAGAATTTCCAAAACCGATGAAAGATATCAATCCACAGAATCAAGAATCCAAATTAATCTCAAGCAGGATAAATACATAAAAATACATACATACACATCTAGCCAAAAGCGAGCGAACGAGAGAGAGAGAATCTTAGGAAGATTACTGAGAATACTCAATCTGAATGAAGTCAAGTAAAGAGACTATATGTGAAAAATTAGTATAAAGAATAACAGATAAAATCCAAATATATCTGTCAAATACAGTAACTATAAATAGAATAAATCTTTGAGTTAAAAAAGATTGTTAAATTGCTTTAAAAAATAATGGGACTATCGATATCCAATCCAGCTTATAAGGAGCTTGGAAATCATTGCTCTATCCTAAAACAAGTAAAAAGTTGAACAAATTGAAAAATCAACTCTTCTTAGATTTGTCAAGAGAATTGAGGTAAGAAGGCAAAGCATTGCTCCCTAAATTAGAGAGACAGGCAAATACAGAGAATCACAATTTACTGAAGCCTAGAAACCCATGAGCAGAAACCTCCCTGAGAATGAGTAATGGGGTAGGAAAACCTAAACTGTAATTGACAAGTTGCTGGAGGCCCAGTGTGAATAAGTCTGAGAGTTAAAAACCCAGTCCTAGGGGGCCTCCACATTTTTGTGCGTTTTATGTCAAAATACAGCAGACTTCAAAGCAAGGAAAGTTATCAGCGATAAAAAGGGGCATTACATAATGAAAAAGGAGTCAGTTTTGAGCTTCAGGATGTCTCAGTAGAACTTCTAAAACTGAAAAGCAAAGGACAAAAGACTGATAAAAACAGAACAGAATATTTCCCAAAGCAAATACTTAGATATAAATCTAGCAAAATATATACAAGATACATATGAGGGAAACTACAAAACTTTGATAAATGAAATTAAAGAGGAACTAAATGAATGGAGAGGTGTTCCATATTTGTGGATATGAAGTCTCAATATTGTCAAGATGTCAGTTCTTTTCAACTTAATCTATAGATTCAGTACCATTCCAATCCAAATCCCGTCAAGTTATTTTGTATCGACAAAATGATTCTAAAGTTTACACAAAGAAGCAAAAGACTCCTAATAGCCAGCACAAGGATAAAGGATAAGAAGAAGAACAAAGTTGGAGGACTAATACTATTCAATATCAAGACCTGCTATAAAGATACAGTAGTCAAGACAAGGAGGTATTGGTGAAAGTAGACAAATAGATCAAGGGCACAGAACAGAGAGCCCAGAAATAGACCTCCACAAATATACTCAAGGGGTCTTTGACTAAGAAGCAAAGGCAATACAATGACGCAAATAATAGGTTTTTCAACAAATGATGCTGGAACAACTAGACATCTACAGGCGAAAAAGTAAATCTAGACACAGACCTTACACTCTTTACAAAAATTAACTCAAAATGGATTATAGACCTGAATGTAAACTGTAAAACTGTAAAACTTCTAGAAGATAACATAGGAGAAAATCTAGATGACCTTAGGTTTAATAATGACTTTTTAGATACAATACTAAAGTCATGATTCATGGTTGACCTAGGTTTAATTAAAATTGAAAATTTTTGCTCTGCCAAAGGTGTAGTCAAAAAAAAAAAAAAAAGACAAGTCATAGATGGGAAGAAAAAATATTTGATAAAGGGCTACAAAAGACTTATCTGATAAAGGGCTGTTATCTAAAATATACAAAGAACTCTTAAAACTTAACAATAAGAAAATGAACAATCATTTTAAAAATGGGTAAAAGACCCAAACAGATACCTCACCAAAAAAGCAATACAGATGGAAAAAAGTACATGAAGAGATGCTCAACATCATACGTCATTAGGAAACTGCAAATTAGAAAAAGAATGAAATGCCACTAGACACCTATTTGAGTGGCTGAAATCTGGAGTACTGACAACACTGAATGCCGTCAAGGATGTGGAGCAACAGGAACCCTGATTCATTGCTGGTGGGAATGCAAAATGGCACAGCCACTTTGGAAAACAATTTGGCAGTTTCTTACAAAACTAAACATACTCTTATTATAGAATCTAGCAATCACACTCCTTGTTATTTACCCAAAGGAACTGAAAACTTATGTCTACACAAAAACCTGCACAGGATGTTTATAGCAGCTTTATTCAAAATTGTCAAAACTTAGAAGCAACCAAAATGTCCTTCAGCCAAGCCATGAAAAGATAAATAGAGGAGATTTAAATGCATATTACTAAGTGAAGGAAGCCCATCTGAAAAGGTTGTATGATTCCAACTATCTGGCATTCTGGGAAAGGAAAAACTATGGTGATGGTAAAAGCATCAATCGTTCTTGGGGGTTAGGGTGGAGAGAGGGATGAACAGATGGAGCACAAGGATTTTTAGGGCACTGAAACTACTCTGTGTGATATTCTGGTGCTGGATATAGATACATGTCATTATACATTTGTCAGAATCCATGCAATGTACAACACCAAGAGTGAACATTAATGTACATTATGGACTTTGAGTTGTAATGATTTGTCCTATGTGTTCATTGGTTGTAACAAATGTGACACTTTGGTAAGTCATGTTGATAATGGGGGAAGCTACGCCCGTGTGGGGACAGAGCATGTATGAGAACTCTGTTTTCTGCTCAATTTTGCTGTGAAGCTAAAACTGCTCTAACAAAGTCTATTTAAAAAATTACAAAAGGCTAAAAAACCAAATACCTAGAAATAAGTCCAATAAAAGAAGTCCAAGATGTCTATATGGAAAATTACAAAGTATTATTGAGAGCCGCTAAATAAGACCTATATAAATAGCCACGTTTATTTACTGGATACTTGATGTTATAAAGATGTCGAGTCTCTTCCAGTAGCCTACAGATTTAATGCAATCCCGGGATTATAAATTTTATTCGGAAGGTACGAAGGTTTAAGAACAGCCAAGACACTTGAAGAACAAGGTGAGAGGACTAGCTCATCAGGATATGAAGGCATATTATAAACTTCCAGCAACTGGGCAAAATAGAACATTCCAAAACACACAGAAACAGACACCTGATTTAAGATCACTCTGTGATCGCACTGTTCTGCAGTGGGAAGAGGACGATCTTTCCAATAAGCAGATGTAGAATCGGAAATCCACATGGAAGAAAATAAAAAACATGAGTGCTACCTCCTACCAACAAAATTTCAGTTTCAGGAGAGTTCAGACTTCAATGCAGAAAGCAAAACTTTAATAAAGCTTTTGAAAAAAAAAATGAAAAAAAAAATAAAGCTTTTGAAAGATATATAGGACAATGTCTTCTTGTCCTCAAGATAGGGAAATGGTTTTAAAATAGGACACAGAAAATACAAGCCATAAAAGAAAGGATTTATATAAAAAGAAAGGATTTATACATTGAATTCCATTAGAGTGTTCATCCAGAGATGCCATGAAAAGAAAATGAAAAGGCATGAGACATATTTGATAAAGGCCTCTTAACCGGCATATGTAATGAAAAAGTAATTAAGAAATAATTAAGACTAAGATCATGGAAAAATGACCAATAGGTAATTCATAAAGGGGGAAATCTAAATAGCCAAGAAACTTATGGAAAGTGCTTGACTTCACTACTGTCTAGGAAAATGCAAATTAAAACACCGCAAAGTATCAGGACCATACCCATCAGGATGACAAGAATGAAAATGGCTGACAAAATCAAGTTTTGGAGACAACAAGGACTAAAAGGAACCCTCATATAGTGTCAGAGCATAAATTATTATACCCCACTTAGGAAAACAGTCTGCCGTTATATACTAAGGCTGAAGCTATGTGAACTCCATGACCCGTCAAGTGCAAAAACATATACAAAAGCTCTAAAAAGTCACCAATGTGCAGGACCCAGTGTATACGTCTCCCCAGAGTCCTCTGGATGTTGCCAAGGGCCCAGACCCTGATTTTATAACGGCAAATGAACCTATGCGTGGGGCTGGGGTCTGCCATTCCAGGAGGAGACATTTTATGCGTTGTCATGGACGAGCAAAAGCTTAAGATCACTGAGTCTGCCTTCCCAGACCAAGGTGAACCCCTCTTCTACTTTGTGCTGAAGTCCCCCAACCCAGCAGTTCCAGCTTTTTAGATAATCTTTCTTGACACAAGACAAGGTGTGTTTGTTCACCTGATAAATGACATTCAGGGTGCCTTGGGTCTTGTTCTGTGACAACACTAGATGGAGCTCCTTCTTTTCGTTCCCTCTCGGTTGGCGCGGGTGGCTCGGCAGCTGCCTGGGCTCAGCAGTTTCTCCGAACCCAGAGCCCTGGGGGCCCTGGCACCTCAGGCTTTACCAGGACGTCAGCTTCCGCCAACACAGACGTCTTTACTCTGGGGGTGGGTGGAGTGCATCTTCCCTCAGGACAGCTAAGGAGCTTAAGCGGTCTTTCCGGCGGCTTTATTCTTCTGCCTCTAGACCAGGGTGAGATCAAATCATTTCAAATACTGTGGATCACTGCTTTTTCCTTTGGGACCCGAGGAAGGCGGAATCCATGAACCCCTTCTTCAGCGGCAACCTCGATTTTATCCTTTTGAATAGCAAATCTCTCTCCATAGCAGACAAAGAGGGTTCAACGCGTGTTTATTGTCCATTGATAAAGAACATTACATCAGTGTGGCGAGGAGGGAAAGAATTAGCAGTAGAAATGAGTAAAGGATTAGTCTATAGCTACACATGCTGGGGTGGCTCTGCTCCCGGGAGACTAGACTTCCACCCCCTAAAGTGTTTGCAAATTCTTTATGGAATAGTCTCAGCTTCCATATTGCCTCTGCAAGGCCGCCACCCATTCTCAGGTGGTCCTCCATTCACATCACATCCCCTCGCTTTGTTTTCTCAGTTATTTGTTCAGTTATTTACTGTCCATCATTCCACTAGATTGAGTTCCCAGAGACCTCTGTTTGGCTCAAGGCGTTGTCCTCATGTCCTAGAATGGTGCCCAGCACATTTAGGTGCTCAATGACTGTGGCGTGGATGGTCACTATGATTCCAAGCTCCACCTGGATCAGTTCTGTTCATAAGTCTTCACCCAACCTGCACTATGATGTCCCTGTACCACTGTTCATCAGATCGTTTGCCGAACTCTAGCCCTTCCTAGGGTGCCCCTGAAAAACCTCCCACAGAAGATGTGTTTGGTATGAAAGCCTTCACTGATAATGGAAGAAACAAAGACTTACGTGGAAGTGACCAAATAGTTTAACACTGAACATGCACATTTCATGGATGTGGCAGACCCTTCTTCCTCCCCATCACGTCCCTAATGCTCTCACCCTGCCAGCCTTTCTGGCATCTCAGGACTTTGCTGTCACTTCTCTCTACATTTCTTCCTTTCCTCAAATCTCATCCTTACACTTACTGCAGAGTAACTCAACCAAACCCTTCGCCAGCTCCTCCTCCCAAACTGAGCTCACAGCCCAGTTTTTACCCACCTTAAGCCCATGGAAGATTAGCCCAACTAAAAACCACCTCCTTTAGCACACCCACAGGTCAGAGCTACTACGATCTTCTCTTATGGTAGCACTGCCCTCTTCTTCATAACTGATTTTCTCCTGTTTATCTGATTCTGTTACTCCACTCCTTCTCCCCGCAAAAGAGCTAGGCTAAAAACACCCAGTGTCCTTCCTATTCTACAAGATTTTTATCTAGAATCAAAGTGGTTTAAGAGATGACAGATGGAGGCTTTACGAAAGAGAAATCAATCCCCCCAAAGTCTGGAGCCTGAAGCCTAGTGTAGAAGTGGGGAGGCGGAGGGAAGTTTCCTTTACTTGGCCTTGGTCGTTGCTTAAGATGCTGTATTTGGGCTTTTATTTCTGCGGGGACAGTTCAAAGGAGTCATCACCTTGATTCTTGGATTGCCTCTGCTCCCCACAGGCCTCCTCTGACCTTTTATATGTATTTTATATGTATTAAGTAAAGCAGGCTGCTGAAATACACTAGCCCTGAACTCTCAGAGACCCAAAACAAAGTTTCTTTCTAATTCCTGTTGCAACCTAATGTAGGTCTTATGGCCTTCCATGTAATCATTCAGAGGTCCAGACCTCTTTCTCTTGTGGTTCCTTCTTCTTCTTCTTCTTAGAAGCTGGCAAAAAATGGAGAAAGATTATCTGGAGATATGTGTGCTTTTGTGGCCCACTGGCTCACTTGACTTTTTGTAAAAATCTTCTGCTCACATTCCATTGGTGAGAAGCAATCACACAGCCCACCCACGTGTAAGGGATGGGAAATGTGGCCTGTGGCTGGCCAGGGGGAGCGTGAATCTGTGGTGATCAACTAGCCATGTGTATCTCATGTCTTTAAAGTCCAAATTTCCATCTGGAGATTCCTCTCCTCCCCCGGGCCTCCCTACTTTCTTCTAGTGTGATTTCTCATCTTTTCAGCCAAGACCACTCCTCTTAATCCCTTATAAACTCCCCAAATGCTTTCCCTTCTCTTCTCTCAGACTGGTACCTAATTTAACACCTTTCTTCTCCCTGAAAATGTTCACTCATTTGGGGGGCACCTATACTTCAGCCTGTTTCTTGACTTTAGCTTTTCTCTTGCTGGCCAAGCCTGTGTCTCTTTGTTTCTGATTCCACTTCCTGAAGGTGCTGTCACATTCTCAGGAGCCCTCAGGACTCTGAGAGTCCTGAGTCCTTCTGCCCAGTCAGGGGCTACACTTCTCATCCTCCCCCACCTACCTGCCCACTTACGTCTAGATGGGTGAAGTGACCGATTCTCACCAAAGGAATGTGAGCCCAAGAGTTTTTTGGTTTGGGGTTTTTTTGTTTTGTTTTGTTTTTTTTGTTTTTTAAAAGACCTGAGTAGTTAAGAAACAGGACCTTTCTCTTCGGGCTTTTTCCCCATCTGCCAGCTGCTGAGAGGAAGAAGGAGCCATTAGGTGCAGCGGGCCCGGGCTCTGAATGATCACACAGCCTTGCCTTAGACTGCTGACTCACTCTCAGGAAAGCAGCATCTATAGCAATGATGTCATATGTATGAAAGTGAGCTTCTGACACCACCTCAATCCCTTCCTGACTTCTGTCCTCCCGTGTGGCCACTGTCCCCTGTTTTTCTTCGCCTTCTTCCTAGACTATTAAAAGCTTAAGGTATAAGCCTTTCAAAATAGCTTCCTCAATAAAAAAAGTCTTTTCCAATAAGACTTCAAAACTCAGTAAAGGAATTATAGGTGCCGTGACAGGCAGAGAGGGAGATATTTTTGAACAAGGTACTTGCCCATAGCTCTTTAAATCTCCTACAATTATTAATATCTCCCATTTATTGCTGATTGCCACAGACTGTGCTTAGCACTGTATACATGCTTTCATTGAATTTTTTCTACAAACTTATGAGGTTTATATTAATATTTGTCTTCTCCAACCTTTGGGCATCTGAACTAGGGACCATTCCTGGGAAATCTGCCAAGCTATCTCCTTCTTTCCTTACTCAGTTTAAAACATCTGCTTATTTCCCCCTGGCATCATAGTTCCATTCTATTCTCTCCATCCCACAGGAGTGTAAGTTGATATCTGAAAATATCCCTGTCTGTCACCTACCTGCGTACCTTTCTTGTCCTCTGCTCATGTTCAAAGGCAGGCGAGGCAGCCTAAGTCTTCTATGTATTAATAAGCCCCAAAGAACTTAACTAAGCAACTTTTCCGTAGAAGATGCTTAACGACCATATATTTGAATAATAGATGAATTCCAATGATTTAAGTATTACATTCTAACTACCCCTATAGTTCCTAAACCTAACTATATATCAGAATCAAACAGGAGAATTTGTAATGATATCAAAACCTTTTAGGATGGGTTTCAGAAATCTCTATTTTTAACAAGTTCCTCAAGTGATTCCGAAGCAGCCAGCTTGATCCCAGCCTGCCCACTGGTGTTTGAGAACCCACAGAGCCCTCCATCTTTCTTCACCTCAGAATCCCATAACATTCCCCCTTTCTTCCACCATCCATGCTGCCCTAACCATTTTCTCTTAGCAACCAAAACCCAGCAACCAAGTTGATCCATCCTGAGACTTTCTCACCATGAGATAAAGATCTGCCCCAAAGTCTAGAAAATGTTTAGCTCCACACCAGACATCCAGAGTTCCCCCTGCCAATCAGCCCCTTCCTACAAATGAGGGAATGTTCCTACAACTCAAGTAAAAAGAGAGACCTATTTCTTGGATACGTTTCCCCACATTGCATATTTTACTGAGGTTGTCTTTAGACTATCTTCTCATCATCTACTTGGTGTTGAGGGGGGATCCCACGTTCTCGGATGACCTGAATCCAGTTTTCTCATGCTGACCCTACCTGCAGCACACTCATTTTGGGGAGCTTTTTGCAGAGAGGCTGCTAAAGTAGAACAGGCAGATTCAAGAAAACTGCCATCTGGTTTCCATGCTGCAGATGCCCACACGAGTCTTGAAAAATCTAGCTGGGGAGGAGGTGGAAGATCCTGTGGGCTGGCTGATAAGAGATGAGAAGGGTACTTTTTTCCCCTTAATGTTCCTACAATTGGGTCTAATCACCATAATTTGAGAAAGAGTAAGAGAGAACGTGCTCTTATCACTGTTGGGTAGAGAGATCTAAAGGCTTCAGAAAACAACCTTATTTTTGAATTCTATATTCTAGAGACACACAGTGTATGGCCCCTTGGTAGTTCTTTAGTGCTGCCCGAGTGGAATTCTTATCTAATCCCTCCCACTTTCCCCCTTGCTTGTACTTTCCTGCCAAACTCCTGTTGTGACAAAAGGAACAAGGCAAGTTTCCATCTACTTGTATGCATGTGTATATCCTTTCGTTGTATATATCACATAGGACTATTTTCTACATTGGCTGAAGGCAAGGTAGAAGTCAGGTTGTGAAAATTTAGTTTGATTTCTTTTAATTTAAAATTTTAGAGCTCCAAGAAATCCTAGAAATTATCTAATCCAGTCAGCCCTTTTCTAGGAAATAAAATTGAAACCCCAAGTGATCTGTCCAAGTGCACAGAGCCATGGTGGGACCAGGACCAGATCCAGGGCAGTCTCAGTAATGGGTTGCCGAGATGTCTCTTGAAGGATTGGTTGCCAGTGCTGCTGGGAGGGCCACTGAGCTGGCCAACAGCTTTTAGCTGTCAGCTTTTTTAGGGCTTGCCCCAGTTGCAGAGAGTAGCCTCTCCTGGGGACAGGCCTTTCCTGGGGCAGCCCATATCCAGTGACTGATTGAGAAGGCAGTAGAAAAGCACAGTCTTTGACTTCATGTGGGACACCTGAAAGGGCCGTTTTAGCTCCAGAGATCTCCACAGTGTTGGCTGAGCCTGTCAGGCAGTCAGTTCGTGGGCCTCATTCTTCCTTTGCTTTCTTTTCCCCTTTTCACAAATGTTCATCCCAGAGGCACTGCTGAATAAGCCTCCTGCATACTTAACCTTCATCTGAGTGTGGCCAAGAGAACCAGTCTTGAATAAGACCAAACATAAAAATTGTCTAAAATAAAGACTGGTTCCTGCTAAAATGTCATGTTGGAACTACCTGTGTGTGTATATGTGTCCATCAGTGAGTGTATGTGGATTTTTTGGTTTGTTTTACTCAGAAGAAGTGACCCACAGGAAAATAAACACACAAGGTATACGGTGCAGATTTCATTCAGGCCCAAATTTACCCCAGAAATAATCTGCTGTTCTTAAGGATCTATATAAATTATTATGAATATATAAAATAGCCATACATTTTAAAAATATTCTTACAAATTTGACTTTTGAAAGGGAACTCTAAATGTATACCACATTTTCAACCGTTTGGCAAATAACTTAGTTATTTTCATCTCTTTCCTCTTTCTATTTATATCCCATGAACATTATGTTGTAAGTGTATTGACACACTGACATTTTAAAGCCTTTTTATTTTAAGCCATTTGTCTTTGAAGATTTTTCACCACCATCCCTTTAAGAATGAAAATATCAGAGGGATAAGGGCGCAAATAATATAACTAAAAACAGAGTTGCCTGTTTGATGAACGGGTAGCCTTATTGGATTATAGAAAGGACAGACTTACTTCTATATACATTTTGTAAGTCTAGAAGGCCCTACATTTGTTTCTCAGTGGAAATAATCAAGATAGAAGAGAAGAAAGGAAAAGAAATACTGAGGAATGAAAGTAGAGGATGTTTATGTTTTAAAATATAGTATATATTTTTGGGAGAAAATCATCATAAGACTTAAAGTTGATAAATGTGGTTAAAAAAGAACAGATTATGAAGAATTTCCCTATGCCCTTAGTAATGCCATCTCCCCTATAAAATATTTTAATACTGAGATATATTATTTTACTGTTAAATTATTAGTATTATGTTTTGCATTGGTGAATTTATTTATCAGCATCAGCATCATTTTGGGCCAAATCCTAGCCTCTAGACTTCTAATAGAAACTCCACAGAATACAGAAATGAGATCATTTTGACAAAACCCACACGATGAGAATATAGGGCATCCTTTCCCTACAATGGCGATCTAACACTTATGGAACATGAACTCAGCGCCAAGCACTAAGTGCCTACACATATTAACTCATTTACCTTTCAACATCCTTTTGCAGTCTGGCTACATCACTGTAAAGTGATGTACTTTACAACTTTAAAGTGATTGCACTTTACAGTTGAAGAAACTGACTTGTTGATGACTCTGGTCTGGGAGGCAGCTGTCCACTCTACTGCTGGTCCTGACTCTGCCACGACTTGTGGTGTGACTTTGGGTGGTCACTTCCAGATGGTCAGTTTCTCATCTGAAACACGTGGACACTCCGTCACATTCTCTCGAAGGATTCCCCTTCCCCTAAAATAGGATTTTGTGCTTCTATATTCCTAGAAAACTTGATTTTGGAATTGCTGAAACATCTTTTGTGGCATTTTTTTAAAAACAGAAAACAAGACTATTATAATGAAAATCTCAGCATTTATCTGAAGGTGCAAAATGATGTTGCCTGCAGAATTTTTCTTGGAAGTGAGAAAAAAATAAGAAATTGTGGTTGTGTGTATCACTACTTCAAAAGAAAAATATATATATAAATGTATATATTCTTAGAAGAGGGTAGCTTGTAAAATCTTTAAGGAGAGGTGAGGGATATAAGAGAGGGGAATTGAACATCACAACATATATTTCCCTTTAGAAGACCATCTGCTGAAATTCTGAGCATGAGAACAAAGTAGGATTTGAAAGATCTGGAATAAATGAAGTGAAAGAAATGCTGAGAAATCTTTTGACTGAGCAATTTCTAGACAAGCGAAGGAAGTCATGTGACTTGCCCTTCTGGTCCAACAAAAGTATGCAGGATCTTGGAGGGCAAACTGTGTCGAAGCTTCTCTGGCTGAAAGCATGTGACTCAAAGACTGTAATAATAGAGCCCACAGCAAGGGGAAAGGCAGATTTCAGAGTGCAGGCATTCGGGCACTCCGCACAGGAGCAAAGAGGCCAAACACCAAGGCCCAGGGAAGTGAGGAGAATTGCAAAGCTCAGTGCTCTGGGAATCAACGCACCGAGGATTCACAGCGTGAATTTTAGAAATAAGATTGATGCTTGAAAAATACTCTCTTACTCTCTTAAAATATGGAGAAAACACCAGGAAGGGGGGAAAAAAAACTTTCCCAACAAAAACACTAAGTGATAATCCTTGGGCCCTTCAGCAATCTGTTTTGAAGGGTATGTTATTAATTTATCATGTCTTCCAAAGCTGCTGACTTTTTTTTTTAATGTAAGAAATTATGAATCAGCTGAATTAGCAAGCTTATCTACTATTCTTATAATATCTCATTTAGGGTAACATTAATAACAGAAGATGCTCTACAATGCAAGAATTAAAGCAATGGAAAATAAATCTTTTTAAAAACCTACCAAACAAACCCAAACAACCCTTCTTAGAGGAAAGCAAGGATGCAAGGGCCTGAGAAACTGGAGAAAAGGATAGAAGATCCACCCAGGGTTATTTTTAGCTGTTGTAATTTTTAAATTTTATGCGTTAAAAGTAAAGAATTCCTCAGAACAGAAATTAAGATTCATCACTGAGAAAGAAAAATAATGGTATACACATTTTCTGTGACTTACAGGATGTTTTAATCTACCTGCTGGATTTATGACCTACCGCAATTCTCCATGCCTCACATTTTCAAAAATGGCAAAATCTGCAAATAATAAAGTGCTTTGCAAGTTTTTTTGTTTGTTTTTTTTTAAAGATTTTATTTACAGCGAGAGAGGGAACACAAGTGGGGGGAGTGGGTGAGGGAGAAACAGGCTTCCTGCTGAGCAGGGAGCCCGATGTGGGGCTCCATCCCAGGACCCTGGGATCATGACCTGAGCCGAAGGCAGATGCTTAACGACTGAGCCACCCAGGTGCCCCTAGAAGTATTTTTTTTTTAAGATTAGAAACTGATGTTTTAAGCACTGAGCCAGGCCTCCAGTTCTCTGGCATAGCCCACATGGACACTATTGCTTGGGTCTCAGGGATGGGGCTGTGGCATCTGCTGCTTCCTTTTCTATCTTTAAGTCAAATTATCACTAGCTTTTCATCCCGGCCTTTCAAAGAGGAGCCAGTCTCAAGCCCTGCTTTTGGATCCTGATTTTTTCATGAGTGCTTTTGAAATGATGGACTCCGCACACTTTCGGGAGGCCAGGAATGAAGGGCACTGGAACAGAAAGCACCTTCACCTCCTATCCCTTTAATTAGGGAGAAGAAAGCAAACAGCCCATCGGCCCCTGACATGCAGGGCCTGGTGGGCATCATCTGCCCTTCTGGAGAGGCCAAGAGGGGAAAGAGGTGGCGACTGACCTGCCTCTCTTCCTTGAATGGCCCCCCACTGCCCTGAGAGTTCTCCCAATCAGGCCAAAAGCCCTTAAGAGCTGACGGCAGCTAGCCGAACCACCTGCCTTGGGTCCGGTCTCCCCTGGTGGCTTTGAGGACTGAACTAGAACGAGGATCATAGGTGAATGCTGTAGTTGGGATTTGAGCCATTTCTTCAGGTACCTCTTGGTCAATAGCCTTTCTGAGAGTAGCCTGACATGCCATTTCGTACCATCCGTGGCTGCCAGGTGGCTCTTGGGGTCATTAGGCACTAGTGAGCTCTGCACGGTTAAGTTCTTTCCTGTCCTTGAAGAGGTCCAGGCACATTGCAGAGTAGTTTTGAGTTCCTCTGTTGCAGAGCTTCCTGTGGATTTCAAAATTATTTGGGAGCCAATTTGAAGGGTTTAGACATTTTTAGCAAAGATTTCTCCCTCCAATTAATTTCTTTTCCACCGTTACTTCATTCAGCTGCCTGTGTTTCTCTTCTGGATTACTGGGACTGCTCTTAATTAGTCCTGTTGCCTTAGAGCTGTCCTCTTTCCCACCACCTGAACATCTTCCTACATTGATTGTGACTCTTCAGAGCTCACAGCCCTCCACTGCCTACCCTGCATTCTCTGATGGGCATCGAGCCCCACCAGAGTCTGGCTGTCCCTGTCCAGCCCCTCCCATCATCACCCCCCTCTTCATTCTCCTCACCCCACCAGGCAGGGCTCCATACTTTTCCCACCTGGGCCAGCCTTTTGACATTCTGATTTGCTAACACCCACTGCAGAGTCACTTTGAGACATCAGGCCCAATGTCACCTTCTGTGGGAAGACTTTTCTGATCCCCTCACACTGGGTCAAACCTCTCTGCTGGGCCCCTACCACCCTTCGCTTCTGCCTACAATGAACTTGACTGTGCACCTGTCCATCACCCTCACCAGAGTGTGAGCTTCTACAGCCCAGGAGCTGTGTCTCCCACGTCAAGTCCCCAGAGACTGGTCCACTCCAGGGCTTGACATGTGCAAGAGCTCGACACATGTTTGGGGAATGAATAAAGGGTTTCGTTGACCCCAGCAACCAGGGAGAAGGAGCTGCCTGCCACTGGTAGCAGATCTGGCCGCTTCTTCCATTCTCCTTGCCTCACTGGGGCTAAGAGCGTGCCAAGATTCCCCAGTCTCTTGGCAGCCAGGAGGAGGGCGAGGAGAGGGGCCTTTATTCCTCCTCCAGATGGCTGGAGCTGGGATGGAGCCCAGCAGCTGTGTTTGGGTGGAAGGCAAGAGGGCAGATGGCCTGGTGTCTGTTTGCAGACAGCCTGAGAGGCTGCAGCCTTGGTATAAGACATTCTCTGAGGTAGACTCACTAGGACAGTGGTGAAGTGGGGCACACGCCAGGGCGGGCCACTGTGTTAGCATTCACCGCTCGAACACTGGCCAGCGTGATTACGAAACAACAAAAAGAATCCTTTGTGCATAAGACCCTTATGTTTCTTCTGGTCTTGGCTTTTAATGTTGCCATCTAAACAAAGCCTTTCCTATATGAAAATTCTCTTAATTACTATCATTTAAAAATTGGTTTAACACAAGCCTCATTAGATTTCAATTTCGTTGTCTGCAAATTTTGGCAGCCATTGAATTAGTCACCCAACCAATCCTGGTGGTAGGGGGGAGTAAGTAGAGGAGGGATTCTTCATTCCTGAAAGATTTTTAGAACCAGAACATAATACAAGGCCTAGAAATTTGTACCAGGGCAGTAGTCACATGCTTGCATACTTAGATCAAAATGAGCTTGTTGATCTCTTCCTATCGTCAAGAAATTCTTTCATTTAAAAAAAAAAAAAAAGGCAAGATCCTGAAGGACCAGGGTAAGAGCTGGGGATGGTGCTGTCACCATCCGCCTGACTGCTCCTCCTTTCTTGATCCAAAGCCAGTGAGCCTGAAAAGCGAGGCGTTTGTGTTCTGGGGATGTATGCATGGCTTCCCTAAAATGCCAATTTGTAATGGACATGCTTGCAAGACAGCTCCCTTCCAAGTCTACGATTTTTCAATCAGAAAATTATTTAATCATTCTGATCATCTTTTCCCTAATTAAATATTGAAGCCATGACTTGAAATCACTTTTGAGTTTCTGCATGTAGTGAAACCAAGCATTTGAAAATGGAATGTCATGGTGCTGTCACATAGCACAGGTATAAACCATCCACCCCCTAAAAATAATTTTTAACAATGATAAGGAATCTGATTCTACCTGGTGGTGAAAGTGCAATTGCCTTCTTTCTTCTCATCCTCCTGCCCTCCCACCTCTAGAATACATAACTTTACATACTGTGTGGAGGAAATCCTCCAAATCAGGAGCATTCAAATACACATGATTCTTTAAGGCACCTGTAACAAAACAGAGCTGTGGCAAGAGGGGCTCCCAACTTTCTTTCTTGTGCCTGATGCTTTAGTGTCTTCTCACCAAGGAGTCGTGGCTGCCAGATTGGCATTAGCCTAAGCTGTCCAATATGGTAGCTGTTAGCCACATGCAGCTAGTAAGATAAAAATTCAAAGGAAGTGAAATTATAAAATGAAATACTTAGTCCCTCACTCACACTAACCATATTTCCAGTGCTCAGTAGGCACACGCTGCTAGTGGCTAACATATTAGCATAGATGAAGAGCGTTTCCATCATCACAAAGTTCTATTGGGGAGCACTGCTTCAGACTATTTAACTAAGCAATTCACTTTGGCATCAGTTCAGGCTTGCTTGATTTCATGGCTGAATTAACCCACTGTTCGAACTTATTAATTGGTTCAGTTGGGCTAACTGTACCCTGAGGCAGCTGTTGAGGAGGTGACAGAAGTGATTTGTTCCATAAAATGGCAATAGTAAAAGTGAAATTATGAACAATAGTAACAGCTGACATCTACTGAGCACTTATGATCCAGGCACTGTACTAAGCACTTCATCTGTGTTACTTTATAATCTTCATAAAGCTATTATTATCTCAATGAGAAAGGAAGTTAATTGCAGAGGTAGAAAGAGTCTTTAGCATTCATCTAATCTGACACCCCAGGTGACACAGTTCAGACTCTGGAGTCAGATGGCCTGGGTTCAACGGAGTGACCCTTGGATCTATGTGCCTCAGTTTCCCCATTTGGAAAAGAGAAGAAATTGTAGGATCTAGCTTATGCATTGTTGTGAAAATTCGACATGAATGGTTCATGTAAAGTACTAAGGACCCAGTAGGTGTTAACTACTTTGATTATTTATTATAGGTGAGAAAAATCCAGGGAAGTTAAGGACATGCCCAAGGTCACACAGTGGATGCTAGCCTAGCATTCTTTCCATTATACCAAAAGAACCCCTCTTGCCTAGGAGTCACGTTGTGCCCTCTCTTCCACCTCCCACGTGCTTTCAACTAGCTTGCTCCCTTTTATCATAACCACTTGGCAGTCAGCTGCTAGTATCATGAGTCGCATCAGCACTATTCCATTGGCAGAATGTGCAATGACTGTCCCTTGGAAGCAGTCAATCTCCATGGCTCTCTGGCTTGTTGATATTTGGAGAGTAACCTAGATCATTTCCAAGGTCCCTGTCATTCCCAATGTTCTCAGAGGACTTAAGCTAAGGAAGCAAAGGCAGATTTCCCTGTTAGGTAAAAGAGAATAAATCTTTTGACCCAGTTGTCTGGACTAAAGATAAGGCTCCTTAAGATTTTCTATAGTAGGATCATATTTGAGGAAGGAGAAAAGAGAAAAAAAAAGTAGTTTACTAGAGTGGCCCCATCCAAGTGACCACCTACAAGGTACAATTTATCAATGGCATAAACCTTTCCATCTCTGTTAATTGCTTGTGGGTATATCAGAGTGGCCCCCAGTCCCAAGCCCTGCCAAAGTTACTCTCTTTGGTTTACTCTTGTGCTGGTCCAAGATGCTCACATTAGAGTCCTTTTCCTAAGAGGACATCAACTCACTGAGGGTCCATGTGTTTGGATGTGTCTGCTCTTACCTGGAAGTTTCAGGACTGAAAAAGAAAATTCTCTTACACATCAGCACCAAGAATGGCCAGGCAACTCGAATAGCTGGTTGGTTTTCATCTTTTGCATACTGAACATGTGAGTCATAGTATTTTATCCTTCTCATTGGCCGCTACGAAGCTCAGAACCAAATTTAAAACCTATTTCTAGCAAGAGACACTCTTCAATATGGCATAGATTTGGTACATAAACACTACTCACGGTGGCTTTTTCATATTTTGTTACCCTTATTTCAGTTCTTCAATTCTTTTTAGCATAATGTAAAATATAGGATATAAATAAAGATGATCTCTGGTATCATTTCAGGATCTGGAAAAATCCCTGGGCATCCCAGTCTATTGAGTTTTCTCCAAAAGGCTTAGTTCTTCTCATTTCTTAATTGGAGGGAAATTATAAATTGTAGACACCTTTAATTCTGTTGTTCTCTGTGGTGTGATGGCATTTGGAGTGTTGCACAGAGCATGTTGTGCTATAGGAGAGAGGTAAAATAAAAAAGAACTGGTTATTTAAAAAAAGTAAAGAAGAAAAAGAAGGACCCCAAATATAAAAGGAAAGAATTGGAATTGAGGGGGTTGGTGTAGGGATACTGGAGATAAATCTGCCTGTGTAATTGTCTTTCCCAATCCAGTCTCGGGTAACAGCCAGCTCCATCTGGCACAGGTACCCAGGCAGGCTTTCTGCAATGCAGTTTTAAAATCTATTTTAAGTGTCTTATAGCAGCAGTTCTCAAACTATAAAGTACATACAGATCACTGTAATTCTTATTAAAATGATTCTGATTTGGTAGGTCTGGGGTGGGGCATGAGAGTCTGTATTTTTAACAAGCTCCTTGGAGATGTAAATGCTGTTGGTCCAAGGTCCACACTTTGAACAGCAAAGATCTGCAGAATATTTACAGCAGCAATTGGCAATTAAAAACCTCTGGACTCAAAATCTTCCTGGTCAGTGTCATCTCTTGTAGTCTTGCTGGTGTGGACATCTGAGGCTTACACTCAGTTCCTTTCCAAGCACTTGCATAGACCCCAGAATGCTTCTTGAGAACACACTTGCCCAGGCAACCCCTACTTGGTAGGCTACCTCCTACAAGGCAAGGTAACTCTTTAGTGGACTAGCATTTACGTCTGCTTCTTGCTGTCTCTTCTAATTGCTAAGTTAGCTGGCAAGGGCTGTCCTTTGGAGGGAGAGGGATGGGAAAGCCTTGTATCCAGAATATATAAAGAACTCTTACAGCTCAATAATAAAATTAAAAGATGCTCAACACCAGTAATTATTAGGGAAGCACAAATAAAAACTACAGTGAAACATTTCTTCATCCCATTCCGATGGCTATATAATAATAATAAAGAGAATATCAAGTGTTGGCAAGAATGTGAAGAACTTGTAACTCTTTACATGGGTAATGATAATGTAAAATGATGTAGCCACTTTGGAAAACAGTCTGGCAGTTCCTCAAAATTTTAAACATTGAGTTTACCACACAACCCAGCAATTCTACTCCTAGATATATACTCAAGAGAAATGAAAGCATATGTCCACAAATAAGCTTGTACAGATGCTCATAGCTGCATTATTCATAATAGCCAAAAAGTGGGAACAACCCAAATGTCCATCAACTGATGAATGGTTGGAAAATGTAGAATATTCACACAAGGGAATTGTCTTAGTTCATTCAGGTGACTGTCACAAAATACCATAGAATTGGTGGCTTAAACAGTAAACATTTGTTTCCCACAGTTTTGGAGGCTAAGAAGTCCAAGATCAAGGCATTGGTGGATTCAGTATCTGGGGAGAGCTTACTTCATGATTCATAGACTACTAACTTCTCACTGTCCTCACATGGAAGAAGGGACAAGGAAGTTCTCTGGGGTTCTTTTACAAGGGCACAAATTCCATTCATGAGGACTTCATCCTCATGACCTAATTACCTCCCAAAGGTTCCATCTTTTAATATCATCATATTGAGGGTTAGGGTTTCAATGTATGAATTTGGGGGAGGGGCATAAACAGTCCATTGCAGAAATATTATTTAGCAATGAAAACACTAATAACATGCCATGATATGGATAAACCTTGAAAACATTATGCTAACTGAAAAAAGCTGGTCACAAAAGGCCACCGATTGTATAATCCCATTTATACGAAATACCCAAAACAGGCAAATCCATAGACAGAAAATAGATTAATGGTTGCCAGGAGCTGGGAAAAGGGATAGTGGGGAGTGACTCCTACTAGAGTCACTACTGGGTATAGTGCTCCTTTTTGGGATGATGAAAATGTTCTAAAATTAGATTGTCGTGATGGTTGTACAACTCTGAAAATATTAAAAACTGAATCGTACATGTTAAATGGGTGGATTTTATAGTGTGTGAATTGTGTATTAATAAAGTTGATAGGGGTACCTGGGTGGCTCAGTGGGTTAAGCCTCTGCCTTCGGCTCAGGTCATGATCTCAGGGTCCTGGGATGGAGCCCTCCATCAGGCTCTCTGCTCAGCAGGGAGCCTGCTTCCCCCTTTCCCTCTGCCTGTCTCTCTGCCTACTTGTGATCTCTTTCTTCAAATAAATAAAATCTTAAAAAAAAATGAAGTTGATAAAAATTTTGTAGGGGCAGAGACATGGGGAGTATATCTTAAGAAAACCCTCCATGCAGGAGGTAGCACTCTGCCCCCATAGAGGTTTGTGCTTCTTTTCGCCTTCTTGGAGACCCTACCCTTCACTATGTGCTGTCTCAGGTTTTGGTAATATATCTACATTTAAGGTAATCTCATCCCTCCTTAGTCTTCAAGTATCCTTTCTGTATGTTTGCACAGCTGATTACCCCCAGTGTTCTTGTTTACCTAATATTTTTTTTGAAACGGATTAGTTTTTACCTAAATATGTATTTTTTCAAAAGAAACCTTATATCATTACCATAAATGGAAAATCAGTATTATTTGCCATAAACTGAAAGTAACTTCAAAATAAGTGCCATGAAAACCAAACAATTTTATTAACTTCTAACTTGATCCTGTTGCTTGACAAGATCTCTGAGCCTGGGCCTGTTTTCTTATTTGTTTTGTTTTGTTTGTTTGTTAAGATTTTATTTATTTATTTGAGAGAGAGAAAACAAGCAGGGGGAGCAGCAGGCAGAGGGAGAGGGAGAAGCAGGCTCCCCACTGAGCAAGGAGCCCGCTGTGGGGCTCGATCCCAGGACCTTGAGATCATGACCTGAGCCAAAGGCAAATGCTTAACTGACTGAGCCACCCAAGCAGCCCTGGGCCTGTTTTTATTAAAGAGTTGTTAAAACTTTCGAGTGGAAAAACTTTCTTCGTGATTTAATCAGGATTGAAGAATAATTTAAAAGGGAATACATTTCTCAGCATGTGATTCAACATTCTATAATACCAAGTCCTAGTGCTATTTTGTGTACTGCCGTGACACACATCCCACACTGGGGATAGAGTTTAACAGTGTACAATGCACTATCTTGGCAGTATCTTTTGTGATCCTCCGAATCCTACTTTTCTTTGGAATGGAGTCCTGGTCTTCCCAATTACCAGAGTGCATTTCCTTACAACCACCCATCATGCAACAAACCTAGCTAAGTCAGGATGGAATTGGTCGTAACATCACCCTCATGTTCCAACCTAAGAACATCCTCTTGTGCGTGTTATTCTTTGATTGTTTCCTCTTCTCCTCATTCCCCACCCCTTCTTTGACTTATTCTCTATCCTGGGGATTACCTCCTAAAGACTGGCTTGGATTCAGCTACAAAGAAGCAACAGTAGAAGATGGATGCCCAAGAGGTGAGTGGCCAGGATATTTGTCATTCCACTACCTTCCTGCTTCATGAAGTGGTTCTGGAGTATTCTCACCCCTTCATAATTGCACACCCCTAAGAGGGCCCTATCCCCATGGTTCTAGCTATTACCAGTTTCTATGAACTATTTCCGCACATTACTCCTTCAGTCTAGAGGTGATAATGACATCCTATTAATGACGAATCAGCAGTGATTTAGCATTCCCTGTTTGATCCCTCTGTCCTAATGACACTTCCATAATAATAATTTCTTACTAAAATACCTTCATACGAACAATCTAAGTTGAGGAAATTTTTGTTTCTTGCCAGATTCTAAGTGATACAGATGGAATCTTACTTTTCATTGTGTATGCATTTGTACGTGTGTTTTCATGTGCTTGTATCACGTGGTCAAAATATAAAAATAATAATAAATCAAAGGAATAACAGTATGACACATCAAAATTTGTGGAACACAGCCAAAGCAGTGCCTGGAGGGAAATTTTTAACTTTAAAAGGAGAAGGTTGACAATTAATGATCTGAGCTTCTGTTGCAAGAAAGTAGACAAAAACAAATGAAGCAAAAAAAAAAAGACGAACAGAAATTAATGAAATAGAAACTAAAAATTTATTCTTTGAAGTGATCAGTGAAATTGATAAACCCCTAGCATGGGATCAAGAAGCAAAACACATAAATTAGCAATGTCAGGAATAAAAAAGGGGGCACAACTACAGATCCTAAATATTTCAAAATTTTAAGAGGGTAATATAACTATATAACTTTATACCAAAAATTTAATAATACAGTTGAAATTGACAAATTTCTTGAGAAACATAAATTACTTAAACTGACACAAAAGAAATAGGAAAAAATAAATGGTCCTACATTGATGAAAGGAATTGAATCTATAATCAGAAGCCACCCTACGAGCCCAGCCCAGGTGGCTTTGTTCGTAATTTTTTTCTGAACATTCAAGGAAGAATTGATACACTTTTAGAAAAGAAAGAAGAAATAAGTCCAAGCTAGTTTTATAAAGCTAGAATAACCCTGATACCAAAAATTGCCAGGGATATTGTAAGAAAGAAATGTAACAGGCCATTGTGTCTTAAGAGTACAGATACTAAAATCCTGAACAAAATAATGTTAGTAAATTGAATCCAGTGATAAATAAGAAAGACATAATACGACCAAGTAGTTGCAAGAATAATTTAATACCCAGAAATCAATGTAATTCACCAAATTAACAGAATAAAAAAGAATCATACATCACCTCAAAACACACAGAAACAGCATTTGACAAAATTTAATAATCATGCTTGATAAAATCTCTTAGCAACCTAGAATTAGAAGGGAACTTCCTTATTTTATAAAGATATTTATAGAATATCTTGCTAACGTGAAATAAATGTGATATTGACCTGAGGATAGGTAAATAAATCAACAAAATAAACTACAGAATCCAGAGATACACCCAAATATGTACAATTCCTTGATGTGCAAACTAACAACACAAGGGCAAATGAATCATTTTTTTTTTAAGATTTTATTTTTAAGTAATCTCTACACTCAACGTGGGGCTCGAACTCAAAACCCCATGATCAAGAGTCACACACTCCACCAACTGAGCCAGCCAAGCACCCCCCAAAAGATAATCCTTTAATAGTGGTGTTATAGCAATTGTATATCCATATGGAAAAAAATAAACATTGCCTCTTACCTGACATCAAACACAAATTATCAATCTAAGATTGGTAATAGACCTATATGTGAAGGGTGAAACAATAAAGCTTCTAGAAGAAACAGAATATTTTCATGAATTTGGATTAAGGAAAGATTTACTAAACATGACACAAAAATTGCTAACATAAAAAATTGATAAATTTGGCATAGTCAAAGTTAAGAACTTCTGCTCGCCAAAAGTCAGACACTTGTAGGGGAGAGAAAAGGCAAGCCATAGCCTAGGAAAAAATATCTGCAATGTACATATCCAACAAAAGACTTGTATCTAAATGTATAAAAGACTCCTATAAATCAGTAAGAAAAAGACAAACAGCTAAATAAAAAATGGGCAAAAGACTTGAACAGACACCTCACAAAGGAGGATATGCAAATAGCTAATAAGCATATGAAAAGGTGCTCAACAGCATTACTCCTCAGGGAAATGCAGATTAAAACCACAAGGATGTTGGGCGCCTGGGTGGCTCGGTTGGTTGGGCAACTGCCTTCATCTCAGGTCATGATCCTGGAGTTCCGGGATCGAGTCCCGCATCGGGCTCCCGGCTCCGCAGGGAGTCTGCTTCTCCCTCTGACCTTCTCTCCTCTCGTGTTCTCTCTCTCTCTCTCTCTCAAATAAATAAATAAATAAAATCTTTAAAAAAAAAAAAAACCACAAGGATGTAACCCAGCAGAATGTGTGATTCCATCTATTAGAATGGCTAAATTAGAAGTCTGATGATATAAATCATTATTAATTAGGTTGTCAAGCAACTGGAATTCTAATACATTGCTGGTGAGAGTATGGATTTGTACAACTCCTAAAAAGCCATTTGGCGTTAGATACTAAAAGTAAACATGCAACTATCTAATGACCTAGCAATCCCACTCTAGGTATATACCCAAGAGGAGTGAAGCCTGTGCTACTAACTGACATGTGCCAGAATATTCTTAGCAGCTTTTTTCATGATAGCCAAAAATTGGGAACAACCCAAATATCCATCAATAAGAGAACAGGTCAATAAGTCCTGGCCTATTCATTCAATGGAGTCCTATGCAATAATTTTTAAAAATACACAAAACCACATGGGTGAATCTCACAAATATTAAGCTGAGCAAGAGAATCCAGACACAAGAAAGTACAGTATACAATTCTGTTTTTGTGAACATCAAGAAGAAAATAGTGTACTTCATTTTATAGCAATTAATCTCAAATGCACACAAAAAGTGCACTTGTACAGGCAGATACAATAATGTCCACTCTTTAAATAAATGGACATGATCAAAGGAATCAATTATTTGACGGTATGCAAGCAGTGTCTTATAATCTAATCACCACCTAACAAGAGAGACTGAGTAGGAGCGTGATATTCTTAGACATTTATAAAGAAAGCCAAAAACAGCCCTTGTCAAACATTACATATCAGACCCCTGTGGTGGAATAATATTTTAAGATATTAACCACAGGGCCCCCACCCGGCCCCAGGATTTTTCCCATGGCCCTTCCTCCCACTCAAGCTCAATGCACTTTGCCTCTGGGTAGGAATGACACAGGGAGAGGGAAAGAAGCCTTTGTAGTTCTAAAAGCCTAGCCCACAGCGGGGACCAGAAAGAGCACAGGGCATAGGACAAAAGATTGCAAAGAATACGTAATGACTCAGAGCCAGTTTTTCCCACCCTCCAAACTAGTTTTCCCACATTCCCTGGGTTGCCAGGAGAAGAGGACTAGAGGGGAGTATAAAAAGCTGGGCACCTGAAGGTGCTCTGCCTCGCCTTCTCTGGGCTCCGGTGTTGGGGGAATGCTGCAAACCCCACACAGATCTGAGGGATCCAAGTGCAGAAGGTGTATATTCTTACTGCCCAAATGGAACTGGAGTGGTGATAAGCGTTCCCAGTTTATATGGTACTGGGCAGGAAGCAGGAGTAATGAATGAAAATGGTTAGATGGGGTGTCTGGGTTGATGGGCCTGCAACAGCCTCATAGAATTCCCTCATGAGGAAGAGGCACCGAAAAGTGGGCTCAAGAGTGGGCTGAGAGAAGCAAAAAGAGCCACACTCAGAGAGGCCCAGAGGTCAGAAATGGGGATGAGATAACAGTACACGTGTGGACCAAGGGGAGAGAATGCATATCTAAGCAGATGTCGGCCTAGTAGCTGTCCCTTCCCAATGCTGTGACATAATATTAGCCTCCTGGAACTTAGACCCAATCTCACAGAGAAGGAGGAACTCTGAACGAACATTAAGTTTCTAGCAGCAGATAGGATGAAAGGTAAAGTATGAGTACAGTAAAAGAATAGCAAAGAAAATTCTGTTTCTTGCACAAGTAGGTATATGGCCTGGGGTTTGTTGCCCATGTTATACTTTCCTAGAGCACAGGCTGTTAGTCTGCGGTGCGTTCTAACTACCTGCTTCTCGGCCTCTCCTAAGCTGCACAACAAGACTTCTCTGGAGACTCTGGGTTTCCCTGCACAAAATCCCATGACAACTGCCAGTTCGAGGCACCGAGAAGTGGCAGTAGAATGGGCAAAGTGGCCTCACTCACTTGTAGGATATGTGGCAACAAAAAAGTATCAATATGTGAGAATTCTCAGACTTACTCTCCCAAGTTCATTACAGTAGGTTCTGTCTTACCCTGTTAAGCATTAATCGTTCTAGTGCCCTCTGGGACAGATCTGTCTTTACCAGAGAGGTTCTCCAAGAGGCTTCTCTGTGGAACTGAGAGGCAAAAGAGAAAGGTGGAAGAATGTGGGAATCTCATTAGCATGCTAGGGAAGGAGTTTGCTGAGTGGCAGGGGAAGTTTGCAAGGTGTGAAGCAAGTAGATGGAGAAGAAAAGGTAGCTTACAAATTATTGCCCTAGACTAGTATTGCCTTTCTTTGTGTTTGAGTAGTAAATTTGTCAGATATTTTGAAATTACATTTGGATGGCTGAGACTGTACCACATTTAGCTACAGTTTCGATAGGATCACAATGACCTAGCAGCCACAGTTCTCAATAGTAACTCTTGAGTGGTAAGTTTCGTTGCTCTTACTAGTAAGCAACAACAGCAAGCCACACATTCTGGTGATTTATGCTTAAATGTCATTTATTAAAAAGGTTTTGGGTAATTCACAGAAATTGAAGGGAAGTAGACAACTGGGCTTGAATCTATATATCTAGAATGATTCTAAAACCTCACCATGAGTCTTACAAACTTTATCATATAGCTCATCTCAGTTTTCCTTTCCTTCGCTAACTTTGGTTCCAAGTCTGGGACACGTGTACCTGAGAGGTCAAGTCCAGGTCATGCACCTGGGATCTTGAAAGGCGTATAATTGTCATTATCAGCTTCATGGAGGGTGGTGGTGGACTCTCTGATACCTTGACCCGGAAAGAGGAGGAATTTCTCCAGAAATTCTCCAATAGAGGGAGTCATTGGCTGAAAACCAGAAAGATAGGGCTTGTCTACCATTGAGGTCAGCTACCTCAAAAACCCTGCCTTTGGGCATCAGGTTTATTCTTTAGTACTTGTTAAAAAATGCAGATTCCATGTTCCTTACTCTGAGCTACTGAATCTGAGTCTATGAGAATGGGGTCCTGGAACTGTAATTGTTTTTAACCAGCATCCCTAGTAATTTTTATGTACCTCAAGCTTTAATATATACCCCCAACACTATACCTGATACTCACTCTAAAAATCCACGTATGTTGGAAGCATTGTTGCCTTCCAACCTAGGGTAGCTGAGAGAAAAAGTATAACTCTAAGGAGGTTTCCCCTGTATAGCTTTAGAGTGTAATAAGTGTTAGTTTGGATCCTAGTTCTACCCTGTATAGCTCTGCAATTTTAAAAAAAGTTACTTTATCTCTCTGAGCCTTGGTTGCTTCGCCTGTAAAATGGGATAACAATAGTATTAATCCATATTAAGGTAGGACAGGATATGCTGCTGTAACAAACAAGTCCAAAGATTCAATGACTTAAGGTAGTCAAAGTTTATTTCTTGTTCCGCAGGCAGGTACAGATGGATGGCTTTCCCTGGCAGCTCTCTCTGACCATGTGGGCTCCTTTCACAGGGCACAACTTTGGGAGTCATTTGCTTACAATTTTGTAGATGAAGAAGGGAAAGCAAAAAAGACTGTGGGATATTATATGGCCAGGCTGAAAGAGGACACCTACCTTCTGCTTGTATTCCATCTGTCGGAAGTCTGTGGTATGACCAACCTGACTGCAAAGGCAGGTTGGGAAATGCTGTGAAACATACAGATTTGGTAGAAAACCAATGGTTTCAGCTACAATTAGCTCATAGGATTGTCATGAGGACAAAATGGGCCACATGTATGAAACACCTACAAATGTTTTCATTCCATTTTATCAAGATTTTTTTTTTTTTTTTTTTTTTTTTTTTTGGTTTCTGTTTTTGCTCTAAGGGAGGAAAATGCCAGATGGTAGAGTTTTTGTGGTTTTATTTACCACAAATAAAACATGCCCATGAGCTGCCTATTCATTTACTTTGCTGTGCAGCCTCGCAGTGGAATTGGTGACTCTGATAACCAGCTGGGCTGCTCTTTCCGCAATGGCTTTGTGGTTCTTGGAGGAAACCATTTTTTGAGCAATCTCTGCACAGTAAGGTCTGTTGCACATCAGCAGCACTTACAGCTCCCTGTTGTTGTGGACCAGGAATTTCTGGAAACCACTGGGCTGCACATGCTTCATTTTCTTGTTATTCCCATAACTGGGCATCACAATCTGGCCCTTGAATGTTCTCTGTATCCTGGTGTCAAATGCCTCTGGGTTCCCACCAGTTACATTTAATTTTTTTTTAATTAAACAAAAAATAACTTTGGACACAAAATTAATAGATGTTCAGTATAGAAAAATTATCTAGTACATATAAGCAAAAGAGTAAAATAAAAATTAACTGTAATCCTCCACCTAGAGATAATAACGACTAAAATAGGAGCCTTTTATTTTCTTTTACGAAAAAAGATTTTATTTTGCACATCATCTTAGAAGCTTTTTTATTTATTTATTTTTTTTGAAAAAACATGGTGATAGAGTACAACTTCCTTGCGTTGTCATTGGGTACTCTCATATCATTTTCCCTTTTTTTTTTATTTTTTTATTTTATTTAATTATGACAGAGCAAAAGAGGGAACACAAGCACAGGGGAGCTAGAGAGGGAGAAACAGGCTCCCTGGTGAGCAGGGAGCCCGATATGGGACTCCATCCCAGCATGCTGGGAGCATGACTCGAGCCAAAGGCAGACGCTTAACGACTGAGCCACCCCGTCTCCCCTTCCATATCATTTTCAATAACTATGCAGTAATGAATGAATGTTATAGACATACTATAATATTTTTTAAGCACTTAACCAATTGTTGGGCATTCTTACTACTATCACCAACGCTGATATGAACATTGTATGCTAAATCCTTGCACTCACCCTTGGCTATTTCATTATTAGCCTGGGTTTTTCCACTTCCTTTACGTCTCTGTGTTGGAGCTGGCTGGCTATGCCGGTCATTTAATCAGCCATGCAGACTGGAACCGGTGGAACAGGTTGAGTTTACTGCCGTAAAAACCAGCCAACCCTAGCTAGGACTCTAAAAATTATTGCTTGTCCCTGGGGATTATGCCCCCAGCTCAAACTTTCTGGCAGACACAGTGAGGAAACTGCCTTATGCGTTACCTCATATTCGTAAGAGAATACAGTGTCATCTTTGCCCTCATCAAGAGGAGCCCCTGGCAGCATGGGCTATGCTAATATTTATACACCATGTTTTATACATGCTGGAGGGTGCCAAATGTATTAAGTCAATGAGAGTCACTTGCACGATGCATATGGGATCAGGATATAAAATGATTTGAAGTCCTTTTTTTGTACAATGAATCTTCTTCTATAAAATCTACAGATCAGCTTCCAAACAGAATTTTTAAAAAATCTGGCCAAAAAGTTTCATAAGAACTATTCGTCTTCTGTTGGATCTTTACTTACACTCACCTCTGGTTAAGTGGGGCTCAGACAGAGGCGAGTAAAGCCCTTAAATGATTGTGCCACTCCCTATTTTTAAAATGCACTCCCCCAAAATAAATAAAATAAAAATAAAATAAAATAAAACAAAAGAAAATGTCCCAGCCCCTTGATTGCCTATAGAGGATGAAGTCCCAACCTCTTAGCACATATGATTCCTTTGACATGCTGAGTCTGGCCCCAAACCTTCCTCTACAGCTTTCTCTTCTACCCATCACTTCTTTCTTAGTGTTACATGA
This sequence comes from Potos flavus, assembly GCA_028534135.1. Classification (NCBI taxonomy): domain Eukaryota; kingdom Metazoa; phylum Chordata; class Mammalia; order Carnivora; family Procyonidae; genus Potos; species Potos flavus. The sequence goes on along the minus strand of CM052898.1, from coordinate 91,662,977 downwards.
TGGATTTTAATACTTTGTATCATAATTGCTTTAAATATGTCTTCCCCTCCCCATAACTTATCTTTTTAACACCAAAATACTATTCCTCTCTTCTGTCTATATCTAAGAACCTAGTACCTGACATACAGTAGGCAATCAATAAATGTATGTCACTAATAATAACTAACATATGATATGAAGGACTAATACTATGTTTTTAGAGATTTGTTTGTGTTATCTCACTTAATCCTCACAATAAGCCATGAGCTTGATACTATTGTTATCCCCAGATGAGGGGATTTTATAGATGAGGAAACTAAGGCACAGAGGTTAAGCCAAGTCACCCAAGATTACAACAATAAGTAGAGGGCAGAAATGAAATTCGAACCCAGGCAGTAAATCTCCAAAATCCTAGTTCTTAACCTGCATTGAATGAAATTCATTATAGAATAAAGTGTTAACCATGTCCTTGGGAAGGAGACCACATGTGAGGAAATCTGATGGGTGTACAGGCTCCGTGGACTGACTGCTTATATTTAAATTCTGTTTTCACCACTTAGTGGCTTTGCGAGTTTGAAAGAGTTATTTAAGTTTTCTAAGCCTCCGTTTTCCCATCTATACAATGTGGAGAAAAGTGGCCCCATCCTGATAAACATATAGTGACCATGAAATGATATAATCCTTATTAAGCACCTGACATTTCGTAAGAGTGTAGTAAATACTGCCTACCCACAGCTATTATTACCAGATCATAAGACTTGTACTTAATGCTATTTGCCGTCCTGGAGTGAATATTTCAAATGCCTTGGCAAACAAGTCATTCTCTAGTCACCTGCTTTGAGCATGAGTGTGTGTGTGTGTGTGTGTGTGTGTGTGTGTGTGTATGTGTTTGTGTTTGTGTTGGTCACACATAACTCATGTTGTATGAAAATGACAAGGTTCCTAATCCACCTGGAAGTCCTCCACAACGTGTTCTGCACCAGCCATATGTATTACAGCTTTTCAGGGCCACACCAAATAGGGCTTTGGTGTCACAGGACCAAACAGCTTTTATGGACCCTCTGGTCTCAGTGTTCCATGTGTCAAAGATTAAGGCTCTTCTAGACCTCGGGCAGTCATGAAGACTTGGGTGTAGAGTAAGGGTTGGAGGCAGCTCTACCCAGCACCCAGAAAAGAGCTCTCCCTGGAACCCATCAGCTAATAAGACACCGGTACACAGCATCCACCCCACAAGCCTTTTTGAACTCAACCTGCCAGAGACTAAATTCTCTCTGGGCTCTTCTCCAACCAGGAGGGAGCCAGGTGGGATTTGCCCATGACCTCATATCTCCTCTTGTTTTATTTCTAGTGGGTCTAGGCAGCTCTGCCCTGAAAATATAGCTCTGACTGGAAGAAATACGATCTCCTATCTTTCAACACCAAAGCTCCAAGTTCAAGCCAAAAGTAAACTGAACTTCTGTGAAGGAAAGGAAGAGATCAGCCCAGTTCAGGAGGGTGTTGGGAAAAAAGAGCAGAGTACGCAGCATGAGGGGATCCCAAAGATGAGGCAGCAATGATGGCCTCATCAATGAGGTCACGGCAGTGATGACAGCCAGGAAATACAGAGGGTGCCTAAGTGGGGAGCTCAGAACCTCTATCCTCAACTCAGCCTAAATTCAGCTTGAGTCAGACTGTATTGGTGAAGAAGGGCTGGGGGCCCGCTGTAATCTGCCTGGGATCATGTGAGTCAGTAGAGGGCTATGAGGACCTGTAGTGCTTCCTCTGTCGTTTCAGAGAAAGTGGTTTCTGGGAGGGGTGAATAGACATAGAATTTTAGTGTTGGAATCTATCCAGCTGTGCCCCCTCTTTTCACTCCCTCCTTTTAGAGGAAATCCATTTGCCCAGGGTCACAAAGCTAATTTGTGGCAGAACATCGCTTCTAGTCTGTCATCCTCATAATGATACTTTCTGCCTCCTACAGCTGACTCACCCATGCCCCTTCCATTTTACCCACTATTCATGCGTAACATGAGGGGGGCTGCATGTTGGAGCCTGTGACCCCTCCCTGCTGTGCTGCCAAGTGGGAAAGGGGACACATGACAGCATTTCATGGCACATATCATGGCGTCTGTTTTTCTGACCACTTGTGGAAATAATTTTATTTTGGACCCCATATATGGAGTTACTTTTCCACCCAAAAAAAGAGACCACAGAGCTCCCAGACCAGAGAGAAACTTCCAGGGCTATGTTACTCAGGGAGAGGCTTTAGGTAATCAAGCAGATGGAAGGGCCAATAAAGTTGCCAAGCATTTGATAGAGCTGTTCATTTGCTACACATGGCTGATAATTATTAACATTTTCTTTCTTTTTTTTTTTTTAAAGATTTTATTTATTTATTTGACAGAGAGAGAGAGATCACAAGTAGGTGGGGAGGCAGGCAGAGAGAGAGGGGGAAACAGGCTCCCTGCCGAGCAGAGAGCCCGATGTGGGACTTGATCCCAGGACCCTGAGACCATGACCTGAGCTGAAGGCAGAAGCTTTTAACCCACTGAGCCACCCAGGCGCCCGATTATTAACATTTTCTTAGCAAGAAAAGAATCACTTTCAGAATGCTTCTAGTAACTTTTATTGAGAACTTACTGTATATAGGCAGTATTATTTCATCCTCAACTACGCCACCAAGCAGTTACTGTTATCCCCATTTCAAAGAAGAGGAAATTGAGGCATAAAAAGTTTAAGTAACTTGCCCAAAGCCTTGCAAATAATAGTCTGACTCTAGAGCCTGACTCTTCATCGTGCTTTTGTTAACTCTGTTGTCAAACTGTGTGTATCTCTTGCCTCATAGCATGGGTTTACTCATTCTCATCGAGTTCTATACTCTTTGTCAAGGCCTAAATCAAAGTATCCCTCGAGGTATTACTGTTGCTCAACTCCTGAGCCAAATTTGTTTGTAACCGTTGAGATGCTGGTGTTCAGTTAATTTGCAGTCCTTACAAAATACTGCAATACTGCTTTAAGACTTTTTTTTACTTGTTTGAATGTACTACATACTACATAACCAATATTAGCATGGTGGCATCATTTCCTTCCTTCCATTTTCCTTTTTATTTAACATGTATAGAGGAGGAAAAACTTTCTCCTCTACCCTCTTAGGTTAGCTCTGGGGCCCTGCAAATTAAACTGACAAAGAAAAGATGAACAGGAGAAGAAAAACCCCAGAGCTTATTTATGTGTCCAGTGTGGACATATAGTGGCAGACTCAGTAACGAGTCACTCGAAGGGGTCATCAGAATCTGGGGCTTATATACCATCTTAACAAAGGATGAGAGATTTGTGAAGTGCAAGACAAAAGAAAAGGTATTTGGGCTCCTGGGGGAGGAGCCCAAATTGTGGGAAGGTAAATAAACAGAGGAAACTAATGGAAGATAAGGGTTATTTCAGTACAATTTGTTTGTGCAGACCCATCTCAGGGCCGACTTTGCATCTCCAGTGATAATGACTGCTCTCCTGGTCCGGGAGCAGGGAGGGGAACACCTTCACAAAGGAAGATTTATATCCTGCTTTTAGGCGGATAGGGGGAAGCCAGAAAGCTCTTTCTGTATTTGCTACTTCTTAATTGTCATCAGCTCAAAGCAATTTTTATGCCAAGTTGGCATATTTTGGTGTGGCATATTTAGATTTCCTTCACATAATAAAAACTGTGGGGCACATTTAACTGCTTTCTCCCACCTTGTTATATAATGTATTTTTGTATGTGTAGCTATGTAGTCTTTGTTGCTACCATTTTTCAATGAGTAAATAACATTTCATTGAATAGGTCTATCATTATTTGCTCATGATGATAAATAAATAGGGCACAAAAAGCCCTAGTATGAGATGTTTGGGCTGGTCCCAAACTCCTCATGTTATCAATAACTGCAATATATTTCCTATTTTCTTTCCTAACCAGATGTAATTTATTCTAGGTTAGCAGACATTTAATTCTCTTAAGTAGGCTAAAAGCATGCTTTATATCTTTGTGAGTTTAGGTAGGAAGGGTTTAAGGAGATGTGGATGGGCCATGAGCCAACCCAGAAGTCTCAGTAAGTTCAATGAACAACAAGAAAGGCCTGCATAAATCAGGAGCGAAAAGAGAAGCACGTTGCCACACCAACCAACGGAATATGTACAAGTAATTTAGGGAGGCTAGAAATACCACCCGGTCTCAATGTCCTAGTTGGAGAAACCACTCTATCACAGAGAACACTGGCTACCCGTTCATGCAGGTGCAATTGACGATGACAAGATAATCATGATTCCCAGGTTATTTGGAGCATTCTCCATTTTTTGCAATAACCAGATGCACAGCACACATTACACACACACAATCCAGAAAGGGTCATTTTCTGCTCATTCAAGTAGCAAAGGCAGGGGACATTGGGATTAGGAGACAAGAACTCAATTAAGATCTCAGTCTCATCTCTTCCCATCAATAAGGCTATTACTCAACATAGCTATTTCTCAGTCTTCTCACCTACCAAATGGGTATCTCATTTAAGAGAATGATTGAATGGTTTAGAAAATTTTTGTAAACTACAAAATAGTACATAAATTCTAATTTTTATGTAGTGTTGGGGCATTTTGAAATACCGGCTGTGTTATATAACCATTACCCATCTTGAGGCCTGAGGTAGAAGTGATTATATACCCATAGTCTGGTATTTTATACCTACTTAATGGGGTAGTTGGTGATTTGTAAAATGTGAGGTATTGATAACTGTTTTTTATCTCCTGCTGTAGGAGATGCCAGTGAAGGTGTGTTATTTTACTCTCAGCTAGTGTGTTATTTTACTCTCAGCTAGCTAGTCTCAGGCGTTCAGAGTTTGAGCTGCACCCCTCCAGGGGCCCGAGTAGCTATTCTCATGCCAGGCACCAGGAAGAGCCCCCCATGCCCCACCTTCTTGCTGGGGAGGTGGGAGCCCATTTTACTCAGTTGCCTATCTACTGGAGCCCTTGTATTCTTTTAACTGAGTGTCTCCCCTCAGTCCTCCTGCTGCCTCCCTAAACTCTGTCCACAGTATCTCTTGCTTTGTGTATTGTGATTACCTATCTGGCCTCCCTGCTTCTAGTTTTTCCTCATTTCAACCCATCCTACACGTCACTGCCAGATATTACATTTCTAAATAATGTCACATTTTGCCTCGAAATAATCTATCGTCTCCAAGTTGCTTGATGAATTAAGTACAAACTATTCTAGCGTGGTATTCAAGACCGTCCACAGAATGTCCATATATCAGAGCCTACTAACTTGACCTCTCCCTCCTCCTTAATAAGAGATATTCTTTCCCTACTGAATGCTAGCCCCAGACTTTGGGCTGCTCTGAGTAAGGACTACATTCTCCAGCCTCCCTTTTAGTTAGGTGTGGTCATGTGACTTCTGCCAAAAAGATATAAGAAGTGACATGCACAACTTCCAGGAGGAGGACCATGCTTTTCGTCCTTCCCTTCCTTCTTCCTGCTGGCTAAAATGCCAACATGGTTACTGAAACTCAAATAGCCATCTGGAACTATAGAGGGAAGCCACATGCTGAAGATGACAGAGCATGGTTCCCTGACCTTGTGGAACACCACATCAGTCCTGGATTGACTATCTTGGGACTACTTTTATATAGAAAAGAAAAAAAATTCTATCCTAATTTTACATGTCCAAATATGCATTTTTTTAACAGCTCTGTGAGGTATAATTTGATGTGGAAATGTTGGGGTTCAGAGTGAACAGTCAGGAAAGAATTCTTGAGATGATTTTGGTGCAAAACAGTGATTTTATTAAAGCATGGGGACAGGACCTGTGAGCAGAAAGAGCTGCACTGGGATCCTGAGAAGTGGCACATTATTTACTTTCGAGCTGGGAGAGGGTTAGGGATAGCGTAAGTCTCTAGGGAATTTTGGAAGCAAGGTTTCCAGAACCTTGACGGGGCTAGCCATTGTTAGGAAAAGGTCATTTATTACTGTCTAGTAAAACTTTAGCTATGAGACCCTTCAGATGTATATCAATGGGCCATATGCTTAGAAGACTGCTAATATATATCTTGGGGGGTAGAGATAAAGAAAGTTTCCAAAAGAATTTTTATATGTTCAGGGAGACTTACAGGATCCTGGAGGTTGGGACAATGTTAACCTAAAATTGCCTTTTTTTTTTTTTTTTAGATTTTCTTATTTATTTGAGAAAGAGAGTGAGCAGGAGGGAGAGGGAGAGAGAATCTGAAACAGACTCCACTCTGAGGGCTCCCCCACGAGATCATGACCTGAGCTGAAACCAAGAGAGGATTCTTAACCGACTGAGCCACCCACAAGCCCCTAAGATTGCCTTTTGACTTAAGCAAAGGATCAACATCAAAGAAGCCGAGTTCTTAGAGGAAGTTCACTCTGCCTTTTCAAGGACTTGTCAATGGGCTGTAAGTAGTAAGGAAATTTATTTTTTTTCTTTTGCCTTTGTTTCTCACATCATAATTGATGTACAAAAAATGCGTATTTAATGTATATAACTCCATGGGTTTGGACATAATGTGTATACTCATGAATTCATCATTGCAGTCAAGGTAATAGACATGTCCATCATTTCCAAAAGTTTTCTTGTGTCTCTTATTATAGGAACACTTAACATGAGATCTAGCCTCAATAAATTTTTAAGTACACAATTCAGTATTGTTAACTATAGGCACCAAGTTGTACAGCAGAACTCTACACTTTTTTCTTCTTGTACATCTAAGACTTTTTATTAAACAACTCCTAATTCCCTCTCCCTTCCGCAACCAACTCCAGAAAACCGCCATCCTATTCTCTGCTTCTGTGAGTTTCATTATTTTAGATACCTCATGTAAGTGCAATCATTTGTCCTTCTCCCTTATCAATTAGCCTTATATCCTCCAGATTCATCTGTGTTGTCACATATGACAGATTTCCTTCTTTTTTAAGGCTAAGTAATATTCCATTGTGTGAATTATACCGTATTTTCTTTATCCACTTATCTATTGATAGACATGTGGGTTATTTATACATCTTGGTTATTGTGAATAGTGCTACAATGAACACAGGAATGAAGATATCTCTTCAAGATCCTGATTTCAATTATTTTGGATATATAACCAAAAGTAGGATTGCTGTCTAAATATGTATTTTTAATAACAGATGTGTTAAGATATAATTCATATACTATAAATTTCACTGTTTAAAAGTGCCACCTTCTCATAGATTTGTCTCCTATCCTTTGGATCCAGAACTTTCATGTTTATTTATTATAGTTGGTCTTGTTTTATCATTATATGTACCTGTCACATCTCGTCAGCTCCTATCCTATAGTACCTGGCACTTTTAGGACCTCATCTGTTTACTTGTTAATTTAAGATTTTTGTGCTGATTATATTTGTGAACATATGAAAATATTGATTAATTTCAAATTCCAAGATGAGCACAAATCAAATATATTTGAAACACTTATACGTAATTGGACTTATTCCTAGAGAATGAGTATGCTATTTAAGGCAACACATTAAATTTAAAGAAGTTTAGCAACATTAACAATAGATTCAAAACAGGATCTTCACCAAATTGCCAATTGTTCTTTCACTATGCAGATTTCAGTCGGGGTACTGACACAGACAAAAATAGGACATCTCTTATGGTAGCAATTCCATTTTCCAAATGAGGAAACTAAAGCCCAGGATTTTAAAAAAGTATTATCTTAGGAAATGGTACCTCATTATTAGATATTATCTAAAGATTTTAATCATAACCAGTTTCCTGCAGTTATGAGGATCTTAATTCTTCCTCATCAATCCACACTTCCCAAAATTGGTCAGTAGAAGACTCCAGATGCTTGATTAACATGTGGATGCTGGGGTCCCACCCAATGTCTATGAATTAGAATCTCTGGACTTGAGGCTCAGGAAACTGCATTTTTACTAAGCTCCTCAGGAGACTGTGACGCATGTGGGAGTTTGAGAACCTCAGTAATCCCTAATTAATGATACATTAAACCAGAGGCTCCCATGGAACTTACCCTAATCTTGGGCTTCACCCCCAAAGATTATAAGGTAGCCAGTTTTGAAGACTATTGCACTTTATTTTCACTTAATCAAGGCTCAACTATCCAGAGGTTTAGATTGTTTAGTGGACCATGCATTTGGATGAAAAATCAGTACTCTGAAAGATCACTTAAGGCGCTGAATAATATCTGGAAATAGATAAGATTCCTTTATGTTCTTCATGGGTAGCCATTCCTACTTAGATGAAGAAAGTTGGAAAGATTTTCATCAGAATTGTGTTGACTTCCCAAAAGACCATCAGGAAAACCTGTTAATTAAGAAAAAACTAAGATTCTTATCTGTATTGTTTTGAAAGAGAACCACCTTGACAGTCCAGGATGTGTCTCAAAAAGGGAAAGTCAAGGGAGGATTTTTATAGGATTTTAGGGCCTAGGATGGATGACTTGAAGGCAAGACTTGGAAGTAGGAAACTGGGATGGGCAGAGTTTACAACTCAATAGATTTGGGTTTTCACACTGGGAAGAGAGAATCTTGAAGTTGAGTCTTACTGTGCAAGCTGTTACTTTGGTAAGTCATCTTAACTAGTTCTCAGTCTTACTGTCTGGGAGCAAGTATTTTCTGGAGCAAGTAGGTGCGTTATTTGGGCTGGTCTCAGGATTATTGAACATGTTATATTTTATTTAACAGTTTACAGAAAGCATTCATGCACATTGTGTCTTTTGATACAACTTGTGAAGTAGTTATGCCAGGTGATTTAATATTCCCATTTTACAGATAAGGAAATGAAAACTCAGGGAAGTTATGTAATTTGTAAGTTATGTAAAGTGCTTTAGTTTTTAGGAAATTGAATCCTAGTATTCAGACTCCAAAATCCATACTCTTAAACAACACCACAAACAGGTTTTTTTTTAAAGATTTTATTTAGTTATTTGAGAGAGAGAGAGAGAGAGAGAGAGAGAGAAATAAGAGTGCGTGCACAAGCACAATGTGGGGGAGGGGCAAAGGAAGAGGGAGAATCAGACTAAGCAGACTCCCTGCTGAGCGAGGAGCCAGAGAGGAGACTGGTTTGCTCAATCCCAGGACCCCAGATCATGACCTAAGCTGAAGGCAGATGCCTAACCGACTGAGCCCCACAAACAGGTTTTATGATGTTACACTGGAGTCTTTTTTTTTTTTAACTGCTGTGAAATCTGGGGATCACCCTTGAAATTTGTTACTTAATTTGGTCATAGGAATACTGGAAGAACTTCATTATAACTTGGCCATAACTACAAACTTCCAGAATCATGGATCCTAGAGAAGGAGCTATGAACTAGTCAGTAGAAGAGAATAATTAGCAAAGTATAGATCAATTGAGAAATAAGGAATAAATGGTGACTTCCTGAGTACTAGAAGCACCACATAGTACTTTTGTCTTGGTTTCTATTATCTCCCTAATGCAGACAGCCTAGAAGCAAGTTTTGTGGGTTCCACATTATAAGCTTTTACAGAGTCAAATGTGTTGTCTCAAGTATGCACCCCGCCCAGCCCTGACCAGGAAGTTATAAAGCTTTTCAAGTGGAAACTTATTGGTGGGGCTTAATGAGCCAAGTCATTTCCATTAATGAAATATACCACATTTCCAAATGTCCCTTTAAATTGCAAATTCATCTAAATGGGTCTTTTCAGATAAACAAATGCCACAATTCTTTCTGGATTAGAAAAGCACACTCTCTGATGATCTGGGTAAAAAACAACAGCAACGCAAAGTCAAATAAGGGACTATTTCACAACTCATATGGGCATAAGGTATATAATGAACCATCTCTTGGAAACTGGCTGTCCGAACAGACGAAGTAAATAACCACGGCTGCTCCACGAGCAGAAGAAATCAATTGTTCCACGTGCTTTTCTCAAGTGGAGCCGATTCTTTAAATCAGAGGTTCTCAGCCCTCACTGTCAAATCACCAGCAGAGCTTGGACAATTCCTCATGTTCACATCTTACCCTAGACCATGTGAGCGTTAAAATTCCCCAGGTGATTCCAATGTGCTATCAGAATTTCGAACAGTGCTCTGAATCCGTGGTTCTCAAAGTGTGGTCCATGGGCCAGCAGCATCACCAGCACCTGTGAGCTTGTTAGTAATGCAAATTTTCCAAACCCCACCCCAGCCTCTCTGAATCAGAAATTCTGAGAGTAGGACTTAAGAATCATTTTTTTTCCACAAGCCCTCCAGGTGACTCTGGTATATGCTACAGCACTATTGATAAGCACTGCTCTAAATAAAAATGCTATGTCTTTCCACCTGGAGCTTAAGGGAATACAAGCCTTACCTACCCCAAACACTGCTTTGTCTGAAGACAGAAGCCACTATTGACACAACATCTAGGCTTCTGGGTTTAAATTGAACTGTGTAGGACCATGTATAAACTGCGGGGCTTTAAGGTAGAAGGGAACAACAGAAGCCCCCGGCCCCAACTCCAGAGCTGGACCTGTGCAGCAGGCTGATTCCATATGGAGCATCTACTGGGGACTACTGTCCATGACCCATGGCCAACATTTGAGGTTTGCCTCCCAGCACACAGTACGCATTCTTAGGACTGTCAGCTGAGACTTTTGTTTAGGGATCCACCTCTCCCAGACTTTCAGTCCCTGGGTGGAGCCCATGAGCCAGGCCATCACCTAAAGGGTTTGCACTGAGAACATTGACCCAGCCTTCCTCTCCCTTCCATCCACTCCCTCCTCCCTGCAACAGAAACATCACTTGGGATGGCCATCGGTTCCTCTGCCATGCACTTCCTGAATGTCATTTCCAGTGAGTTTCCCCTATACTCTACTTTACCCACTGCTGCCCACAAATCTTTTAAATTCACTCATTTAAGCATCCCACATTTGGCCTCCACCCTTGGAGCAAGTCCCTTCTGCTATCCGTGGCAAATCTCCCCAGATGCATTCCCGTCCCTCTCTCCACCCCTCTTCTAAGAAACCTCATGCTACTCAGTGTCTGCCCTTATTCTCTGCTACTTTTTCAATCTTATTCTAGCAACTGGATCCTTTCAATCATCTGTTAAACATGTTCCAATCATTCTTAACTGAGTTTTTTCATATATGAAGATATTACAGGCGCTGTTCTAGTCCCACCCTTTTTGCTCATTCTTCTCACAAAAGTTGTCTGTGTTTCCTCTCTCGATTGGTACATCATTTGTTCCTTAGCCCTTTCTGGTCTGTTTTGTTCCCACCACACAAGTGTCTCCAGTGAGCTCCATGTGGTAAAATCCAGTGGGTGCTCTTTGGTCCTCATTGTCATTGACTTCTCAGAAGCATTTGCCAGCTTGACCACTCTCTTGCTCTACCTCCTTTCTTATTAGTCCTACCTGTTAATCCCCACTAGAAGATAAACTTCATAAAAACAAAGACCCCATCTGTCTTGTACTTGCTGTATCTGTATCCTGAAACAGTTCTGGCACATAGTAGGTGCTCATTAGATATTTATTCAGTGAACAAATGAATCAATTACATAAATGCTCACTGTCGTACATGATGGAAAGTGCAATCTGGAGAAGAGCATATAATGGTGATCTAACTTCATTTTAGGAAAAAACACTTGGGTCAGGAGACTTCTGGTTTCCATGAGGCCATACTCTCATGCTCTCATACTCTTTTCTTTCCACCTTTCTGACCTCTCCTTTCCAATCTCCCTAGCCACATGCTTTCCCTTTCTCTCACCCTGATGTTTTGTCATTCTTCAGGAATTGTGCCCAGGACTTCTTCCTCACATTACATTGCCTCCCTAGGTAACTTTAGCCCTATATTTACTATCTATGTACCCACATCACCCCCGTTAGATGTCCCAGCCTAATCCTCTCTTAGCCCCAAACCCATACATCCACTAGATCCCTGCCTGCTCAACATCTCCACCTGCGTGTCTCATGGGCACATCAAACATAACATGTCCAAAATTAAACAAACAGATGTGCTTCCTAAAGATCCCCAAGTAGATCAGAGGATCATCTCTGGAGAAACTGAACTACCACAGAACAAAGATACCGAAAAATTGATGTTTGACAGTCTTCTGAAAAAGCCAGATTGTCATGCAATTCCCCTACAGTAAAGTCCACACCAATAAACTCCATCCAAACACACTGAGTAGCTTAAGCTGAATTATGATATTCAAGGCCTTTTAACAGCCTCCACTGTGAAAGGGAGAGATAAAAATTCCTTAGAAAGCCAAAACTTAGAAGAAAAAGAGATGATCAAAAAATAAAAGTTAAACTTTGGACCCAGAGAGAGAGAAAAAAATAATGGAAAAATAAGTTATATATTAAAGGAAAATTATTAAATTTAATATTATATATTAAAGTATTCTATATTGAAACCTAGTAATATAAACATTTCTTCAGAACACAAGCTTTTAGATTGAAAGGATCTAAGAAATGAAAAAATAAAGATAGGTATCAAGACCTATTACAAAATTTAAGATCTCCAGTATTAAATAGGGGAGCTCAGAATCTTTTAGAAAGAAAACATATCATAGATAAGAATTAGAAATTAGAATGGCATCAAACTTCTCAACGACAACATTTAAAACTAAAAGACAATAAAACAAATTCAAAAATGTGATGAAAAATTATTTTCAACTCGAAGCATTCTAATATGAGGATAAAGACATTTCAGACACGTTAAATTTCAAAAAATTTATTTCTGATGCTTCTCAGGAGCTACTGGAGGAAATGCTTCATTAAAATGAGACTAAACCTAGAATAGAAGACATGGGATCCAGGAAACAGGGCATCCAGAAGAAAAAAACACTAAAAGAAATATCCCTGGAAGAAAAATGGATCGGATGAACTATGTAACAGTTTTGACAAACTGGAAGATTATACTCTTAATTGTTTTATAGAGCTGTTCAAGGTGTGGGAAGAACAAGCCAGTGAACAAATGAAAAAAAAAAAAAAAAAAAAGGCAATAACTCCAGACAGAGCAGATCTATAAAAGAAAGTTATATATAAATATATATCTCCTATAATTGGGATGTACCTATATTTAGTAGACAGGAAAAAAAGAATAAGGGACCTAAGAGAGACAGTTCCATTTATTAAAATAGATGATATCAAGAAAGAAAGATCCAGTATCAGTTATTTGTACTTTATTGTAGATCATTACAAGGAATGATGTTAATGTTGAAGATTATCAACAAATTAGAATTGCAGAGAGTTAGTGCCATGCAAACCTATTAATCAATTATATCTAATATATAAAGAGCATTAAAGTGAATTTAGGGGCACCTGGTGGTTCAGTCAGTTAAGCGTCCGAATTGGTTTTGGCTCAGGTCATGATCTCAGGATTCTGGGATCCAACCCCACGTCAGGCTTCACACTCAACATGGAGTATTCCGCTTGAGGATTCTCTCCCTCATCCTCTGTCCCTCCCCCAACTTGTGCTCTCTCTCTTTAAAATAGAAAAATAAGTCTTCAAAATAAAAATTGGGACACCTGGGTGGCTCAGTGGGTTAAGTGTCTGCCTTTGGTTTGGGTCATGATCCCAGGGTCCTGGATCGAGCCCCATGCCAGGCTCCCTGCTCAATAGGGCATCTGCTTCTCCCTCTGCCTTTGCCCCTTCCCACCCTGCTTGTATGTGCCCTCTCTCAAATAAATAAATTCTTTTTTTAAAATAAATTTTAAAAATGAATTTATATGGCAGAAATTTTGGAATCTGACCTTTCTTAAGATCTGACACTATCTCTTCAGAGACAGATGGCTGTGAGTGGCTGGACACTGACATGATGGAGTCCATGTCCTTCCCACTGCCTCCAGGTTTAAAGTGTCTTTGCTAATTCCAATGTTCCTTTTGCCTATGGTAATTTTATATCTAATAGGAATCCAGCCTCACCGATATGTAAAATTTAGATAACCTGACTCTTAGGCAGTGACTTACTTGTGGCAAATCTGTGTGGTGGGGCTCAGACAAACCTCCATTTTGTGCAAGGTTTGGGTGACAGGAGGTGGAAAAAGTGGAAGGGGTTGGTGAAGAAAATGTAATGTTTCAACTGAAAACATCTGAGACTATCCCTTTGACTCATGTTTCTTGCCTGGCTTTCCAGGTATAAAGCTACTTGAGTAGTCATTGTCCATTTAAAAAAATTACTGGATTTTGAAAATTGTTCCTAATTATGGCAACAACAACAAAAAAGTTTGATGTCTCATAAAAAAGACTTCAGAATTAGACCAAAAGATTTTTGAAGGTGTGTGGGAAAGGAAGCTGTAGACTGACTCTTTTCACACTTGAAATGAAACCACTAACACAGTGCTGTTATAAATACACCTATGTAACTTGAGATTTTCAAGCAGACTCATTAAAAAGGATAAAAAGAAACATAATTTTAATTTTAATACTATATCTTACTTAAATCACTATATCCCCCAAATTATTATTTCAATATGAAATCAATGCCAAAAAATCATTGAGATATTTGACATTTTTGGTAATGTGCTAAGTCTTTGAAACACAGTGTGTATTGTACCCCTCCAGCGCATGTCAGGTGGGACTAGTACATTTCAAGAGCTTAATGTAGCCAGGGGCTACTGTATGGGATGGTGCAGTTCTTAAACCTTTTATTGTCAAAAGGAAGAAAGGGTTGTGATAAGAATCTGAGCCTGAGGTCAAAAATCATTTTATTTGAACCATTCAAATGTGAAGCAGGTTTTTTGCTAATAAGAATTATACTATTCAGGGGCACCTGGGTGCCTCAGTTGGTTATGCGACTGACTCTTGATTTTGGCTCCAGTCATGATCTCAGGGTGTGAGATTACGCCCTATGTCCGGTTCCATGCTCAGCACGGAGCCTGCTTGGGATTCTCTCTCCCTCTCCCTCTGTACCACTCCCCCTCCCCCGGCACCCGCTTGTGCTCTCTTGCTCTCTCTCAAATAAATAAATAAATAAACAAACAAATAAATAAATAAAGTAAGTCTTTTTTAAAAAGAATCATACCGTTCAGCTGAGAAAACTCTGAGCCTGAATGACATAGGCCTTGGAGGCCATTGAATGGAAACAGCCTTCGTTCTAAAGAACCACCCCCACTAGCTATGAAATTCTGAGCACTTCCTTTCCTGAAGCATCTAGCATTCTTCCTCACTTTACCAATTAAGACTTTTATTTTCCCGATTTCCAACGTGTCCTGTATAGCGACTAAGATAAAATTTTATGAGCTTCTTGGGAATCTCTGGAATTCAGATGGAATTTCATCCATGTGTGATGGATGAGCAAAGCAGAATGAACTCCATCTGCTCTCTGGGGTGGATGGGACTGAACCCAATTACAACTAATTTCTGCATTAATTGAACAAGCATGAATTCAAATAATGTGTTCCTTCGCCTCATAATACATTAGCTTCTTGGGATCCCAAATGCATTATAAAGATGACCTAATTCCTTCTCGTTCTGCAGGCTGGTTGTTTTGGTTGGTAAATGCCCAATTTTATTGGACTGCTTCATTCCATGAGCTAGAGCTTGTTGCTCTTATAATAGAGGGGGCTGGGGAAAGAAGGATGGGAGTTGCTCCCACTTTAGACCAGCTGGCTTCTCTTGTTCTAAGACTCTCTTTACCTCCTGTTCTTTCATCTTCCATGCACAGACGGGACTGAGAGGCCTTCGTAAAGACTGAAAGGCACACAGAAGCCCCATGTTTGACTTTCAGAGGATCAGTGGTGTCACTCTTTTTTTTTTTTTTTTTTTTTTTGGTCTGCATGAAGGATGGCATCTTGAAATTTTCCAAACTGGGAAACCAATTCTGCAGACAAACAACCTGCTCATTGTCAAATCACCCACTCCAGCCAAGGAGGCCACAGCACCCGGGGCGCCTGACTCCCAGCATCCCTCTCCAACAAGCCACTCACACTTCTAAAAAGGTGACGTTTTAGCAGTCTGTTTATAAAAGTGCCAAAGGAACATTTATCATGAGGTGCAAACAAAAGAGGCGCTGGAGAGGGATGTTTTTCACCAGGCTTTTCAGAACTGGAAACATGCCTCCTAGACCTCGCTGACACCTCCTGTTAGCCTGCTTGGCCCCTCTGCTATCAGCAGAGAGCCTTTCAGCAGAACAGGGGCCCCAGAAGGCAGACAGGTGCTGAGGGAAACTCGGGCTGGCAGGTCCAAGGTAGCTGGCATGTCAGAATTCTCCACAACTGTGTCCAAAGGATTATTAAAAGAATATGCTGAGGGGAAATTTTTCTGATTACAGCAGGAGGCAAGAGTTCAGGAGGTCAAGGAATTGCTGAGGGAAAACACCCCTGACTGACTCTAGGCGCCCCCAGCATTATATTAAATTTTGACAGGCTACCCAAGATCGAAAAACAAATAGACACTTCCTTCAACAAGACGGTGATAAATCAATTGTTCTCCATGACCAACGGCCCCTGAAGCACAGACCTAGGAGTGCTGTGCTGTATTCTCTGGTGATTTATCCAGCTTGCTGTCTGCCAACTCTTTGGGGAAATACCAGAATCAGAAGTTAATGTCCTGAGTAGAAGCTACCATGAGAACATTACTCATTAACTTGGAACACCTGAAAATAATCAGAAAGATCTGGCTGCAGCCTTGATGCCAGACAAATATGGAGCCTACTGTCTCATTCCTGTGGAGGTCACGGGCCAGGCCATCCGTGACACCATGGGCAATAAACCAGTGGATCAACCAGTCTTGGGTGAATACTGTTAAAGCTCAGAAGGGTGCAGAGTTATTCTGAGCATCACAGGATATCCCTCAATACTGGCCTCAGTCAAATGTTTATGGCCAATGTACGGACCTGGTCCACCTTAGATCCAAGCACCTGTGGGCCACCCCTGGACTAGATACCATGCAAACTCTATCCTTCTCCCATTCCCTCCCTTCTTCCCTCTCTCTCTTGTCTTTCCTCCTCCTCTCCTCTTTCTCCATCTCTCTGTTCTTGCTGTCTCTCTTTCTCTCAACCAGCAAATAGAAATGGAGACTTAAGGGGGCAGAGATAGGAATCAAACAAATTCTATGGTGTTCTGGGAGAGGGGAGAGACAAACACCTTGTGCCATCAATTAAAAGCTGCTTGGAGTTGGGGCGCCTGGGTGGCTCAGTGGGTTAAGCGACTGACTCTTGATTTCAGCTCAGATCATGATCTCAGGGTCCTGGGATCCAGCCCCGTTCAACGGAGAATCTGCTCCAGTATTTCCTTTCTTCCTCTACCCCTCCCCCTGTGTGCTCTCTCTCTCTCATTCTCTTAAATAAATAAATCTTAAAAAAAAAAAAAAACTCTTTTAGGCATCACTTTCTGGCTGGGGCAGGTAAGGGACCCAGCTAAGTCTCATACTGCCATATTTGTTTACGTGACTGCTCCTTCCTAAGCTGTGGGCATCCTGAAAGCAAAACCTAGGTCTTCAAGTCTTTTAAAACAATATGTATTTTTCTCTGATTATGAAAAAAAATACATGCTAATTAGAGAAAAAGGAAAATATAAAAGATCTTTTCAACAGTATTTATTTTAGAATAGTATTTTAGAATATTTTAGAATAGTATTTGGAACAAAACAGGCACTCAATAAAATTGTGTCGGAGAGAGGCACAAAAGGGAAGGAGAAGTCAAGGATAGGCGAACAGTGACATCAGTCTCCTCATTAAAATGCACATAATTCAGCAGTGGCCACGTGGAGGCTGTGAGTCATGGGGCGCCAAGCTGCAAAGCGGTTCCGTGTAGGGCTCCAGCTCCACGACTCCCTGTAGCTCTGAACATCAGCCCCGCTTTGGGCCTCCCGTGTTAGAGTTTATTGGGCGGGCTACAGTGAAGTCGCCCCATAGCCAGAAACTGCGATTATTTAGCCTGGAGAAGGGAAGCCTCAGGAACAACTTAGCAATTGCTATGGTGCTATCAATTCCGTTACCAAAAATAATTATGTTTATTATGAACAAATTGGGGCATATACACGAATCCCTGGGAGTTCGTCCCGTTGATAGTTTGCACAGCTCCCCAGGCATGTTTCCTAGACATACGCTTTTGTTGTTTGTTTGTTGTCAGTGGGGTCATGCTCAGTCCCAGCAGGGGCTTGAGTGATCAGTGGCCAGGAAACCCATGTAGTGAGCCCAGCCTTGAAAAAGACAGGATGGAGGAGCATATAAAATGCCCAAATGCATGGCACGCGGGGTAGGCAAGCATTGTTTCAGGCAGCCTTCGGGTCAGTGATAAAAATACATCTGGGCATCCTGGGTCAGGATGTCAAATGAACTGTTTACTGTGGGTTGTGGTGAAAAGGTTTGAAAACGCTGTAGAATATTTCTTTCTGTTTGTTCCACTGACCAATTAAACAGAAAAATGGCTATATGCTATTACACATTAATGGTAATGTTATTGAAATTAGTCTAACATGCCATCAAGTAAGTGTACTGTAATTTACCTAACGTTTCTCCTACTTTAAGTCACTTCATTTTTAGAAATAATATGGAAATGGGATGTCTGGGTGGCTCAGTCAGTTAAGTGTCTGCCTTCAGCTCAGGTCATGATCCCAAAGTCTTGGGATCGAGTCCCACACTGGGGTTCTTGCTCGGCAGGGAGCCTTCTTCTCCCTCTGCCTGTCACTCTCCCTGCTTGCGCGCACGCTCTCTCTCTCTCTCTCTCTCTGTCAAATAAATAAAATCTTTAAAAAAAATAATATGGAAATAAAACCTATTTCGATATAGTATTTTTTTCTTTTAATAATAGATGCCTCAAAGTGACATGATTAAAGGACCTATGCATGTAAATTTCATTACTTTAGAGAACTGAACTTAAATAGCCCCCATGCCCTTGTGTCTCCTAAGTAGAAAACAGAATCCCACTGTTTCAAAGTAAGTTAGTCCTTCCAGTTTAAAATTCCATTTGTTCTTAGTAACTTCTCCATCAGTTTGGGATTCTTGTTCCTCCCGTGGTTCCCACTGAGCCAGGTGAAGCCCCTGGGGAGGTGCAGTTCTGGCCCACAGTTATCTGCTGGCCTTGCTGACCTCCCCCGAGGTGTAACTGGTCCCCCGGCTCTCGGGCGTCACTCTATCCCTTCTTCCTGTGGCCTGGGCACTTGGTCCACATACTCTGCCTTCTCCCAGTCTGACCATGAAATCTTTCCAAATCTCCTCCCCTTATTGGCCCTGCCACCCCCATCCTGGGATCTCAGGACTGCTCAGCTCTTACTCCTGGATCAGCCAGGGTGGGCAGGGTGCTGTGAAGCTACCCCCAGGTTCATCTGCTCCAGCGCCTCCCCAGACATTACAACTTCAACATTCAAGGGCCACGTCATTGTCATGGCCTCTCCGAGAAAGCCAGGCAATGGTGTATCTTCTGCTCTGGGATCCTTCTAAACTTATCTGGAGGATTTCCATGATCCCATCTTGTCCAGTCACAGAGCTATGCTGGTTGGATCTCCCTTTAAGAAAGAAACTTGCTGGGGGCACCTGGGTGGCTCAGTGGGTTAAAGCCTCTGCCTTCGGCTCAGGTCATGATCTCAGGGTCCTGGGATCGAGCCCCGCATCGGGCTCTCTGCTCAGCAGGGAGCCTGCTTCCCCCTCTCTCTGCCTGCCTCTCTGCCTACTTGTGATCTCTCTCTCTCTCTCTGTCAAATAAATAAATAAAATCTTTAAAAAAAAAAAAGAAAGAAAGAAAGAAATGCAAAAATGGCTTTAGCTACTAGGCCCCAGCTCTCTGCCCTGTCAGGCTGTTTCTCACACTTCCAACGCAGGGCCTTGCCCATAACTGAGCACGCAGTGGGATACTCTGGCCTTGCCATTTCTGCACAACATAGGACACCTCCAAGGGGCAATCTCTGCTCCAGAGCCCTGCTTGGGCTGGCAGAGACTTTGTCAGATTTGCATTGTAGGGGTTCCTGGGTGGCACAGTCAGCTAAGCGACTGACTTGATTTCGGCTCAGTTCATGATCTCAGGGAGGTGAGATCATACCCCAACTCAGGCTCCACACTCAGTGGGGAGTCTGCTTGCTTTCTCTTTCTCTCTCTCTCAAATAAGTAAATAAATAAGATTTGCATTATAGTCTGAGTTCCCCCCGCCCCATCTTCCGCCTTTTATCTTTCACGGGCTGCCTCTCCCCAAGGTCTCACCCGCTATATGCTCCTAACCCTTCCCCAGAATTTTGGGCCCCGGGAGCCATCAGCACCTAAACCTTAGTCTCTTCCATCCAGTTCTCCCTTTCTTACCAATGGTCAAACTTAGACTTCCATTGGGTGGGAAGGGTAGAAGTTCTAGGGTGTAAGTTCCCCGCTTCTATCTCTCTGGGGCCCTCACTGTAGGGAGCATCACTCCTGGCTGCTTTCACTCAGTTACTATGTAGATCATTCCTGAAGAGCAAGTGCAAAATGAAGTACAGAGGAGCCACCTAGCAGAAAGAGGTTATGATAGTCTTTCTCTTTTTTATTTGTCTGCACTGACTTAACCTTTAGCTGTCCCTTGGTATGTAACTTACATGACTCTTGACTCTTCTATTAATGAAGAGTTAATTTCTAAAACTTGATAGAGGCAGGAGAGCTCTTGTCTAAATATTTCTTCAGGACAGCTCAGAATTTGCTGGTTATAAAAGGCCTTGGGGCATTGCTAATCATCACCATAACTTTGATTTTAAAAAATCTAGGAACTATAGCATACAAATGATGCAAAGAAGGTGTTTAATGTGTGTTTGAGTTGATGAATGAATTGATATATAGGATGTAGGAAATGTAATAAGAAAGGAGAAAACCCCAAAGGTGTTCATTGCTCCCGTATCTATGACCTCTACAGCTCTAAGGTGAGAGCAC
Source organism: Potos flavus (assembly GCA_028534135.1). Taxonomy (NCBI): domain Eukaryota; kingdom Metazoa; phylum Chordata; class Mammalia; order Carnivora; family Procyonidae; genus Potos; species Potos flavus. Next base: position 91,642,227 of record CM052898.1, on the reverse strand, counting down.
CAGCGATGGACCGAGATACACCGGTATTAAGTGAAACCCAAGGATTCGGGGAAACTGGTTCTTTGGTGCAGGTGACCTATCAGTTGCAGAGAAGCTGAAGGGAAACAGAGCAGACAGTCTTGGCTGAAAGTGTGCAGCTGGCATTCCACAGGGGGAAGCAAATCTCCAAGTCCAGGCTCTGCACCCATCAGCTGTTTGTGGTCTAAGCTGCACGAAGCTGGTCTGGGCTCTGAGCACAATTCTTCTCAACATTTATTGTGCACGAATCAAAGGGCATCTGGTTAAAATGCATATTCTAAAAAAAAAAAACAAAAAAAATGCATATTCTAATTCAGTTGGTCTAGGTGGGGCCTGGGACTCTACATTTCTAACAAGCTCCTGAGGGAGGCCATGAATGCTGCTGGCCCATGGGCTACCCTTTGAGTTCTGGTGACTTACGAGATGCTCGGAAAGCCCTCTGTATAATGCCAGGGGCGCAGACGCTATTTAGGTAACTTATTCTCTCCCCCATTCCCGGCCCACATTTTCAGATTCCTGTGGGATTCCAAGTGCAGCTGACAATGTGCATTTTGGCTTTTCTTATTGAGGAAAGTTATCAAGAAGTATACATAAGCCAGTCACAGCCACTGCAGCTTTGTCTCTGGCAAGCCATCATGTCTCCCAACCTAAGACCAGTATTTCTCAAGTGAGGTTTGTGTGCCCCTAAGGTGATTTTGTCTGGTGGATGGACACGGCATTCAGTGGCCTTGAGTTGAGAAAGATATTACTCCCTTTCCAGTTCTCTTTCAATCCTCCAGATTATATCAAGAAAAAAGTCTCTGTTGAGTGCTGCTGTGTTTTTGAACACTTGCTTCTTTCCCTGTATTGGGATGTGATGGGTAGCTAACAACAGAAAACCCAACTCAAAATGTTCTCAGTGACCGAACTAGCCTAGAGAGGGAGAGGGAGGAGTTCTGGCTGGTGTGCTCAGCTGGCCGCTCCCAGCCTTGCAATTTGTCCCCAGTATTAGCCCCAGTCAACATCCAAAGGAAGAGATGCATACTCTTCCAGGGGCTCCCAAAAAAGAAAATCTTTTTTTTTTTTTTCCCCCAAACCTCCAGGAAAGTTCCCCTCTCCTGTTTCATCAGATTCACTCACAAGGCCTTTTCTGAATAATTTCAATGGCCAAGAGTAGCCTTGAGCCTTAGGCCTGGTTAGGGGACTGACTGTGTGCTGACCAGTTAAAGCAAGACTCTTTCCATTCCCTTGTTAATAAGAAGAGAACAGGCCTCTGGCTAGAGCCTTTGGGCAAGCAACAGTGTCTCACTTGATTTGAATAATGTGTGGGGTGTTTGTTTTTGCCTTTTTTGTTTGTTTCCTTCTATTAATGGGAAGGGGGACTGATTTCATTATCACGGTTGTAATAAGAATTTTGTTTTTTATTCCTTATGTTTCAGTTTTAAGTGTAATTTAATTTAGAAAAAAATTTTAATTAAAGGACGGAACATGATAAATGAATGTGGCAAAAATTATGAAAGTGATAAAATGAGAAGTTTGAGAAATATCACTAAGCTATTACTTCCTGGCTAACAGATATTTGGGCCTTCTAGATAAAGAAGGTTAAGTCTAAGGGACAGCATCAGCTGCTCAGTTCCTGTGGTTGTAGTCTGATGGGTTATCAAGCCAAGCTGGATGTCTTAGTCCATTCAGGCTGTTATAACAAAATACCACGGATGGAGTGGCTTATAAACAACAGAAATATATTTCTCACAGTTCTAAAGGCTGAAAGTCCAAGATCAGGGTACAGGCATGGCCGGATGGGGACCCCCTTCTAGTCACAGACTTCGCTGTTATATCCTCACATGGGAGAAAGGGCAAGGGAGCCTCCCCTAAGGATGTTAATCTCATTCATGAGGGTTCCACCTTCATGACCTAATCGCCTCCTGAAGTCCCCACCTCCTTATGTTATCACACTGGGCATTAGGATTTCAACATATTTATTTCGAGAGGACACAGACATTCAGGCCACAGCACTGAATTAGAATCACATAGGAGTTTTGAGAAAGCAGATGCCTAGGCCTCACCCTCCAAACATGATCTCTCATGGGAATATGTATTTTTTTTAAACTTCAAAGATTTTCTAACAGACAGCCAAGGTGAGAACAACTGCTGAGAACTTTGGAGAATCCCTTTGGAACTGAAAATTTAGAGGGCAGCAAGAATTTGGTTTGGCACTGTTGCCAGGCTATCTCCATTCCAGAAATATCTTGTTTTATGTTTGTGTCCACTGTCAGTCCAGTCAAGAAGAACATAACTTTGTGCGGTGTTGGCCAGAGAGCAAGGGGGAGCAAGAGCTTTATTAGGGGTGAACACAACACATCGTGAAAATACTCTTTCCCAAGCAGTGTTCTCATGATAACTTTGCAAGGATAGTTACAAATGCAAGATATGGATGTTAGATTGTGAGGTCTCAACTGTGTGCCTTGAAAAGAAGTGTACATTGGGGCTTGACTTGTTCAAGAACTACTTTTAAAAATCAGTGTCCATTTTGTAATTATATTCTTGGTGATATAAAATATTAACCTAAGGGTGTTCAGCTTCAAACTTCAGATATCCATCTGCTCCACATTTTAGCTAGGTGTTCGAAAATGAGTATAAACACTGAAAGACCAGAATTATTACGGTTTCAACATGTAAATCATTGTCAAGTTCATTTGAAAGGTCATATATTTATACACGAGAGCTTTTCTGTTGCTCATGGCATTTATAATATTAAGTACCTCACTCTTCACTCATCAGTAGTAAGATCAATGTCATTTAGGAGGTTGCTCATCTTCTATTTCCACATTTCCTCATGAAATTACACTTGTACCTTTGGTCTTTCTTCTGTGTCATGACAGTTGACATTTTTAATCCAACTACCTGGTAGCATAAACGAATGTTAACAAAGGTACTTTGAGTTTACATGTTCCAGTTAAAGGTGAAATGCCAGTGAAAACCCACAACATGGAAGAAACCCAGGCACAGGATTGAATAAAGTTTCTGCAGCCCTGAAAGGTGCCTGCTTCGCTAAGGAGGTTCCTGTAATGGCCCTGGTGCTGGGCCAGGAATGAATGATTTTTTGAAGAGAATACACCACCACCATTTGCCCAACTTCCCATTCTGCTCATGTTTTTTATTCAACATTCATTTATTCAACAAATATTTACCAAGTACTTATATGTGCCAAGGTCTGGCACTGATGTAACAAATACAAATACAGATTCCTCCTTGGAGGTCAGAGTCAGGCCAGAAGCTAAGATCTTGATCTCTAGCTAGAGTCCTCATAGGAGAAAGAGGCTGACATTCAGTTCCAGAAGGACTAAACTCCTATTTAGATCATAACAAGCAAGTAAACCTTAGATGGGAAAGATAAGAATCCTTCAGATGGTGGCAGGGTATTTTTTTTTTTCTGGAGAGATTTCATGTATCTAGACTGCATCTGACCTAGCTAGCAAGACTGTTTCCTTTCCTTGGCATCCTGACCACCACCACTCTTCTCACCATCCACTGGCCCAATTTTTGCCTAGCCTCACTAAACCACTGTCAGCACCAGGAACCCACATCCCTGGTATGGTTCTCAAGCTTTGTGTCTTTATTACAAGCCATTAACATTGAAACTTGAGTGAATATTCCAGAATCATATATGAATTTCCCTTTTTCCACATTTACATTCCACATTGAAAAAATTTTTTACCTGACCTTTTTCTCAAAAGAATTTATAAAGCAGGAGGGTAATTCAGAACCTAAATCATGTGTATTTGTTGATGCAACCATAAGTCCATGTATGGTCTTATATATAATACCTACAAGCACTCGGACATTGAAACTAACAAATGATATGACTGTAGAGCATTAACAATATTCCTATTACAGAGGCCCCAGAAGGATGTATTATATAACATTACTTCAAGTTGTAAAGCAAGTCTTTGAATCTGGCTTCATTTGAAGTGTGATAGCACATAAACAAGATACTTAATTCCAGAGAGTACCCATGCATTGCCAGCCGCTAACTAGCCAAGTTGTGTTGTATGTGTATTTTTCATAGACTGTTACTTATACCCAATGTTAATTTTTGACCAGTGTCCATTCAAATGCATGTCTTAACTAGATTTTTTATTTTATTTTTTATTTTAACTAGATTTTTTTAAATAAAATATTTATTTGCTACCAACCAAAGATAATATCCTTGAAATCTAGTACAGAAAGTGAGTGGGGCTGAGGCCTGACACATTCTCCCTTTAATTTATCAGCACTTAATGGTTTTATGGTTATGTTTGTGTGCAGAGAAAAAAAGGGTAAAAGTCATGCAAAACAAATTATTACCTGTAAAATTATTTATTCTTTTCTTTTTAATTTAGCATTAGAGATTGTAGCCCCAACAAAATGGATTTTTTTTCTCTTCCCACTTAAAAGCACTCTCTCCTAATTAATGTTTAAAGCTTACAATGACCACAAGGGACGCATTTTGTTTGCATCCATGAAAGCTGCCTTCATTTAAAGAGTTCAATGTTACAGTCCTGGAGGGCAATTAATTTATTTAGTTGCCTTTGGTCAAAATGGTTTCTGGACACTTTAGAGGAATATTGATCATTTAGCCCACTAAATTATTTGCAGAAAGGCAGATGAAACCACTTCGTGCCTTTCATAAAAATCCTTTCAATTATAGTTGAAAGAGTTTTATTTATACCTACCAATGCTGCCTTTACTGTCTATGTTTACCTTTCTCCAGAGTTTATCTTCACTCTGTCATATCTTTAAATAGTGTAGGTAGGTCACAGTGATTATAGTAAAACTCAGGAGGAAATATAGGACTCCCATTGTGGACAGTTTCTTTTTTTTTTTCTTTTTTTTTTTTTTTTGAGATAGTCATTAGAGTTGTTCCCGTATATTCCTGCTCTCCTTGCTTCTGGATTCATGGTAGGATTGTACCTCCATGCCCATGGGAGGTCAGGAGTGTTCACGAGACTTGCCCTGATGGAAATGGATGTGGAAGTACCTATGTCACTTCCAGACAGAGGTTTAAGAGCTGCTTCATGCTTTACCACATTCTATTTCCCCATAGCCACGGTAACCAGCCAGGATCCAGAGAGTGGCTTCTTCAGTGGGTCCCAGGGATAGGATCATAAGGAGGTGGAATAAAACTCCTGCTGACATTTGATGGGCACGCAGCATAATTATAAAACTTTGTTGTTTTAAGCCATCAAGATATGGGGGCTGTTTGTTATTGCAACATAACCTGTACTCTCTCCTATTACATCTGTTGTTTTAGGTCTCAAGGAGAAACTAACTTATAAGTGTCGATTAAAAGGGAATTTTGCTTAGGAGTCACAGTGAGAGCATTACCTCTTACCTAAATGGAATCAGTTAATTAAAGTTCTGTATTTATATAACGATCAACCCAGTTACTTCTCCCTCGCAGCAGTATTTTCACTCTTAAATAGAAGGAGAAATCATGGGGACTTGGGGGGCTGTGAAGTCCCATTGTCATTTTCATTTTGAGATATATATATTTTTTAAAGATTTTATTTATTTATTTGACAGAGAGAGAGAGATCACAAGTAGGCAGAGAGGCAGGCAGAGAGAGAGGGGAAAGCAGGCTTCCCGCTGAGCAGAGAGCATGATGCGGGGCTCGATCCCAGGACCCTGAGATCATGACCTGAGCTGAAGGCAGAGGCTTTACCCACTGAGCCACCCAGATGCCCCGAGATATATATTTTTTAATATTTAATTTATCGAAAGAGTAAGAGCATGAGTGGGGGTGGGGGTGCAGGCAGAGAGAGAAGCAGATTCCCCCACTGAGCAGGGAGCCTGCGGGGGCATGGGAGTGCTCGATCCCAGTTTCCCAGGATCAAGACTTGAGCCAAAGGCAGATGATTTACCAACTGAGCTACCCAGGCACCCCTGAGATTTTTTTTTTTAATGCCCATTTTGTTACTAAAGAACATGTGGCCCTGAGCAAGTCACTTGACTTTTCTAGACTTCAACTTCCCTACTATGGAGAAGGGAGAAATTCAAGTCACTTGATGGTCCCGTGATTTCTCGCAGCATTAATATTCTGTGCTTAGTTAGCAGAAAGCAACAGGAAAATTAAGCAGAACCTAGAACTCAAGTCTTTTAGTGCTGCTTCTAGTTTCTGAAAAGTGTTATCAAAGCAGTTTTTTATTACAAGGCTATAATCTGAGAGAGATACTCATACTCATGAAAGAATACTACTGTGAAAGAAAGATTTTCAAAGAAATAAAAGAGTGTTGGAAGTTTTTGTTTTGGTTTTTGTTTTGTTTTTATGTGTTTGTTTTATTTAGTGAATGTCTGATTGAAGTGTAATCTACATGTGAAAAAATGCACAAGCCATAAATGAGGAGCTGCTGAATGTGCACAGACACATTCTTGTAACCAGCATTCAGAAACCCTCCTTGTCACTACTCCCTAACCCAGGGTTACCACCATCCTGACGTCACTAGTCTAATTTTTTTTTTTTAAGATTTTATTTATTTTTTTGTTAGAGAGACAGAGAGAGAGAGAGCACAAACAGGAGGAGCTGCAGGCAGAGGGAAGCAGGCTCCATGCTGAGCAAGGAGCCCAACGTGGGGATTCGATCTCAGGATCCTGGGACTTGAGTCAAAGGCAGACGCTTAACCAACTGAGCATCCCACTAGTCTAACTTCTAAAAGCAGTGATTAGTTTTGCTGCTCTTGACTTCATTGAAGAGTACCAAATGTACTTTTTTGTGCTTTCCTCTTTCATTTAACAATGGATTCATCTGTGTTCTTGCACAAAGTTCCCCTTTGTTCATTCTCATTACTGTGTGGTATTCCACTGTATGTATTTACACAATTCATCCATTCCACTGTGATGGATTCTCCGGTGGGCATTGAAATGCATGTCTTTTGGTTGATGTTATTTCCTTGTATTTTCATGTGTAGGATTCAGGAGGTAGACATCCTTAGACGTAAGAGGAGATAGCTCTGTGGCAAAAGATATGTTGAAGCATCTCCTTAGGGACAGAGGGGAGAAAGAGGGACAGGAAGAGAGAGCAGAAGTTCTGTGGAGTAGAGGAATGAGTGCTGCTGAGCTCCGCTACTCCTGACAGGACTGTCATTGTCCCTTTAGTTCACTCCTTTGATCCCTCAGGCAAGGACACCCTGCAGAATTTCCTCGGAAGCACCTTCTGGACCAGCTCTGTTATGTCAAGGGTAGGGAGTCAGCAAAAATGGTAGATGCTTAGAAGGAAAATATTTTTCTGGATTTGCTATTCAAAATTGAAGGAATCTTGTAAACAAACACAGTATATCAAATATTAAATAAAATTGCATTAAAATTCATAAGGGAGATGAAGAGTGTGAGCAATTGCTAATTCACCTGATTCCAATTTTGAGCAATCTTGAAACCCAGGCCCCGTGACCTCCACTCCCATGGGGTGTGCAGTCATTTTTAAAAATGGTAACTGATCCTTAGGCATGGCTTTTTCTTTTTTCTTTTCTCTACAAAACCATGAAATAAGGAGGTAATAAATAAGAGGCAGCACACCCATAAGTTTGCCAGTTCAAATGTCATAGTTGTTTTCATTCCTGAAATGTGGGGCTTGTTTTGGCCTCTCAGAATTCACAGTCCTTTTCTCATCAAACCCATCCCATTTCACCCTGAATTTCCAACTCCTCTCTTTAGTAGTGTTTCTCTTTATGTATGCTTTGGTGAGTTAATCCACTAGTTATTGTTCAAAAGAAAGCAGTTGTTTCATTACATTAATGTAATTTATTGAGTTCTTTATGAATATTCTCTCTGATCCTCCCTACAGTTTTGAGCGTTATCATCCATGTTTTGTAGATAAGAAAACTGAGGCTCAGTGAGTTTAAGACCTATGGCTTAAATGATGCAAGGTCAATATTGAGACATGAGTCTGCTCTTGCCTTCCATTTTTCCATTTTTCTGAGGTATACCTATGCTGAGACTTTTTTTTTTTTTTAATTTATTTGAGAGAAGGAGAGAGAACACAGCAGGGGGAAGGGCAAAGAAGCAGGCTTCCCGCTGAGTAGGGAGCCCAGTGCGATTCAGGGCTTCATGTGGGGCTCCATCCCAGAACCCTGGGATCATGACCTGAGCTGAAGGCAGATGCTTAACTGACTGAGCCACCCAGGCACCCTTATGCTGAGACTTATATTCTCAACCCAAACCTGTAGAGATTTAACAAAGCATACCTGGTATCCTTAGAGCACTGGTTCTTAATGGAAGGCTATTTTGCCCCCACATGGGACATTTGACAATGTCTGGAGACAACTGAAAGGAGGAGGATACTACTAAAATATAGTGGGTAGAGGTCAGGGATACTGCTAAGCATCTTTCAATGCACAGAACAGCCCTACAACAAAGAATTACCCAGCCCAAAATGTCAATAGTGCTGAGGTTGACAAACCTGCTTTACAGTGTTTGTACCTCATAATGGTGTTTATTAAGCTTAGAAGAGCGATAAATTGCATTTGAAGGGGGCAGTGAGAGATAGTTGAAAATATGTCAAGAGTCAGAAGATCTGTGTTTTGGTCCCAGGTCCACTGTTCACTAGCCTCATAGCTTTATGAAAATAGACTCTCCAAACCTTAGTTACCTCATGAGTAAATGAGTGATATGAGTATCTGTCTTATCTGTTTATTTATTCATCAAAATTTTATTCATTATCTTCTAAACACAAGCACTGTATTAGACACTGATTATGCAACTGACAACAAAATAGGCATCATCCCTGTCTTCAAGTAACCTAGTGGGAAGCAGAGATAAGATAAATGGAACAATGTGCTGTGGGAACGTAATCTAGTCAGGACAGTTGGGGAAGCACCACCTAAGCTGACAACTGCAGAGCCAGAAGTTAGACAGGAAGAAAAGGGGAAAGGGCAGAGGATAGAGGGCCTGCAAAAGCCCAGAAGTAGGAAAAAGCGTGGGACAATGAAGGACCTGAGAAGTGGGCAGCATGACTGGAGTGTACGGTGAGAAGGGAAGAGAGAGGTGTGCCTGGGGAGGGAAGTGGGGAGCAGCTCTTGGAGGGTTTTATGGACCAGGCTAAGGAATAGAAACTTTAGCCTAAGGCAGAGTGGAGAAAATGAAAGGTTTTGAAAGCAAAGGGTGATATGATCCGATTTGAGTTCTAGAAAGATCATTCAGGCTACAGGATGGAAAATGGATTCTAATTACTCTAGGGCCTGGAAGACCAGGTGGGAGTTTGTTGCTGCTGACCCAGGAAAGAGGTCACTGTGGCTTCAGCTGGAGTAGAAGCGGATGGGATAGACTGAAGTGAGTGCCTTTAAGAACAGATCAACTCCTACTACTGATGGGTTGACAAGATATCCCTGTTTTAGAGCTGCAAAGTTCCCAGAACCAAGTATGACTGCCACGGCTATGTTTAGAAGCTGGAAGTATCTACAGACACTGCATCAGATTGGATTCTGTGCAGGGCCTCTGTCTTTGTCTCATCAGTGTGACGTCTTTGTGGTACCTGACTGGCAGGGCCTAGGTCACAGGTTTGCACCCAGACTGCAAGGAGTGCTGGGAAAGTGAGTATCTGGCTTCTCCCTGGGAAGAACATCCTGAACTTAGGAAGGTTGTTTAAGAAAGGCAGACTAATATGCCCTACAGTACCAGTGGAAAGTGATTTGTTAGCGTGTATTTATTTTTTAATTTATTTTTATTTATCTTAAAGATTTTATTTATTTATTTATTTATTTATTTATTTATTTATTTATTTATTTATTTATTTATTTATTTTAGAGAGAGAGCACATAGGCGCACACACAAATGGGGTGGAGCGGGGAAGGGGCAAAGGTAAAGGGAGGAGAACAAGCAAATTCCCTGATGAGTGTGGAGCCCAACGTCGGACTGGGGCTCGATCCCGGGACCTTGAGATCATGACCTGAGCCAAAGGCAGACACCTAACTGAGCCATCCAGGCACCCCTGTTAACGCCTATTTAGAATGCAAACCTGATAATATCTCTCAAATTAAAAATACTCTTTTTCTTTAAAATCCCACTTTTCATAATCTATTCTATATAAGTAAAATTACCCATACATAAGGGCATGTATGCCTCGGGTTAGTGTGTAGCACTATTCTTTGTGGCAAAAATTTGGTAACAATATGAGTTTCATTTAACTGAGAGGTACTGCATTTATACCAATAAATATGCAGTCAATAAAAAGAACCGAATTAGAGTCAAACCAGTTGGGACTGGGACTCTATGAAAGGCTGAGAGGGACATGCTGGGCCCCTCAAATACTAATCTCTTCAAATTTAACACAGATCTTGATTTGTACCATATCCCAGGGAATGAAAGGAGAAAGAACTGCCTTGTTCCTCCTTCTAATTCAACACCCCTAACCAGATCCAAATCTCTGCATATTTAGCTCATAACTGCTGCTTCACTCAGAAATGAGGTGGCCACTGATAAGCAGGAAGGTACCAAACTTTGGTTTACCTAGTTTCCCACAGAAATCTGATTCTGGGTCTTGTATATACCCTGGATCACCTTTGGGTGAACCAGGCTCTGTAACTCAATCCCGTTCTGCAGTAAGCAAGAGCCTCGTAAAGAAGCACCTAAAATAAATCCCTGGGTCTAAGTGGAAGCTCTTCTGCCTACAATTTCCTGACTCCCTGGGTAACGGCTTGGTTGTGACAGCTTAGTGGTCTGCCCTAGTCTTCTTGGGCTGCTATTCCAAAATACCGAAGACTGGCTGGTTTAAACAACAGAAGTTTATTTTCTCATGGTTCTGGCCGCTGGGAAGTCCAAAACCAAGGAGCCAGCAGATTCAGTTCCTGGTGATGGCCCTCTTCTTAGCTTACAAATGTCTGCCTTCTCACTGTATCCTCACATAATAAGGAGAAAAAGTTCTAGTGTCTTCTCTTTTTATAAGGATAGTAATTCTCATGGGTCTCCATCCACATGACCTCATCAAATCAAATTATGTCTCAAAGGTCCCACCTCCAAACACTAGGAGTTAGGAGTTCGAACATAAAAATCTGGGGGGGACACAAATATTCACTCCATAGCATGACATCTGAGGGATAAAGTGTGGTTATCAAGAACACAGGCTCATACCTAGAGTGATCTACACATTTAATGCAGTCTCTATCAAAATGCCATCAACATTTTTCTTTTTTCTTTTTTTTTTTAAGGTAGTGGGGTTTTTGGGTTTTTTATTTTATTTTATTTATTTATTTGACAGAGAGAGATCGCAAGTAGGCAGAGAGGCAGGCAGAAAGAAAGGGGGAAGCAGGCTCCCCGCTGAGCAGGGAGCCCGATGCGGGGCTCGATCCCAGGACTCTGGGATCATGACCTGAGCTGAAGGCAGAGGCTTTAACCCACTGAGCTACCCAGGCGCCCCGCCATCAACGTTTTTCAAAGAAATGGAACAAATAATCCTAAAATTTGTATGGAACCAGAAAAGACCCCGAATAGCCAGAGGAATGTTGAAACAGAAAACCAAAGCTGGTGGCATCACAATTCCAGACTTCAAGCTCTGTTACAAAGCTGTAGTCATCAAGAGAGTATGGTACTGGCACAAAAACAGACACATAGATCAATGGAACAGAATAGAGAGCCCAGACGTGGACCCTCAACTCTGTGGTCCACTAATCTTCGACGAAGCAGGAAAGAATGTCCAATGGAAAAAAGACAGTCTCTTCAACAAAATGTGTTGGGAAAATTGGACAGCCACATGCAGAAGAATGAAACTGGACCATTTCCTTACACCACACACAAAAATAGACTCAAAATGAATCAAAGACCTAAATGTGAGACAGGAATCCATAAAAATCCTTGGGGGAGAACACAAGCAGCAACCTCTTCCCCCTCAGCCAAGCAACTTCTTCCTAGAAACATCGCCAAAGGCAAGGGAAGCAAGGGCAAAAATGAACTATTGGGACTTCATCAAGATAAAAAGCTTTTGCACATCAAAGGAAACAGTCAACAAAACCGAGAGACAACTGACAGAATGGGAGAAGATATTTGCAAATGACCTATCAGATAAAGGGCTAGTATCCAAGATCTGTAAAGAACTTATCAAACTCAGGGGCGCCTGGTTGGCTCAGTGGGTTAAAGTCTCTGCCTTCGGCTCAGGTCATGATCTCAGGGTCCTAGGATCGAGCTCCGCATTGGGTTCTCTGCTCAGCGGGGAGCCTGCTTCCCCCTCTCTCTCTG
>CM052898.1:91603518-91629929 GCA_028534135.1 Potos flavus | reverse complement strand
ACAAGTCTGAAAACAACAGGTGTTGGTGAGGATGCAGAGAAAGGGGAACCCTCCTACGCTGTTGGTGGGAATGCAAGCAGGTGCAGCCACTCTGGAAAACAGTATGAAGGTTCCTCAAAAAGTTGTAAATAGAGCTACTCTATGACCCAGCAATTGCACTACTGGGTATTTACCCCAAAATACAAATGTAGTGATCTGAAGAGGCATGTGCACCCCAATGTTTATAGCAGCAATGTCCACAATAGCCAAACTATGGAAAGAGCCTAGATGTCCATCAACAGATGAATGGATTAAGAAGATGTGGTACACACACACACACACACACACACACACACCATGGAATATTATGCAGCCATCAAAAAATGAAATCTTGCCATTTGCAATGACATGGATGGAACTAGAGGGTATTATGCTAAGCGAAATAAGTCAATCAGAGAAAGACAATTATCATATGATCATCATATGATATGATGAATTCAAGAAGCAAGACAGAGGATCATAGGGGAAGGGAAGGAAAAATAAAACAAGATGAAACCAGAGAGGGAGACAAACCATAAGAGAATCTTAATCTCAGGAAACAAACTGAGGGTTGCTGGAGTGGAGGTGGGTGGGAGGGATGGGGTGGCTGGGTGATGGACATTAGGGAGGGTATGTGCTATGGTGAGCGCTGTGAATTGTGTAAGACTAATGAATCACAGACCTGTACCCCTGAAGCAAATAATACATTATATATTAATAAAAAAAAAAACAAAAGAACACAGGCTCAGAGGCCAAATCACCAGACCAAATCCTGATTCTGCCACCTTTCAGCATGTGACCTTGGGGAAGTTACTTAATCTTTCTGTGTCCCAGTGTCCTCGTCTCTAACATGGGTTAGGAATAGTATCTATCTCTTAAGGTTGTGATGAGGATAAATTACTTAACACATGTAATATGTCTATAGAGCAGTGCCTTCGACATACAAAGAGCTCAACAAATGTGATTATCATCATTCCCTTTTGGATCCACATATGTCTTAATTCAGTCTCTTCCCCAAATATTCAACCTGGTCAAATTACCCTGGCAGCTTTCTTTCCATCCCAGCCTTTGGTTGAAGCTCCCAGTTTAAAAACAAAACAAAGCTGTATTTATTACTCGAATAATATTATAGTAATGGGGATTCACGAAGGACAGGACTGAAATTCCTGGGGGTGGGAGAGTAAGGGAGGAATTTCGGAAGTTCTCTACAGTCATCCCAGTTTGGGGATGGTCTGGAGGGTGTTCTAGCCCAGTGCTGTTCTGTACTTGCGATGTTGCTATTTTCTATTTTCAAAAGCTCTATTTAGCCATTATAATTTGTGGCTTTCTTCAAAGCTAAGTATAGAGCAAAACATAATAATGCAAACTGGCTCCTACTGAGCTGAAATGAGTAGTGTTCTCTCACCAAATTCTCTTGTGAGCTTTAATAACTTCTTTAATTTCTCTGTTATTTTCCAATCTTGTATACCTTTTCCAGAAGCACTCATTTTGTCTTTCTTAAACTGGCTTTCCTCTGCTGAGAAAATGACCAAATTATTCTGCTCCCATCCTGCTGCCACACCTCTATTTTTTGGTTTTCAGCTCCTATTTTGGGTTTATAACCAATTTCGCAGTTGCTGATCATGGTGAGAGGCTATAATTGAGTCAGTACTGGAAGACAGAATGACTTGTCAGAACATTTTATTAGAAGGAAACCATTTCCAGGACATGAGAAGAGAGAATGAGCAGGAACGTACATACACATTGTACTTGCTTGGAAACTAACAGTGTGAATTCCAAAGTAGAGTTATGTTGGGTCATTTTCTTTGACTCCATGACACACCATTCCTTTTTTTTTTTTTTTTTAAGTTCAAGATTAGCCTCTAACAGAATGCAGTAAATTTCTCTGTCTGGGTTGAGGCACAAACACTGTGTTTAGACTAAGCTCTCAGAAAGAGTAAAATATTAATGTCATGGGAACTCCGAAAACATAAATTAAAATTGACAGGCAGAAAAAAAGATTTGTGCTTGCAAAAGACAGTGGGTTGGTCAGTGGTTACCATACGGCTGCTTTTACAGGTCATGTGTAGCCACGTTTGTTTCTACATTTGGATATTCCTACCAAAAGGAGAATGTCTGGACATTTCAGAGTACCAGTCTAAGAAGGGCGAGTGGCTGGAGCTGAAGTTTCAGATGAAAGGTACAAGAAAGACCTGCTTCCTTGCTGGAATGTGAAAGGCTCTGGAGTACTTTCTAGGAAAGTCTGAGATGCCTCTCTACACACATTCTCTCCAGACTCAATTGCCTACAGTTCCTTGAGCACTCTTTATGCTTCCGCATCTCCATGCCTTTGTTTTCTCGGCTGGAAGCTGTTTTCCTACAGGTACACTCACGGCCCCCACCCAGACCCTATTCAAAAGATGCAAGTCTTCTCCCAGCTAGAATTAATCCCCCCCTCGACTGCATTCCCATAACGCTCTGGCTGTGCCTCTGTTACTTATCACTCTAGTGCTCATGCTTCTTCTAAAATCAGACCCTGAGTAAGGGATTTGAATGTAAGAATTTATTTGAAGAGACCCCAGGAAGCACTGTGAGTGAGTAGGAAATAAGACCAAGAAAGGAGAAAAGCCAATAAAGCGTGTTTTAATGAACAGGTTACTCCTGTAAGCAACTGGGGCTCAACTCCATCAGAGATCTACTGAGGGTCTGGGTGGCACATGCTCAGAAGTATCCTACTGAAGGGCAAAGACCTGTCACCCTCATTGGTTGTGAGTTGTTCTGGAGATAATCCTCCAACACTTCTATCCCGCTCGTAAGATGCTGAGCTGCTCCAAGGCTAAGGAACAGCTTTTTGTGAAGAGATGTGGGAAGCCATAGCCTCTAAGGGAACTATCCAGAGTAGACAGAGGGTCAGGTTGAAGGGCTATGGGCTTCACAACAGCATACTACAAGTATTGACAGCGGGGTAAGCTTTTTGAAAGCGGGGAATGAATATTACTCATCTTCCTCACCCCAAATAATCAACATGCAGCTTTGTGCCTAGGAGATGCTTAGTCATTGTTAAACAAACAAGGTTGATTATCATGATATCTGAACAACCAATGATACAATCAACAAATAAATGCATATTGAAATATTGACTGTGTGCCACAGAGAAATCAAATGGGCCTTGTTGCTGCCCTTGGGGAGCTGACTGTCTCAAAGAAAAGACAGGCAATAAACAAATAACACAGTGTAGGAGATGAGTGTATTGACTGACGTCATCAATATACTCATCACCTGTTGGTAAAGAACCTATCACCTGATTCTCAGCAGATTAGATTTATATCTTCTAAGGGAGAGTTTATTTCTCCTACAGAGGGTAGGGACAGACTGATGAAAATTTTTTGGGGTGATTTCATATTCTGGGTTGATGGACCTGGATTTGAAATAGACATAAAAGGAAATGATATGGAGATGTAGAAATACTATTTGCTGATTCTTTTCCATTTTTTACTTGGAAAATGAGCTATTAAATTAGCTAGGTAGATTCTTGATTCCAGAAACCAGAGGAAAATGTGTGTTTTCTGGTCTTGCTTGATAAATAATTATTCAGGGAATGCTGAAAAGAAGCTCAGAAAAGAAAAGAAAAAAATGTTCCCCCAAAGTGGACTTGTCTATACTGATTTCGATTTGAGATGAAGAGGCCAAACAACATAACCACCGAAACTTGTGACCATAGTACTTTGGTTTTCTAGACCTTTAAAAAGGGTCTTGAGGAATTCCCATTTCCAACCCAGCATGTAAGGAGCTTGGTATTTACCTAAATGAATTGAAAACTTATGTCACACAAAAGCGTACACACAGATGTCTATAGTGGCTTTATTCATAATTGCCAGAACTTGGAAGCGACCGAAATGTCCTTCAGTAGGTAAATGGATTAGTAAACTGTAGTACATCCCAGTGATGGGATAGTATTCTGCACTAAAATGAAATGAACTATCAAGCCATGAAACAACATGGAGGAATCTTAAATGCATATTACTAAGTGAAAGAAGCTGATCTGAAAAGGCTACATGCTGTAGGATTCCAACCATATGACGTTCAAGTAAAAACAAAACTATGTAGACAGTAAAACACTAACGGTTACCAGGGGTTGTGGGGGAGGGAGGGATGTAAAGGTGGAGCCCAGAGTATTTTTAGGGCAGTGAAACTACTCGATACGATACTACAATGATGGAAATAGGTATATGTCATTAGATAGTCATCAAAACCCATACAATGGGGGCACCTGGGTCTTTCAAGCATCTGTCTTTGGCTCAGGTCATGATCTCAGGGTTCTGGAATGGAGCCCCACAAGGGGCTTTCTGCTCAGCAGGGCGTCTGTTTCTCCCTCTCCCTCTCTCTCTCTGTGCTCTCTCTCTCTCTCAAATCAATAAATAAGATCTTAAAAAAAAATAAAAAGCCCATTGAATGCACAGCTCCGAGAATGAAGCCTAATGTAAACTGTGGATTTCGGATGATAACGATGTGTCAGTGTAGGTTCCCTGATTGTAACAAACGTGTCCCCGTGGTGTGGGATATTGATCGTGGGGGAGGCTGTGCATGTGTGGGGACAGGGAGTGTGTGGGAACTCTCTGTACCTTCTGCTCAATTTTGCTGTGAACCTAAAACTGCTCTAAAAACTAAAGTTTATCAATTAAAAAAATGATTGAATTGTTAGAAACACAAACCAATATTTGCCAAATTAAAAAGAATTCTTTTTCTGAATCATGGTAAAATTAATTAACTTTTGGGTGACATAATTTGACATGAGAATTCATGGTGCCTTTTTACATTTATATTTAGACTAAATATAATTCAATAAAGTACTTATTATGGATTCTACTGCCACTCACTTTGACAAGTACTATTGAGAAATATTAATCTTAAAATACATAGTTCAGAGATGCTAGATCATCTTTATTCATGAAATTATGTTCCCAGAAACAGTCTAGATTTCATTTACACAATTTGTGCTTCCCTGTGTTTCATTCCTGCATTTGTATTCTCTGCCTCCCTTCCTAAGTACACTAAGGGCTCCACATAAGGGTGCGTGATTTGCAACATACAGAGAAAGAATAGTCCTAAATTGCTTTGGATTTTAAACTCCAGCATATATTGATGGGTAATTGTTCAACTATTTATTATTATTCTAACTACAGATAATAACTATTTTACTAGTCTTATCTGTCAACAAAAGAAATTTTAGCCACAGGGAGATTAGGCAACTGAATGATCCTCTTGAGCCAGACTCTTATCTGTAAGAATACAAAAAGGTAGTGAATTTGGGGGCTGGCTCTCACCTGACTTCCATTCAGAGAACATTTCACTGATACTGCTGCCTTCTCTGGCAACTTACCATGAATCACATGCACATTTTTTTTTAAGTCAGATCACCAAGAATTTGGTTTTGGTTTATCTTTTTTTCTCCCTATCTTGTCTTTAATGAGCATGCATTATGGATATAATAAAAATCTGCTTAAAGGGGCAGGATGCTTGTTTGTTAGAAAAGCTTCTGTAAGGAATTCTTAACCACTTTTGTCTATGATCCCCTCTGGCTGTCTGAGGAAGCCAGGGGACACCTTCCAGAAGTAAATCTGCTCTAGAGGAAGAAATGCTTGCTTATTTGAATAAGGATCTCACCCTGATCTGAGTTAGGGCAGTGAACATAGGAAGGGATACACAAACAAACAAAGAAAAGGAGACTGATAAAGGATTTTCGGGAAGCTCTTGAAAAGTGTCTGATGAGATGCCTGCTGCTTTGTTACAACAAATGCCCCATTTAGGTGGCCAAGCCCCACCTTCTTTATTATATGAGCATTTCAATCACGACATTTAAAATATTAAACATCTCCACTTTCCATAAGGCAGGTTTAATTTGCAGGCATTCACAGAAGAGAGGTTAGACCTTGACAGATAACAGTGCTCCAAGTGTGTCCCTCCCCCCTGGGGGCTGTGCAGGACTCCAGCATCATCAAAGGCTCTGCGGTGGCTTATGGCTTAAGTCTATCAGAATGACCTGGCTCTAGCATTTGGCGAGGCCCCAGGGCATCTGGGGGCAAGACAGGAATTCACAATGAGGAAGTTATTTGTGGCCTGTGTTGAAGATCTTTTCAATTAAAGCTTTAACATTTTTTACAAGCAATCCCCAGGGATTCCATCATTCTCAACATCAGTTTTGATGGATGGCAGGCTAACACAGCAACTGACTCACCCGGCTCACTGCAAACATTATCACAACTCAGGTACCCTTCCTTCTCCAGAGACCTCTCTGTGCTGCTGACAGGAAGTTAGATCAAGAAACTTTAAGAAACGTTAATTTTACTTAAATAAATGCATAAATGCCGTTTTCAGCAGAAGTGGTTCTTGTTTCTTGTTTTGTTGTTGAGTCATTAAAGATGAGAAGAACATACAATCAACAAAACTACAAGGCAACCTACAGAATGGGAGAAAATATTTGCAAATGACATATCTGTCTGATAAATGGTTAATATCCAAAACATATAAAGAACTTATACAAATCAACACCCAAAAAACAAATAATCCAATTAAAAAATAGGCAGAAGACATGAAGAGACATTTCTCCAAAGAAGATATATAGACAGCCAACAGACACATGAAAAGATGTTCAACATCACTCACCGTCAAGGAAATACAAAAGAACTATAATGAGATACCTCCTCACTCCTGTCAGAATGGCTAAAATCAACAACGCAAGAAACAGCAGATGTAGCGAGGATGTGGAGAAAGGGCAACCCTCTTGCACTGTTGGTGGGAATGTAAACTGCTACACCCACTGTGGAAAACAGTATGGAATTTCCTCAAAAATTTAAAGATAGAACTACCCTATGATCCAGCAATCGCACTACCTGGTATTTAGCCAAAAGAGACAAAAACACTAATTCAAAGGGATACATGCCCCCCAGTGTTTATAGTAGCATTATTTACAATAGCCAAGATATAGCAGCAGCCCAAGTGTCCATTGATTGATGAATAAATAAAGAAGGTGTGATATATATAATATATATATTATATTATATTACATATACAATGGAACATTATCTGGCCGTAAAGAAGAATGAAATTTTGCCATTTACAACAACATGGATGGAGCTAGAGAGTGTAATGCTAAGGGAAATAAATCAGTCAGAGAAAGACAAATATATGATTTCACTCATATGTGGAATTGAAGAAACAAATGCACAAAGGGAGAAAAAGAGAGACAAACCAAGAAACAGACACTTAACTATACAGAACAAACTGATGGTTAGCAGAGAGGAGGCGGGAGGGGGCTGAAATAGGTGACGGGCGTCAAGGAGTGCACTTGTCCTGATGAGCACTGGGTGATGGAATTAGAATAAAAACTTAAAATAGTGAATTCAGAATGAGAAAAAAAAAAAGATGAAGGGAACAACATCTTGTGGTCTCTTCATAGACTGGGTGACAACTTGGTATCAGGGGCGAAGTTGTCCTGATTCAAATCCCTGCCTTGTGACTCTAGGCAAATCACTTCACTTTTCCAAGTCCTCTTTCCCTCAGATTTGCAATGATGGTAGTAATAATACCCAGTTTTCATCTTAATCGAAGGGATGGACCTCTTCAATACCTAAGGTGTAATTGCTGCTATTCCTGGCTCTAACTGTAAGGGACCATATGTATGAATGATGTATGCACGTGGTATGCACATACCTGCGTGTATCTATCCATTCATACGTGTCCTGTACAGATACAGGAGCCAACATTTAAAAACTGAAAAATTGCATATAAAAACCTCAGATTTCCTGTTTCTTTTGAAAGTAAAATCAGAAGATCTGGAAACACTGGGCTGAGTCTGAGTGGCTGCTACCCCTCGAGTCATGGCAAGTGCGCACAATCCCACCCTTCCTGGACCACTTCATTATTTGGGGCTCAGCCTGGCCCCTTTGGTCATCTGACTGTGCCACTTTCTGTGGGTCCCCCCATCCCACCCCACCCCCTACCGCAGGTCTCCTGGCAGGAGCTCTTCAGAGAGACAGACTGGGATGGGGAGGTGGGTGTTCACTTTCAAAGAGAGGCCTCCCTTATCTCTTAACTTGTTGAGTAGTTAAACTTGAAAGAGAGGGATTCAGAGGAGATGAATTGAATTAAAATCTTTGTTTTTTTTCATGTTTTTAAATTTAAATTCAATTAATTAACATATAATGTATTATTGGTTTCAGAGGTAGAGGTCAGTGATTCATCAGTCTTATATAACACCCAGTGCTCACTACATCAAGTGCCCTCCCCAATGTCCACCACCCAGTTACTTGATCCCCCCCCCGCCCCCTCCCCTCTAGCAACCCTCAGTTTGTTTCTAAAGATTAAGCATCTCTTAGGGTTTAAAACAAGATGAAATCAGAGAGGGAGACAAACCATATGGTAAATTAAACTCTTTAAATTAAAAATTGGTTTTGGCCTAACCCTGCACAAGAAAGCCCCTGCTCTTCTCCAAGAGAGCAAGTGCCTTAGCTGCCTGGCTAAGCAGATAGGGTTGCTGGAGGTAGAAATGAAGCAGTGGGTCCCATATTTTCAGCTATGACAGTGTTTCTCCATCAGGGCAACACCATACCTGGGGAGTGTGTTGACAACTTGTAAGACTTTTTTTTTTTTCCAGTTGTCATAAAGATTAGAGGGCAACATTGCATTCAGGGAGTAGGGCCAGGATGGTGGATTCCCTGCAATATGCAGGAAAATCCCGTACTATAAAGGATTTGTTTTATCCCCCACAACTTTTGAATATCCTGCCAGCTATTCATATAGGTGAAAAACATATTTATTATAATCCAAACCCAAAACCCGACTCCATTATACATACAAAATACTATCTGGGAATTCAGGTATTATGTAAATTGAGGGAAGCATATACTTTCTTTGTCCAGAAATTTACCATTTCAGAACTCCATTTCAGGAACTATCTGCAGGCATCACTGTTTGATGGAGTTGGGCTGACAACTGGACCAACTGAGTTATTCTGCCTGGGTAGATGCCTGATTCAGGGTGTTTTTTTTTACCTATAGTGCATATGTCTGATTAATCCATTAAGGATGCATAAGCAAAAACTTGTACTTTATTGGAAAACTGGCCACTATCTATAGTACCCCCCTCTGGGTATTCTGATTCTAATTTCATGGTAGCTATTCTACGACTCATGGAAAGAGTAGATAACTGATAACAATGCAGAACGATTTTTGTCTGTAGACATGGAAATTCTGTCCCATCTAATAAAGGTACAATTGGCCTCTCCTCCACTATTGTAGAAACTACTTTTGCCTCCATTGTATACATCCATTTCAATAGTTCTGATTTATAAATGTGTTCTGTTCATTCTTTGGTTTCTCTCTTGAACAGGTTATATTTGCCTGGTTCCTCGTTATGACTTAATTAAAATATATGCATATGCTCATTTTTCTATCTGGATGAGAGTCAAGATTTTACTTATTTGTTTTTATAAATTGCCTTTTAACAATAATCTTGTCTGGGTATTTGCAAATTGAGATACATATCTTATTGGAAATTACTTTCCTTTTAGTTCTCTTTTTATAACAGGATGTTATATATATTTTTTTAATGAGTCATATATAAATTTCATTTCAGGATAGTAGGAAGGGTGTTCCTAAATTTATTATAGGGGCGCCTGGCTGACTCAGTCAGTAGAGTGTGCGACTCTTGATCTTAGGGTTGTGAATTCGAGCCCCATGTTGGGTGTAGAGATTACTAAAAATTAAAATCTTAAAAAAAAAATTTTGTTATAGGGGCACATGGGTGGCTCAGTCAGTTAAGTATCTACCTTCAGCTCAGGTCATGATCCCAGGGTTCTGCCTCCCTGCTCAGCAGGGCTTCTGCTTCTCCTTCTCCCTTTGCCCATCCCCCCACTCATGATCTCTTTCTCTCTCTCTCAAGTAAATAAAATCTTTTTAAAATTTTGTTATAAAAGGAAACATGGGGTCTGAAAATGTCGGAATTACAGATTCCATTGGAAATTCTCTGAACAAACCCACATATGTAACTGATCAACTGGGTCATTATTTTTCTGAGTCGACACAGAGTTCTAGAGTTCCAACCTGTTTAGAGCTAAACTTTGAATTGTTTTGGGAACCACTTTCCTTCCTCTCAACTCAAACTTGGTTTAGACTTGGACAGTACTGAGAGTCAGTACTGTTAGGCAGTAATGTTACAAAGTAGCCATTTATGTGTACCACTGATACAAATTCCATTTTTCACTATCTTCCCTAGATCATCAAAAGCCAAGAATATTCCAGAAAAACTGCATTGTCTGGCCATCATAGGCAATGTCAAAAAAGACTAAAAGGAAGCACGTTTTCTTATTTTCTCCTTCCTTGATCTATATTTTTTCATCCCAAGATGAGAATAGTCCAAAGAGTGCTCATTCTCCTGATCACCTCCAGAGATCCTGGTCCTGGCTTATAGCCCTGCAGTAAGTCTTAGGCCCAAGTATTGTAATACATTCATCTGATGCCACATTTTAAAGTCTGGGAAAGGTAGGATCAGAGGCTGAAACCTCTTTAAGATCAGGAAGAGATACTGAATTGGCTTACCTACCTTGATGCCATAAATTTCACCCCTGGCTGCTGGCTGGGAATGTGTTCAGCTGACAATGACAAATGAAAGGGAAAAAAGATCCACTCCTGGTTGTTTACTACAAAAATATCCTTATTTTAAGATATTGCTTTTCTTTGTATTAAATAAACACATTTATCCCCAAAAAAAGTACAGAGGAGCCTGGCAAACAAAAATAAACTTAAGAAAATTTATGAGCCTGGCTTATATATATTGCTTTATTTAGAGGATAATTCTCACATATTTTTTTTCCTCCACCTACCAAAAGGAACATGCATAATAAATGAACTAAGCTTGGCAGGAAATCCATCAATAAGGTTAATTTAAACTATAGGCAGAATAGCAAATCTCCATATGGATATCAAGGGGCTTGTTCTTATTTCAAAACCAGTTGACTTCCAGACATCTGAATATGCCTCTCTGAAGAACCAGACAGAAGGAAATCCCAGCAACTGAAACATCCACCTCCCCATCCTGATGATATGTCTTCTGGGAATTCATTTTTAGGATCACTTACAATAGGAGCAGAGCTTAGGCTAGATACTGGGCTGTGTGGGTTTAAGCTCTGGTGCCATCACTCACAAGTGCTTTGACTTTGGGTGAGATACAGAACTTCCCTAGGCTTCGGTCTCCTCATCTGTAAAATAATGACAGCACACGACACTGTATGACATGACGGATAGATACATGGTTGAGGTGACCATATTGGATAATTCATTAAGAAGTTTTACACTGTACCTGGCATTATTATACTTATGAAATATTGAAGACTTGTTTTTCTTTTTAATACCAGCAATTGGTAGTGGGGGGGTATGTGCAGATAAATGAGAGAGTATCATTTTAAAGATTAATGATTTTAGGGACACCTGGGTGGCTCAGTCGGTTGAGTGTCTGACTCTTGATCTCAGGGTTGTGAGATCAAGCCCTGTGTGGAACCTGCTTAAGATTCTCTCTCTACCTCTCCTTCTGCCCCCACCCCCCACTCTCAAATAAATAAATAAACAAATCACTGATTAATGATTTTAAAAGAGCAGCTCCTCCAAAGAGGAAAAAAGGAACTAAAATAAGATCTCAGAATATAGCAGGAGTTTTTGTCTTTTAGCGTAAGTGAACTTGGTTCTCCACTAGGCTTTACTCTTTTCTTGGCCTAAGTCCTCTACCAAGAACTGTACTAGGGAGAACTCTGAACCATACTGGGGATTACTTAAAAATACAACTACTATCTGATCTAGCAATCCTACTTCTGGCTATATATCCAAAAGAATTGAAACCAGAGTCTCAAAGAGATATTTGCACACCCATATTCGTAGCAGTAGTATTTGCAATAGCCAAGAGGTAAAAGCAATCCAAAAATCCATCAACAAATAAACACGTAAACAAAATGTGGCATATACATACAATGGAATATTATTCGGCTGAAATGGAAGGAAATTATATAAATGGAAGGAAATTCTGTCATGGGCTACAACGTGGATAAACCTTAAGGACATTATGCTAAGTGAAATAAGCCTGTCACAAAAATACTTATATGCTATATAATTCCACTTGTATGAAGTATCTAAAGTAGTCAGACTCATAGAAACAAAGCAGAATGGGGGCACCTGGCTCAGTCGGATAAGCATCTACCTTCGGCTCAGGTCATGATCTCAGGGTCCTGGAATCCAGGTCCTGCGTCAGGCTCCTTGCTTGGTGGGAAGCCTGCTTCTCTCTCTCCCTCTGCCTGCTGCTCTCCCTACTTGTGCTCTCTCTCTCTCTCTGTGTCAAATAAATAAGTAAAGTCTTAAAAATAGAAAGAAAGAAACAAAGCAAAATGTGGCTACCAGGACCTAAGGGAAATGGGAAAGGAGGAGTTATTTAATGGGTACGAGTTTCAGGCTTGCAAGATGCAAAAGTTCTGGAGATCTGTTTCATAACAATAAAATATATATATCTGTTTCACAACAATGAATATACTTCACACTACTCAGCTGTACACTTAAAAATGGTTACGCTGGTAAATCTTATTTTTTTAACACAATTTTAAAAGTGAAGGGTTAAATGAGACACACAGATGCTTGGGATGCAACAAATATACAGTAGATACTAGCCATTGGCTTTTAATAGGGTTATCAAGTGCCAGTCCTCCAACACGGTTCATTCCCCACCACCCCTTCCCCCGCCTTTTTCTCACAGGCACCATATGTTCTCTCTCCATCTGCACTTGCACTCTGTCCTCTCTCATAGCTTTGCTTGCACCTCTGTTCTGTCAAAGGCAGGAGCAGGGAAGTACAGAACACCGTGTTCCCCGCTGAGTCCTACCCCATGCCATGCACAGAGCGGGTGCATACTTTTTTTTTAAGTGAAGTTTGTTTTTTTTTATCTTTCCATTATAGGTATAGCAAATCATTGATATTGAAAATATTGACAATAGCAACGTAGGAAACAGGAAAAAAATTTATCAAAGTCCCACCACTTAAAAGCAATTACATGTTAATTTGTTGTCTTTTTTTTAAACCATTTTGTGAATTAATTGGGGAAAAATAAAATGCTAACTGCCTTGAAAAGGAAGGTAAGGATTTAATGTTCAAGTAAATTTGGAAATTGTTTTCCTTGAGAATATTCTAGGGTAGGTTGAGGTACCTGGTAGCTAAGATCTTGATGGGTAAGTTGGATTCAAAGAGACAGTGTAACTATGATAATACAAATACAGCTCTTTTAGTTAATATTATTTTGGTTGCAGTCGTACCCAGCTCTGGCAACCAAAGCAGAAAGATGAATTAATTATTGTCGAAGTATAATTTTCCAAAAAGCTAAAGCATGAGTCTCCTACCCAAATGATAGAGTGTACCTGCATCAGAGATTTATTTAACTAATTAATGAGGGAACCAGCATGATGGGAAAGCTGGTTCGAAGGAAAATGCAGGAGATTGATGTATACATGATCAGGAAAAGACAAGAAACTAGAATCAAATTGCTAAATTAAATGCCAAAAAAAACCCCAAAGCAATACAACTATAGCCTCTATGGATATCCATTCCATTGAGCAAAAATGATTTGCATTTCTATTAGACAAAAATTATATGGAACTTAGTTAACATCAAACGTTTAGGAAACGAGGCCCTAATCAATAGTCCACTGTGAGCCAGAGTTCCTTCCTTCCAGGGTCATGGGACCCTGAAGCAGGCATGTTGGACATACAGTTCTCCAAATTGACATTGAAAGACACGTAGTCATCCTTCCTCTTGGCTTATTTCTGAAGGTTTGATAATTTTTCTGAACTGGGAGCCTCAAGTCACTGGACAATCATTACTGTCATGTACTGCACCTGTCCTGTGGTCCAGGCCTATGCAAAACGCTCTCCTTGCCATGCCTCACTCTCACAACTGCAGAGTAGGAGCTATCATTCCTGCATTTTACAGAGAAGCAACCTAAGGTGTAGAAAGTTCCATACTTTTCCCAAGGTTATGTAGCTGATACAGTGGCAAAGCCCAGGCAGGGCTCTGTCCTGTCAGCTCTAACTCCAACTGGGAGTCTCCCAGGCACTCCTGGAGGTCACCCAAGAGGAGGCACTGGGGTTGGGGGGGGTGTGGAAGAGCAGAACTCTCACTGGGGATGACCTAAGCTCTCGTTCTTTATCATTCCTGTCATATGCATGCTTTCTGGTGTCTAGATGAGCATAGCAGTACCTATGCAGTTTCTGAATGGATAATTGTACAAGTTTCAGAGTGCCACAATTGTAAAGGTTTGCAGCCTTCTGCTGTAAAGCCTTTCAGTTCTTCAGGACCATGGTTCATGATGCACGTGCGTTTTTGTGTTTGCCGCTGGGCATTTCTGACTCACTTCTCCAGTCTTACTCAGCTTGTGTCCTCAAAATGTTTCAGATTCTGGTGTCCAGCCATGAAAACTAAGAGCCTCACACCTTTTCCTTGCAGCGTGAGCGGAGAAGCATTTTCATCTCCAGGGAGATTAGGGGATGCTTGCACGCACTGCTGTTTTTCTTCTCGGTGCTTGCTGAGAAGGCATGACGGAGGTCAAATCCACGTTCTCCTTCACTTCTGTCTCTAGCTCTGGGCTTTGTGAGAGTGAGGGGAAGGGGCCTAGCCCTGAAATGGAGAGTGATTCGCACATAATTCTCAAGTTCCTACTTTCAGAACTTTCAGAAATCACCTTAGTGGGTGGCTGAGGGATCTGAAGATGAAAGAAAGTAAATTGCCAAGTTTTAGCCTTAGAAAAACAAAGAGCAGTGAAGGCTGGACACGGAGTGCACACGAATGAAGGAGATTTGCTCCCAGAGCAAAGTGCCGGCATTGTCCCCAAAGCCGGACTCAAGGGACCGCTCGGAGCTTTCGGAGCAAAGTACTCCAACTGTGCTGTAACATTAGTATTATTGGGCATTCTCCAAAATTACTAGTTACACTCAGTTGAATCAATGCTCCTAAATGCAATTAAGAATGTATTATATGTTGACTTTATGAATGAGCTAAGAAAAATACTCATTATCTTGTCTCTCTGGGAAATACTACATATACTTAGAGGCTTTCTGCCCTCGCATGGTTGTAGGGGACAAAAAAGCAGGGGAGAACCAGAGCTCCCCTGCCCAGCTGGGGGTGCCTCTTCTGCACCCCCACATCCACACACAGAACTCAGCATCCCCACCCCCTTCCCTGACTTGGAAGGCTTCACTGAGAAAGCTGTACGTGGTGAGGCTGGGAAACACAGCTTCCTGCCTGGTCCCCAAAGCAGATAGCCTTCGGGGACTTCAACAGGAGAGTGTGGCCCCACATCAAGGAAGAGGTCTCAGAAAGGGCATGGTGGGGACTCCTGGCCCTCCTGCTGGAGTCCCTCAAACCAATCCTCACCCTTTATCCAGGTGAATGACAGAAGCCCACCAACCAGTTGCCTCTCCGCCTCCCCCTTCACGAGTGTAAGGTGCTTGCAGGACAGACTGGGTCCTGGGCTCCGGCTCCTCTCCGCAGAGAAGCTCTGCCATTTGTCTGACAACGAATTGTGCCCGGTGCTGTGCTGGGATGTCCGCACCCCTTGCTAGAGTGGCTCAGAGGAGTTCGAAAGCCTCCTTCCTCGAATGGAGGCCCAGCCTCTGCAGCAGCGGCATTGCCTGGGGTCTTATTAGAAACGCAGAACCCCAACCCCGGCCTGAACCTACTGAAACAGAAGCTGAATTTTCAGCTGGATTCCCCCAGGTGATTTGGATGTGCCTTCATTGGAGAAGCACTGATCTAAAGGTTAACTGGTCCGAGATCACATCCCAGCCCCCTCGTTCACAGGCAAGTCACTTCACTTCTCTGAGCCTGAGTTTCGGCATCTGGAAAATGGAAATAGAAACAAGTCCCACTTCGCGGGCTGTTGCAGGGAGGAAAGATGCTCCTGTATGTGAACCGTAAGAGCTACAGAAAGTAAGTGTTCGGAAAATAACATCTAAGAGTAAAGTGCCGTCCCCCACACACGGAAAGGGAGCACTGCCATGACTGAGTATTAAAGGGTGTCCCCATCTGCCTGGCATCTTCTTTGCTCAGCCTATGTTCTTGAAAGGCTGATGAATCATTCTTTACCTGGGGGTAACAGTGAGAGGTGGCTTTGATACCTCTCAGAGACCACCAGTGGGATTCACTGTTCTCTTGCAAGAAATAAAGACAAAATTCAGTCTTCAGCAAGTCACCCACTGTGGTAGCCAGCCTCCAAGGTGGTCCCAATTATCCCCACCTCCAAGTCTTCACGCACCTGGGGGTCCCGCTCACACTCAAAAAAGGCTGACCTGGGGGCACCTGGGTGGCTCTGTCGGTTAAGCATCTGCCTTCAGCTCAGGTCATGATTCCAGGGTCCTGCATCCAGCCCCAGCCCCTTAGGTGGGCTCCCTGCTCAGCTGGGGGTCTGCTTCTCCCTCTCCCTCTGCCTCTCCCCCCTGTTCATAGGCTCTCTCTCGCTCTCTCAAACAAATAAATAACATCCTAAAAAAAAAAAAAAGGAAAGAACAAGGCCGACCTGTATAACCAAGAAGATATTGTAGAAAAAGTACACAAGTGTGACTTCTAGGGGTAGGTCACAAAAGACACTGCAGCTTCTGCTATGCTCTCCCATGGATCACTCACTCTGGGGAAGCCACCTGCTGTGTCATGAGGACACTTGAGTAGCCCTCAGGAGAGGTCCAAACGGCAGGGAAATGAGGCCTCCCACCTGCTGTCACATGAGTGAGTCCTCTCTGAAGTGGATCCTCCCACCTCTGTCAAGCTTCAAATGACTACAGCCCCACAGCCCCAGGCAGCGTTTTAACTCCAACCTCTGAAGAGATTCTCGGCTAGAACCATCCAGCTAAGCCATTGCTGAATTCTTGACCAGCAGATACTATATAAGATAATAAATATTTATTGTTGTCTTAAGTCACCACATTGTGGCAATTTGTTATGCAAATTGATATTTGGTAGATAACAAATACATCCACTATAGTAGCTAAATATTTCTCTCGGTGAGTGTGTGCGTAGCCCTTCCCGATAAAATTCTCATATCTAAAATCAGTAGAAAGCAATGAAGAGAACAAAATTCTCTTTCAGTCTCATTTGATAAAGCATTCCAACAGTTTCGGACAAGCATAAAGCGTGCAGATCCAAGAGATAAGAAGTGTTAACAAAGGGGACACTTCCTCCCCCCCCCACCCTCCCCCACAGAAGGAATGGATTAACCACTCCATTTCCCAGGAGGAGAGAGGGAAAAAAAGAACATTCTAGGATTTGAACACAGGTCTGGCTGGCTCTGAAGTCTTCTGTTTCTAATGCACACTATTACATTTTGAGCCTTACTTTGGAGCCCAGCCCTTAGTTTAGGAAACATTGTTTTGCATTTCTTTAAATTTTTGACCTAACGGGTCAAACCCTGATATTTTGTAAGCATTTTGGATTTGGTCCTCTTCAGAAGCTGTCAATTACTGCCATACAACAAATCTTTCTTAGCTAGAAATAGACTTAGAAACTCCCATTTCTGACGCTTTCAGGAATTTCCTAGTCATCTGACCAAGAAATATCACTTCTTTTGAAAGTGAACAACTCCCATACTTTCCTGATGTAAATGGCCCACTGCCTTATGAGGAAACACAGGCGTATACTTACTGTTCAACCCCGAGGAGCCCTGCTCGCACCAGGGAAGCCACTGAGCCCACCACAGGCCCACCCTCAGAAATAATACAGTGCACTCTGGACTGTTTCCTTCTAGGATCCTTCTGGGATGTGGTAAAACACAGTGAAAAGAGCACTGGCTTCAGAGTCAGATGGCCAAGGTTAGGTCTCCATGCTAGGATCCATCACAAGAGTCTGCGACCTTCAGGATGTTTCTTTAGCCCCTGATCCTTGATTTCCTCACCTGTGAAATGGGGACAAAATATCTAACATGTCGAGTTGTTGTGAGGAATAAAGGAAATAATATTTGTCTAACACCGAACATAAGACTTGGCAGGTAGTAGGTATCCATAAATCAGAGTTCTAACTTCTGGTTATACCTTTAGAATCACCTGGGGCCTGTTTTTAAAATATCCATGCTCAAGACCTATGACCCAGGGATTTGACTTAATTGTAAATTTTTAAAAGCTCCAGTGTGACTCTAAACTATACCCAGGGGTCATGCCCACACTCCCTCTCCCTTGCTTTTGCCCAATCCTTCTAGAGAATGAATTCTGCTCCTAAACTGACTCCATGCCTGGCGTATGACTCAGACACGCCACCCCAGGTCCGAAAACGTTGCGGTGTATTCAAGTTATCTCCTCGTGCATATTTATTGTAATCGCCACATATTTAGTTCCTTTCATCACGCCAGAGCTTTTGAAATATGTTTTCTCAATTAATATTAGCCTACGAAGTAAATGATATTCTTGTTCCCATTACACAGAGTAAGAAACTGAGACTCATAAATGTGCATTTATTCTTTCAACAAATATTTATTGCCTGCCATTAATATGCCAGTCACTGTTCCAGGCGAATGACTTGTCCAAGTCACAGAATTTTAAGTAAGGAAGGGAGCCTGGATTCAATCCCAGACTGTCTGACTCACAGTGCACTCTCTCCCACGGCTCATCGCCACCCGGCAGAACCGTTGAGGCCAGCAGTAGGCACCAGAAGGGGGCTTCTACTTAATCATTCATTCAGCCCTCCCCCTCCAGGGAGCACTACTCACATGGTCTTCCGCCTGAGTGATGCTCCCTAGAGCCCTGCAAGTCAGCAGCCCTGCCATTTTTGTTTGTCGGGGAACCATTGTATAGGTGGGGGAACCAAGGCACAGAGAGGGTCCTAGGGTCACAAAGCTGGTAAGTGCTTCCCACGCCTCAGGCTGTTTGGCAAGCTTCCAGAGGACAAGATGCCCATCCTCTGTGTGGGCATAGAAGGCAGCGGCCTTCTTTGAAGTAGGTACTCAAGCCATGTGAAATAATGGCGGAGCAACGCCCAACAGGCCCTCCTGAGGGGCTCCGTGCCCTGAGGGACCAGGGCACTTACGAGCCTCACAGTTGTGGGTTTCAAGCAGATGCCAACCCCAAGCCTGTGGCGACTATGAGTCTTCATGGTTATATTTAGCTTGCATTGCCTCACATACTCAACCAAACATATTAAAACACAGTATCTGTGTCCAAAGAACTAAATATACACAAAAAGAGAAAGGGGGATGTGTCTGGAAGAAGTGAGTGAGCCTCTCCTTTCTTTGCTCTTTCAGGATTCCGATTTGCACTGAGAGCTGATACCAGATACTGCATCAATAGATACTGCTTTTTGTTTTTCCGACTGGTAGGTACAGTGGAAAGACGTGACCAAGATGGCCTCACCACATTCTCTCTTCACCTGCCCCTGAGGTACATTGACACATGAGCAGCCTCAGCCTTGATCAGGTGGGGGCCCCCCCCCCGCCTCATTCTGGAACTCTGGTTCTGAACTCTGCTGGGCGTCAGATGATCCAGAGAGCTTGTTAAGACACACATTTCTGGGTCTCCAGAATTCCCAGGGTTTCTAACTTATTTGCCTTTTTTTCCCCCAAAGATTTAGTTTATGCATTTGACAGAGAGAGAGAGACAGTGAGAGAGGGAACACAAGCAGGGAGAGTGGGAGAGGGTGAAGCAGGCTTCCCGCTGAGCAGGGAGCCTGATGGGGGGCTCCATTCCAGGATCCTGGGATCATGACCCGAGACGAAGGCAGACGCTTAATGACTGAGCCACCCAGGTGTCCCTTATTTGCCTTTGTAACAAGTTCCCAGGTAATGCAGACGCTGCCTCTCTGGGGACCACACTTTTAGAACCTCTAGTCTCTAATAACAAGGTAGCTCCATAAATGCTAGAAGAAGCCGAATCTGAGATAGACTGTTGAATGTCTAAAAAGCAAGGGCTGGGGTGTGGAGGAGGCAGGGGAAGAGTTTACCACTGTTTGCGTAGAAAATGGGTTGACATACACACTTGCAGCTTGTATATGCATAGACTATTTCTGGATGGTTACCCGAAAAAATGCTAATAATTGTTGCCTCAGGGCACTGAGGGTCCAGGGTGCTACGCTGACCGTTTCCTGGGTCTCTCCCTATTGCCACCACACCCCCAGATCATTTCCCTTTCTCTGCTCTGTTCCCTGCAGAGTCTGTCCTCCCCTGCCTCCATCACCTCGTTTCCCTCCAGGGTTGACATCCTCCTGGATTTGGCCAATAGGAGGCAGCAGGAGGAGATCTGAGGGTAGGCAGAGAGGAAGCCTGACATTTCTGCCCCAGCTCTCCCCACTTTGGTGCCCAGCTGTGGAACAGCTGCTCTGTCCACTAGCTCCTGCTCTCCTTGGATTCCAATGACATTCTTTTCTTCTTCAGCTGTTGCTAGTTCCTCAGGCCTCCAGGTCCCTTGTTTATCCCCTGAACCCTGCTCTCACCTCTGTAAGTGGTCCCTTCCTTAGAGTCCCTGAATTCGGACATTCTAGAGGTGTTGCTTTCTGCCAGGATCCTGACTGAGAAAGGGAGGAAACTTACTATTCACCGTGCGTCCTTTTGTGTCATTTAAATGTTTTGCTACGTGCCTATAATGCGTGTTCAAAAATGCAAATATTAAAAAATACATTATGGGGGACACCCGGGTGGCTCAGGCAGTTGAGCATCTGCCTTCAGCTCTGGTCATGATCCTGGGGTCCTGGGATGGAGCATCGGGCTCCCTGTCAGCAGGAAGCCTGCTTCTCCCTCTGCCTGTGGCTCCCCCTGCTTGTGCTCTCTCTCTCTTTCCCCCTGTCTCCTTCTGACAAATAAATAAGATCTTTAAAAAAAAATGCATTATAGGAATAGAAAATCAATCTTAAATCATCTCACACAGTAAATTTCCAAAGAGAATTACTGGAGAATGGGTCTACTTGAGCACCTAATGTCCCTTCATCACATTTGGCTTTAATATGATGCTTAACAAGGAATTGTTATTTATCTTCTATTCTGGCCCTGTCAGTGCAGTTAAGGTGAACATTTCTGGGGGACAAGGACCAGAGCTGATGCCTTTTTGCAATGCACATGGTGTCTGGGTTGTCAGAGTAGAATATGATGGAAAGACACTTTGAACTTTGGAGTCACACACACTAAATTCGAATCACATCTATACCACTTGCTTTCTTTGATTCCTTGAATCGCCTGTCCTCGCTGGTTCCCTTAGGGGGACTCACCACATTCCATAGTGGGTTTGCACTATTTGGACGTGGTCTTTTGGATACCATGAACCTTAATGCTTCTACATTCTGTCGTGAGCTTAAGAAGTAAGCCATTAAACTCTTAGCTGCTTTCATTCCAGTGTGTGCCCAACGTAGCCTCACCCTGTTCCTGAGCCGCACCCGCCCCCTGGCAGGCATAGAGATGGCCCAGGGTTCAAGCATGGGAAAGGGGCCGGACCTAAGGCACTGAGATTTAGAGGACACCAAAATTGTAAATAATGATTTTGAAAGCTTAACATTTATTTAGCAAGAGTGATGGTTTAAAGTGGGAAACCACCAGATGGTGTGCTCTGTTAATAATGCCCATCTGTGAGCCATATCATGAATTATAAAATTGATTTGGAGGAGAACATCGCCTGCTGTTGGTCCCAGGTGCCAAAATCGCTCCTTCTAGCTCTGGGGGTCAGGTACAGGGTAAGCAGACTGAGGTGCCTGCTGCTTAAAAATAACACTGTGTAATATTTTTACCTCATAACAAGACAAAACCTGAATGCTAATTTTTTTAAAGGTTACGAAATATTTGCAGGTTTGAGAGGGCCATGTCAGAACTTCCTGCTTTACACACAAGCCGGGAGCATGGGGATGCCTGATTGTAGTAGGCAGATCCCCTCTCTCCAACGTTGGGTCTGGTCAACTTTTGACGTTCTGCCCTGGTTCTGATTTCTGAGCCCCTGGACCCTCACCTGGGCTCCTGATAAGGGGCTCAGATTCTCTTGCATTAAACATCAGCTTGTTCCTGCCTCTCCCCCTTGACCCTGCAAACTTCCCATGACAGGTATTCCCATTTCTCTCCTTGGTCCTCCTTAGTCACCTGGATGCTTCGCTTGAATTCTGTTTCCCACCCCCTTGAGCACATTCTTTCCCTTACTCTTAGTCTCACCTGGAGTGAATGTCCTCCCTTGCTCCCCACAAAGCTCTAACTCAACTTTCCCTGTGAAGTCTTGATGATCTCTAGCCACGATGGTCTTCTCTTCCTAGAATCCCTGTAGGTCGAGCACCCACCTGATTTATATTTTGCCTTGTGCTGCCCTCAGTTATCTTCACTTGTACTTGTCTCGTCTCTCAAATAGGTCAGAAAATCTCCTGACACCCCTGCCTCCTGTCTTTGCACCTTCTCCCACGGTGCTGCGTTTAAGCCAGACTTGGGACGACAGAGAGAGCGTAATTATTCCTGTTCGCCGTTTAATGCCTCTTGTCCCATGACGTGAGTTTTCCTCAACCTTCACAGCACACCAGAATCACCTGGGGAACTTTAAAATATGCAGATTCCCAGGCCCGACTCCTGGAGATTCCGTTTCGGTTGGTCTGGAATGGAGCCCACTTTGGGGTATCTGTTTGAAAGCTCTGCCAGCAGTTCCAATGTATAGCTAAGAGTGAGCACGGCGGCAGTGTCTAAAGCCAGATGACTTGGCCCTCAGATGTACTCAGTTCCCCATGCCACTCAGTTTGCCTTCTGGCTGCACTTTCTCCTTTAAATCGCCACCCTCCACTCCTCTCTGATACAACCTACAAGGAATCGTCTTTAGGCAAGTGAAAACTTTCTGCCATTACCTCACTGGGCAGCAAGTCAAGCTGTCAAAAACCAGCCCAGTAATTCCCTTCAACATGAGCCGCTCATTAATCAATGAGCTGTCCTCGGAGCACCTGCGTGAAGCCAGGCGGTCACCGTTTGTGACATTCTACTTCCTTCCCCCAAATAAATCAGACGGGAGAGCTGGCAAACAAAAAAGACTAAGGGTGCTTTTACGTATTGAGGTCGCCAGTAAGTAATGATAAGAGAACAGAAAAAGAAAAAACAGGGATGATGAATTAATGAGGCTATTATGACAAAATGATTTAATGGCAAATACGTGAAAGTGAATTAATGAGGCTTTGATGGCATTTCCAAGTTGCATTTCCCTTGAGTATCTCAGTGAGTCCAGCATCTCTTGGAAAACTTTTAAGAATATTCTGTTTTGAAGACTCTGCTAACAAGACGGGAAAGCAGCCTTGAGGAATATTTTTCTCATTCACTTCTTTCTGCCTTACTGGAGTTTTAATTACTGGTGAAATAAAACCATGGGGTGAAAAGGGGAAAAGCCAACAACCCACAGAACTCTTAAGCAGCCAAGGTGCTTTTAAATGTAAATTTCATAAGAAGGTTAAAACAAAGAAGAAAAGGATACCCTGAGGAAGTACACACTATATTAAGGGATTGTCTCTAAATTATGTTTTTCAAAATTATCCATCAGGCACCAGTAAGTTTTTAAATACCTGTCAGATTAATTTTCTAAGTAATTGCTTTAAAAGGAGCTCTGTTCACCTATTTAGAACCAGGAGAGCTATTGTACTTTGTTATAAGCTACGGAGCTGCTTTACTGATTACTTCAGCTTTCTCTCTGCAATACAGTTTAACTGGATTCTAGAATTTAATAATTTTCTTTTGTATCTACCCAATCACTCTTTCAGAAGCACAGTTTCCATTATATGAATCTCTGCTATCGAATGGGTTACTTTTTTTCCTTGGAAATCATTTTGCAACATTATTTCTATCAAAATTCGCTTTTTTTCTTTTACAGGGGAGCCCACTAGGTGACATACGCTGCTCATACACCCAGAGTTTTCACACTTTTTAATTCCTTCCTCTGAAATATGAACAGAAGCCAAGGATCACCAAAATTGAGAAAACCTCCAATATGAAAGAGACACAAAAACAAATATACAGAGTAAGGAATGTAGCTCTATGAAAGGTAATGAAGAGAGCAGGAAAAAAAATTGAAATAATTAGAATACATAACCCTCAGGAATAAAGAAAAGCTACTGAGTCCATTAAAACAAATCAAACCTGGGGAAAAGGATACAATCAACAAGAAAGAGCTCATATAAATGAAATATATAATAGCCCAAGTGAAAATTTCACAGAAACCTATTACAAGTAGAACAGAAAGAAGCAATTAAAAATGAAAGAGAAAAAGATAAGAAATGATCCTGAAGGTCTAACAGCCACCTCTAATCCAGAAAGGGAAAACAAGGGGTGCATGGTGGGGAAAAGGAGGAAATTATACAGAAATTATTCAGAACTAATGGATATGAGTTTTATATGAAAAGGAATGGGGGTGCCTGGGTGGCTCAGTAGGTTAGGCATCTGCCTTTGGCTCGGGTCATAATCCCAGGGTCCTGGTATCGAGCCCCTCATCACATTAGGGCTCTCTGCTCTTGGGAGAGCCTGCTTCTCCCTCTCCCTCTGATTGCTGCTCTGGCTGCTTGTGCTCTCTCTCTTTCTCTGTCAAATAAATAAATAGGATCTTTAAAAAAAAATTTTTTTTTTAAAGAAAAGGGATGGACCCCAGGAAGTCAATCATAGTGATGGGGGTGGGAAACAAACCAAGGCAAATCATTTAAAAATTCTAGAGCATCAGGATTAAGAAAACATCTTAAAGCTTCTAGTGATTATTTCTCTCAAGTTCACATTCAGTGGAACAGGAATGAAAATGGCTTCAGGCTTATCAACAGCAATGTTAGATACTGGGAGACAATGGAGAAATGCCGTCAACATTCTAAGAAGACTCAAAAACTTAACTCTTGTCCATACTTCCTTAGGAAAGTATTAAAAAAATACATATACCAGCAGAAATAGGAAATGAACTAAGAAATAAAAAGTCACTGAATCAAAGAAGTAAGGGAACATAAGAGAATGCTGATAGGAAGTCCCAGAAAGAGGGAGAAGGGAAGTCCAAAGCCAACATCAGTGGCCAGACTGGAGTGGTCCAAGGTCTCTGGAAGTTCTCCAGAAAACAAACAAACAAACAAACATAAAAAAAGAATTTCCAAAATGAGGTTCCAATTGACATTCCCCTTAATAATGATTGAGAGTTCCAGTTGGGAACTGGTCAACTTTTGACCTTGATAACTTGATATTATCAAGTTGATAATGCTAACACTTGATATTATCAGTTTTGTGGGGGGGGTTGTTTTGTTTTGTTTTGTTTTGTTTTTTAGCCAACTGGGGAATGTGTACTGGTATCTCATTATGGCTTTTATTTGAATTTCTCTGATGATCGATGATATTTGAACTTTTTCATTTGGTTATCAATCTTTTTGCCTGTTTAAGTCTTTTGCCTATCTTTTAAATGGTGGTGTCTTCTTTTTCTTTTTTTTTTTTTTCTTCTTCTATAGGATTTCTCTTAGAAGTCTCAGGTTTGCCTTTATGCTCTGTTAAAGGTATCTTTTGATGAATAGAAGCTATTTATAAAGTGCAATTTATCAGTCTTTTCCTTTAGGATTAGTACTTTTAAATATCCTGTTAATTTTGGAGTTTTCATCCTAAATTGGGATTATTCTGTACATAATTTTTATAGCATTTTAAAAATTTACCAATATATTACAGAGCATTTGGCCTCATAATATTTCTTCAAGAGCACTATTTAAGATGGCTGTATAATATTCCACTATATGACTATATCATTCCTTATGGAACTCAACATTTACTCTTGTATATTTAGATTGATTCAGAACATTATTTAAATAAAATTATAAAGTTAATGAGTGCATCACAAATTAGAAACTAGAGACTTTAAGTCCAAGTTTGACTTTTTCCAATCTTCATTACCCAAAGAGTACATACGGAGACCTAATATTTCTTCAGCATTATTTTGGAGGGTACAAAAGAAAACATGAGAGGACATCTGTCCCTAAGGAGCTGACAATATATTTGGTGGCCAGACACTTCACCTGTTTAGCAATTAAGGAATAGTTGATAGCTCAACTGTTACTAACTATGTATGGGATAGGAAGGAGGTGGAGGGGGGAAGCAACATGAGGATAAGCTAGAACAGTTGGCTTTGGGGAAGAAATGGGTCTTGAATCTTCTTCACATGGGGGCGGTGAGCATTCCACAGTTCGGGCAGGGAGTGCATAGTCAAAGATGCGGAATCAAGAACAAGCAGTGTGTGTCTGAATGACAGAGGCGTCACTCTAGATTGAAAGTAAGAATAAATGTTGATTCGTTGTAAGAAATAAGAATGGATCATTAGGATGAAACTTGCGTTGGTGAGGGCTTTGACATGCAGATTTTGGATTTGATTCCATTGATAATAGCTCCACTCTAGCTTGCGGGGGGGGGGGGGGGGGGGGGGG
>CM052898.1:91558705-91603018 GCA_028534135.1 Potos flavus | reverse complement strand
GGGAGGAGACATAGAAAGTTTCTGAAGAGCGAAACAAAGATGAGCAAAATTGGGGGAAATCATGTAAATTTTGGAAAAAAATTAAACCCATTGAGGGGCTTTATTCTGGAGAAGTGGGTTGAGAAGACAGGCTGTATGAAGAAAATTATCCTCAATATTATTAAGGAGCCTATTAATTAAACCAAGTAAGAATTTTCTACTGATTAGAAGTAAGCCCTGTCAGACCTACGTCACCTAGGGCCTTGTCAAGCATCCTTCATGCAGGCTGCGCTCCTCATAAACGTTTTGACTGGTCAGGATCCTGGCAGGTCGCTAGGGCAGCACGAGAAAGGCACGTGAGTCCGCTGGACTGCATAAGCCCTTTGGGTGCAGATGTTCAATAAATATTGAGTGATAACAACTCCTATTTACTGCTATAACTGAGATTAGTAAACTTAATTGGAAACACATTTAATGTTAGCGTGGTTGTTTTGATTTATGGCTAACAGGTAAAAAGTAAAGTAAAAGTCAAGTTTTACGCATTCTCTCTTCTCTTTCTTCAGGACTTTAGATGAGCTGTCCCTCACTATCAAAAGTTCAAAGTCACGTTTGCAGTCCACTTCTGGCAAGGAAGAAAGAACTCTGTGGTATGTATTTTAATTGCTAATCTTGCTCTCATGTTATCTCATTTTTTCAATACGTATTTCCTCTCCATATCCACTTCCATTTTTAAAATTTTTATTGTACTATATGTATCTTTGAAAATGACCGCACATTCTTTTGCAATGAGGTAAGGCACAATTAAATACATACATAAACCAGATGTAGCTTGAAGACCCCTTGGAGACTTAGTTAAAATTATTTCACCCCCAATCCAAGAACCTCAAAGTATCCCCATGATTTCTACATTCCTGTGGGCCATGTCATTGCAGAGCCGTCTATCCATTTTTTTGCTCATGCTTTCCACAAGTATTTATTGACCAGCCACTACCTCCTAGGCATTTTATAAGTGCTAGCAACACACTAAGGCCTTCAGTTTGGTGAAAACCGAAGGCAAGGCAAGTTCCTGTCCTGGTGGAGCTTACGTTCTAGCAGTTGGGAGGCAGGCACACAAGCAAGCAAAAGTAAGAATAATGTGTGTGAAAAGATGGTTTCAGACAGCAGAAAGTTTGATGAAGAAAATGAAACAGGGTAGTGTGAGGTCCTGTGATGTAAGGGTGGGGGGTTTACTTAATTTCCCCGGGGGGGTCAGGGAAGGCCTCCCTGAAAGGTGACTACTGACTGGGACCTGAATGGCCGGTTGGTGGCCTGAAGATCTGCTGGAGGGTTTCTGGGCCAACAGAGCCACCAGGGCTATGTTTGAGGCTGGGCTTGACCTTGACATGTTGCAGAAGACAGGGAGGCCAATGCAGTGAGGTCAGCTACACTCGGGAGAGAAGGGCTGTGATGAGGGAGGAACAGGGGCTGGATTATAAGGGCTTCATAAAAAACAAAAGAGAGAGATGAATGTTTATTCTTAGTGGGGCTGTGAAGGGATTTGCTTTATGATTGTAAACCACCACTGTTTCTATGGTTATAGAGAGAGGATGGTATGGAAGCAGGAGACCCTTTAGGAGCTTACAGTTCTCCAGGCCACTAGAACCAGGATGGGGTGTTAGACATGCAGGTGGGAGCAGGTAGAGGCAGTGTTGGTTTTGGTGATGCTGAGAGAGAAGCCCGCCTCCCGCCACAGTCCCCCACCTGATCCCCTCATTGATTTCTGCAAGAAATCCAATTGCACCAAGATTGTGAGTCTTGGAATATTACTTCATTTTGTGGGGCCAGAAGAAGGAGTTCACCCTGGGGAGCTTGCAGGCATCTTTGAAAGGGCCCCCTCTGCCTCACTGCCCTTTTCAGGGCCCATGGTGCCCACCTGTGACCCTCCTTTCTATGCAGTTCCTCTAACACATGCAATCCCATTCCCGTGGCCAACTTCCTCAGAAGCTTTTTTTTTCCACTTTATAAAGAATCATATTTATTTTCATTTCATTTACAGCATCAAATACCATAAATAAAGCTAAACATCATTGGCTGTGTGCAAAATACAGGGCCCCGTGTGGCACTGTAAAGGACTACCAAAGGTCACAGACATGCCTTGCGAGGAGATGGGGGTGGGGATGGGGGCTAGCTTAAAGAGAAGGCTGATCGGGAAGGAGGGGCCTCTCTGGTTGACATTCTATAAGGAATGAGCGACTCTGCAAGAGAAGACGAGACAAGAGCAATGACTTCCTCAATGCCAGCTTAAGATCATGGCAGACATATCAAATCATGTGGAAATCCCCCCCTCCCAGCATTCCACATTCAATATTATTTACATGTGAGCTGACCAGTGGCTGGCTAGGTGATGGGCTATTATGGTTTGCAGGTGTTTAATTAGATGCTTAGTTTTATTGTATGATTTAGTTTTATTGCATGATTTATTGTATGATTTACTTTTCTGTTGCCAGTTGCGATTTTTGGTAGGCCTCTATCGTTTCGTAGGCCATCCCAAAGCTCGCGTCCTCGGTGCCTGTGGAACTTCCTGATTCACACGGTGGTGATCAGGCCTACGGGTGCGGCCCAGGCTCACCAGCATTCTAACCAGTGACGTCGTCTCCATGACCCCGCATGCGCACATGGAAGTGCTGTCCACTAGTGCGGCGTGGGCCCACGAGTGAGACACACGTCTCCCCACACTCACTCCTGCTCCTGGAACCCCGAGCCACTATATGCAGAAGTTACGTCCCAAGACAAGCCTCCTCCTTGCAGTTTCCTAGGTTCCTTTCCATCCCGCACTCCTCCATTCCCTGCACCTTGGGCCTGGAAGGGTTAAGCCACAGCTTAAGGCAGCAGAAATTCTGGGCCCTGGGCTTCCCATGGCTGACTCAGGCGCCCTGGCCCACCCTCCACTGAGGATGCCGAGGCCAGAGACTGCAGCTTCGGGCCGGGGGTGTAGACCAGAAGGAGAACACCATTGGAAAGAATTCAGGACCACCACAGGCAGAAATATTGGGGCAAAGAGATGGGGACGAAGCTGGGAACAAGAGGGAGGAAGTGGTGGGGAAGGAACACAGTGGGGAAGCTGCTGAAAAGACGGGCCTGGGCCTGGCAGATCCCACCAAGGCGGCTTTATCTACCTCTGCTCCTGCTGGGGCTACGGTGCACGTTTCAGCAACCGCACAGGTCACCCTGCTTCATCCTTTCTGGCATCGCCCCATGCCTGTCCTCCCACCCTCTTTTCTATCTCTACAGGTCCAGCACATATTGGAGACACAAGGCATCTGCCCTACGTGTGGAGACTTTTGAAACTGAGAGAGCAGATTGGGGAATTGAACATGTTATCTCTGAAGCCACACCGCCTGAGCTCAAATCCCAGCTCTGTAGGTAATCACCTGGGCACCCTGGGCCTATTTCTTCATGTGCCTGTGCCTCAGTTTCCTCACATGTAAATTGGGATAGGAGTAGTTCCTCCTTCACCAGGTTGTTGTAAAGTTTCATGCTAAATGCCCAGGGTATGATAAAGACTCCATATATGCCGAGCTGTTATTATTTGAAAGAATGGTCAAAACAGAATCCCCAAATTGTGGTATATTTCAATGTTTACATTAATAAATTCTAATTCTAATTCAAAACGCACAGTAGCATAGAACTGTGCTAGTCACAGGTAATCACAAGAGTTTGCTCTTTTTTTAATTAATTCATAGCACCCGGGAGGTGGTATGGTCCAATCACTGACATGAGTTTCGAGTTGGATGAGAAACACCTGCATCCATGACTGGATGTATGACCTCTTTGCAAACAATGTCAAAACTCTAAATTTGAGCTCCTTCATGAATGTTTGTCTCCATGCCAAATGCTTTTCTTGTCCTTTTCTAACCCCCATTCCCTCCCACATTCAATATCTTAAGATGACCAGAGCAGATAAAAGTGAGAAGTTGGAATAAACTCTACTTCCTAGCTATCTGATTTCACAATTAAATTAACAGGGTCCTAAGCCTTCAATTCCATAAATGTGTCATTCATACATGTTTACATATAGTAGATATGTATATTTATATCTTATATAAAAGGTGCTTAAGATGCAAATGTAGAAGGAGAAATAATGCTAGGCTAAAGCTCATTTGTCCTGGAAACAACTGAAGTCAAACCGGCTTTCAGAAGACGAAGGCCTGGAGGTCCTGGCCAAAGGCGAAGCGTGGGGAGGGCGGGCAAACTCCCTGAACTGCACAGTTTTGTTTTAACTCATTTTGTTTGTACGCTCAGTAGAAGCTGTGTGTAACACCAGCAAGGAGTGGGTGATTTTCAACCAAATGACACTTCACGGCTACAAACATGACCCTAAATTACAGCAGCCCATAATGCGGGAGCCTGAAGAGGGAGGCAAGTTAATATTGCAGCATGATTTCCCCTGGAAATACCAACGCTGTGCATGAAGGGCTTTGTGGCTGCTACCCAGGGAATGTAGCTTGCAGAACTTTAAAAACAGGAGCCTTGGCAGCTCTCTGGGAAGCTGAGATGAAAGTCTACCTAGAGTAGAGCAGACTGGCTGACCTTTCAAAGGCCCTTTTATCCTTGAGAGTCTATGGTTTTGATGTAGGTTGAGTATTTTTCAACTTCCTATCAAGAAGAGTCAGTGAGTATATGAAAAATAAAGTCTGGTTCTGCACTAATTCCCTCATGCATTTTTAGAAGGTTAAAAAATGGATAAATAGTGTAGCCACTCAATAAATAATAATTCTAAGAAGATGAGAATTTTACATTTTTCTATTTTGCAAATCTAAGAGTCAAAAATTCCATGGGGCGCCTGGGTGGCTCAGTTGGTTAAGCAGCCGACTCTTGATTTTGGCTCAGGTCACGATCTCGGGGTCCTGCGATTGTTGAGTTCTGCACTCAGTGGGGAGTCTGCTTGAAGGTTCTCTCTCTTCCTCTCTTTCCCCCACTCACACTCATTGGCTCTCTCTCTCTCTCAAAAATAGATAAATCTTTTTAAAAAGCCTTAAAATTAAAAAAAAAAAAATGTCCTATGAAGGCATGCTTGGGGGGGGCAGTGGGAGCAGGATACCATTTTTTTTAAAAAAGGGAAACAGATCCTTGTTGCTCTGCCTGTAGTAGGAACACAGCACATTTTTGTTGAGTGAATGAGTTATTGAGGAACACAGCTTTCCCTGTCTTAATATTAATTATTTTTGAGGAAATAAAGTCCATCAATAATGATGACCACTTGAAAAAGTAGATGACATTTATTAAATGAACTTTACCTCAGTTATCCATTGCTATATAGAAGACCACAACAAAATATAGTGGCTTAAGGCAATATTTTATTGTTTCTTAGGGTTTTGTGGGTCGACTGGGCTCCATTGGGTGGTTCTTCTGGTCCACATGGCCTCTGTTGGGACTGGAATGTCCAAGATGGCTGTCTGGAGCCCCAGTTGGAATAGCAAAGGTTGATGGAGCTTTTCTCTCCCTCTCCCTCTCTCTCTCTCCCCTCCTTGGGGTTCTGTGTAATTGAATAGGCTAACTTTATATGATGGCTCAGGGCTCCAAGAGCAACTGTCCCAACAGGATAAACCCCTATGTGCAAGCACCTATTAGGACTCTACTTCTGTACCACTTGTAAGTATCTCATTGGCCAAACCAAGTTATCCAGTCAAAGCCAGAGTCAGTGTGGGAGGGCACTACATAGGGGCTAAACCCTGGGGGAGTGGGAGTGGTTCATTTGGGGCCACCAGTGTGACAATCAACTGTACGATCCATGTGTCACTCCCATGTTAGACATTTTACATAAATTTATCCTCGTCAAAAGTTAAAACAACCCTATAAAGTGGATACTACTTTTAATTTTCATTCTAAGATGAGAAAACCAAGGCACAGAGAGGTTGTTGACTTTAGTGCCCACAGTCACACTGGTAAGAATTAACAGAGGTGGGACTGAATTCAACCATCTAACCCTAGAGCCTGAACTCACAAGTCTGAAGACACAAGCACAAGGATAGAAAAT
The DNA here is from genome assembly GCA_028534135.1 of Potos flavus. Lineage (NCBI taxonomy): Eukaryota > Metazoa > Chordata > Mammalia > Carnivora > Procyonidae > Potos > Potos flavus. The sequence goes on along the minus strand of CM052898.1, from coordinate 91,597,023 downwards.
GATCAACTTCTAAAAGTAAATAATCTCTCAGAAATATTTATGTAATATCTGATTTAAAAGTTTACACATTCAAAAGCAATTATAAGAATTGTATCTTCCTCTTTCCATCAGACATCATATACATCTACCTCCTAAAAGAATTGCGAACCAAGAAAACCAAGAGCACTAGCTTGATGAGTTCCACTGACCTAGGTTAGAATTTTTTTCTTATTTATTGAGTCACTTGTTGACTTGATATCCTCAATTATAAAATGGGAATGATAATAATATCTAACTTGTAAGGCAGTGTTGGTGAGGACAAAATGAAGTAATATAGTGAGCATGGAGTATCTAGAATGTTCTTAATGCATAGAAGGTGCTAGTGTCCAGGTGTAAGTTGGCATACTGGACAGAGCTGAACTTGGTAGGACATGTGGGGAGCAGATTTGGGAGGATTCATGATCTCCTACTTGACCTCACTGGAAAACAATTAGAGCAGTGAATTTTAACCATAGCATAAGTTGTTATGCCTGCCTACAGCTGGGAAGCACGGACCAGAACAGGGTGGGAGAAATTACCAGTCTGAAACACCCCACCCTACAAACAAAAGAAACGATCCCTGCAAGACTCAGGGTCTATTTAATCCATGCAAATGTAACCCAGCTCTACGAATCTTTTAGGGCATCCCCCAAATTTGGAGAGTTAGGTACTAGCCCAATAAAGATAGATTATCTAGTCCTGATCACTTTCCAATACAGAAAACTATTTTGACTCTCGTGAAGATGTGGAGAAAGGGAGAAAAAAAAAAAACATTCCATCATGGGTAACTTTCCAAACCTTAGTTTCCATTGTCTGGTATGCCAACAGCTGTCTGCTGGTTGCGAGGCAATTTACAGCTGGAAGAAACAAGACTCCACATTTCTTCCTCTGGGGTTTGAATGATGGCTTTTTCCATGGTATTATGGTCACAGTTCTATACATGAGTTATGGCAGCTTTAAATTACAGCCACAATATTATGGGAAAAAGAATAAATCCCTCACTGCCTTCTTTTATCTCCAAAGCGGTTGGGAAATGGGGAGGAGGCCACTTACCCAAGAGGAATATATTGATGGTGAGGGATATGTCTGTGTCAGAAAAGGCAGAAAAGGCAGCTGGCAGCAGGCTTTGCTGAAATGCTCTCAAATGCTAACACGTTATTATACAAATCTCTCTTCCCCAGATGCAGGCGGAAGGACAAAGTGAAAGAGGATGAATGAGAGGAGAGCGAGAAAGGGTAAACCATTTTACAGTCTGCTTCTTTCCCTTAGGTCACGGGGAGCACATTGCCCAGACGCTGCTCTCCAAGCCCTCGGGGACGCTCTTACAAGGCATGGTTTTTGGTTTTCTTAAGGTAGTTTTCCATAACTCATTAAATGTGTTTCTTGCTATCTCACAGGCCTGAGTAATCCCTCAGTGCTGTGCCTCCATACTGTGATGCATTTTTTTAAAAGATTTTATTTATTTATTTATTTATTTGAGAGAGAGAGCACAATCAGGCAGAGTGGCAGGCAGAGGCAGAGGGAGAAGCAGGCTCCCCGCTGAGCAGGGAGCCCTATGCGGGGCTCGATCCCAGGACCCTGGGATCATGACCTGAGCCGAAGGCAGAGGCTTTAACCCACTGAGCCACCCAGGCCCCCCTCGTGATATGGTTTTTATCCTACTAGCTGTGTAAACTCATGTAAGTGGTTTAACCGCATCGAGCTGGGTTTTGGTATCTGTGAAATGGACGTGATGGCGCCTACAATTTGGGGTTATTGGGGTAGCTAAATGAGGTGGGTTGCACCTTCCTTTCTATCCCCTTCCTTCCAGGCTCTAATCAGTTCTGTATCCTGCGTGTCTCTGAAATGGATTCTCTCCTCTCCATCATCTTGCCGATACATCATCTCTCACCTGAACCGTGGCAGGAGCCTCCAACAGGTTTCCCTCCCTCAGGTACTAGAGGGATCTCCAGAATACACACGGCCTGGCCTCTGCCTGAAGCCCTTGCTCCGTGCCCTTCGCTATAGCATGGGGTCCAAGCCCTGGAGCAGAGCACCCAAGTCTCCGGTGTACCGCCCCACTCCCCCACTTCCCCCACCTCACTCTCCACACACAGGTTCCAACTTAGTGAGTTCCAACTCAGGCCGATAGTGTGGTCTTTGAGAGGGGAACAACAGCTGGGGCTTGTCAGTTGGCCGAACTGAGAATCTGAGAGAGTCTTGCAACCGGGTGGTCAAGTGAGCAATGGCTAAAGCTGAAATTTTGGTATGGGATTTGGGTTTAAGCTATCTATCTTTATCCTTGGGAGACCTTTAGCAACCTAGGTTTACTTTCGGACAAATGCCTTTCCTTGTGTTCTTTCCCCAGCTTAAGAATGGTCTGTTAATTATAATTTTAAAAAGAAGAAAGGCAAGCAGTACTCTCTTACTTTGATTAGAACAATTCCAGGAATTGCAGTCCTGGGAAGAGATGGAGGGACTTCGGAAGCTCAGAAGCTGGGGACGCCAGCTTGGGGAGGGAGAACTCTGACCCAGCAATGTGACATAAGAAGGACACTTCCGGGGTCAAACAACCATGTTCCACCTGTGCTCCTTCCGTGGTGTTACCAGGGCTTCATTCTCAGTATTTTAAAAATGAAAGAAATTTATTTGAATGGGGGACTTTATATGCTATGCAGAAAAGAATCAGAAGCTGAAGGACAACTTTGAAAAACACACAAGAACAGCAGACGTCTCAGCAATGAAAAGCAACAAATCACTGATACGTACAAAATCATGGATGACTTTTGAAAGCATGAGGCTAAGAGGAAGAAGCCAGCCACAAAAGGTTGCCTGCTGCATGATTCCATTGCTATATAGGACATTCTGGAAAAGCAAAATTTTGGAGACAGAAATCAGATCAGTAGCTGCAGGGAATGGTGTGGGAAGGTGAACTACAAAGGGGCATGAGGGAATGTGAGGGGTGACGGAGCTCCTCCGTATCTGAGGGAATGTGAGGGGCGATGGAGCTCTTCCGTGTCTTAACTGTGGTGTTATTACGGGATTCAGTCAATACTCATCTAACTGTACACCTAGAAAGGGTGAATTTTACTGTATGCAAATTATACCTCCAGAAGCCTGCACTCAGGATGCTCCCACTAGAACTGATTAGAATCAGGGTCCACACGGAGGTATCTAGAAAATGGCCACTTGGGTTTTGCCTGTATTATACGTGAAGATTCTGTGGCAGATTTTGTTTTAGAAACAGTTCTGCTGCTAAAAATATTTGGAAACCACTGAATGAGACTAATGCCAGTGGGGGGCAGCCGAGGTTTCTGAAGCGAATGGTTACTTTATATTGTTGGGTTTTTTTTTTTTCCCCCAGATGTACCTAACTAGGAGACAGAAACCAGAAGAGAGAGAGAGAGGAAAAAAAAAGAGGCCATGTATTTACTTTCCCTGAATAACCCCCACAGTGTTTTCTTTCCCTAGAATTTCATCTTAATAAGAACTCTGGCCTCTAAATTTAGGAGCAAAGGTTTGGGAGCCATCTGTGTTTGCCGGCCTGCACGAGCCTACTGATGGACTGTCCCCAGCCTGGCTGAGCACTCGACTGGCTTTGCTGGCCCCACACAGCCACGGGAGCGTGGCAATACGAGGACTTTGGAAAGTTTTGCCGGCAGGAGAAGCTGACTAAAGGCATCGCCCCTGCAGCTGTGGTTTGGCTCAGATGGCAGACAGCTGTCCTGAATTCGGGTCTGGTGACACTTCCCCTGGAAGGCCTTTCTACGGGGCAAACCCTTGCCTTTTACCACAGTCCCCCCGCTTGTGTCGGCCATTCCCCGGTCCCCTGGCTGAGCCCTGAAGGTGTTGTTAACGCTTATGAAAATGGTCAGGGTTTGCTGACAAATATTGGAGCTGAGGGCAGTCCCTGGAAAATGAAGTTCCTTCTTTCCAGCGTCTGTGCTTCGTATCAGGTACGCTCCATCATCCTCGAGAGTCCCCACCTCCTGTGTTGTCCATGTGCACGGGGACCCTTCCCTCAGACCGCTCAGGACCTGCTAGACTCCAATTCCCTTTCTGCCCCCCAAGCCCTCATAGAGGCTTCTGAAAGTCATCTGACATAGCTCCTGTGGGTGGCCCCTCTTGCATGGCTCCTTCTCTTCCCAGACGCTGGCAACAGCTCCCTCTTCTTGTCCCCTCCAGGTGTGGGGGTAGTAAGAGCTTCCCTCTGTGGCGGGTGCCTGTCTGCTGCACCGCCCTTCGCTGCTTTTCGACCCTGCTCACGCCTATGCCAACAGTCCTGCCATTGCATTCTCTTCCGTTAAACCCTTTCACTGTTGCATCTGGTTTCTGCTGGGACGGTGACCATCACAAGTCCCCTGGCCCCGTAACTTCTCAGAGCCCTTAGCATAAAATCCAACCCCCTTCTGCCTGGCCTCCCTGCCCTCTCCTGCTACCCTCCTCTGGTCCCGGGGTTCCAATCTGTTCCAACTCTTTCCATCTGGGGCCCTTCCCATCTGCCGCTCCAGTCAGGAATGTTCTTTCTCCGGATATTGGGGCAGCTGCCTTGTTCTCATCATTTTGGCAGTGAGGTCAGAAGTCACCTCTTCAGAAAGGCCTTTCCAGGCCACACTAGCTAGGTAAGTAGCTCTCCTTCTCTAGACCATGACCCTCCTATTACCCTGTTTACATTTGTGTTGTTGCTTAGCCCTTATCATTTTCTACAATTATATAACTTACATTTGCCATCTGTTTTTGTCTGCCTCTCCTCCACAGTAACGTAAGTCCTGTCTCCAGGAGGGGACGCAGCCTCTCTGTAATGAACCTGAGGAGAAATTCCTAAGAATTAACAGACACTTAATCAGCCCGCGTTACCGCAAGAAAGCGAGGATGGCACATTCAAACAAAGTCAAATTAAAAGAGTTTAATGAGGGAACCACTTAGAAAGATGAGGGCAACCAAGGAGAGCACAGTAGCCTGGGGCCAGTCACACTGGGGCCATCCGTGTTTGCCAGAACTCGGAGAATGGTGTTCAGTGGACAGGGTTGCCTGACAGGGGCCAGGGCCCTTAGCGGCAAACCCACAATGGCCTGGCAGGGAAGCAAGTTTGCTGACCACTCTTCTCCATTCCTCCTTCCAGTCTCCTGCCGGTGCTTCCCATTATCCTACAGGAAGTTGGAGGGCGGGGCGCCTGGGTGGCTCGATCAGTTAAGCGTCTGCCTTCAACTCAGGTCTTGATCCCAGGATCCTGGGATCGAGACCTGCATCAGGCTCCCTGCTTAGTGGAGAGTCTGCTTCTCCCTCTCCTTCTGCCTGCTGCTGGCCCTGCTTGTGCTCTCTCTGTCAAATAAATAAATAGAACCTTTAAAAAAAAAAAAAAGGAAGTTGGAGGGCAAAGGAATTGCAATCCATACAGGTCGGCTTCCTGGGACACAGAGCAGGGTGGAGAAGACCAAGGAATGCATCCAGAGGAGCAAAGACACATGAACAGCACAGCAACTGGATTCATGGGGCTCAAGACAATGTTTGGCACCAGGCCCACCACATCTGATGGCTCCAGAGGGCACCATTTACCTAGAGCTGTGCAACACGGCAGCCCCGCCTGGCTACAGGATCTCAGAGAAGGAGACATGGAATGAATCCATAAATTCCTGTGGTTTTGGCTCTGGGTTCAGTGCACCAATGGAGGACCATTTATTCCCTCCTTAACACAGGACGCTCAGGACAGATAGATCCATGCCATGGCAGGCCTCCTGCGTAGGGCCACCGAGATCTCCTCCATGCCCCTGCAAGATGGGGAGAGAGAAATCCGGTGGCTGGTAAGCTTGCACGTTCTGTGCCAAGGACATTTCTGAAGTTGAAGAGCAAATTCTATTTATGTGCAGTGTGGCCACAGGAGCTTGATTTGCACTGCGTTTGGAGGCTGAGAGGAACAAAGTAGCAAGTGGGCAACGCTGCTGACTTGTCACGGAGGGCAGAGCTCTCTAGGCATTGAGGGGGCAGGAATAAAATCATCCATCTGCAGGATTAGTGGCTGAGTGGGGAGAAGCCAAGTCACCGCACACGGCTGCCATCAACTTTGAGCCAGGTGTAGAGTTACTATGGAGACAAGGTACAGCTAAGTGGATTATTAATCAGAAGTCCTCCTTGAGTGCCTACTAGGTATGAGAAGGAGTGAGAATTCCCAACGAAGTGAAGACAGAAGGTTCCCTTTAACAATAGACAGTGAGCGGAGCTGTAGATGCAGGACTGAGAACCAATTACAAGGGGTTATGGTACGTCACTAATGACAGAATGTGAGATACTTGTCAAAAGGGTTTGAACATTGGGCTAGAGAATAATTATAATGTGATGAAAACTGCTGCCAGAACAGTTTCCCCTATTTCCTCAGTGTAGGACAGGTTGAAAGAGGAAGTGACCTGGGATGGCTGTGAAATGGAGAGGCAAGGGCAGACAGGACATAGGGCTGGGGTCTGCAACTCGGTCATCCCGTCCATGTCTGTTGGCTGCCCTGTATCATTCCATCAACGTAGCAGAGTTGCAAACAGCTGGGAGTTCTGCGCTGTTGCCTTGACCTGCTAAATTTAATTTTCCAACACACTTTTCTGTTTGATCCCTCCTATATAATTTGCAGGAAATAATGTTGTTATTGCTTTTGGTTGTTATGCATTAGCTTTGCTACAAAACAGAAAGGAGTGGCAGACACTTGTTAATTTCCGGTAGGAATTTTGCTTCCCCATAGGGGAAGCTGATATGTGTTTCGGTGACTGATGACACCCTGATCCCCCCTCACAAAAGAATAAAACCAGAAAGTATATGTTCCTCAGGGGACATTAACTTTCAGCTTATCATGCTGAAACTTGTTCTTTCTTGCCACAAACCACCCCAAGCACCAGCTGATAACAGATTAAGAAATTTATTTTCTATGTGCGATTTGCATTTGAGACCTTTATTAAGTGAGATCTTTACATATTCAACATTTACGGAGCCCTCCCTAGGTGCCAGACTCTGTGCTAGGTGTGGAAGATACACAGATGGATAAGACAGGGCAGATACCTTTCCAAGGAGCTCGCGGTCTAGAGGGTGGGGGTGAATGTGGGCGACAGAGCAATGCTGTGATGGTGAGAATTACAGGGTCCCTAAGAGGAGACACTGCTGACCGAGCCAGGGGCTGGGAATGTGTCGTGCGTCTCTTGCATTGCCTCTCAGGTCCTCTCTCCAGCCTGTTTTGTGCCGTGGGGCTGGCTGGTAGGCAATGCATCATGGACTCCAGTACCTGCTGTTGTGGTTGGATCTGGCCAGGGGGGAGCCCCAGCGAAAGATAAGTGCGAGGGAAGAGGGTAAGGCCGGGGTACTAATTCTCCGAGATTCCTCCTCTAGGATCATTGCAGAATGGCTGTATCCCCTCCGGAAGGATGCCGGGTGGCCCACGACATACATCTCTTTCCTCTGGCATCTTGTAACCTCCTCTTCCCCGGTCCTTTCCAATCTCTGGGATGGTAACAGTACTGCTAGCTGCGGTTTTTTTTTTTGTTGTTGTTGTTGTTTTTTAATCTAAAACCGCATTTTGGTTTCCTTAAACCTGCTCACATCTTTATAACTAATCCCATTCCTAATTCTCCCCAGTTACTCAGTAATAATGTGCGACCTCCTTCCTCCTGGATCCTGACACCTATGGAAGGTCCCCAGAGAGAGTGACTCCCGAGCTGAGTACAGAATGGCAAGCAGAGTTATTTGGGTGAAAAGGGGGAAGCAACAAGTGCCCTGTGCAAAGACATGAAGGGAAGAGCGATCACTGTGTGTCCTGGAAACCCAGGCATGATACCTGACCCGCCTCCTTCCCTCCAACATCCACCGGACACCGAGCCCCACACATTCTACCACCTCACCCTCTCTCCAACCTGCCCACTTCTCTCTGCCTCCACCACCCTCGTCATTTCTTACCTTGCTTACCACACCAGCTGTGCGATCATTCTCATTATCTCCGCTGACAACCCTTTGCTGAATGCTCCCAACCTCAGGATACATAAAACTCCTGGGCCCTCAGGCCTGGAGTGTCCGGGCCCTGGCTTCTTGTCTCCTGCCTGAGCCGGACTGAACTTGCTGCCTTGGAGACCGGGTCTCCCCTCCTGAGCCGCCCACACTGAGCTCCCTCTGCTGTGCCATTCCCGCCTCCCTCCGTCTGTTCTCCATGCTCACTCCATATCCCACAGGAAGCCTCTGGCTTCCCCCATCTGCCTTCAGGGACCAGCCTCCCCTCCCTCTGGAGGGAGACATCGTTGCCTGTCCATCACAAGACACAGAGCTGCTTACGGAATCAGACAAAGGATGAAACTTCATAAGAGCAGGGTGTGCTCACTGCTGTTTCCCAGAGCCCTGGACAGTGCCTGGCACACAGCAGCTGGCCAAGAAATATGTGTGCAGTGAATGGTATCCCAGTCCCACCATTTACTAACCATATGACTTGAGCTTTAATTTCAGCCCTGTATGCCTTGGTTACTTCTGTAAAATGAGAAATAATAATCGTAATTAACACAGAGGGCTGGTGTGTTGCTTCCATGAGACTAGTACCCGTAAACCACTGTGGGAATGATAGCAAGCTATCAAAGAATATTGCAAAAGTCAAAAGTTCTGGCTAATTCCAGAATAATTTCCCTCTAGAAGTGCATTTCTTTGTCCTTAGCTTTCAACACATAGATGGGCACCTTCTCCATTAGACTCATTGACTATGGACGTGTTTTATTTCTTTCAAAGCAAGAGGAAAAAGGAATAAAATAATAATGAATATGTAATAATAAATCCAGTCTGGATTCTATTTGCCTTTCTCCCAATGCAATTATATAATATGATTTTTTTTAAAGATTTTATTTATTTATTTGACAGAGAGAGAGAGATCACAAGTAGGCAGAGAGGCAGGCAGAGAGAGGGGGGGAAGCAGGCTCCCTGCTGAGCAGAGAGCCCAATGCGGGGCTCCATCCCAGGACCCTGAGATCATGACCTGAGCTGAAGGCAGAGGCTTTAACCCACTGAGCCACCCAGGCGCCCCTATACAATATGATTTTAAATCTTTGTTTTTTTAAAGTGGAAGAAGGGCCCCAAGAAGGCACAAGTCCCCAAGGCCCCTAAAGTCCCGTGTCTCTGTTTCTCTCACTGTCCTACTGTTGTTATTCTAACAGATAATTGGATTCCAAACTTGATTACATGAGCAGCTACTATAAGCTGACACTGCACTATGCAGAGGGAAATCTAAAAAGAGCGAGGGGTCTCCCCAAACTCAGGGTGCTCAGCAGATGTGTCCTAGGTAATGGCAAGGCAATGAAGGAGGACAATATAAAAATGGAATAATCCAGACAGAAGTCCTGTTTCCTCAAAAAGCGATGATGTGCATGGATGGGAACTTCCTAACACATGATCCCAGCATGATGAACTCTGTGTTTGGAGGAAGGTGACACAGCGTTGTGGCATTGTATCATTTTCCAAGTCAGGAGCCTGAAGCTAAAAAAAAAAATTTTTTTTATATAAATGGATGTTAAGACACAGATCAGCAGAGAGATGATTTGCAGTCTTGACATTTGTAATGTATCATGTTAGAATTAACCTTGATTTTGCTGAAATACCTAATAAGCTCTCAGAAAAATAGTGATGATGTGTAGAATGTGAAGACATTAACAGGCTTTACAACATGCGTATCTAGATAAACTTTTGGCCACTTGGTTAAATAGGAAAATAGAAGGAAATGATCAGAGCACTGCAGGAAGTATTCTGTCAACTCTGGGACGCAGTGCTATCAAGACCTCGGGAGAGTTGACCATGGGGGGGATGGAATTGTGGGTTATTTTATCCTCTTTTTCTTATCTATTTTCTTCTGTTTACAGTGAACACCTGCATTTTTGTCTCTAAAAATCAAAACAGGGGCACCTGGGTGGCTCAGTCAGTTAAGTGCCTGCCCTCGGCTCAGGGCTCAGGTCATGATCCCAGCGTCCTGGGATGGAGCCCCACATCAGGCTCCCTGCTCAGTGGGGAGTCTGCTTCTCCCTCTCCCTCTGCCCCTCCCCCACTCATTCCCTCTCTCTCTCTCTCTCTCTCTCTCTCTCTCTTTCTCAAATAAATAAATAAAATCTTTTGTTTTAATTTAAAAAAAAAATAAAAATAAGTACAATTTTCCAGACCCAACTATACAAATTGTAATGTCACACACTGAGAGTTTCTTTCAAGAAAATAATTAGAGATACATGATTGGGTTGTTTGCAAAACTGAAACATTGAAATAAGCTAAGTATTTATCAGGACAGGATTGATTAAATACATTTTATTCTACCCCTAAATGGTCATTAAAAATTATTATTGAGATCTATATTTATTGATATGAGAGATATTCAGAAGATATTTTTAATATGATGTATAAAAATGTATAAAAGTGTATACATGACATAATTCCTTTTTAAAAATACTTAAATGCCTTTTGTGAAGCCAGAAGGGAAATATAGGTAGTTGTTACTTCACTATATCTTTCTTTCTAGTCTTCTTTTAAAAATTTTTATCCTTTTATTCTTTATTCTTTTCTAACTAGAAAAAAAACTAAATTATTTCCACTTTTAAAATGAGATTTCAAGAAGATTATCAGATGACCATCAGAGAAGAAGTTTTTAAAGAACATTTCTCCTGAATAACATTTCTTTCATTGAAATCCAGTGTGATCTTGAAAGGAGAAATAAACCAACAAAAAAATGCTACCATATGTACCAAATAATTTCCCTATCAAACCTGCTTCACCTCCTTGCTTCGCTTATGGTGACCATTCTTGAGCTCAGAAACTCAGGCACTTGTTTCCCAATCCAATGGGTTGCAATGGCTACACCATTCTCATGACAAAAATGAGATTATGTGTAGGATGGGCTGCAGGGAAAAGCATGCATGGCAGGAAGAATCCCATAGACAATGGCTGGGAGTTGAGAAAACACATGTTCCTTGAAAATAGTGCTGAGATCCCAGCAGATAAGTGGATAGGTTGTGGGGGGAAGGGTTGGAAGTATAATAAAGTGGGTCAGAGTAGAGGGTCTTGAATATCAGACTGAGGCATCTTTGCTCTATCTAGGTGATGGGGCCTTTGGGTTTTTGAATAGCAACAAGACAAAAGGTAATTGAAATTTTAGAAAGACTCATCTGAGGGCTGAAAGCAAAAAGATTCATTTTCTGCTGCTGTTCATATCTGGGTTGAGAAGAGTCTGGATTAAGACAGAAGCAGTGAGAGAGGAAAGAGTGACAAATGAGAGATCTTCTGCATTAGTCAGAGAAATAGAACACATCTACAAGAGATTTATTATGAGGAACTGGTTCATGGGATTATGGAAACTGACAAGTCTCAAGATCGGCAAGCTGGAGACTCAGGAGAGCTGATGGGGGAAGTTTCAGTCTGAAGGTGTGTGTGGGATCAAGACACAGGAAGAGCCGATGTTTTAGTTCAAGTCCAAAAGCAGGAAAAGACCAAAGTGCCTGTGTGAAGGCAATCAGACAGGAGGCGTTTCCGCTTACTCCTGGGATGGTTAGCCTGTTGCAGCTATTCGGGCCTTTTTGACATATTTGACAGGGCCCACCACATTGGGTCAGGCAATCTGCTTTACTCAGTCTACCGATTCAACTGTTAATCTCATCTAGAAACACCCGCACAGACGCACCTGGAATAATGTTTGGCCGGATGTCTGGGCACCCCATATAGCCCCGTTAAGTTGATACATAATAATTAGCCATCACACTTTCCAAAGGAAGAAAAAAAAATTACTATTTGCATTCAGGATGTCCACCTGCAAGGAGTATGCTCCTGGGGTTTTCCCACCTCCACCTCCTACCTCCCATGTCCGAGAAGACATACCCCCGACATCTCAGATACAAGCCCAACACCCTTCCGTCCCACCAGGGCAATGGCTGTGAGATCGACCACCAAGCCCCCAGGTAGGTCTCACAGTAGCAGCCATCACCCATAGCAGCAGGCACATCTGTCCAGACACACCTCAGGACATCCCAGTGAGCAGGTGTTATCATTGTGTCCTCCTCCTACCCAATTTAAAGATAAGGAAAACTGAGGCCAGAAACCTTTTGATGACTTGCTAAAAGTCTCACAGCTGTTAAGTGGCAAGTCAGGACCAGAGAGGAAATCAACTCCTGAGCACCCACTATGGATTAAGCAATGGGCTGCATACTTATTACCCACTTTACTGTGGTCAACCCTTACAGTAAACTTAGATGCTATTATTATCTCCATTTCACAGATGAAGAAACTGAGACTTAAGAGCTTAGGAATCTTGCCCAAAGTAAGCAGGGAGACTCAGGACTTGAACTCATGTCTGTTTGATTTTAACGTCTATGTTACAGTTCCTGGTATATAGCAAGTCGCAGGACAGAAGAAAAAGTTAAAGACCACCAAGGGCAATGAACCAACCCAGGCCAAAGGCCTGGGGTAAATGAGGCAAGAAATTCTGATCCACTTTGTGGTATCTATCGGGATACAGTCCATTCTCCCACTACCCAGTCCTGCTGTTTACCCCAGACCTGATCTCCTAGCGAGTTTCCTCTTCCATCCCACACATAGGCCTGTGTTCAAATATTCAGTGCTGCTTGGAACCACAGAAGGGCTGGACTTTTTTGATCACAACAGAGAGGAACTCAGTGTTAGCAAACTGAAAGCAGAAATCCCAACTGTCAAGGATACTTACACTTGGTGCCTATTCCCTTAAAAACCAAGCAGCCCCAACTCACCGGCTGTCTGACTAATTAGCAGAATGTTCTTTCAACAGACAGAGCTCAGAAGCCTCCAACAAAAAAGTAAGACCAACTCTTTGGAACTGCTTTTTTTTCTCCCTTTCAGAACAAAAGTCTGAATGGAATGTTTGTTTTTTTTTTTTTAATTTTATTTATTTGAGGGAGAGAGAGAGTGAGAGAGAACATGAGAAGGGAGAAGGTCAGAGGGAGAAGCAGACTCCCCATGGAGCTGGGAGCCTGATGCGGGACTCGATCCCGGGACTCCGGGATCATGACCCGAGCCGAAGGCAGTTGTTCAACCAACTGAGCCACCCAGGCGCCCCTGAATGGAATGCTTTGTGGCCAAGTCTCACCATGGTCTCAAATACAGTTTCTTCAAGGTAGAGACATCAGTGGATGAAGGAAAACAAAAGAGCCGGAAGCTCCCTTGAGAGTTCTGGTCCTCTTTTCTGTTGGCATCATTCCTGTGTTACCTTGCAGGGAAGGGATGAGAAACTAAAAAGGAATAGGATTCTTTGGGACCATATTGTCCAGGTTTACACTGAAATAAGACATTCGTTCCATCCCTCACCTGCATTTACCTAGATTCCTAGAGAGAGAGATGCCTGTTATCCTAGGGACTAGCTATAAAACACACACACACACACACACACACACACACACAAAACAAAACAAAACAAAAACTTTAAATTCTAAAAACAAAAACAAAACCCCCCCACACAGAGCTAACATTTAATATGGCATAAAAACAAGTCTAATGACTTTAGTGAAAGATATACGTCCCTGTGTATGAGCAATTTTCTATTCCCTAAACACCCAGCCAGGTACACATTATCCACGTTTGTCTACGTTTTCCCCATAAATGTGGAAGATGACTCTTTATGACCCCCCAAGAAGAAATATTTTATTTTCTCATATCGTACCTCTGAATTGGCACTGATATCCAACAGACACATGGAGAGGGCCTCTCTAGGAGACTAGAGAATGTGGAATTACACGCTGTTAAGAGAGTGTTCTATGTGCACATTCCTCCCTCCCCAGCTGACCTGTCTCGTCCCGGAGGGTAGAGACCATGCCCTGCGCATCTTAGAGCCCCCACAGAGAGTCTAGTTTGTGGAAGGTATTCAATGGATAGGTCAGAAGTTACAGCCGAAGAGGGCAGGTCAGGGAGATAGCCAGGATGGCGGCTGCAGAAAGAAAAGCCAAATGCCGCCAAGCATCTAAAACCTGAGGACAGGCCGCCCTGCAGTACCCATGATAAGGCTCACTTGGATCTGATTTTGCTACAGAGTTCCAGTGGTGCAGGAACAAAGCCCAAAGCGGTGTCAGGTGGCCACAGCCGGGAGAGGAGGCTGCAGCCCTTTGGCAGCTAATGAACTGGCCTGAGCAAAAGGAGAGAGGGTTCGAAGAAAGCAGTGAGTAGCACCTGCTGCTCTCTGCCAGCATCTGATACGCCCTGGAGACAATCGGTAAAGTTTCAACAATTACCCAAAGTCCTTGGCCCCTTGATTGTGGGTGGCACTGATCTGTGACACGGTCTCTAAGTCCTGGCAGGCTTTGAGAGGGCAGAAGGGACGCTTGCCTTCCACAGGGATCTCCGTATTTAAGGTGGTTGCCTCAGCTGCTATTTTGGAAACAGTCACAACTGAGCTAGGAGGACTTCTCTATAGTGTTGTTCCTTTGTAGTTAACGCTCTTTGTTGTGAAAGATACTTGTTTGTTCTTTTTGTCAAGAGGTAGGCACCTAAATATTAGTCCGTGTTCGTGATAATGATTACAAAGCAGGATGATTTCATTTATATTTAAGCCAGAAGCCAGAGTCACTGATCTTCGTTTTGAAGACTACCGTGCTTACTGCAAAAACTATGTATTTTATAGAATGCTTAGTGGTAAGGGTGGCTCTAGAATTTCTTTTTTTTATTTTACTTTATTTAAATTCAATTAATTAACATACAGTGTATTATTGGTTCCAGAGGTAGAGTTCGAGTGATTCATCAGTTGCATACAACACTCAGTGCTCATTACATCAAGTGCCCTCTTTAATGCCCATCACCCAGTTACCCCATCCACCCACCCACTTCCCCTCCAGCAACCCTCAGTTTGTTTCCTGTGATTAATAGTCTCTTATGGTTCGTCTCCCTCTCTGATTTCATCTTATTTTTCCTCCCTTCCCCTATGATCCTGTTTTGTTTCTTAAATCCATCATATCAGTGAGGTCGTATGATAATTGTGTTTCTCTGATTGACTTATTTACCTTAGCATAATACCCTCTAGTTCCATCCACATCATTGCAAATGGTAAGAAAATGAATTTTTTGATGGCTGAGTAATATTCCATTGCATATGTGTGTGTGTGTACGCACATACCACATACCACATCTTCTTTATCCATTTATCTGTCAATGGACACCTGGGCTTTTTCCGTAGTTTGGCTATTGTGGACATTGCTGCCATAAACATTGGGGTGCATGTGCTCCTTTGGATCACTACATTTGTATTCTGTGGGTAAATACCCAGTAGTACAATTGCTGGGCTGTAGGGTAGCTCTGTTTTTAGCTTTTTGAGGAAACTCCATACTGTTTTCCAGAGCGGATGTACCAGCTTGCATTCCCACCAGCCACCATTCCCACCAAGGAAAGAGGTTTCCCTTTCTCCACATCCTACCCAACATTTATTATTTCCTGGCTTGCTAATTTTAGCCATTCTGACTGATGTGAGGTGGTATCTCACTGTGGTTTTGATTTGTATTTCCCTGATGCCGAGTGGTGTTGAGCACTTTTTCATGTGTCTGTTGGCGATTTGGATATCTTCTTTGCAGAAATGTCTGTTCAAGTCTTCTGCCCATTTCTTGACTGAATTATTTGTTCTATGGGTGTTGAGTTTGATAAGTTCTTTACAGATCTTGGATACTAGCCCTTTATCTGATAAGACATTTGCCACTATCTTCTCCCATTCTGTAGGTTGCCTTTTAGTTTTGTTGACTATTTCCTTTGCTGTGCAAAAGTCTTTTATCTTGATGAAGTCCCAGTAGTTCATTTTTGCTTTTGTTTCCCTTGACTTTGGAGATGTGTCTAGGAAGAAGTTGCTGTGGCCGAGGTCAAAGATGTTGCTGCCTGTGTTCTCCTCTAGGATTTTGATGGATTCCTGTCTCACATTGAGGTTTTTCATCCATTTTGAGCTTATTTTTTGTGTGTGATATAAGAAAATGGTCCAGTTTCATTCTCCTACATGTGGCTGACCAATTTTCCCAACACCATTTGTTGAAGAGACTGTCTTTTTTCCATTGGATATTCTTCCCCACTTTGTCAAAGATTAGTTGACCATAGAGTTAAGGGTCCATTTCTGGGTTCTCTATTCTGTTCCATTGACCTATGTGTCTGTTTTTGTGCCAGTACCATGCTGTCTTGATGATCACAGCTTTGTAATAGAGCCTGAAGTCCAGCATTGTGATGCCACCAGCTATAGTTTTCTTTTTCAACTTTCCTCTGGCTACTCAGGATCTTTTCTGGTTCCATACAAGTTTTGGGATTGTTTGTTCCAGCTCTGTGAAAAATGTTGATGGTATTTTGATACGGATTACATCGAATGTGTAGAATTTCTATACAGGAAGGGCTCAGGGTGCTGATATGCTTGGAAATAGAGGAGGAGGCTTGAAGCTTCATTTGCCTACACCTTTCATAATATTGAGCAAAACTCAGGTGTCCATAGCAAATAGTGAGTGGGGACTAAAGCTTGCTAACTATAGTCTCCATCCTCCTCACTCTGAGACTTTGCTGCTTAGCTTAATCCTGCATTTCAGCATGAGCTACAATCTTTTTCTACTCCTCCCAAGAAAAGCCTTGTTTGCTCTTAGCATTTTCCTCACAAATCCACTTCGCTGATTTTCAGACTACAATTTAAATAGCAATATGAGTTATCCCTGATGCCTCTCTTTTCCATCCGTCCCACCCCTCACCCTCAGTCACAGCCTCTCATCTCTCTTCTGGACTATTCTAAAACCCTCCTGCCTTCCTCACACTCATCCTATTGCACACTGTATGTTGGGGCAAGCCATTCCCTTTCTTAGCAGTTCCCTTCAGTATCCAATCTGACATCCTTAGCATGCCATCTCTAGGCTTTTACGATGTGACCCCTGCCTACCATCCTTAGAATAATGAAAATAGTTCTGTCGTTATGCAGGTTAACAATATAATGGAGGCCTCTGCAAAGGGCCCCATGATTAGGGCTTGCTGGACACACTTCTGTATTTTGCAGCTGCCCCCAGATGACTTCCAGGGAGCAATCTCCATCAAAGAAATAATAACTATCATTTGATTCTATCCAAAAATGAAAATGAACCCTCTTAAGTTCTTCCCAAGGACTGTCCTACAACGGAATAGGGCTTCAAATCAGTGCAGGTCACATATGGCCATCCTCTCCCAGGTAAATGCCACCTGACCTTGGCAGCAAGCAAAGGTTTATGAGTACCTTTCAGCATTCTGAAAGCTTTGAAGAAATAGCCAATCCAATATCTAGCATAATCAGACGCCCTTGACCAAAGGACCAGGTTATTAAACAATAAGAGAAAGAACTCCAAGTGGGCCCAATTGAGCCCAGAGCTGTACGGGTTTTGGTTTGTCTTGAAAGATCTCTTGTGTACTTCGCTTTGTACTTGGCACCTGGGGCCTATGGGAGATACTTTCTCTTTGGGTCTCGAGGTACACACTGATGCCTTGTTAGAGATGAGCGGAGGTGATGGCAGGTGCACTCGAATGCTGAGGGAGAGACCCACCTGGCCTCAGAACCAGCTAAACTGGAAGGGGCCAGCCCTTGGCAAAATGCCCAAGGGGGTGAGGTTTGTCTCCTGTGCTGTAGCCTTCCTTGATCGTGTTCTCCACGACACCTCCTCAGAGTGATATGGGACAGGATCGGCATTGTGAGATCATCAGACCTGGCCTCAAATCACCTTAGATAAATGGCCTAGTGTGGGGCTTGTCAAAGTACATATGGTCTGCAGGCCAAATCCAGACCACTACCTGATTCTGTAAATAAAGTGGTTTTTTTTAGAACCTTCAGCTAGTTCATTGATGAATTATCTACAGTGCTTTCGCCTTACAACAGCGAAGGTGAGTAACCACAACAGCGACCAAATGGCTTTCAAAGATTAGAATATTTATCTCACCCTTTACAGAGTTTGCGGACCCCTGGCCTACAGCAAGTGACTTAACCTCAAGTTCATTATCTGTAGAATGCCATTAAGAATACTATTCCAAAAAGTTTTTATGGTAATGCTAACGAGTGTTAAATAAAAAATAAATAAGTACTTTTGGAAAACTCTTAGGTTTAACAGGGATGTGTTTCTTTACTGCGGGCCCTCACAGAGCCTTGAAGAAGACAGTAAGGAAATCTGGCTGCATTTCCCAGGAACCTTGTTGTCATGAACTGTCCTTGATGCCAGGATGCGGGTACCTGAGGGGCACACAAAGACTTCCCGAGGGATACAGATCATTTCAAAGGAATCAATTTCTTTTATCAAGCTGATCCACCTGAGAACAAGACTGCCTTCCCAATACTGTGGGCTTTTCCCCTTCATCAGAGAGAGGCTGGCCTCTCACTCCCCCCACATCTTACCATGAGGGCCTGCGCTGAGCTCCAAGTACTCCGGATTGCCTGCTCCTTGAATGTTAAATCATGAAACACTTAGGGTCTTATCTTACCCAGAGCTTTGTCGCACCTGCAGCTGTGTCTGAATGCAGTGTTTGGGACATGCTCTGAATTCAAAATAACTGCAATGATAGCGATTTGTGATGGAGATTCTTTAGCCTGTAACTGGAATGTTATCTGAGACCACCAAAGGTTTTGAGATACATGAAAGAAAACTCATGGGTAAACATTTTTCTTTTTTTTTTCTTTCAGATTTGATTCTCTTTATTTAATAAGTGATTAAAATTTGCTTCAGCAAGTTTTATTGATGTAATTTTGGGATGTTGGTGAGGTCTGGAGCCCACAGCCAAGAAAGAATTCTTGAGACATCTTTGGGGCAAAAAATGGATTTTATTAAAGCATGGGGACAGGACCCGTGGGCAGAAAGAGCTGCTGCACCAGGGTTGTGAGGGGTGGCTGATTATATACTTGGGAGTTGGGGAAGGGAAGGAAAAAGGGAGGTGTCCAAAAGGACTTTCATATGCTAAAGAAGATTTACAGGATACTGTAGGCCTGGCCATTACCGATTTATGGTTGTTTTTCTTCTAGTAAGGCACTAACATTAAGACAGTTGGGAGCTTTCTGAAGGAATGTCATGCTCTTCTATCACAAGTCCTTGTCAATAGGCCCCAGGTCACAAAAAAACTTAACTTTGTTTACATTTCTTTATGCCTCTGTTTCCCACACTGCTCATGGAAGGGAGGGTAATGTTAGGCCTCCAGAAAATTGAGTTATGGGTCCCCAAAAGTTGGGTTATTGATGAGAATGCTTTTTCCTTGTAAATCACCAAGACCTTGGTAAACAGATGGAGACTCCTGTCCTGTGGGACTGTGATCTCTATTAGTTAACCATTTGTTTTTCCTTCCCTTAGCTTTAGGGTAGCTGGGAGTGCCTGAGGAATGTCACACATAGGCCACCCAGGAGTTGGGGGGGAGGGGGCATGGCAGAATGTCAGCCTGTACTTTGCCCTCAGCTTGCCTTCTGCTCCTTCGTCAATATTATAAAATATTTATGCCCATTGTGATTGATCCTCACCTGAGTCCATGAGATCAAATGTTTTATATTTTCTACTAGTCATTTAAAAAAGCTTTTAAACTGAGGATGAACATCTTAGATGTTAACCTAAAAACATATAAAAGGGTGCAAGATTTTTCAGAATTCTCTTAGGAAGTAGGAGAGCAATGAAGTAGAGAGACCTATCTCTTGCCGGACTAGCTTTCCTCTGCCCCCTAAGCCCGCACTCTCGGAAGAACACTAAATTAAGACGACGTGTATGAAGATCCATCCAGAGGCCCTGCTCGTGGCAGCTACTTCCGGATCCTTCCGCAGCCCTTTGAATCAGCGCATTCCTGCTTTCTCTCCTCTGCGGAATCCCAGACTTGCTCTCAGGACCGCGTTAGCTGAGTTAGTTCATACCGAGGGATGACTGTTATCCTTCACGGCGTGCTCCACGTGTCACTCAGCGTTTGCGTTTGGACACTGGAGAGAATACAAGTCAGTGGGAGAGCAATGGCGGGACTGGGGAGCTTTCCTCGATCTCTGTCAGGACATTGAAAGGAACTGCCTATTCCTGCAGCTTTCCTTCACAGGTGACTTCTTATTGAACGAGTCGGGTTTGGGGGGGGGTTGCCTCTTGAGCCCCAACCAAAGAATGCCTGGGAATAGAGCCTCACGATGGGGATCTGGTCCCTGTGGCCTGGGGAGGCTGAGGCTGCGGGGTGGAATCTGGTCTCAGGAACACATTCCCACTGGAAGGATCACATGGGGTGGCAGGGAGGGCTTCAACCAGGAACACTTTTGCGCCTTCTTCTGGCACCACCCACACTTAGCCAGCTTGTGGTATTTGGGGCTGTCTTACTTTCTCAGAAGTCAGAGAACAATCTGAAAGGGCCAATTTTGTTTCTCCAACCTCACAGTTGAATTCGGCAAACGTTTAGCAGAGCACGAACAAATCTGACCTATCTCCCACCATTTTAGGAAAGCCCAAAAAGCAAATCAAACACAAAGTGATGACATTCTCGCTATTCACCTTCTGAACGTCATTACTGGCCTCACACAGCCTGTGTTCAGTTTTGGGTAGGGGCCGCTGCTTCCAAAGCAGCCCCACCCAGGGGGGACTGCTGTCATATTGCAAATCACCATCCCAAGAGAAACCAGGAGGATTTATTTTCTAAAAGACTTGATTCCTGAAATGAGAGGACTTTGTAGCCTATTATAACCCCTCCTATTGGCTTTGCTTCCTTCAGCCTTCCCATTCAAATTGGCTCAAATAATAGTGTATTCACTCATGCATCTGAAATCCAGTGAGAATTGATGTTTCAGGTCAGGTTTGATCCAGCAGCTCAGACAATGCCACTGAAGTCCTCACCTCTGTTTTGCTACAACATGGGGGCCATCCTCAGGGTCCACATGACATACCCACTGCCCACCTGGCCCCACACCCTCCACCCCATGGCTACAGCAACTGTAGACTTCACATATTCACACTACTGTCTATGAACAAAAACTCTTATTAAATAGGAAAGGAAAAGATTTTTTTTTTTTTCATAGAAGCCTTAACAAACATCTTCCTATTGTCTCAGACTGGGTTTTGTGCCTAGGAACCAATCACTGGATTAAGTCAACCAGGACAAATCGCTGCTGTGGGGATAGAGTAAACCCCACCTAAACCAAAGGTAGACCCAGTTCCTTACCCACCTCCTTGTTAAAATACAAGGCTGGTCATGAGTTCACCTGAGTTCACCTCCTTGTTAAAATACAAGGCTGGTCATGAGTGTTATTCTGACTAAACTTCTGAATCCTTGACCTTTGCCTTGCCATGACCTTCAACATGGAGCCCCTTCCTTGGCCCTTCTGACAGATACCCTGGCTTCTACATTTCTGTCTTTTCTGGATGCAGTGTGGGTCACTGATCCCAGACTAGTGCCTCAATTGCCTGCCCCACTGGACTGGAACTTAGTTTTGATGTAAACATCTGTCTAGTTCTCTCCTCTTCTCCTAAAGAGCTTTTCCCTTGTAACATAGTGTCCAAGCCAACCATCTTTAGTACAGTGAAAGGGAGCAGTCAGGTGAGTGATGGATCCCCAGCCTGTTACTCTGGATTAGCATAAACATAAACCATTCCAGTCTGTTCCAGACCATCCTTCCTTTGGTCCCTTCCAGTTAGTTGCCTCACTTGTGACTCTAGCGCTTGACAAAGGGAAACACTAATGATAAACACGAGCTTTGCTTTTCCACCAAGGGTTTCACTGTCGAGTCAGCTGTTTGCATTTCTCTCTAAGCAGCCCATTGAGAGATTAGCTACAACCAACGCAGGACAGGAATTAAGCCCTGAAAGTATGGCAAAGGTCTGCTCTCCTGTTCAAGCTCCCCAGGAGGCTCATGTGGACCCTCTTCCTTCCTTTCAGGCATCTGGACTCATGAGCCTCTGCCGGCCCCTTGGGGCCCATGGCCAGTCCCTGTGTGGTGCACCCTTGCCTGGGTACCGCCGCACCCACGCTTCACTGCTCTGACGTGGCTGACGACACGCCCACAGCTGAGTCCTCCTCTGACTCTCGGCAACGACCCAGCCAACCCCGGCTACAGCTCACTGTGCTGCTGCGGCTTCCGTGAGCTGCGTGACTGACCTGTCGCCCCAGGTACAGGGGCTCTGGGTGCCTTCCTGGGAATCTGCCTATCCTCCCCAGCCCCGAGCTCTGGAAAATCTCTGTTACCACATACGAGTCCTTTTCTAGCTGAGCCCTGTGTCTGCCGCCTTGTCTTTAGAAACACACGCTACCTCCCCAGACACAGTGGCACCCCCAGAATCAGGCAGCACACATTCCCAGCTAAGCCAGCCTCCCGTCTCTTCAAATCTTGCACAGCCCCACTCAGATGAACTCCAGCCCTGCTTTCCTTCCTAGCCTCTTCCTTTGCTTTCCCTCCTAAAAGCCACAGGTTTCATTACGACTTCACACTCTACTTTCTCCTCCCCTGTTCCCATCCTAAAATTGCTAGGTGACCTGCTCAAGAAAAATATGTCGCCCCTCTCATTTAACATATGAGGCACAGGTCTTTCCTCTGACCATGAACATATTTTAAAATCCAGCTTTGTCTCTCTTCACGGTGGCTCACTGCTCCGAGTGTGTCCCACCAGTTGCTGGCTCACGATCGTTCCCCTCAGTCCTTCTCCTTAGCACGAAAGATGCTCTAGACTCTATGGGGGCCTAAAACTTAATATTCCTTCCTTTGCATTGAGTCCTTGGGTATCCTTTTTACACACCTGTGTTACTATAGGTGAACATCAATCCTGGGTTCTTCCAAAGGGGGTATTTGGATAAAAACAAATGTGGTGGACAGCACACTTTCTGAAACTCCAGCCCTGCAAGCAGGCTCTTGCAATAGAACTCGAAGCTGAGGAGGAGACTCTTAGCGATCTGCCCTCCGGGAGCTAGGCGAGCAAGAAGGGATAACATATTGTAAAAGGGTAACATATTGTCAAAGACTGAGGAGCTGGGGTGAGGGGGCAGAGAGGAGTAACGGGGAGGGCCTGTGGGGGATGGTGCCTGCCCACCAGGGGTCACACGTGGGCCTGAGTGTCTACACCTGAGGCCCATGACCATGGCCAGGATTGAAGGCAATGGACTCGACCAGTGACATCATTCCTGAACCTTCTCCACACGGTGCCCTCTGGGTGGACTGGAAGCATCCTTGAGCTGAAGTGAACAACTGTTTGACCATCCGCTGCACGCCTCCCTTCTCCAGTAACGGCCAGGTTGTAAGAATCAAGGCAGAGAGTTATTCTGGCCTTGAGAAGAGTCAAAACAAGTTCTGCCAGCCCAGAGTAATGTTCAGTCATCTCCCCACCTGTTTGTCAGCCAGTATTTCCACAGCTCTCCACATGACAGGTGGGGGAGCTGAGGGCTCAGTAATTAGCAGTCAGAGAACAAGACTGGGGCGAGAGGTCCTGCTTCACGGCCTGAATAAGCCACGACCCCATTCCCTACAGGTGGAGGCCTCCTGCGTAATTGCCAGGCTGAACCCAAAACTTTGCATCAGCTCTTCCTGGGCTGTGAGGCCCCAGTCAAAAGCTCTCTCTCCTCACCAACAACACTTTTTCTCCTTCCCTCTCCTGAGCCCGAGGAGGCACAACAAACCAATCAAAACCTGAACAAACGAGGAGGCCAAAGCTTACTTGAACATTCAAAGATCAATGTAATTATAAGTATCTTTGTACATTCAACTGACTATTTCATTATTAATGTGAAATTAAAACCTGTTCTGAGCCCTCACAATCGGGTAAGTGTTCTGTCCTCGTATTTACTGATATGGCCCTGATATTGAACCCTTGGGAACAGATAGAATAAATAAAGCATGTTGCAAGTGTTACGTACGATCACTTTCAAATAGGGGGTTGGAACGACGCTTTGCAACTTGCCTGAGCCACTTAAAATTCTCTGAGCTTCAGCCTTTGATCAGTAAAACAAGGGTAATTATCACCTACCACCTAGGGTGGTTGTGAAGCTCAAATGAAATAAGATTCGAAAAGGGCCCAACATAACTTTTGAAAATAGAGCATGTCCTCAGTAAATAGTAGGCATATGATTATGCTACATGAATTAAAAGCTGCAGCGTAGTGTAATCAAATGATCCAGGTAAACAGAATGGCTCTTAACACGTTTTTTCTTCCTTTTTGCTCTCAGCAGTGTTGATTGAGCACCTCCGCTCTCCCAGACACGTCCCAGAAGCAGGAAATACAGCAAGAAACAGGACAGGTAAGGCCTCAGCTCTCCTGGAGGTTACCTGTGAATGGTGGGCAGATAACAGTGGAAAAACAGATCATTGATAAAGAGGATAATTTCAGAGATGCAAGTGCTAGGAAGGAACTTAAGCAAGGTGATTTGATAGACAGTGACTGGTGGATTTTTAGGGAAGGCCTCTCTAAAAAGATGCTAATGAAGTGACCCTTGACAGAAGAAGCCACAGGAATATATGGGGAGAAGAGCAGAGGAAAGAGCAAGTATACCAAGGCCCAACATGGGGTTAAGCCTGCCCTGTTAGGAGAATAGAATGCAGACAGCTGGTTCCGGGTGCATTGAGGGAGAAGGAGAGCGGCGTAAGATGAGGTGGGAGGGCTAGGCAGGGGTTCTGGGCTCCTATCTCAGCTCTGCCACCAGTTTCACTTTGGATAAAGCTCTTCAGCTCTTAGAACCTCAGTTTTGCTATCTGCAAAATGGGGGAAGGGACTGACCTCCATGTTGTTAAGGTCCTGTCAACTGTATGATTTGAATAGAATATAGATCGAATACCATGTTACTCTTCTTATAATGACAAAGTTGGGGTCAAATATAACTCTTACAGATTGCCTGGTTTTGATTGTAAATATATTGATCTTCGGGAAAGAGTTACTTATAAAACTTACCAGGCCCTGTGATGTGGAACCTGTATCTCAAAGTGTCCTTTGAATTCATTGTGGCCAAAAGATTAGCTGACCACAGATTGTTTTTCGTTCCTGGTGGCAAACCACTTGCAGCTCACAGATGTCCCAGGAACCTTGTTTGAAATTTTTATTTTAATTTTTCTGTCCTGTGACAGTTTTTTCAAACACCCGAGGAACATGTATCAAGTCACACAACGGGGTTGAGGAAAACTTTCTATTCTGTTCAATAGCATTAACTCACATGGAAAATCATCCTGAATAGTCAAAATGCTCTTTGTCAACCTTCATCACCTGGAACACTAAACCAACTCCGACTGTGTTCTACTACCAGTCTCTTCTCTAAGTAGTCAGACTGCAGTTGGTCTGCCCACCAGTGCAAAAGCATGTTTAGGAAATGACAGACCATCCACCATCATCACCAGTGACATAGCTATTTTAGGGTCAGAGGAAACTGACAACTAGGGGCACCTTGGGTGGCTCAGTAGGTTGTAGATTGAGCGTTTGACTTTGGCTCGGGTCATGATCTCTCAGGATCTTGGAATTGAGACCCCTCCCCACCTCCCCCAATGCCCCCTCCCCGTGTTCCACTGGGAATCTGCTGCTCGCCCTCCTTCTGTCCTTCCCCCTGCTCGAGCTCACTCTCTCTCAAATAAATAAATAAATAAATAATCTTAAAAGAAGAAGAAGAGGAGGAAGAAGAAGGAGAAGGAAAAGAAGCAAAAGAAGAAAGTAGTAGTAGTAGTAGTAGTAGTAGTAGAGGAAGAAACTGACGACTAAATGAAATTCCAAGCATCCAGATGAAGAGGGTCAGAGCTCATCAGGAGATGACCTTAGGACAACAGACTGACGCTGAAACTATCCCGGTCAAA
Organism: Potos flavus; assembly: GCA_028534135.1. NCBI lineage: Eukaryota > Metazoa > Chordata > Mammalia > Carnivora > Procyonidae > Potos > Potos flavus. The sequence continues at coordinate 91,571,322 of CM052898.1, read as the reverse complement.
TGAGTAACTCTCCTGCTTTTAAAGCCATCTATTTTTCAAGCCCTTGTAACTTCTTTAGTGAACTATTCCAGAACTTAAAAAACAACAAAAACTTGCCAAATTCTTCCTTATTCTTATCTGAATCTCTCATATTGCTCTCCTGGCTATTCCCAATTCTGCCTGAGTGCTGATGAGGAAGTCGGTGGTCTTGCTCAGCACAGTAACCTTTTAAAACAAATAACAAATGACACCATAGTGCCTACTCGCCTAGGTTCTTTACTCCTTTAATCCTCATAGCAATCCCATGAGGAAGCTACTGTGATAAACCCCGCCTTACAAAGAGGAACACTGAGGTACAGAAGCCACCGGAGGCAGAGCTGGGATTTGAACCCATGCCACCTGGCTCCAGGGCTCATGCTTTCAGGCAAGTCACCCTTTTGCCTCTCATAATGAAAATGTCTAGCCTGGTTGCTATGCAAAAATCTGCCTCTTTCTCTGTGTAAGTGATTCGTAAGAGAAACCAGAAACATTTTTCTTTTTTCTCTCACATTTAATAAATAAATGTATTACATGTTCTTCCTAGCAATGGAAACCTAAGGTCTATGCTTTGTCTCAGAGCTCTCAGAAATGCTCTTTGATTTATTCATGCTTTGTCATTAACGGAGAAAAAGACTTGCTGGTCCAAACTCAGCCAGTGTTTCCCACTCACCATCTAATTGTTTCAGAAAGTGGGGTCCAGCCCTGGAGGTACAGCAGGAATTCTCCCCACCCACTGTGACAGCACAAGAGGCCACAAGATTAAATGCATAGTTCAGGCTGGTGAAGTAGATTGGAGACCCTAGGAGATGTACTGTTCAGATTCATATGGAAGCTTTAGGGGGCTCTGGCTTTTCCCCCATCATTACAAGAACCGCTCTAGGCAGACAGGTGATAGCTTAATATATGTGTCTGTCTGTCTGTCTACACTATACACACACACACACACACACACACACGCACAGACTTTCTTTTTATTTTCCTTATTGAAACCAATGTGATAATTTTCTGCTTACCCTCTTAAGCCTTTATCATAGATAGAAAAGCTCACTCTCCTAATTGTCTACTTCCCAGAAAATTTCCAAACCATAAATATAAAATAGAGAATGCACATAATTTAAATATATAAAATAGTATACCACACATCTATCATCTATTATCCATCTATTTATAATGGACATGTATTTCAGATCACAAATTTAGTGGTATAAAATATATAAATTTATTTAGACTCTTAATAACCAAACTTAGTGTGCCTTATATGGAAACAATCTCAATCAAGGAGAGTTTCTCCTGTCCTTTTAAGTTGCTGGGAAGAATTGAGTGCCTGCCTGGATGAGAGTGGGCATCTAATCTGGGTCATTATCCAACCAACGATGGATATCCATCCCTGCCTCCATCCATTCATCCCTCCCTCACTCCCTCCTTCCCTCCATCCTCATTCCTATCTGGTCTTCCTATGTGGGGAGGCTTCAAGGCTCCCAGGGTTCGGCTCTCTCAGGGGTCATTCCAGGGCGCCCTTGCTGCCCAGGGCACAGGTAGCTCTGTGAGGCTGCCCGGGGCCATCAACCCCAGCACATGTGCAGGTATTTCTAGGGGCCCCTGATTCTGGCTGCCTCCCCAGCTTTCGAATGGGTTGGAGGGGCGAGGGAGTATAGATGCTCACCACTCTCAGATCCTATGACCTCATTTGTTTTTTGGTTTTTTTTTTAACTTTCTCCTCACCTTCTACTCAAGGCCTCAGCCTCGAGGAGGGAACAGTGCATGGAAACCCTCTCACAGGCCACACCAGAGTTCAGCTCTCCTCCCTTTGCCTTCCCTCCAAATCTCTTTCCTCTCCCCTCACCTGTGGGTCTTTGGGGGAATGAGTTGATGGAAAGACTCATTCTTTCTCATTAGGTTTTTTCTATGCCCAGAGCCCTTGCACTTTGAAAACCAAAAAACTTTTCCTCTGCTGTATTACTTGAGACAAAGAGGTTCTATGCCTCACTGATGCAGTGGAGCAAAGGAAAACAATGCGAGAGACAGTCTCTTCATCAGTCATGTGTACTCATTTAGGAGTGTATTGGGGCGCCTGGGTGGCTCGGTCAGTTGAGCGTCCAACTCTTGGTTTCAGCCCAGGTCATGATCTCATGGGTCATGGGATCAAGCCTCATTTTGGGCTCTGTACTCGGTGGGGAGTCTGTTTGAAAGATTGTCTCCCTCTGCCCCTCCCCCTGCTTCAATGCACATGTGCACAAGTGCCCACATACTCTCTCTCTCTCAAAAGAAATGAATAAATCTTTAAAAAAAAGGAGTATATAATATATGCCTACTATATGTAGCAACATGATATATACATATATGTGTTTAATACACAAGAATTCTATTTACACATACAGGCAAGACTCACCCATGTGGTTTTGGTCCATGGATTGCAGTTTTTGTGAAAAATTAATCTATGATTAAATAGTTATATCCAATTATTAAATATTTAAGTCATAAATATTTTCAATTTATGTTTCTAATTTAGGGTTTGTGGAATGTTGAGGAAAATGGAGAACCAGAAAAGAATAGATAGATAAAGAGACAGATTTCTCATTACCAATTGCAGAAGCAAGAATTCCTGACTCAAGCATTCCATAATAGTCGACTTAGTGTAACCCCAACCATGTCATTTAGCTTAATTGACAGTCTCATTATCATCATTAATAAGAGTATAGAAAGCGCTCAAATACATGGGAAGGATAAGATCACAGATTTCAAATAATGAAGTTGATTGTGTTTGAGATTTAAAATATTGTCTTATTCATGAAGACATTTTAGAGCATTGATCAGAGAATAAAGATTCCCTAGTCCTTATACCAGATGCTACGGTTCAGTATGTTTTCTTGGTCTGAAATTGTCTTTAAGCTAGATGCAGACACACTTAGAAAAAAGTCAGATCACGTAAGATCTTTCTCTACAAACTATATGTAAAAGGAGTCGAAAAAGAAGCAAGTCAATCTTTGATTGGATTGATCACATCTTTAAGTTATTGCTCCACTTCTAAGGCAAGAATTTAATTTTTATTTCTCCCTAACCATGCAAAGAGAAATACTTCTCCTGTAGTAAGGAGATTCAAGACGGCAGTTTTTGATTACCTGTGTGGAGGGAACAGTTATTTAGAGAAAAAATACCCCCATTTTTCTGACTAGCCTGAGTCTTGGGAGAACAGTATCCTTCTTCGAGGTTGTTGGACCTGAGCCTGTTTTTGTTCCTGGATATGTAAACATACTGTCACTGTAAACCCTAAATGATCCGATTCAGGGAAAACATAGTCTCAGGAATTACCTGGAAGGAAGGGACAATAGGTGGAATCCTGAGGGATGTGGCGCAAGGTAAGGTTTTGCCAAATTTAGAAGTAAAAATAGGGGATGCCCAGTTAAGTTTAAATTTTACCTGAGTGGCTCAGTCGGTTGAGTGTCTGCCTTCGGCTCAGGTCATGATCCCGGAGTTCCTGGGTGGAGCCCCACATCAGGCTCCCTGCCCAGTGGGGAGTCTGCTTCTCCTTCTGCCCCTCCCCCCATTCGTGTTTTCTCTCTCTCTCTCTCTCAATTAATTACATAAAATCTTTTTTAAAAAATTGTGAAACTGTCAGAAGGGTATCTGGTACTCTTGTACCCTCTTTAAAAAAATAAATAGATTTCAAAAAAAACCCGGTAAAAATAAATCCCAAGTACTGCATGGGACAACCCTACCGAGGAGGCATTGTGCAAAGACAGGAAGTGGCAACCGGAGGAGTGCTCAGTGGAAAAAAGGGCTCACCAACCAAAAGAGTAAGCAAGTGGCCACAAGGGCCCCTTGACCCCTGGCCATTCCCACCTCAGAGAGTAGGGCAGAACCAAATTCCCCCTCAGGGGGCCCTAAAACTGTAACTAGCAAACTGAAATGACAGTGCTAATGCGAGCCTGCCTTGCAGTCAGCCTGAGTAGCTTTGCCCAGCATCCACGGGAGACCGAAGTAGACAGAGGAAGGAACAAGAGCCAGTGTGCCCAGGGTTGCTGTGTCTGTCGGGCCAATCTGTGGCTCATCTTTAACTTATCTTAGCACACAAAGTCTGTGTTCGAGAAGTTCATCTGTTTCTGTACTTCTGTATTTTCCTTTTTTGGTCTTCTTGTGCTTTCCACTTACTTCTCCGTCAACTTTCTTTTTCAAAATCCTAGCTTTTGTGTCTGAATAATGAACATCGAGGTCTCTAGTCTTAATTACCCTCATCAGTCCATCCACTTTGTGGCAATCTGACAGCGCTCTCTCTTTTATTTTAAAATCAACTTTATTGAGGTATATTTTACATGTAATATACTTGACCAATTTATGTGTACAGTTCTATGTGGGGTTTTTTTTTAAGATTTTATTTATTTGAGAGAGAGAGGGAACATGAGCTGGGGGGGGGGAAGGGGGGAAGGGATAAGCAGGCTCCCCGCTGAGCAAGGAGCCCCAGGCAGGGCTTGATCCCAGGACCCTGGGATGGTGACCTGAGGTGAAATCAGATGCTTAACAGACTGAGCCACCCAGACGCCCCTGTTCAATATGTTTTGATAAATGTATACAGTTATTTAAACGCCACCACAATTAAGATAGAACATTTCCATGACTCCAAATATCTCCCTTGTACTTCTTTTCAGGTAATTTCCTTCTATACTTGGACCCAGCAAGCACTAATCTGCTTTCTGTTACTACAGTTCTGCCTTTTCTAGAATTTCACATAAACGGAATCATATTGTATATAGTCTTTTGTGTACAGCTTTTTTCACTTAGCATAATGCTTTTAAAATGCATCCACGTTGTTGTGTGTATCAGTTTTTCTTTCCTTTATACAGGTTTTCCAATATTTTTTTGGATTTATACCTAAGTGTTTCATGATTTTTGATGCTAATGCAAATGTTTTTATTTCAATTTCTGTTTATAGCATATGGAAATAGAAATTATTTTTTCATGTTGACATTATATCTTGCAAAGTTGCTAAATCACTTTTCAGTTCAAGTAGCTTTTTTATAGATTCTTTGCTATTTTTTATGCAGACAATCTTGATGTCTATGAATACAGTTTTATTTTTTCTTCCAATCTATATGCATGTTATTTCTTGTTTTGCCTTACTACAACTAGCTAGCACCCCTAGTACAACATTGAATAGAGGTCAAGAGATTGGACTTCCTTGCCTTGTTACTGATGTTAGGAGGAAAGCATTCAGTCCTTCACCATTAAGTGTGATGGTAGCTAGAGATATGTAGTAGTTGTAGTAAATGTTCCATGTCCACTTGACAAGAATGTGTATTCTGCTGTTAGGTGGAATGTTCTAGACATGTCAATTAGGTCAAAAGGGCAAAGATGCCTTTTTAAAGAAATATTTATTTGAAAGAAAGAGAGCACACATGAATTAGGAGAGGAGCAGAGGGAGGAGGAGAGAGACAAGCAGACTCTGCACTGAGCATGGAGCCCAACACGGGGCTCGATCCCAGGACTGCAAGATCATAACCTGAACCAAAACCAAGAGTCAGACGTTCAACTGAGTGAGCCATCCAGGTGCCCCAAAAGGGCAAAGATACCTTTGCCAAGAGAAGCACTTTCCCTTCTATTTCTAGTTCGCTGAGAGCTTATATTATGAATCTGAGTTTATTTTTGTCAAATGCTTTTGCGCATCTGTTGAAATAATCTTGTGCTTTTTCTTTTCTGGTCTTTTGATATGATAAATTATATTGGTTGATTTTTCAAATGTTGAACCAGCCTTGCATTTCTAGAATAAATTTCACTTCGTCATGGTGTATTATCTTTTTATATCACTGAATTCCATTTGCTAGCATTTTGTTGAAGATGTTTATGTCTAGGAAAATTGGTCTGTAAGAATACTGGTCTGTTGTTTTCCTGTAACATCTTTGTCTAGTTTTGGTACCAGGGTTATACTGGCCTTAGGGAATGATTTGAGAAGTCTCCCCTCGTTTTCTATTTTCTCAAACACATTGTGTAGAATTGACTTAATTTATTCCTTTAAGGTTTGGTGGAATTCACCAGGGTAGCCATCTGGGACTGGAATATTCTTTGTTGAATGGCGTGTAACCATAAATTCAATTTATTTTATAGTCATATGGCCATTCAAATTCTTGATTTCATATTGGATGAGTTGTGGTAGTTGGTGCTTTTCAAGAAATTGGTCCTTTTCATCTAAGTTGTCAAATTTACACATGTAGAGTTGTTTATGGAATTCCCTTATTATCCTTTTGGTATCTGCAGGGTCTGTAGTGATACCTTCTATTTTACTCTTCATATTGGTGATTCATTTCTTTTTTTTTTTTTCCTTTGTCAATCTTGCTAGAAGTTTGTAGATATTACTGATTTTTTTCAAGGAACTGGGATTTTCTTTTTGTTTCAATGCTTTTCTCTATTGCTTTTCCATTTTAAATTTCACTGATTTCTGCTCTTATAAATATTTTCTTCTTTCTGTTTGCTTTCAGTTTAATTTATTCTTCTTTTTCTAGTTTCTTAAAGTGAAAGCTTAGAGACATTACTTCTTTCCTAATATAAGTCTAATTCTATGAAACCCCCTCTAAGCACTATTTTAGCTGATATGCTGTGTTTTCATTTGATTAGAACTATTTTGTAATTACCTTGTGATTTCCTCTTTGACTGGTGGGTTATTTTGCTTTATGCTCTTTAATTTCTAAATACTTGGGGATTTTCAGGATTTCTTTCTGTTATTGGGTTTTAGTGTAGTTCTAAAAAAAGAACATATTTTGTATGATCTCAATACTTTTTAATTTGTTAAGGTTTGTTTTATGACCCAGAATATTGTTTATATTAGTGAATAGTCCATGTATACTTGACAAGAAAGTGTATTCTGTTGTGTGAAATGCTTTATAAACATTAATTAAGTAAAATTTGTTGATAGTGTTTCTGAGCCTTCTATATTTTTTATTTTTTTAAAAATTTGTTTATTTTTTGTTGAAATATAACTTAATACCACAAAATTCACTCTCTTCATATACAAAGTTCAGTGTGTTTTTGTTTTTTGTTTTTTGTTTTTTTAAGATTTTGTTTACTTATTTGACAGAGAGAGAGAACTCGAGCAGGGGAGCTGCAGGGAGAGGGAGAGGGAGAAGCAAACTCCCTACTGAGCAGGGAGCCTGATCCGGGGCTCAAATACACTGAGATCATGACCTGAACCAAAGGCAGACACTTAACCGACTGAGCCATCTAGGCACCTCAGTTCTGGAACATTTTAATCACCCCAAAAGAAACCCCACACCTCTAGTAGTGTCACTCCCCATTTGCCATTCCCCAGCCCCTAGCAACCAGTAATCTACTGCCTGCCTCTCTCATTCTGCCTATTCTAGACATTTCATAGAAGCAAAATCGTACAATATGTGGCCTTTTGTGTCTAGCTTCCTTCACTTAGCATAATGTTTTCAAGTTTCGTCATGTTGTACTGAGTATGAGAGCTTCGTTCTTTTTCTAGCCAAATAATATTCCATTGTATGATATATAGTCAATCCTACTTATTCAGATTCTACATTTGCTAATTCACCTACTCCCTAAAATTTGTAACCCCCGAATCAATACTCAGAGAATTTTTGTAATCATTTGTGCCATGCACAGAGGAGTGAAAACTTGGAGTCACCCTAAGCACAGGCTCCCAGCTGGGGTCACACAAGGTGATGCTCAAGCTTCTTGCTTCAGTTCTTTTACTATAAACAAGTGTCCTTTTTTCAGTCTATTTAGTGCCTTTTTTTTTTTCATTTTTTGTGCTTTTTGTTGATGATTTTGCTGTTTAAAATGGTCCCACAAAAATAATGCTGACGTATTGCACAAGAAGGCTGCAGTGTGCTCTATAGAGAATAGAGAAAATGCACATGTGAGCTTTGTTCACACGTGAGTTGTAGTGCTGTTGGCTATGAGTCCAGTGGTAATGAATCTGGTGTCTTTAAATAAATAAGGTATCTCTAAGCAGAGCCAAACAAAAAAGAAGATTATGAATTGATCCATTGACCAAAATGTTGTGACCAAAGACTCACAAGAACATACTAACTCTGTCTTTCCCCTAGATGTAATGGTTCAACGTTAGCAAATTTCATGTTCACGGTGACTTTATCAAGTGTATTACACCTTGTTTACTCAGTCATCAGTTGGTGGATTATTTGGGTTGTTTCTACTTTTGGGCACCATGAACATGGGCATCTATGAATATTTATGTCCAGGTTTTGTGACGATTTTCTTTTCTGATTTTCTGTCTACTTGTTCTGTGCTTACTGAAAGAGAAGTGCTGAAGATTCCAACTGTAATTGTGGATTTGTCTATATCTCATTTCTGTTCCATCAGTTTTACTTCATGTATTTTGAAGCTCTGTGTTAAGTGCATGCACATTTAGGATTATTATAGCTTGTTCTAGTGTTGTGTAATGTCCCTCTCTACTCCTGGTAATATTTCTTGCCTTAACTGGATGTCAAGCACCGTGAGGAGTACATGTTGGATTTTGTCATATTCCTTTAAATAGTGCTGGATTCTATTCTGGTGCACATGGAAGTTACTAGGAATCATTTGCACTCTTTTGAGATTTGCTCTCCCACTGTGCTGAGGTGAGTTCGGCGCACCCTGCAGCATGCGGCTAAGTTAGCTCTACCACCAACATAATACCCTTCTGAGGCTTATACTCAACGTTCCTTATATTCTAAGGTCTTTCTACTCTGGCTTGCTGCAATATAAGCAATTCCAATTCTGGTCATTGTTCTTTCACGCCTTTCCAGTGGTTCTTTTCCTGCCTCGGATTCATGCACATACATATTCAGCCAAATATTTCCTCTGTAGATCTCCAGAGCATTCTCTCCCCTCTCTCTCTCCTGCTCTCCCTCTCTTCCCCTCTCTTTTCTGGTATAACATTCAGAAAATTCTAGCTGCCTTCACCCCCCCTCCCCCCCCGATTCTGATCTCTGTCTCCTCAGTTCAAGAGAGTGTTGAGTTGTATTGGACTTCTCTTCCCTGTGCTACAGCCTGGACAGAGCCTGTAAGCAGTGAACTGGGGCTACAATGGGATCATTTCTTTCCCCTCTAGTATAGATCACAATTCTGCACTGCCTGTTGTAGATCTGAGAACTGCTGTTTCATATATTTGGTTTGCTTTTCTAGTTGTTTAAGGCAGAAGGATAAATCTGATCCTAGTTCCTCCATACTGATGTAAAGTAAAATTCTGACCCCTACCTAAGTCATCATATAGAGTGTGACATGTACTTGGACATGTCATAGTGAATTATGGACAGAAGGATCTTCTTCAGCGAGCTTAACATCTTGTCACGGTATAATTTTCAAAAAGTTGTACAAATATAGCCTGAATAAATGTCAAAGATTTTATTTAAATCATTAATGAGGAAACTACTAAGACAGTAAAGCTGGTGCAAAGAGCATTGGAGGAACTGGAAACTTACAGGCAATAAAAAAAAATAGAAGAGATTGGTAGATTCGATACAAAACTGGTTATAAAACCTTAATTTTTGAGGTTATTTTTTCTGCCAGACAAAAGTCATTTGGATCTCTACTAGACAAAAAAATCTACAAGTTAACATGTAATTTCACAGAGTTTGGGACCATTAAACATTAGTTAAAAAAAAAAAAAGGAGTCAAATGAAGACATTTTCCCCTAGACACTTAAATACTCTTTGGTGGGTTTGTGAAGCAAAGCCCCAGTATGCTGCTGAAAGGCTGTGTGGCTTTATTTCCACACAGACTTTTGGTCTTGTTTCCAAGTTTGGGTTGATTATTTAAAAAAAAAAACCAACACATTAGGAAACCTATAAGCATCAAGGGGTGACAAGGGATGGGTTCAGGATTTATGGGGCCTGTGGCTTATGTAATATTGGGGTCTCTTTTTCAAAAGAATGCAAAAATATTTTACTTTTGAAATCTTACAAAAATATATGAGGATGAGAACACGTGGTTCACATTTCTCCAGGGCCTTGGAAGGGGCCCTGCACAAAAATCTCCCTGAGGCTCAAACTTCACTTCATGGTCAGTTGCCTCTGCCTTTGACCATAGCGTTATTTTGTATAAAAATAATAAAGCAGCTGGTATAACAAATACATATCCCTGACCTAAATCCTACGATTTCTCTGAGTTACCTAGTACTGTGCAACATGTTCAGATCATTCAGTTCACTATTCCAAGTTATTAATGTGGGCAAATCAGTTGAATAAATTCTCTGCAGCCTTGCAAATGGTCTTGAAGATTTCATACCAGGAAACACACGCAGACATTGAGTTTTCACTGGCCAAGAAGACACAAGGAGCTAGTGTGAATAAAATGATTTGTTTATGCTTAGTCCATGCGTGACGGGCAACTTTTTAAATGAATGTGTGTTATCAGACTCTCTTTTATCCCCATTCACAGAGGCTTCTGCCTTCTCCAGCTCAGTTCCTTCCAGCTTCCAAGTTCTGCCTTTACTGCACTCTTGAGGTTGGGGAGGGAGAGGAAGGAAGAGAGGAGGGCGGCGAGTATGTATAAATGTACAGAGCACTTACTTGGTGCCAAGCATGTGTTTAACCTACCCGAGGGGGATACTCCTACTTATATTACAATATATTATTGCCACTTATTACAAAAGAGGAAACCAAATGATTAAATAACTTTCCCAGGTAGAGCCAAAATCTACATGTTTTATCCCAGAACAAAGCCACATTCAAAGAAACACAAAAGATTAGTCTTTTTTCTTTGTAGGGACTTTAAAATCCTTAGAGTTAAAACACAGAGTTTTATCTACTCTTATTAAAATCCGTTGGCCTCTCCTAGTCTCTAATTCCCTGTGTATTTGGTTTCAAATGATAAAAATCTACTCAAACCTTCTCAAGACAAAGGGGTACTAGAAGTGTCTGCCTTCAGGCATGGTTGGATCCAGCACCTTTACGTGATGCCATCAGAAATGTGTTTCTCTTTCCACCTCTTGGCTCGGCTTTCCTCTCTGTGATGGCTTTCTTCCACGTACACTTTCTCCCACACTGCTGTGGGAAATTGCCTCTGGCAGCTCCAGGCTCACACAATTCCTGCAGCTAGAAACCTCAGAATAAAATGGAAGCCTTCTTTCCCTATCTCTCTCTCTCTCAGTGGCTGTACATCCTGTCACAGGGAAGGCCAGTGCCTGAAGGACTGAGACCTCTGACTGGTCAGATACCTGTCATAGGGAGGTGGGGAAGGTCGGAGGAGAACTTAATCCTTCCAGGGCTGCATGGACTAAGAGAAGCATAGTGCCCCAAACAAAAAGGAGCACACCATTACCAGACAAAGGGGAAATAGCAATCAGGTGACATCAACAGACATCCATTGTATCCTGAAAAGCTCTGCTCTCCCTCCCTCTGCTGACCCAGAACTCCCTGCTATTCAGAAACAATCATCTCACACCCCAACAGCCCAGCATCAATCTACCAACAGCTCTCAACAGATTACATTCCTGCTTTGCAACTCCCCGCTTCCATGGCCTCCTTCTAATTTAGAAGTACATGTCAATCATTTACATTTTAATGTGATTTTATTTTTTTTTTGCTAAGGCACTGTCTCCCAATCATATTTGGTTGTAAAACCTTGAGCAAGCAATTAAAGCTTTCATTCGCAGCTTAAATTAATTTTAGTATACGCAAACGGGGAGGAAGGCTCTTCTCCGCAACACACGAAAAGCCCAGCAGATGTCCAGTTTTCGCCATGTCAGTCATTACCAGAGCCTCCGACGTCAAGGCCTTCTGCTGACCACACACCAGATCCTCGTGGTAGGAAAACAGAACCCGATGCAGCCTGTACACAGAGAATTCCTTCCATGAACAGTCATAGGATTTCTTTTAGTTCTGGGACACATGGGGCAGCCACTTCTCCTCGAGGGGATTTGTGAGGACTCAGAGTGATCTTACCTTCTCTGGTTACCCAAAGCAAATAGTTGGCCTGACCACTGGTTTCATCTCATGGCACCTTACCCGAGCAGCCCTCTTAAATATCCCAGCGCGATTCTTTTTCTTTATACCTCCTCTCTCCGTTGGAAGAAAAAAACACTTTCTAACCACCCCAGCTAAGCCATTTTTGACCACTTAATGCCTCTCTCTTTATCTGCAAAGTAAATCTTTTGCCAGGCCTGCTACAGCCACCAAGGACGGGAGAATTATATTGGCAGGATGATGGAGCAGCATCCCAGATGCTACAAACAGCGGGAGTAAATGGAACGCGACATTTCTTGCCCGGCACTGGGCGGAGGAGGCTATTAGTAAATTGACTAAGAACTCACAAGCGCCCGGAGCAGCAGCAGTGAGATCGCCACTGCTGGGCCAACCTTTGGTTTTTAAATACATTCTGCCCACAGGTGGCCCAGTGTTTTCTCCAAATTGTTTCTTGTCAACCAATGAGCTCACCTCTCACTCCCTACTTTTCACCCCAAAGCCCAGCAAATTCCACTGTCACCCTGCAAGCAAAACTGAAGTGTATTTCTAGTGGGAGAAAATGCATTCTATTTCCTTTTATTTCTTCCACATTCTTCTGGTTGGCTTGGCATTGATTCATGTAGCACACTTATTCCCCAAGGAAAAGGCTTTGCTAATATAGGAATGCTAAACAATACACACTTCACC
>CM052898.1:91488974-91558205 GCA_028534135.1 Potos flavus | reverse complement strand
AAAATATTGCCTTCCCTTCCTGTCTTCCCTAGGGCAGTGTTTCTCTGTCAACCAATTCCATTGTAGCCGAGGTCCCAAAGACTGGTTAGGTTGTGTTTCCAGGAGAATTCAGGCATGTGCAGGTACCTCTGGAACACTGTGAGCCAATAACAGGAGCCCATTTGTAGATCCGTTCGCATGGAGGTCCGAGAAGCTAATGAGAGGAAACTCCTAAAAGAAGGAGAATCGGCGTGTGCAAATAAGAGTACAGATGTAACTTGGAGTATAAAGGAGGATGCAGGGCTCACGTTGCCCTCTGGATTGGCCTTCTTGCTTCCCACTCCCCTCTCGGTTAGCCTACCCCCGCCCCTCCTTCCGAGCTCTGGCTAGAGCTGGGAAGATGAAACACTAAAACAAAGGAGAGGTGTTTCACTACAACCTCTGCAAGGCTTTGAGAACAGAAAGACATCTTCCCTTGTGGCCCATGTTACGGAGTGTAACACAAACAGACAAAAGTGTATTTTCCCCATTTCATGGGGGGCGGGCAATGTGGGAGCCCAATATCGCCAACCAGAGCAGCAAAGAGCCAAAGCCACCTGGCTCAGTCCAGCACTATGTGGATGGAGAAAGCTAGACAGCTGTCCCAGGAAACACATGCAAAGCATGGAGGCAGGTCATGCTCTGGCCTCCCTGGGGCTGCCGTGATCCTGCTCTGTTTGGGAATAATCTGGTGGGGAGGCGGGATGGGAAGGATGTGTAGCCGGAGTTCCTGTAATTCTGGGATGAGTGGCTGATTACACTGTATCTGTGACCGTTCCCCCCCCCCCCAAGTTTTGCGTAGGGAAATATGAGATTCACAGGATAAAAATGTGTTTGTTCAATTGTCTGTACTTCCCCCCCAATATAATTTTGACCCTAAGTAACTCCGTTTTCTAGTTCCTAAATGAGTTGACATTTGGGATCAATCCAGTGTTTCTTTGGTCCTATAATGTACACCATTTCCAAGAGGCCCCTGGAGGTGTGGAAAGTCAAGGCAGGTTTGGAGATTACAATATTGGTTTCCAAGAACAAGTGCACGTCCAGTGGGAAAAGGAGAGTGGGCCAAATCTTCAGTCAGACTTCCATTGGGTGTCCCTTTTTTAAGACTGCAATTTGGACGCCTGCAATTATTTGCATTTTTGTTACTAATTGCTCCTGCCATTGGTGCAAGCAACCACTTTTGGGTGCAATTACCCCCTTGTGGGAGCAATTACATATGAAAACAGTTCTGCACGTGCAACTAATTGTGACCAAACAAAAGGAGGCTGGGGAGGACAATTTGGCTCATCAAGTTGCAACTCCAACTTGAAACACGTGCCAGCCACAAAAAGGCACGACAGCGGGACAGGGTACTCACTCACACCTACTCTGGGTCACGGGCTCGAGCAGTCCTACCTCAGGTTACTCTAGTTTTAGAGAATTAGATGGGGGACTTATTTAATTAGAAAAGAGCAGCTCGTTTCGGCTACTCATTGGCCTTTTGCTGAAGTGGGTTCTAGATACCAAATCAAGCCCGGGAGTCCTCCAATCACCCAGACTCTCAGGGAATGCCAGCCAGAATGAAATGAAATCCTTTTTTTTTTTTTTTTTTTAAACAAAGAGCACTGACACATCCATCCCACTGAATTATAACATACACGCAGGTCTTCCTCCCCTGGCTCTCCTAAACGTGCCAGCATAACTGTTTCAGCCTTAGGATTGGAAATGAGAGTTTAATGAGCTGACACCCGAGGCCCGATTGCCAGGAGCAGTGGTCCAGCTTGGCACAATGTATCCAGCATTTTACACAAACAAGATCTTAGGGTTTCCAGGCAGCCCACATAACGGACAATCGCCCTATCTCATTGTTTGACTCAAATTTAGGAATGATTTGTTTCATAAGAAATGAAAAATGGCAGTGCATCGAGTCCATGCTCAGCCTGCCTCCCTACTTCAGTCAAATTTGTACACACACACACACACACACACACACACACACGCGCGCGCGCGCGCGCGCACACACAGAGCCTACTGTCCTCTTAGCTATTATTCAGGGGAGACAGCTAAGCACTCAGGGTCTGGAGCCTGACTGCCTCAGTTTCATCCTCTGTAAAATGACCACCACACCAGCCCCTGCCTCACAGCGTTGTGATGGAGCCTAAAAGAGCAAATACACGAGAACAGCCCCCAACACGCCAAACGTGCTAGCTATTTGCGTCGTCACTTACGCTCTTTCACTGCAAGTATTTATTTCCCAATCTGTCTCCTCTCTGAATTGTGAAGAAAATTTACCCAAAACTTCAGATAACCACAGAGGCTTTCAAGTCATACTCAAGCATCATTTCACACACAGGCCTAAGGGCAAATTAACTTCCTTTGACTTATTACTTTCTATCGATTAGAGGCCAGATTCTGGCAAAGTTAGATGTTAATTTGCAGATGATGGATACATTGCAAATGACTTTTATCCAGGAAAGAGGCAAACTGTTTCTCTTCATTGAAAAAAATAAACCCAAAGTTTAAGGTTTTTAGGTTCCTGTAGGACATGAACCAGTTTTGTTCTGAACTTTGCAATCTTATTCCAGCATTTTCGTTTTTCCTTTGTCTAAATGTATCCATTTTTCCTATCTTCTTTTAAGCCAATTTTGCCATTTCGTTGATTCCCTCATTAATGAATTAAATAACGCTTTGACACAGACTCACTGTGTATTTTTCTGAAATTATGTTTTTTACCTTTTAAAAAAGGAATTTTTTCCCCCAGAAGCAAGGAGCTCCTTGCTGACAGGACCACAGTCACCTCTAGGCCCCAGTTCCATGTTTCTCTATGTCATGTGCATCTGAATCAGCCAAGCATTCAGTGGGCTGGGGAGGAGCCTGGAATTTGGAATTTGTACCAGATGCTGCTGGCCTTGGTCCCGAGCGCAATGTCTGGACTTGGAAAACGCAGGTGCTTGGAAGATGTCTGTGTAAGCATCCACCTGCTGGAGGAATGACATGTCTTACTCCTCAGGCCACCTCCCTCCCACAGCTCTCCTTTCTTTTCACCACTTCCCCATGATAACACTAAGGACCTCATTCGCATGGGGACACAATAATAAAGCTTGCTTATCACAGTGATCCAGTTAGGTCCGAGGTTAACGAGAGTGTGAGGAGAGATGGGAGATGGTTCACCAATACCAGGAGAACGCCACAGGTCAGGGCATCCGGACTAAGCCATGTAGAATAGCTACTGGACCCTCCCGCCCCCACAGAGGCCCCATTGCCGGACTCTCAGCCAGAGGGCGCCACCAGCAGCATCACCCACTTCCTTCCCCAAAAGCCAAGTGGATCCCCTCTTTGGCTTCAGAGAAGTGAGCCTCAGCTGGCCTCGCAAAAACCATGTGGCCTTCGTGCCCAGGCAGTGGACTCAGGGTCCGGGGCCTGTCGTCTTGGAGCACCCCACCTTCAAGTGTCTTCATGTATATATAATAATCCACTCTTAGAAAAACAAAATAATCAGGAGCTCATCTACGAATCTCGGAGGAACTATGAATGTCCTCCACAGTGGTTCTCCACTAGGGAGGCTCATTTGATTGCGAGCTCGAGTGCAAACATGCGCCGGGTGTCATCTGCAGAGTGTGCTGTGATCACCCTGGGAGGGGACCCGGACAAAGAGGTGTTTAATATCACGCGGTGTCTTTAGGGAAAATAGCCACATTCGCCGTACCGTCGTTGAGCAAACGGGAACGTTGTTGGCTCTTGATTTCTTCTCTCAGTCCAGCAACACATTAAGTCAAAGCGTCTCGAGCCCTCTTTGGAGAATTGCAAATTTTCAGAGATGGTAGCTTTAATTTTTTGTGCTTTATAACATGAATGTGTTAAAGCTGCTTTTGAGGGGAAAGTTCTAGACGCCACGAAAGCTCAGCCGTGGGCGCCCTGGGAAGCCTGGCCACGAGGTGCGCCTTCTCCAAACACATAATGTTCCATCTGAGGCTGAAACTCCTAAAATCCACATATGATGGATATAGTTCAGCAACCAAGAAATGGTGAATATGTGATTTTTGAAGTTTTTTCTGGTATTGTTTGTAAAATGCTTATATTAGTGAAAAACTCTTTCCAAAATAAAAGAAATTACTTTGAAAAAAGTGATACGAGGGAAGAACAGAGAGTCCCCCATTTCCATACCCTCTCTCACTCCCCATGACTGCTTCTCAGCCCTCACCAGGGACCACACTGCTGGCCTGGAAGGAAATGAAGGAGAATTCAACCTGAAAGTTGGTCCGCATTAGTCCCTCTGCTAATGAAGAACATGTTTTTGGACAACAGCTGTCCTTATTCTGAGAAATAGACCGAACGCTATGGAAAAGGGCCATTAAATACCTACAAAAATAACGTCAAACATATGTAACTCTTTGGAAAGGCTGGAGGAAGAAGGAGAGAAAGGAGAATGGCTGAAATACAGAAGACAAATGCAAACAAGCGATAGCGGCTAGCCTGTGTTGCTATTGTGTGCTAGCTCCTTTATATGTGTTATTTCATGCAATTCTCAGAAGAGCCCAACGAGGTAGGAGTCATTATTGACATTTCTCAGATAACGTTTCTTTTCTGTCCTGGCAGCTAAATCAGGATCTTCCCCCACCCAGCCAATTTAGATCATTTCCAATTTTGATGTTGGGAAGAGAAGGGCCTGAAGCTGGATGTTAACGGGGGGGAAGGAGAGGACCCAGAGGACATTGAGGAGAGTGGAGCCCCAAGAAGGAAGGAAGCTGGGCCCTGCATGAGCTCAGGGAAAACTGACAGACCAGGGACACCCGCACTGTGTGAGTGAGCAAGAAACGAATGTGTATTCATTTGCTTATTCATTCATTCATTCATTCATTCATTCATTCAGAAACCACTAATATAGAGTACTACATGCCAGGCACTATTCTAAGGGCTTTATAAATATTAACTCATTTAATACACAAAACAACATTGCTCTCATTTTGCAGATGAGGAAACTGTCACATAAACAAGCTAAATAATTCCCCAATGGCACACATATTGTGCAAAGCCACTGATTAGGAGTTTTATTTACTACAGCAGTGAGGTAACTCTAATTAATATAGTGTCACTATGTAGATATTTTCTATTCAGACTTAAAGGACCAACTTCATTGAGAAGTTTACCACCATAGTGACTTCAAAGAAGTTGGAAGTGAGGTTCAAAAGACGTCTCCCATGCTGGTGTCTTAGTTCCAAACATTTATGACGAGGAAGCATTCCTCGTACTAATGATCTTTTGGGAGGTATCTCTACAATTTGATCTATACAACCTTTCATGAAATTCACTGTCTTTTACGTGAAGTGAATTAGTTGATCACTGGGATCCTGGTGCCTGCGTGTTCTACTCTGTTAAGTGAAAGATAGGGACTGAGGAGCTTGGAAGTAACTTCCGGCATCAACACGAAGCATCCAACATTAGACTTCCATGCTGAGGCCGTCTCGCCACGGGAAATTTAACTTAAACTAGGAGTAATCGCTTTTCAGAACAGTGCACAGACTCCGGGCCCAATCCAAGACTCTGATCCCAGCCTCAGCTCGGAGGCTGGAGCAGGAGGCCTGAGGCATCTGCGGAAGAATGGGAGCCTTATCTGCAGATGTCCACGAATGTAAAAAGATTGTAAACTACGCTTTCATTTGACTATCAGTTTTTTAAATCACACTCTATGATTTTACAATAAACAAAGTGAAATTAAAAAATAATCAAGTGAAACATTTTCATTGGCTGCAAGGCTGCCCCACTGTGGCCTCCTGTTTCCAAGAGAAAACATATCAGATCCCAGAGACCCTTTGACTTCCTCTCCCTTCCATCATTTCCTGCTGCCTTTTGTTCTCTGTCCTTTTATGCCTCCTCATTAGAGCCTCTGGCTCTCTAATTTTGCAGTTCCATCGTTTGACATTGAATTCACCTTTCCTTTTGATAGCACCCACTGCTGTATACTTTCCCTTCCCGCTCTGCAAAGATAAAATCTCATTTCTCAATGAAAACGGACACTTGGATACAAAGCATACTCAGGAATAGGCTTAATTGGCAAAGAAAAAAAGAAAATTATTCAAGGAGCCAGATAAGTGACCCCAGGCCAGACCCAACTTTAAATCTGGCATAACTGTTACCCTTTTTCAAATGCAGAACGGAACCCAACTCACTGCTTTGTGAAGGTTGTGTGAAACTTAATCAGGCACTTCGGAGGGTGTGTGAATGGTGATATTTACAATGAGAATCCAGGGACACTGCCCAGACCCTGGCTTGAACCTGCGCCAAACTGAACAAGCTCCGGTGCAGCTAGGTCTGCTCTGTTTAGGGCTAAAGCGGCAACGACTATTAATTTTATCAAGTAGACTTGGTAGACTGTACAAATAAACAGATTGGAGAATTTGGTTTCACCCTTCAGTTAAGTGGGCTCTTGTTGATGCCTCCAGTTGAGGTTGGATACAAAAGCTTCTAATTTTTCTCTCTCCTTCCTTCCTTCCTCCTCCCTTTCCTCTGAGCTTTCCCTCAGTCCTTCCCCCTTCCCACTTTGCCTCTCTCCCCCCCAGGTCCTCTACTTCATCCCTCTTCTTTTCTCCCTTTGATTAGGGAATGTGTGCGGGCAGGGACGACCTCCCAAGCTCAGCCTTCTGAACAATTCCTCCCTTAGGAGATCTGCTCTATTCTCATGAATCCGGCTCCTTATCTAGCTTTCACTAGGGGAATCTGTGATGGGGTAAAAGAAGAAGTACAGGATGGGGCGCCTGGGTGGCTCAGTCGGTTAAGTGTCTGCCTTCAGCTCAGGTCATGATCTCAGGGTCCTGGGATCGTGTCCCACATCAGGCCCCCTGCTCAGCGGGGAGTCTGCTTCTCCCCTAGCTTGTGCTCTCTCTCTCTCTCAAATAAATAAAATGAAATAAAGAATCAGAGAGGAACTCCTTCACCAACGTAGGATGTAGACTCCTGAGCAGGCAGCATGTATGTGGACTTCTCCACTCACCTTCTCTCAGCCTTTAAACGGAATGTCCCCAGAGTCTACCCCATCCAGTTTAGCTCTGGATCCCACTTCCTTCACAATAACTTCACCATCACCTTAGTCAGAAAGCGAACAAACTCCAGATGATCTCAACCAGGCTGTTGACTTGAAATACCATCTTTAGGCTGAGGGCCAGGAATTCATATCCTCAGCCTTGATCCCTGCCCAGAACCACAGACTGGTATATATCCTGCCACCTGCCTGGCTCCCCAGCTTAGATATATGCTTTGAGATCTGAATAGGCATCTCCAACTTAACATGACGCAAACAGAACTCTGGGTGCCTCACCTGCTACCCACCCTCTCTCACATTCTTTTCTGTCCCAGTAAATGGCTTCTTCATAATTCCATTCCAAAGGTAGACCAGTTATCCTTGATTCTTTCCATTGTCTCTCCCACGTCCAGTCCCGCAAACACCTGTGGACTCTACTTCCAAGACATATCCTGAATGTACTCACTCTTCTTCAGCTTTGGCATCTCCTTCCTGGTGCAAGCCACCACCTCTCACCAGATTGCTGAAATTATAGCCTTCTCATGTCCATTCTTGTCCTTCTACCATCCATTTTCCTTACAGCACCCAGAGTAACTTTGAGAAACATGAATTATATCATGAGACTTCTCTGTTTAAATGGCTTCCTAGTGGCTTCCATTGCACTGAGAAAGCTTCCATCTTTGTCTCCTTGCTTTTGAACTCCATATCCCTGTTTCCATGATCTGGCCCCTCACACTTCATTTCGCAGGACTCTTACCCTCATCCACCACATTCCAACAAGGAGATCTTTCACTCCTGGGGCAAGCCAAGTTCATTTCCACTTTGGGGCCTTTGTACCAGCTGTCAGCCCTGGTCTTGGGCTTGGTTGACTCTTGCTCTTCAGCCTTTAGCTCCGTCTCCTTCTCAGACTACCTGACCTAGTATGCTGGCGCTCTATTTTATTTCTTCACATAGTACCGCTCAATCTCTGACATGGTTCCTGTTTCTGTATTTTTTAACTTTTCTGTGTTCTGTCACCCCACACCTAGAAAGTAAGCTCCACGTGTTTAGGGGCTCTGCCCTGTTCACTGCTGCCTCCAGATCAGCGCCCGGCCCATAGTAAGTGCTCAGTAAACACTGGTGGGCTTGCAGAATGAAACAATCACTAGTGTGATGAGGATTATAAAGAAGAGTGCTGGGTGCTGTGGGAGCAGATAAACGAGTAGACTAACCTGGTTTCAGGGGTGTCAGTTACCTTTTCCTTGAGAAGGTGGCAGTTCAAGGAGAGACCAGAGGATGAAAAAGAGAAAGCCAGAAAAGCTGGCGGGAAGGGGAGGAGAGCAGAGGGGCCTGTAGAAGAACCCCGAGGTCAGGAAATGCCTCATTCTCAGGGAGCCAGGTTAGCAGGTCAAGGTCAGGGCCAGACCCTGAGAAGGGTTCTGGTGCTTGCAGGTCACTCGCTTTCATTCTGCCTGAACTTGGCTCACCTTTTTGCCAATTTAGAGTCTTCATGAACATGCCTTTCTCAGGGGCTCCTGCATTTTCCCACAGGGTGGTAGAACCCCGAGGTCACCTCTGCTTTCTCTCCTTGGGAATTTTGTGCCTCCCGAGGGTCACTGTCCCATGGATCATCTCGTTCAAATCTCTCATCTGCTGTGGTCCCTATTCTCACTATCCATTTGGCAAAGAGGAGCTCCTTTGTCTTGTGAACACCAGCAGGCCTCTGTCTCAGACTCTCTGACAGCCTTTTAGAGACCCCCTGACTCTCACCTGCCCCATTCTCTTCAACACACACACACACACACACACACACACACACATCCTACCAGCCTGTGGCCCCACACAATATTCCTGGGTAGTGGCCTTCATCACAGCATCTCTCCAACCAAAGACTTGAGTCCTTAGTTCCAAAACATCTTCTCTAAACCCCCTCACCAGGCTCCATGCCTCCCATTCCACCCAATTTCCCAGCACCCCTTCTGAAAGATGCTGCTTCAGAAGGCAGTGAACATACCCAAGCCCTTCCCTCCTGCACTCTCACACAGGCCCCAGAATTTCCTCCTCTCTCCTCTCAACAGCGGGAGTCCTCCTCCTTCATAAACACCTGCCCGTCACTCAGTATGTGGCCCTGGCTAAGAGCTCAGAGTCTGGAACCAGATGGTGCAGCCCCGCCCTCACCCACGGCGGGTCCCTGGGCAAGTCACTTCACCTCTCTGTGCTTTGTTTTCCTCATCTGCAAAATGAGAGCAATACTGGTCCCCGAGTCAGAGGGCTCTTGTGAGGGTTATGGGAGTTCACGTATGTAAAGTGCTTAGGACAGTCCCTAGAACACTGACAGCACAAACGAGTGTATACTATTGTTGTTTTTGTTTTGTTGTATTGTTGTTTTCTGTTCTAAACTCATAAAGCATGCAGGATAGTTCATATCACAAACTTACAGCTCACTCTTAGTCCCAATTGTATTTTTCCTATGTTTCCCCAAGACTCCCAATGGGATGCTCATTTCCTCGAAGCAGGGAAACAACAAAGGTTGTGTTGTGTGCCGGCAGCCCCGGGGAATGCCGGGATGAACCAGACAGGGTCCTGGCCCTCAAGCTGCTCACCTGTAACCCGTAACCATCATTCAACACCACGGGGGCTGGAAGTGTGGTAACAAGACCACAGGGGGTGGAGGGTTGGGGAGGGGCTATGGAAGCGCCAAGGAGGAGCTTTCTGGAAGCAGGGTTGTGCAGCTTGTAGGCTGAAAGAAGAGCAAGAATGAGGTCTATAAAATAGGGAAGGGAGGAGACTGGGGAGGAGCAATTCATTCTGACCCACATAACCTGAGGTCTTCTTCCTAGAGTGGCATTCAATTCCACCTCCAAAAGCGCTGGAAAGGATTTTAAAACTCTACTGAAGTTTTTAAAACAAACCTAAACCAAGACACACTGCATGACTCAGAGCAAATTCTCCTAAAATCCCTCCTCAGCTACCCTTACCCCATTCCACAGCAGCCACCGAGAAACCTTTCCTGGCTCCTTTCCCCTTGCTGTTCTCAAACTCTCCTCCAGATCTCCTCCAGCCTCAAGGCTGCTTCCCAATGCCTCCCTACTTCTGCTCAGCTCTTCATTGACTAGATGCATTTCACTTTTCTAGGCCTCCTTCCATTCATCTTCTATTTGCAGCAGCAACACAAAGCCAGACTCTGAGGCCTCCTTAGACGAGAGGAGGAGGCTGCAGACATGTATTATCCTGTACTTTTTCTTTTTTTTTTTTTTAAAGATTTTATTTATTTATTTGACAGAGAGAGAGAGAGCATGCATGCACACAAGTAGGCAGAGCAGCAGGCAGAGGGAGCCCTCTGAGGGAAGCAGGCTCTCCATGGAGCAGGGAGCCCAATGTGGGGCTGGATCTCAGGACCCTGGGATCATGACCTGAGCTGAAGGCAGCCGCTCAACTCACTGAGCCACCCAGGTGCCCCTATCCTGTACTTTTTCTTTTACCGCATTACAGATCCCCCTAGTGAAGGCTTCGGGAATGTGCCTCTGAAGGGAGGACAGCACATCGCCCAGGCCAACACTTCCCTCTTGCTGGGTTGAGCCCGATTCTCCTCCTCCAACAGTCAGGGTGGGGTGGGGGGATGCTGAGGCTGCCTGGGAGGCCTGGGTGCTACACAGTGTCTTCTAGAACAGTGGCTTTTGAACTTTGAGACTCACTGTAAGAAATGCATTTTACATCACAGTGAAACACACACGGCCCACTGTGCATACACGTGTGCAACCGAAATAACAGCTTCATAAAAACATAACTTCGTTCTTCTATTCTATGCATGTCATTTTAAAATGGGAATAATCATTGTCTTTTAGGGATAAAACCAAAGTGTTTACAGATAAAAATGATATAAGTTCTGGAACTAACTTCCAAATAATTGAGACAGATGGAAGGACATACAGATGAGACAAGACTGACCATGAAGGGGTAGTTGCTGAAGCTGGTGAGAGGCACATGGCAGGACGTCAGACTATTCTCTCCAATATGCTAGATATTGGATATCTTCCATAATAAAAAATTTAAAATAAAACAAAAATATTGGTTCTGCCCTACTCAATTGATTTCACGATCCACGAATAGGCCAAGAATTACAGTTTGTAAAATACCTTCTAGAAAATCTGGGAAATTTGAAACTAGGTGGCAGGAAAACATGTCAACATCTAGAGTTTATTTAACACACACACAACCCACTCTTCAAACAAGGTCTGTTTCTTCTCCCAGTGTTGGGAGGTGGGGGTGTGCGCTGAGTTTTGCTCCCCCTCAGGGGACAGGTGCTTACCAGACAGCGCTGTTCACCAAAATGGAAACCAACACAGCAGTTATCTCCACCCACCAAGATTTGAGTCGGTTTCTCATGAACTCAGATATTCTGGACTTCAGAGGGTTTGTGCCTGAGGCCCACAGCAATCCTGTCTATGATGAAGCCAGTCATGGTGGAAGCAAATTAGAGGACATCATCTGTGACCAAAGCCCTGCAGGGACTCTGAGAAGGCTCTGGATGGGGCATGAAAACCTGCTCGTCACTCCCCTACAACCAGCTGGTCACCATCTCTGGCTTCTCGGGTGCACCCCGTTGCCTCCTGTATTCTCTGAAGAATCCTGGTCACTCTTTCCTTTCTTCCTTTCTAGTTTAGTCTATTAAAGTGAGTGTTCAGGCAGGCCTTTTGTTTGTGACCAAGTGTAAGGTTATTCAGTATCTCTTGGTCACAAGATACTCTGAACTAGCTTCAGAACTCTTCACCACACCATGCCACGTGGATGCTACAGCCAACCCTTGTCCCCAAAAGCACACAGGGACCATTTCTCTGTCCCCTCTGGTAAGCAGCTATGAATTCTACATAAAAACCCCACTTGGCTGAAAAACCTTTCCATAGCTGAAGCAATTCTGCCACAAAAAACAAAGGCTCACAGTCCTCACTGTGTGAATCCACACTTCTCCCTGGGGGAAGTCTATCATCTTTATAACTCGAGGTTCTCATTTCCCAGCCTATCCACAATTTCTGCCTTTTTTTTTTAATAGCAAATAATGCTTCCCGGTGGTTTCCAAACCCTTATCACTCGAACCACCACGGGAGCCCCATGCTCTCAGTGTCTGTATGGATAAAGTCTAATATGGCAGGGTGGGGGAAATGCACAAAGAGGTGACAGAAATAGCCAAGGCAGTCCTATATGGTGTCTGTTCCAAGCAAAGAAAAAGGGAGGTGATTGTCACGTCAAATCTAGACATGAGAGTGAGCTTCACCAAAAATATTGTCAGTTGTGTTTATCAGTTGGTCCTCTGGAATGCTTTATAGAGTTTGTATTTGATGTCAAGTTGCCAGCCCCTTGGGATATCGTCTCCATTTTGGAGGTTACCATCTTTATGAAAGAAGATAAGCTTCTGCTTGAGGAAGGGCAGGCCGTGCCTGTTGTCTATAATGTAGAAAGCATGATCCCATGACCTTTCTAGACCAGATGGCTATGTAGCTTGTCCTGAGGCTGACTCTTCCTCTCCTGGAGAACCTTGTCTGGGCAGTGATAGGCCTATCTCAGAAGGGCCCTGGCTGTGTGGCTTCTGACCACAGACCTGCAGGACCTGTTAGATCTGGCCACATGACCTCAGCGCCATCATTCCTGGAAACCATCAGCAAAAAAGTCCGGGCCCAAGTCCTCCAAACCCTAACTGGGTATATGGAAAAGGAGGCTCCAAAATACACTACTGAATTATTCTGGGATTATTTAACCAAGACTGCAAAATGGTACTCTTGGCTCATAAATGTATAGACTACCTCCTGGAAGAAACTATAAACCATCCCTATTCCCATAAAGTGGACTAGGAGAAGGTTGCTGACATCCTCTGTAATAACTCACATACAAAGATTAGTGATTGCAGTGGTAACCTTCTTCACCACCCTGGAAACTATGATAGTCCACCATGGTGGGACGACAGTGAACTGCCTCATTTTGTTTCTTGCAACCCTCTGCAGACACCTCTTCCCTCACTTGCCATCGAGCTACCATCAGAGCTCTCCTAGAGATGAGCCTTCCTCACCCCCAACCCCCGGCCAGAGCCCTCATTGAGTGTCAGTTCCTCCAGCTGGCTAAGAGAGAGCTGATCCATTCATGGTGACTCTGAGGGTTAAGACTCCTCACTCCCCCTCAGGAAGCTCTTTCTCTACAAGGTGTGATATGGCTGCTACTGTTGCTCCAAAAATAGGCACTAGTCCAGCCTTGCTGGGGTCAGGTCCTATGAGACCCCAGGACCCGGTGGTTGTATAGTCCCTTGGCCTCAGGAAACCTTGCCATCCAAGTCTTCCATCACTGTGGGGGACACCCGGCTAAGTGGCACGGCCAGATGACCACCCCCAGAGTGAGAGGAGCGGCTCTCGGAGCAGCTGGGCCTAGAGCCCCATTGCCCGTGTACTCGCACTGCCCATCCCCTGCTGTCTACCTCTGGCTTCCTTTCTTTGCCGGAATGGATTCACATTTCAGAAATTGTGTCCATGGAGGGCTAAAGAAACAGAACAAAATGAAACAAAACAGACTGCCTGCAGCCTGCAAGCTGACGAGGGAGTGAACCCTCTCCATCTAGAGCCATGTCTGGGGGCCCCGTGCAAGTCAGAGCCTGTTAGTGCAGCCCGTCCTGGCTCAGACGTTTCCCCAGACACTGGCTCCCCAGTGTCACGGTGGGTTCCACCAATTCTCCAGGACCCTGCCTCGCCACAGAGAGATGCCACTCTCCTGGGTCTGTGCCATCTACTTGCACTGGAACACCACTGGCAGGCAGTCTTGGAGACGGTGCCCTTTTTGAAGGTCAGTTCTAGATATTTAATTCAGTGGGTGGCTGGAATCTCAAGGCCAAGGTCCAGGATACCTTCTCCCAGTTTTGCCGGGTTGGGCACACAGAGTGACTAAACCAAAAGAGTAAGGCTGGGAAGTGCTAAGAGATGGTCGCTTATGTTTTCTACTTTTCCTTGGCAGCTCATGACGGAGGGTTGAGGACCTAAGACACAGGGCCGTATTATGACTTTTGAGGGTCCTAGGTACTTTAACCTTCATAGGCCTCTTCCTCCATACAAAATATTTAATTTTACGGTTTATTGTTGTATTGCTATGAAGCACAAACATGTTAGTGTTATGTAGTAAAACGTTTTCTTCAACCCAAAATTTTATTCAGGGGACGAATTTTGCAAAAAATGCTTCACTGTGTTTCCTTTCAACTTTCACGCTGGCCTTGAGTTCCCTGCTCTCAGCCATGATTTCTAAATCTCCAAATCACTTTGAAGAGTGGGGGAGTGTATGTGAAGGGAAGCATCATTTCCCACACACAAATCACCACAACACTGTAGTAATAGAGGATAACAGTTTCCAATTTTAAAGGAAATTTATTTAAGCACAATAGCAGAAGTATCAAGAATAAATTTTGTCCTTTATTACAAACATCACTGCAGATGTACTAGCATTAGTCATGAGAAAAGCTATTTAAAAGATGTTTACAAAGCTACCTTCAGAATCTTGGGCTTCATTATCGTAATATTTTCCAGCTGTTGATTGAGTATCCAGTCTTATGATCCACTGAGTCACAAATAGAGAGACATAAAATTGGCAATGGCTCCTAAAACATTTCACATTTGTCATTTTTAGAATTTATTACCAAGAGACAATTTATTATAATTTTCTTTGTCAGTGTGGTTCTAATTCATTTTTTCCTACCTCAGTCTACAGGTCTACAGATGGATGAAATCCTGAAAATTTCCTATTCTTTTCAAAGGATATTTTAGTTTACTTTAACCAAACACAGAGATGCCAAACAGTGCACTTAACAGTAGATCGTGTGTCCTCAAATGGGGATGGAGTGTTACAAAACCAGAGAGATTGAGAACTGCTCTTCATATGGTCAGAACTAAGTGAATTGAATTATTAATGGGAAGAGATAATTTTCCCTCTACCTTTCTAGGTTCTTGTCTGAAACCCCTCCCATGATAAAAAAAGATAACAGGAGAAAAACAAACTTACTTATGTACCTGTGGGAGCATCACAAAGATATGACCCAAAGGCAGCCAGGCAATTGAGGCTTATATGTCTCCTGAACTAAGGAAAGGGATAGGGCCCTGGGGCTTCAAAGTGAGGAAGACAATTCATAAGAAGGTGAGAAGAGCAAATGTTTGGTAAACAAAAAGTTGCCCTGCCTTGCAGGTAAGTCTCTCCGAAGAAAAGCTTATCACTGGTAATGATTCCCTTCCTGTTACAGGCCCCCATTCTAATTTCACTTAGGCAGTTAAGGGGGAAGTAAAAAGCTTTTCCTGTGTCTGCTGGGTCTTGATTGCCTTCAGCTCAAAATAATCCATGTGCCAAAGTGGCACATTCTGGTGTGGCTTGTTCTGAACCCCTCATTATCTTAGAGCAGCAGTAAGCAAACTACAACCCGTGGGCCAAATCCAGCCCACTACCTGTTTTTGTATGGCCCAGAAGAATGGTTTTTCATTTTTAATTTTTTTAAGACTAAAGAAGAATATTTAGTGACAGTTGAAAATTATGTGAAATTCACATTCCGTTGTCCATGAATAAAGTTTGATTAGAACACAACCATGCAAATTCATTTACAGATTATCTATGGCTTCTTTCTTGCTAAAGGACAGATTTGAGTATTTTTGGCAGAGACAGTATGCACAAAGCCTTGACTTTTTACTATCCAGCTTTCTACAGAAAATATTTGTTGATCACTGTCTTAGAGCATAAGAATTCCTACACAAGATCAAAGTCCCGAAGTTTCTCTTAGTAGTCAGACAATTGAGACTTGTATACCACTTTGAGATAAGGAGCTCTTATCCATGAATAATATTACTAGTTAACATCTGTTGGCCTCTTACCATATGCCCGGAGCCGTGCAAGGTGTTTTTGTTTTAAACTTTTTTAAAAAATACACTCTCTGACTTCCCTTTATTTCTTGAGGGTTGCACAAAACGTGAAACATACAGGAAAGTGTCCCAGCCAGCTTCCCACCCTGGAGGTGCCAACAGACGCTCCTGCACTGCAGTCTCTTTGCTCCTCTGCTGCCTGGCCTCCCCTCTGGCCGTCTGTCTGCTTGTCCATCCGTCCGCCAGAGCCTGCAGGGCCCCTACTTGGAGGAGGAGGTCATGAAGCTGTTCTCAATGCACGATGCAGAGCTCGATGAAGGTGTTGTGGCAGCTCCCGGCTTTCTGCTCCAGCAGCGTGCGCGCGGGCAGCAAGGAAGCCTGGCCCACAGCTGCGGCAGCCTGGGTCCGCCACGTATTACACGCTCTTCTGGGGCCAGGAGAGGTGCTGCAGGACACGTCTGCCGTCGAAAGAGAAGATGCGGCCCGGGCTTCAGCTGGCCCTCGGAGCCCGAGAACGAGGCCGCCCAGCTGGCACACAGCACCTGGTCCCGGGGGTTAACG
Organism: Potos flavus; assembly: GCA_028534135.1. Lineage (NCBI taxonomy): Eukaryota > Metazoa > Chordata > Mammalia > Carnivora > Procyonidae > Potos > Potos flavus. The sequence goes on along the minus strand of CM052898.1, from coordinate 91,541,786 downwards.
ATGAGCACGCCTGCGCGCTCGGCGCGGCGCACGCTGCTGCGGAGGGCCGGCAGATGCTCGTCAGCCCCAGGCGCGCGCCTGCTGGAAGCGCTGCGAGTCCGCTGGGCGGCTGCCTCGCGGGCCACCCGGACGCCGGCCTCTGGGCTCAACCAGGTGGGGCATCGGCTGGACGTCCTGGTGGGTGTGGGCGGACACTCGGGAGGGGCGCGCGGCGAGAGGTGCACGGAGGAGTCATGGTGCGGGGCTCTGGAGTACGACTGGGAGTCAGCCAGGCGTGGGGCGCTGGCCAGGGTGTCATGGGTCCACCAGGGCCGCGCGGTGGAATGAGGGACTTCCCGCCCATGGTACGTACGGGTTGCCCTCGAGCAGCTGCACGACTGGGGTGCGAGCCGCCAGTTCGCTGTCCATCCTGCATGGGAGTGGCGGTTCGCGCCTCCAGCAGGACCTTCTGGAACCTGTTTGGGACCTACGTATGTAGCTCCTCCCTCTCGGCCACTAAGATGAGCCAGCCCTCTGGCACTCCAGCACCTTGTCCAGCGTGGTTTGATACGTGGTCCAGGTCCTTACCCTTGAGGAGGTGCCCTGGTTCCGGGGAGTCCAGGGAGCCTGGGTGGGCAGGAACGCAGACAGTCTACCTGTAAACGTTTGGGGGCTTCGGGCCCCAGAAGGCTCTTGAGGCTACTCATGGCAGATGTAAGAGGTCCCTGAGGTCCAGGTGGGCCGAACTGGCCCCCCGAATGCTCTCTCCCTTGGGACCCGGAATCCCAGGGTAGTCTGGCGGTTCAGGGTTTGGGGCAGGCACACTTGAGCCAAAGAATCTGCCACCCCCGGCTCACCCTGTTCACCCTTCTGCCCAGTGTCTCCTCGTTGACCCTTTTACCCTTTCATTTCAGCCCCCATGTGCTAGTGCTAGGTGTTTTTATCCATTGTCTCGTTCAGTCCTCATAATAACCCAGTGAGGTAGACCGTGTCATGGGCTCCATTTTATAGATGAGAACTATGAAGCTCCGGGAGATTAATTTATCTCGAGTTACTCTTGGCAAGTCCCCTAACTGGTATTTAAACCCAAGACCATCCAACACTATCTAACTATGGTGTCACTGTCACTCTTCTAGCCTTTTTGGCATTATGGATGTTTGCCACTTCCATCTCTGGGTAAAGACTTCCATAAAAGTTACTACTGTGCAAAGTAAGACTTTCTTTTTTTTGTCTGAATTTGGACCTTTTTAGCTTCACAAGGGAGCTCTGGGTTAGGTACATTTGCTCTTGGTAAGACCTGTGTTATCCACCCATATATTTGAGTCCCATTTGTGTCAGCCTTTTTTGAGGGAGAGGGGGTGTCCCTGACCTCTGCATATGGAAGTCTCCTCTACTTGTTTCAAATCGGGTATGGTTTTATTTCTTTAAAGGCAATGACCAGAACAACATATAATATTTTCAGGTTCCATAAACTGGCTGGAGAGTGTTTCTTTTCCTCCCCTACCTCTTTCTTAATGATTCTCAGCATTTCATTGTTACTTTGTTTCATCTTCTTGGGGCCACAGAAGCAAAATAGGGCAATGTTTTCAGCTTACAGTGACTTCCCAATCACATTCCTGGAACACAACTCTGCCCAGAGCTAAGGATCCTATTATATTGCTCATATTAGTTTTCTCTGAATAGTTTGAATATAATTTCCCTACATAGTTCAAATTTTTTAGTCCTCACATTCTAAAGGGAAAGGCACAGCACAAGCTGTGTGTGTGTGTGTCTTTGTGTGTGTGTACGTGCATATGTGTGCTTATGGGGGCATCTGCACTGGGAAGGGCTGCCCAGTGAGGTGGAAGGCCTACCACGGACTGGAGGTTCCAAACATCTTCCCAAGAATATCAAATATGATCTAGTCTCTGAATTGGAAGTCAACAGACTGTCCCCATTACACATGACTAGATACATCTTTTAACAGTCAGCTCTTGGGGCACCTGGGTAGCTCAGTTGGTTAAGCATCAGACTCTTGATTTTGGCTGGCGTCAAGATCTCAGGGTCCTGGGATTGAGCACCACACCCCCCCCTCCGCCCGCTGCATGGGATTCCCTACTTCGCAGGGAGTCTGCTTGAGGATTCTCTCCCTCTCCTTCTGCCTTCTCCCCCGCTTGGGCACTCTCTGTCTCTCTCTAAAATAAATACATCTTTAAAAAAACAATCAAGTCTTCACAGAGACAGAAGTATCTATCACCCAAGCTATGTGGATGAAGCAGTTCTTTTTTTAAAAGGGCACCTGGGTGGCTCAGTTAGTTGAGCATCCAACTCTTGATTTCGGCTCAGGTCACGATCTCAGGGTCCTGGGATCAAGTCCCCCATTGGGCTCCCTCAGTGGGGAGTCTCTTTGTCTCCCTTTCTCTCTGCCCCTCCCTGTGCTTTCTCTCTCGCTCACTCTCTCAAATAAATAAGTCTTTAAAAAATAAAAAATTAAAGCCCCCCCTTTTTCTTGCAAAGAGTAAAAACATTATTTTGATTTTGATATATTTTACTCCTATCATCTTAAATGTATTTTCCAAAACATCTATTTCTGCCAGGTTTATAGGTAAATTTTCATGTAAGCATGATTTCAAATCAAATGCCTCAGCATAATTGCCAGTTGGTAGCAGAGGCTTGACCCTGACCAGCTCTTAACCGTACATTTTTAGGCTTGCTATAGTAATCAGTTTCCCAGGCTGTGTGATTTGAGATAATATCATTCATCAAGCTGGAAGAGAGAGTGTATAATTCCTGCCTAGCAATTTATTTCCAGAACGAGAGATTCTTTCTGGACATTCATGTAGCTTTTCCAAAGTTTGCTTAAGTGTTTTTCCTTATTTCTCTATGATATTCATGCTTATTCTGTCTACTCAGCTAACTTCTCCCAGTTCCTTTTCGGAAAACCTAACAAAAATTTCATCCACCCTCACTGTTGAATACATTTCCTATCTTATATTTGTGGGTTTTTTAAATTTTGTTTTGCTTTTTTTTTTTTTTTTTAAGAAAACCAAGATCAGAAATACAAACTGAAATCAAGAAAATGCTTTTGTGGTAAACATCCCCACGCGTGTGGCGTCCCTGTCAACCGGGCTTGGCATACTTCCTCATCCAAGGTAAGCATTACCACTGTCCCAAGGCCCCCCAGGTTCCTGACAACAGAGGGCGACTAATAAAGGAGACGGTTCCTCTTATGGCCCCATGTAATCAATGTAAATTGTGAAAAACTAATAATTAGGACATTGCTTTAGGATTTATTTTTACAACTATTGTAATAAAGGAATATAATCAATTCATGGGTGAAGGTAAAATATAAACAGAACATGTTTTATTTGCTTGTCACGAACCCTATAGAGTAGAACTTATCTTACCTAGCACAAAGATTCTAAAATCAATGTGTAATAAATTTTAAAGACCCACATATAATCCAATCCAATATACTCCTGAAAATAAATTGTATCTTCCATAAAGTACACAGTATGCGTAGCTTAGTGTCTACAACTCTCTGCAATGGGTGCAGGGATGTACAGAATATAATAAAAACAAATATGCCAAATATGTGTATAGTATTTTAAATCCATGAGAAGATAGTTGAATTGGACTTACAAAATGCACATATATGTGACTCCACTATATCTTATCTCCTCTAATATGATAATGTTAATAATGTGTGCATGGCCAATGGTAGACACTAAAGTCACTGAGATAATCACAGCCCTGCTCAAATCTCCTGCCATGTAAGGTCAACCTTAACCAAGGACAAAATGATGCCAGCTAAGTTCAAAGGTGTAATTTTAGCATATTTCAAATGGCTTGAGATGATACCCAACCCAAACTTTTGGTACCTCTAGTCCATTTATTTTCCTGCTTTCCATATAATTTTCTAAGATTGGCTAGCCTTGTCAGCCATCTCCACGTCTCATCGGTAGTCTGAGACAGGACTGAGCACAAACCTCGAGAAGTCACTTTTTTGGGCAGTTCTTCCTGTAGCCTCTGCTCCCCAGCCTGTACTTCCAACCCAGGGCATATATTTCTGGGCTGGTTCTTTGCTGCTTTTGGGCTCCAACAGCTCAGCCTCCTGTGTGCTTTGTAACTGGGATTCCCCATCCCACTCTCCTCACAAGAGATGCACTGATGTGAGAATTATTCACTCCTATTCCTGACTAAAAATTAAGCATTTACATTCATAATTCACACATAAAAGTCACCGGGATTAGATGACTTAGTAGACACAATTAAAATCTGGGTTTACTGAGGACCAACTTGCACATTTCTCAGGTGGTCAGAATTCCACAAAAAGGGGCTTGCCTTACCTGGCTTTTTAGAACGGATAAAATTTTATCAATAAAATGACATGTATTCAAGATATGGAAGCAGCCTAAGTGTCCGTAGATAGATGATTGGGTAAAGATGACATGGCATATACTGTGTTATTTTCCTTAAAAAATAATTCGGATTGAAAAATTAACTACTTTAGTATCATAAATTGAGTCAGAGATATGGTTTCCCTGATTTTTGTTTAATAAATCCTTTCCAATATTAATATTGTTACTACTTCTATCAATGACTTATTTGGATAATGTCTTAATAAAATGCCATTTGGAATTCTGGTCCTGATAATGGTAGAGAAGCTTATGTCAGACTGATCTTCCTGCAGATAACAATGGTAAACTTTTGACAAAATATAAAGAACTACTAAAATATATATATATATATATATGCATATATATGTGTGTGTATATGTATATATACATTCCTCCTGCAATGTGCCTCCAGCCTTCTCTACTAATAAAGCTTAACATATTAACTTTACAAAAGAAACACTTAAAGAGTCCATCCATTTGCACAGAGCAGATACTAAAAGATGAATTTAGAATTAAGAGGCAATAAATTGATAACAGGCACAATACAAAGAAATAAAATGTGATCTGAAGCTAAGAAGGAAAATGGTCAATAGAAATCAACTCTGGAATTAAATATTGCAATTAGCAGACAAGGACTTTGCCACAGCTATTATAAATATGTTCAAGGACTTAAAGGAAAAGATGTCATAATGATTGAATAGATGGGAAATGCCAGCAAAAGAAATGGACACTATAAATAAAGAACCAAATGAGAATTCTAAATCTGGAAATGAAATCAGAAGTGAAAAAATTAATAGCATTTTGGAAGTAGAAGAAAAAAAGTCAATAAATTTGAAGACAGACTGATAGGAATGATCGAATCTGTAGAACAGAGAAAAAAAGGAACAGATAAAAAGAATTTCAGTGACCTAGGGCAATATCAAGAGATCTAATATATGTGCGACTGGAGCATCAGAAGGAGAGCAAATAGAATTTTTCTGGGGCAGAAAAAACATATATATTTAAAGAAATAATGAATAAAGAAAAACATTTACTTGGAGGTCTGAGTCTCAGCAAACTTCAAGCAAATAGGTACAAGAGAAACTGCATCTAGTAACATCATAATCAAACTGCTGAAAACTAACGATAAAGAGAACATCTTGAAATCAGCAAAAGAAAACAAGACATTACATGCAGGAGAAATACAACACAAATGACAGCTCACTTCTGATCAGGAAAAAAAATGAAGGCCAGAAGACAATGGAATAACATCTTTAAAATGCTAGAAGAAAATAAAGATGGTCAACCTAGACATTTTTAGATAAACAAAAGCTGAGAGAATTTGTCACTAACAGACTCATACTATGAGAAAGACTAAAGTAAGTTTTTCTGGCTGAAGTGAAGCAGCATCAAACAGGAATTTGAATCTGTGGGAAGAAATGGCAAACACTGGAAATAATAAATATTTGGATAGCTATAAAAGACTACTTGCTCTTCCCTTAATTTATTTAAAAGAAAACTCATTGTTTAAAACAAAAATTTGTAACATTGTATTATGAGGTTAATAATCTACATAAATGTAAAATATGTGATAAATGATAGAGTGGCATAAATGGAATTTTACTGTCACAAATTCTTTTTTCTTTTTTTTTTAAAGATTATTTATTTATTTATTTATTTGACAGAGAGAGAGATCACAAGTAGGCAGAGAGGCAGGCAGAGAGAGAGGCAGAGAGAGAGGGGGAAGCAGGCTCCCCGCTGAGCAGAGAGCCGATGCGGGGCTCGATCCCAGGACCCTGAGATCATGACCTGAGCCAAAGGTAGAGGCTTTAACCCACTGAGCCACCCAGGCACCCCCACAAATTCTTTTGAATGAAGCATTACATTATTAATTCTAAATAAACTGTGATGAATTAAGATGCATATTGTAATCTTTAGAGCAACCAATAAAAAATTACAAAGGGATATATCTTTTTTATTGAAATATAATTAACAATGTTATATTAGTTTCAGATATGCAACATAATTATTCAACAATTCTCTGCATTGCTCAGTGCTCACCATAAGTGTAGTCACCATCTGTCACCAAACAATGTTACAGTCTTACAGTTGTACAATTACAATCTTATTGAGAGCATTTCCTATGCTGTGTGTTTCATCTTCTTGACTTATTTATATTGTAACTGAAAGTTTGTGCCTCTTAATCCCCTTTATCTATTTCATCCATTCTCCCACCAACCTCCCCTCTGGCAAACATGAGTTTGTTCTCTGTATTTGTCTGGGTTTTTTTGTTTTCTTTCTTTGTTTATTAGTTTTGTTCCTTAAATTCCATATATGAGTGAAATCATATGGTATTGTCTTTCTCTGACTGACTTATTTCACTTAGCATTATACTCCCTAGGTCCATCCATGTTGTTGCAAATGGCCAGATCTCATTTTCTTGTGGCTCAGTCATAACCCATTGTGTATATATATGACACCTTCTTTATCCATTCATCTATTGATGAAGACATACGCCTTAAAAATAGACGAATATAGATGGAATACTCAAATGTATTTGATTAACTTCTTATGAAGGCAGAAAAGGAGGAACAGATAATGGGACAAATAGAAAACAAATAGCAAAACATAGACCTAAATCCAACCATATCAAGAAGTACATTGATTATAGATGGATTATATACCCCAATTAAAAGGCATGGAACTGGTAGGCTAGATTTTTTAAAAAGCAAGCTCTAACTATATGCTTTCTATAAGAGATAGCCTAACATCCAATTTATCACTGAATAGATATTTCCTAATTTGTACATCATGAAATTGGAAATACCCGTTTTTGTTTTTTTTTTTAAATATCCCTGTTTTTAACTAAATGTGTGTGTGTGTGTGTGTGTGCGTGCGCGTGCGCTGTTTGAGAAAGAGAGAGAGTGTGTGAGCAGCGGGGGGAGGGGGGTTTGAAGGGGAGGGGCAGAGGAAGAGGGGGAGAGAAAGAATCTTAAGCAGGCACCAGGCTTAGCGTGATGCCTGACGCAGAGCTCGATCTTATGACCCTGAGACTTGAGCCGAAATCAAGAGTCAGATGCTTAACTGACCTAGCCACCCAGGTGCCCCTTAACTAAATATGTTTAAGAGATTTAGTAGTTTGATTAAACTATTACAGTTTGCTCTAAGAGTCACAATCCACTGAGCACATGGAATATGGGGATCTCCCGAGAAATTGTGTTTCTGCTGCCAAATGATTATTTGTTCATGTAACTTTCTGTTCCCTCTATAACTGTATGCATTAATATGTCACATTTAAACTTCAGACATGATCTAATATCTAAAACTACATTTTAAGCAGAAAAAATCATTCTAATAGTCTTTAATGCAGGCAGAAATGATTGAATATACAAATCAAATGATATTGGATCATATTGATTCAATGAGAATCAGGTATTCTACAGTGGCACTTTTTGCTAATTTAGAGAGACAATGTGGAGTGATCAGAGACAGGGGGCACAAGGAGTCCACAGACCTTGCTTGACTCCTGCCTCCTTCTCCTCCCAAGTAGCTAACTTTTGCGTTACTCACCTATTTCCTCTTCTGGTTAGGAGGATGACCAGGAGCCAGACTGTTTAGGTTCTAATCAAACCACCTCCTTCTAACTAGGTACTTTTGGGCAAGTTACTTAGCTTTTCTGTGCCTTCACTTCCTCATCTGGAAAATGAGTGTAAAAATAGCACGGGCTCTTGTACAGTTTTTGAGGATTGATTGAGTGCATACTTGGAAAGTTCTTAGAACAATGCCTGACACATAGCAAGCATTATATAACTGTTTGCCTAAATAAAATACCTTCCTCATTGAGTTCTTTTAACAATTAAGATGAGTTAAATAAATCACTTAGCGCTGTCTGACAAATAGTAAGTATTCGGTCAACAATAGTTGCCATTAGTGTTACTGGAGGTGCTATGGGTGATCATGGTTAACTATTAGCAGCTTGTCTTACTATACTTCCTATCATGCACTGGAAAGAAGTCTCTGCTAATTAACAATGAGTTGGTGATCTTTATGCATTTTTCATAGACTACACAATCAAGTATAAAAGTGTGGTAAGAAAAAATTTGTGTGCAAAGAGACCCCCTAAGAAGTTAAGTAAAAATTGAACTAGGTGAAAATGCTGATAAAGTTCTGTCAACACTGTTCCAAGGTGACGAAAATGTTAGCGGAGAACTAAAGCTTTAGGAATCGCTACCTTTGGAGTGGGTGCAATTAATGGAAGAGGAAATCAAGCTTTCAAAGACTGTCAGCAATAGCATCCCTTAAGAGCTTGTTAGAAATGCAGAATTTGGGCCCTACCAGAATCAGAATTAACAAGATCCCCAGTTGATTCTTATGCAAATTAAAATTTGAGAAGCATTGTTGTAGAATATTTTCGCTTTCCATGTTTTTCCCTGGAGTTTATTTTAATGCGCCCTATTAATAATATTGAGATTTGGGTAATATTATGTCTCTTTAGAGTGACACATTTTTCTCTGAAGATATGACTTTAAAATTTGGCTACATGCATAATTTTATCATATCCTGGGAACAAATTTTTTCTAATCAAAAGCCACATCTGGTTTTATAATGCAAATCAATGTGAGAGGAATCACCAAGCAGGTTTTATAGTAAATGTCACTGGCATTTCTCAACTTTATTACATGAGGGATGCACGTATTTTAAAAATCATCCCTGAATCACCAGCGTTGAGAATTTCATCACTTCCCACAGTTCACCTTTGCTCAGCCTGAGATGAGAAATGAAGGATAAAACAGGTCCCTGATTCATGCTTTTTCTGTTGTCACAAAGTCACAATTCACTGACTTTGAAAATAGAATGTCTCAAGACCAAATGTTTTATTTGGATCTATCTGAACAGCTAAAATATTTCTCTTGAAACTCTCTGTGAGAAAACATTTTAGATATGAAACATCTGTTTTTGATCATTTCTGTGAAAAACTAATCTTTGCACAAGTCAGAGAGGCCCATGGTGATACTGTGTTATCCTAAGGACAGTATTTCTGTGATGTAGTATTCCTCAAGGGTTGGGTAGCAGTCTTCACCCTATAGCATGGTTCAAACGTTCTTAACATATTTGGGAATATGTATATCTGCAAATATATAAAACTAGCTTTCTCATCTTCTTTCTTCTTGGGGAGAGAGGGTAAGGAGGATGTGGGTGGAGTTTGAGCACAGCTACAAAAACACACTAGGGGCTCAATATGAGAGGCAAAGTGCCTGGAAGCGTCAACGAAGACAGGAGTATGGGCCTCAGTATTTTCTCAGGTGGGGTCATTACCAACAGTTCCCCTTTCATATGATCCCTCTCGGTCCTGAGTGAATATGACCAAGGGACCTGCCATTAACTTCAGTGTGGGGCTGGGAGCCACCCATTCACCACCTTTTGCAGAGTGAGAGGTCTGAGAGTTGCATCCTGTAGTCTAAACATCCTTGTGCAGGTTACTGGACCATGAGAACTTGTGATCAAAGGCCTGTAGGCCTTTAACCTCGGCTACACTGTCGAATCACCTGGGATAGCTTTTGCTTTTTTCTTTTTTTAAAGATTTATTTATTTTTGAGAGAGAGAGAGAGCGCGCGCACGCATGTGCATGAGGGGCAGGGGGAGAGGGAGAGAGAATCTCAAGTGGACTCCACACTCAGCACAGAATCCAACACAGGGCTCGATCTCATGACCCTGAGATCATGACCTGAACAGAAACCAGGGGCCCCTCACCTGGGAGAGCTTTAAGAGTTACTGAAGCCCAAGTCTCACCCCCAGACATTCTGATTTAATTGTTCTGAGGTATGCCCTGACATCGAGGTGTTTTAAAGCACCGTGGTGACTGAAGTGCAGTGAGGGGGTTACTCTACCGTAATGCTTAGGGCTCACTCCTCTCTCACCTTCCTCCAGACACTCCCACCTGCACAGTCAGCTCCTCTGATTATTCAATTCCTTCTCTCTCTGCTCCCAGAGTTGCTGCCTCAGCAACTTTCCAAGGCTGGGTCCTTCTGCCTGCAGTGAATGAGCCCCCAGATTCTTGGGTTTTAGAAATTGTTATGGGCTGAATTCATATGTTGAAGTACCTTACAATGTGACTGTATTTGGAGACAGGGCCTTTAAAGAGGTAATTAAGGTAAGAGGAGTTCATTTGGGTGGACCCTGACCCACTACAGTGAATTTATAAGAGGAGGTGATTAGGCCACAGGTATAGGGGAAAAAAAAAACCACATGAAGACAGAGAGAAAACGGCCCTCCTCTACAAGCCAAGGAGGGAGTCTTCTGAAGAAATCAACACTGAGGACACAACCTGATCTCAGACTTCTAGACTCCAGAACTATGAGGAAGCACATTTGTGCTGTTTAAGTCACACAGCCTGTGTCCTTGTATGACAGCCTGAGCTAATGAAGACAGGAAGCTTCCTTCCTGGTGTACAGGGTGCCTTCTCTCCCCAGAGGTTGGTTCTGCTGGGCATGTGGATTAGTCTTTTAATATCCGAGAGTGTTTTATGCACAGAGAGGAACACCGACAATAATATGAACTTGACTTAATGCTCAATGGATTGAGCATTTAGGCATTAATATAATATTTGATTAAATTCCCTTAATTTTAACTGAAATTGCAAACCCAATGATTGATTCTTTTGAATACTTCATTACCTTATGTAGCAGACAACATACAGAAATATAACAAAACTTATTACATTTAACTTTAAACTATTCTACATATCAAATGCCATATGTTGAATTTATTTCTTCATTAAAATTGTTTCATACGTTCCTAGGATTACGGGTGATCTTATTTTGACATCTTCCTAATGTTTCAGTAATATTAGTTTCATACATTCTAGGTCAACATTCTCAGACCCCAAACTCGCTGAGGTTCTGGGTTCCTCTTTTTATTTTTATTTATTTATTTATTTTGACCATTTCTTAGGGCACAAAACTCAGTTTTCCCCCAAGTCATTCAAATCTAAGCCATTAATTATAGTGCTGAGCCTCCTTTTCTTACTGCAAAATTTAGTCGTTAGGTTACTTAGACTTTTTAAGTCCACTCCCTTCTCTAGAGTTAAGTTTGTCACTAGAACTTAGTGTTTTGCCTCTGAAAATATTGCATTTTTCATCTTGGCCAAGATTATATAATGTATTGCCCTATATTGGGATAGACCGATCTGGTCCAATTAGGGTTATAAACAACATATGTGTCTTTACTGGGGTTTTATTATCATTAGTGGAACCACCAGCGCTTCATTCCCCAGGAGCTCAGTCTATGTGCTCAGCGACCCTCTGCAGGATAGTAAGGAAATTTACTACCATGGAATACTACCAAACCCTCTTTCTTTTTGGCTTTTGTGACGGACCCCTGGTGCTGATTAACTGTTGGGCTCTCTGTCCATCTAATTATTCTACACTTTCTGTTAACTCACTGATAAGCAGCTCATATGTGTCACATCATATCAGGGAGTACATGATGTAAACATGACTTATTATTGGTGATATATATTAGCTTCAACCAGCTTTTAAAGTCTTGTCTGCCAGTTTTCCCTACTGTGAAGTTACTATTTTTCCCTTTCCATTCTCTATTCAGTAAAAGCGAGTCATGAAGTCCAGCCTGTACTCAAGGGGGAGGGAATTAAGCTCCACCTCCTGGAGGGGAATATGAAAAACTGTGTAGGCTTATGTTAAAACCACAAAAATTAATAAATATTTGGGGGAAAATATTTGTGGGGAGATACTTTGAAGCTATGCAAATACCTTGTTTCTTCTAAAAGTTTCATCCACTAATTTTAGTAGTCATCAGTAGATCTTGCTTACAGTAGTTATTGTGGTTTAGTGGTAATTTTCTATTTCATTCCTTCTACATTTAAGTACTTGAAATTTTTCTATAAGGAAGATTTGTCCCTTCTTCCTCATTTATCTATATCAGTAAGGAGGCATGCATATTTTAAGGGTTATAACACAATACTATCATTATTTAATTTTTTGGCTCAAATTGTTCCAACTTTGGCCATTAGAACCTCTTTCAAATGGTTCTTGTACTTTTAACATACCCCTTCTTTTCTTTTGTTTAGCATCTTCTTAAACAGCTATATTGAAGGTACAATTTATATGCCATAAAATTTCCCTGTTTTAACATTATGTGTAAGTTCAGTTTAAGGAAATTTCATGCCCATCATATCACATGGTAATTCTATTTTTAATTTTTTGAGGAACTGCCACACTGCTGTCTACAGCAATGGCACCATTTTACATCCCCACTGACAGTGCACAAAAGTTCCAATTTCTCCACATCCTCACCAACATTTGTTTTGTTTTGTTTTTGTTTTTGTTTTTTTGTTTTTTTTTGTTTTTTGGGGGGGTTTTTGTTTGTTGGTTGGTTTTTTTTTGATAGCAGCCATCCTAATAGGTGTAAGGAGGTGCACTGTGGTTTTATTTACCTTTACTTGGTACTAGTGCAGTGGTGCATTTTCTTCTGCCATTATTTGACCTTGGGAACCCCTTTTATAAAGTGCATATTCAAGTCTTTGCTCACCTTTGTTTTTTACAGGTTGTCACTCTTTTTCTCATTGGCGTATAGTTTGTTTATGTATTCTGAATGAATACTTTGCTAGATACATGCTTTGCAAATCCCTTATTCTGTGGGCTTTTTCTAGCAGGAGGGGAAATCTGTGGCTCGTGTTTTATCCATGATTTTGAAAATCAAACCTCAGTCCCATCCATTCTTCAAGATTGAACAGTAGTTGTACCTTTTCTATGAAATATCCTTTTATTACTTTCTTATAACTCCAACCTCCAGGGGCGCCTGGGTGGCTCAGTGGGTTAAGCCTCTGCCTTCAGCTCAGGTCCTGATCTCAGGGATCCTGGGATCGAGTCCCATGTCGGGCTCTCTGCTTGGCGGGGAGCCTGCTTCCCCCTGTCTCTCTGCCTACTTGTGATCTCTCTCTCCCTGTCAAATAAATAAATAAAATCTCTAAAAAATAAAAATAAAAAAAATAACTCCAACCTCCATTAATTTTTTCCATCTCTGTCCTTCTAGAATGCTGTCTGATTTTGTGATCTAATGGTATACAATCCTACCCTTGCTTGTCTCTTACATATCCTTCAGCCAGACCATATTGCTTAATTTCTTCCCTGCCTAGATTCTAAAAGAGAGGGCAGGGACCTTCTTTTATATTCTTAGCATATACCAATATGTACAACTATAGCAAGAGCTAAATACTTGTTATATGGTTTGAAGAAAATAATACTACAAGGAATATCTACTATCCATTAAGAATTGCTAGCAAATAAATTGTTGAAATTAAATACATTGTGTTAAAGAGATTTTGAAAAACAGAGTCACAGAAGTAGCCACTAAAAGAGTCCGTCTCTACAATGCAAAGTAATAGTATTGGGAGCATTCCCCTTTAACTGCCCTACATGTTATTTGGAATTCCAATCATCAGTGGTTCTGAGTACCACCTTTATTACCATAGTCTTATTTTTTCACCCCTAGAACACTCACTTTTCACCTAGAGTTGGTATAATTATCCTATTCTCCATTTGTTTTTTTAATGTTTTTGTTCTGCTGTTGGTCTTTTGATCAAAGTTCACCCATTTATATCATGAGTCTGGATAAGCCTGAACTGGTAAGGTAGCTGGTCCCAGAAACAATGTTCCCTAAAAGCAAAATCTGAGCTTTCTTAGAAAAAACACAAAAAGTTAAAGCCTCATTTTAATACTTTTTGGAAGGCTACTTAGTTAAATTTCATTGCTTGCATTCTGGGACTGAGATCAAGAAAAATTAGATGTGTTATCTCTTAGGGGGTGTTCTGATGGAATGCCGGCATTTTTCTTGTATGTGAGATAACAAGATGACCAGTGTTTTTATAGGCTTTGTGTTCTTCCCCTTGGAATTCTACAACAAACCTCTCAAGTTCAAGTGTAACTTTCTTGGAATGAAATGTTCCGCATATGATGCTGGAATCCCAGAGTCCCTTTCCGCATCTGGTAAATCAGAGAAAATGGATTCAAAACTCCTAGGGAATTCTCTATCAGCTGCTGAGACATTTAGAAAGAAGTCATCTGAAATCCCTGAAACTTCAAGCCACTACTTAATGTATTATAACAGAACCAGTGGAGCAATGTTCCATGATGTGGCCAATTCAGTCATTATTACAATAGGGATGCAATAAATATAAAACGTTCCTTCACATGCTTAACTCATCATGGAAAAACAACACTGGGTAACTCAGAATGCTTACGGACCTGAGACGGGGTAGAAAAATGGATGGTTGGTACAGGGTTTGGTTGCACTTAACCGAAGCTGATTATAATAGCTTAACCAAATAAGAAGGTTATTTATCCAATGTAGTAAGAGTCTGGGGTAGGCAGTGCAAGGCTGATGAAGCCACTTGAGAAAGCAGGTTCCTTCTCCTCACCATCCTTAGCATAGTCACAAATGGCTGTTTACCTCAACACTGCATCTGGTTAAAGGGGAGGACAGATTAAGGGCAGAAAGTTGTGTGTGTGTGTGTATTATTATATATATCAGGGAAATTATATAAATATAAAATCTGAGGAAATTATATAAAATATAAATATTAAGAAATCTATCAGGGGAAAAGTAGCTTTCCATGAAATAACTTCTGTTTTGGCTCATTGGTCAGTGGGTTAGATGATCACCCTAGCTGGAAGTGCATTTTGGAGGTATTTTAAATTGAATTTGTTACCTCTCTTCCCCATGCACATTTATGATTCTGTTAGCAAGGAAGAACAGTAAACAGTGGGTAGGCAAACTGGCAATGTCTAACACATTTGATTAATTAAGTGCCATTCTTTATATTTTAAATCTTGCTGTTAGACATTTTTATAAAAATGTGTGTATCTATTTCCATGCCTTTGAAAGTTCACCAACACAAATCATAACCAAATTTTTTTATTGTTTCTCAACTTACTTGATTTTTCAATATCAGTGGACAACTTATGATACATCCACCTGATGGACTACTGCATAGTTAATCCAAACAAATGTATGGCAAAAGTTTTACACAAATGCTTCACAAAAGAAAGTGTCCAAATGACTAATAAATATGTAAAAAATGTGCTTACTTTTGTCATTGGGAATATGCAAATTAAAGCCATAATAAATTACTGTCACATACCCAGTAAAACGTTTATGCTTAAAAAGAGAGAAATGCCAAATGTTGGTGAGGATGTGGAAAAACTGAAACCTTCATACATTGCTGGTACCAAGGTAAAATGGTATCTCTTTGAAATGTTATTTGTTAGTATCTACTAAACCCAAACCTATGAGCTGGCAATCCCATTCCTAGGTAGGTGCTTACCTCTGCACACCAAAATACATGCCTAAAAGTGTTTTTGCTAATAGCAAAATCCTAGAAACTAACAAAATATGTACCAAGAGTAGAATGGATAAGTAAATTATGGTATAGTCACATAATGGAATACTATACAGCAATGAGAATGAACAAACTACAATTACATACAACACTGTGGATGACTCTGACAAACATTTAAGCAAAAGAAGCCAGACACAGGTACGGAAAAGGACCCACTGTGTGACTCCACTTACATAAAGTTCAAAAATAGCCAAAATGATTCTATGATTTCTATGATTTCTAAGAAGTTAAATTTAAGTAGTTAAAGTAGTTAAAGTTTTGAGAGGAGAGTAGGGACTTAAAGTAGGCAAGAAGAGGATCCCTGGGATCCTGATATCCTATTTCTTGATCTGGATACTGGCTATTTGAGTGAGATTACTTAGCGAAAATTCACCAAGGTATATATTTATGATTAGTTCACTTTTCTGTGTGCGTATCATAGTGCAATAAAAAGGAGAGAAAGTCACAATCATATATTGCTGTTACAATGAAGGTGTCCCATCTTTTTCCTAAGGGCAATTCTGTCCAACCATGCTTTGGATCCCAGGCCTTTTTTTTTTTTTTTTTTTTTTTTAAACTGTTCCAGAGCCTTGAGGCATTATCTTCCTTCTCTTATAACATCTCCTTCTCTACTAGTGCCATCTCATCAGCATTTAATCATATTTGAGACTCTAAATAAAACCACCACCACCCCCTCCTTTACCCATATGTTCCCTTTGGCTAATTTTCTCTTTATTCTCCTTTACTGTCAAAATTCTTGAATGAAGAAAAGTCTCAGCTCTCTTGCCTTCCATTTTTTCCTTTATTCATTGCAATCTGGTTTACTTCGCCATCGTTCACCTAAATCTTATTTGTCCATTTCCAAACAGCCTCTCTGTTGCTAATTTAATGAATACCTTCTAGTCCTCCCAGTTGACTTTTTAGTATTATTTGCTATTCTTCAACCATTCCTACCATTTGGAAAAACTCTCTTCCTTGGGCATTTATGACCTAGCTCACTCCTGATTTTCCACCCAACGTCTCTATCCACTCATTCTTTCACTGTAAACTTCTCTTCCTCTACTCATTTTTGAAGTGTTAGCTCAAGTCCAGATGTCTCCTCTGAACTACAGAGCTGAACATGTAACTGCCATGCAGCATTTTCACTTAGATGTCTCACAAGTACTGAAAAGTCAACTAAGCCTAACATTTTCCTCCTTGATGTTGTTCATCTTGCTATATTCCATGTCTCAGTAAATAGCACCATCCAGTACCCAAGCCTGAAACTCACAGTGAATAAAACACAGAAGATTCACAATTGTGGCTATGACTTCTGCTTCTGGCATCATGGTTGAACTAGTTATTGTAGGGGAATTCTCCTGCTGCAAAACAACTAGATACTGGATCAAAAACATTTTTTGATATTTTGCTTGGCTCTCAGAGATTAGAAATCTCTTCAAAGACCTCTCTTCCCACCAAATAAAGAGAAATAAATCTTGAGCAGAAACTAGAGCAAGGGTCTGTATGCAAGCTGGAGAGATGGGGTTGGTCTGAGTGCAAATGCCAATAGCAGCTCTATGTGAAGAAGTGAATCAGATACTCCTGCATTTAGGGGACATCATAGAAAGGGTTAAAGTGGCCCCAGGTTGCTCCTACTCCTGGGCACATGGCAGAAGCAGATGCAAATCATCTTTGAAACAAAGTGTCCTCAATTTAAGCCATCAGAGTTCTCACATATTAAGATCAAGGAAATATGAATCACAGTCTAAAATCACCAAATATCCAGGAGGCAAGCCATCGTGGGTGAGAGAGATAAAAACGTACAACTTATTTAGATATTGGGATTGTCATAGTATAGAATAACTAGGTATGAGATGTTTGAAGAAATAAAGTATGGAACCACGGAGATAGGCAAACAATTAGAGACTATCAGGAATGAGAACGATCTGGATAATAATAAAGTGGAACTTCTAAAAATGGAAAATAGATTTTAAGAAAAACTCAATGTAGGGGTTTAACAGCAGGTGAAACATTGTTGAAGGGTGAACTGGAACATTTGGCTGAAGAAATTACCCAGAATGCAGCACAGAGAGAAGATGGAAAACATAAGAGAAGCCAAGAGATATGGAGAACAGAAGAGGAAAAGGAAACAATTTATTTTGATTCCCAAAAGAACTGAGGAAAAGGAATAATTGAAGAGATAATGATTAAGAATTTTCCAGAAGTGATCATGGATATAAATTTATTTTTCCAAGTAGAGTAAAAGAAACCGAAATATAGATACATCATAGTGAAACCAAAAAACAGCAAAGACAAAAAATTCCAAAGGTAGCCAGAAAAAAAGAACAGATCATTCATAAAAATACAACCGACAATGATGAAAGCCATAATGAATGCCATATTTTCAAAGTGTTGGTCTTGTTCTATAAATTAAATTTATTTTTTAAGAATGAAAATGATACAAAAAAAAGAATGAAAATGATACAGAAACATTTTCGAATTAAAAAATACAGAATTTACTAGAAGAACTCTATTAAAAGAACTTCTAAAGATTTACTTCAGGAAGAAGGATCATAGAATAATGCTCTGAGATATAAGAAGGAATGGTAAGTAGCCAATGTATATGTATACAGTTGACCTTGAACAACACAGGGGTTAGGGGCACATACCCCTCATGCAGTAGAAAATCCATGTATGGGGCACCTGGGTGGCTCAGTCACTTAAGACAAAACACATTACTGGCAATAAAGAGGGCCGCTACTTAATGTAAAGGTTAAATATATCAGAAAGATAATATAACAATTTTAACTTGTATGCATCCAATTAAATAACCTCGAGCTATAAAAAGCAAAAATTCATTGAATTTCAGAATAAAATGGACAAATCCAGAATTGTAGGTACTCCATGTTCTTTACTATAAAAATCATAAATAAAACAATGAGTGAATACATTCAAAAGACAACATTTGCATTGCTTGTGAGATTAAGTGTGATCTTTCTCCATTTTCTAAATTTTATTGATTGTTTTAATAATTACTTTTACAATTAGAACACTTTTTCCAAAAAATAAATATGGAGATGAAATTTTAGTTAATTGGGGGCTTGGGGTGGGCTTAGTTAATTATTACTATATTTGGGGTAATTACGTAGTTTCAGCCTACACAAATGTTTTACAGGTTGAATACATTTTAACATAACTCCTTTTTCTTTGTATTTTTGCTAAAATGTCAAATGATTTACTCATGGACTTAAAAAGCTCAGACACGCCTTGACTGATACATTAAAGAATCTGATTTACCACATAGTTTCTGTCTTCCTAAATAAGAATTTAAAAATTTTGGAAAGAATGTGTAATAACTCACTCCTAACTTAAATATGCTACCACTGACTGTTAAAGGCTCCATTATTCTGGCTACCTGTATCAACAGAGCTACGATTTTTCTCTACGTCTGCCCAGACATCAGTATTATCACTGTAGGGATCAGTTACCCTGAAAGCAAAAAGAAGAACGAAACCTAGAGAAAGATACAAATTGTTAATTCTTTTTTTTCAAATTGACACTCCTTTGGACTTACCATATTGCTATTCCTAAAACTCAGTGTTTAACCTCTACTTACGCCTTTTGAAATGTGTGTGGTAGGCGAGTTATATGAAATAGTAACAGATCATTGTATACAAATAGAAAATAAGACAGCATGCTGGGAAACTGGTTCTAAAGAAAATAGGCACAGGATTATTTTATAATAGTACAGATCTTCCTCAATTTACAATGGGATTACATCCTGATAAACCCATCGTAAACTGAAAATATCCTAAGTCGACAATGCACTTAATATGCCTTAGAAACGTCATAGCTTAGCCTCGCTACCTTAAATGTGGTCAGAACACTTGCATTAGCCTACAAGTTGGGCAAGATCATCTAACACAAAGCCTATTTTATAATAAAGTGTGGAATGCCTCATGTAGTTTACTGAATACTGAAAGTGAAAAATAGAATGCTTCTATCAGTTGTTTACCCTTGTGACTGCGGGGCTGACTGGGAGCTGACTGCTGACTGGCTGCCCAGCATCTCCAGTATCACACCGCATACCACTAACCCGGGAAAAGCTCAAAATTCAAAAGCTGAAGTACAGTTTCTGCTGACTGCCTATGGCTTTTACATCATGGTAATGTTGGAAAATAATAATTTGAGCCATAGTAGGTAGGGGACTGTCTGTACTCAAAACAGACAGTAAGTAGATTCCTTTGAATATATTATCTAAAAATCTAAACAGTAAAGCCTCATTTAATCTATTACACAAAATATGTTTTTCATAGTTTAAATTTTACTGTATGCAATTCTGGGAAAGTAATAACACTATGTTGAAAAAGTAAAACGGTAATGTTGAAGTGTATCAAATTTTGAAAAATATGGAAAATGATAGAAATTCTAAATTCTTCAGAATATATTACCCAATAGATGTGTTTGAGAATCTTTTTTGAACCTTTTGAGATTTGAATATCCAGAACATTCAGTTGGTATAATCCTTTTGCTGTTTAAAGACAACAATAGAAGAATAAAAATGGAATGCAGTTATTTTCAACTCTTTGCTATAATAGTCTAGAAATGAAATCTCAAAAACTTTAGAGTAGGTTAATAACACTCAATTTCAATATACTTTAAATTATTTTACTTTTATTTTCTCTCATCTTTCCTGTTTAAATATACTGAATTATAACATGCATACTAAAAGCACAAATCATAACTGTACAGCTTGATGAGTTTTCACAAAGTGACCATATTCAGTGCTATCAACACACTGTATTATTAACTTTTAAGGTGATAAACTGCTAAGATTGAACGATCAAAACCATCAAAAACCACTACAAAGAGGTAAAGTAATAAACCAGTAAGTGTAACTAGATCAAGTGGGAGGCGCACTTGCAAAAATGAAACAATTTTTGGCGCAATTGCAAACAATTTTATATACCACATAGGTATTCTGCATCATCAGAACATGAGAAAATACATTGTCTTAATCTGATAGGTTCCTGACTTGGGGGTTCTCCTACTGTTCCCCCTCCCCCCCGCAGTAGCTGATTTCAGTAGAAAATATATAAAAGCAAACAGCAGAAAAAAATACAAAACTTCAGAACCAATTAAATTGTTTAGCAACATCTTTGTCTTCTTTCATAAGCTACAGCTGTTTAACAAATCGTGACCTTACGCGATAACTTTAAATTTGAAATTAACTTTTCAACACTTTAAATGAGCTTTCTTCCTTGATTGGCAGATCATTTTTGTTCACCTAAAATTAAAATTCCTGTAGGTCGTCTCCTAATTCCTTGTCTAGTCAAAGCACCCAGAGGTTACTGAAGAAATGAGACAATCACAGGGACTCCACCTTGTAAATACAAGCCATTCTCAGACCTGCAATTATTTTACCTTTGAGGAGCAGAAATAGGACTATATTCAGCCGGACAACCCTTTCGTAGATCTTTTATTCTTTGTATTTTCAGTGATTTCTTTGACCCGCTAGTAACTTTCCCAGTTAGCCAACAAATAGTTTACATAGGTCGCTATTGGTTTTGTTCGGAATCTACGAGCAATTTAGCCACAGGTGATCAGCAATCTTAAAGGGGTTCTTTCTGTCAAAGAACCCAGAGAATGCGAGGCCCTGGTACCCAAATGAGGCAACAATGAAAGACTGGCAAAGCTCAGAAATGGTCCTGAGAGCACAAACGCCAGCTCAGATTTCAGGTCGCCGGGACGCGCCCTCTCGGCTGCCTGAGCACCCCAGGGAAGAGGGTCCCACTGAGGACGCCGGAGATGAGCGTGGGCGACCGTGCCACTGCCACCCCCACCACGAACAGGAGTGAACGCTCCACATTCCGTCACCAGGGCAACTCGGCAATCCAACACCAAGGCTCAAGATTCCGCATCCCCAGCCACCGGACGCAGAAGAGAGGCGCATCACGACCCAGCTGCGGGGACTGGAGGCGTCCCAGATGCCCCCGTCCCTGGGGTGCCGAAAGCGACGAAGGAGCCGCCCCTCCGCGGGCCTCGGGCAGCCTCTCCCAGCGACCTCACCGCAACCGGACCTCTCTGCCGCACGTGGCGGCCGTGATTGTCCCAGAGCGGTATCCCTCCGCGCCCCCGCCTCAGTCTCCCCCTCCCTTCCCGGGACCCTTCGAGTCGGGGCGCCGCGGAAGGATCGTACGCACGGGCGCGCGCACGCCCGCCCCGCCGCGGCCGCGGAGAACTGAAAGGTGCCTTGGTGAGGAGCAGCCGCTGCTAGCGCTGTCGCCGCCGGCACAGCCGTTCCGCAGCTTCCCGCTGGTGCTTAGCCCCGCGGTGCGGGCGGGCAGGCAGGCCGGGCGCGCTCCGCGACTTGTCCCTCATCGCCGTCCCCGCGTCCTCCCTCCGCAGCTCCTCGGGGAGGGGGGCGGTCGGTGCCTGCGCAGAGCCGCCTCCTCCCCGCCCCCGCCCCGCCTCCCCCCGCGCCGCCGCCGCCCGCTGCCGCTGCCGCCGCCGCCGCGCCTGCTGCTCCTCGCCGTCCCCGCTGCAGTGCGAAGGGCTCGAAGATGGCCGGTTGGCAGAGCTACGTGGATAACCTGATGTGCGATGGTTGCTGCCAGGAGGCCGCCATTGTCGGCTACTGCGACGCCAAATACGTCTGGGCAGCCACGGCCGGGGGCGTCTTCCAGAGCATTACGGTGAGGACCGGCGGCGGTCCGGGTTCCCCTTCTCGTCCCCGGACCCGAGCGGGGCCGGCCGGCTGTGGGCACGGAGGGCCGCGCCGGCAGGTGTGGTAGGCGGCCGGCGCCGAGGATGCGGCTGCGGGGCGGACGGGGAGGCCGAGGCCCGGGGACGCCCCCTCGCCCGGGGCTGCGTTGACCCGGCGGGGGCGGCGGCCTGGCTCTCTGGCTCCCTGACTACCTCGGCGGCCCCCGGCGTTCCCAGTGCCTGTCCGTGAGGCGGGGGGAGGGGGCGCACCGGTTGGGGCGAGGGGGGGCGGTTTTTTCTCTCCTGGTGCGGCTCTCTCTGGTCTCCTGCAAACCCTGAGGTTTGCTTTGCAAGTCCCGGGGTGGAAGCGGGGGCTGGAGGGCCGGGCGGGGGTCCTCCGGCGGCCGGGCTGCCCCTCGCTCGGCGGACAGCGCGCCGCCCGCGCCGCGGGCTGTGGGAGGCGGCGGCTGCCCGGCCCCCGGATCCTCGCAGCGACTTTGCGTAGGTTTGCGGGTGTCCAGGCCTTTGGGGTTTGAGAGAAATGTACGCCGACAACGTAGGTGGATTCGTGAATCTCGACTTAAGCTCTGGCTCCATAGGATTTTTTTTTTTTTTTTTTAAATTCTCCAAGATGGCGAACTGCCATTGATTTCTCTCCTCCTCCTATGGAGATTCATCGATATACCGTTATCCCCAATTACGCAACATAGCTCTAAAAAAGGGGGTGCTTTTATGGGGCTTACAGTAATCTGTGAAAGCCGAAGGGACACTTCACTTCTCCAAGTCCCTCCCTCTTAAGTGAAGATAGTAAAGGAACTAATGCAGATATATGCTTTACAGTGCCTGATTTTCTTGTGACTTGATGGTTTTCACTTGGTTGCCACATGTTTGGGCGATAATTGTTACTAAGCCTCCAGTGCTGCTGTATTGTTTTCCCTTTCTGCACATGGCTGTTTTTGGATTGTGACGATTGTGTCAAATACAGGGGCATTCCCTTAATTTCTTACGCCCACGCTCCTCTCCCATCAAACGCCAAAATTCAGGCCCCCCGTTATGAGTGCTACTAATTATTCTGTACTACTAAATATGGCTTAAGGTCTAACTGTGTAGAACTCAGTCCTTGATACCAGTACTTTAAGATCTCCTATAACCGCAGTGGACTACAGTTATTATGGAGAATTGGCATCTGTCTGGCGATCAACTTTTTTTCTGCAGTCCTCTTGTCTTTGTGTGTGAGTTCCCGCTGTCTGGCTGGGAAGATTGCGGGAGTGTGCTTGGAAATGGCTGGGGCCTGCTATGACTCTGCAGTTCTGATGGGGGCGACGCCTTCCTTCTTATTCAGGGAATGTTAGAATGCACGTTTTCTCCTTTCCGGTTCTGGTGACTACCTCAGTTTCTTTCCCAGTCTCCTTCCATTTTCTCTGGGTTTTTTGTTTGTTTTTTTTACCGTTGCCTACTGCAGTGCTACCAGCAGAATCCTCTTTGCATTTGCCCAGAAAGAAAACTGATTACCGAGGCGGAAGGGCAAGGGAAGTTGGAGAGGAAGAGAGTGGCTAGGAAAGTAGAGGAGGGAGATATGAATTTGGGAATGTGTTGAGGTCTAGGGTTTGAAGTTCATACTATGGGGGATATCTCAAGCTATTTAAAGCAGAGTAGAAGTGAACAGGTCTGTTAAGCATAGGCATTATTTCAGGAGACTTTCAAGCAACTTTAAGTTTGATGCAGCATAACTAATGTGACTCGATGTGACAGGCAGTTATTAGAAGAGTTTATAGGTGAATCTTTACTATTACATAAGCATTTCAGGTACCACCTAACTCGGAACAGTTTAAAAATAATGTTAAGTTTGCAGTTTATCTAGTGTCAACCTACCAACTACATAGATTCTTTGCATAGACTGGTCTTTAGTTAGTACATAGTTAAATGTGAAATGAAGTGATATAAAACATGTAGTCATATAGGACTAAGTAATTCCTTAGAAAAAACTGAAACTTGATTTTACATTTGTGAAATGTGGATGTCTTCTAATACAATACAAACTTGGCACACAGTTTTTCCACTTATATGGAGGCATGAGAAGTATTACAACTTAATGTTTTTGTTTTCCTTTTCTTTTCTTTTTTTTTGGCGGGGGCAGCCAGTAGAAATAGATATGATTGTAGGAAAAGACCGGGAAGGTTTCTTTACCAACGGTTTGACTCTTGGCGCAAAGAAGTGCTCGGTGATCAGAGATAGCCTATATGTCGATGGTGACTGCACAATGGACATCCGGACAAAGAGTCAAGGTGGGGAGCCAACATACAACGTTGCTGTCGGCAGAGCTGGTAGAGGTAAGCAGAGTACTCTTTTGGTTAAAAGTTGCACGCTACATTACAACTTACTAAGTAGTTTCTTTAACATTTTGAATTAAAAGTGTTAGTCCATAATGGCTATTAAGGTAGTTTTTGTGAACTGCCCAGCACTGAACGGAGGCACTGCTTTGCTTGAGATTTACCAACTCTACAGCAGCTGCATACACAGCCTAGTCTCTAAGATCCTGACTTTACTCGAAAACAGAATATTCATATATTATTCACATATATTAAATCGTTTATATTGTTTGGTTACGTTAGTCCTTCTGAGTCTTTCACCTTTGCATCTCTTCCCTTTCTTGCATTTTAATTATTCACTGCTCCGCGTAAAGAAGGAAGAATTAACATTTGCTCATTTTTCTATTAGAAATATTGTTGGGGAAGAGAAATAATTAGAAGAAGGTTTTGTAATAAGCCACTGTTTACTAAAATATTTTCAAAGACTAAGTGTGTCTGTGATTTAGATTTGAAAAGTAGGAAATATTTCATGTATACAGTTCTGGTGTTTCGTGACTATTGTCAACATTGCAGAATTCTTATTACACTAAGTAAGTCTGACTACTTTTTTGTAAAAGATTGAGGTTTATAACATGTAATTGATTTGCAAATACATTTAAATGTATTAGCCTTTGTAAATATTTTGTAAATTAAGAGGGCTGTGTAGCCTCAGATAGCAGACTGGGCACAACTGATTTTAAGACCAACTCTACCATGTGAATGAACTTGAAGCCCCTCTAAGCTGTAATTTACTGCCATGGTTCTACCAACTTCTTGTGATTATCCTGAAGGTTACTTATTCTGATGTGAGTTATGCTTATGAGTGTTTTTCTGTAGGAAAATTAGATAACTGAAATAGAGACATATCTTATTTTAGCTGAGTTCAGATAAATATGTTCAAAAGAAGTATTAACCATGTGACATAAAACTAGAATAAAGATTTTTATACTATACGGCACTACTGACATCTAGTGGTAGCAAGTATAAAATTGGCCATGCACATGTATTTTGGGGCTGGACCTCTGAGTTGCATCATAGAAGAACCTGTTGTTGGAAATAGTAATCCTGTTTCAGGATTTCAGACTCACTTAAAAATAAGCACAGCGAGGATATCAATAGGCACAAGCCTTAGGTACTTTTTATTGGGCCTTTTCTAAATGGCATTGAAAATGCTCTTTAAAATTTGGTCTTGGTTTTCCTCTGGAATTAATAGACACTTTGAGCCTCACTGGTAAGGCTTAATAGTTTGAACAATGAATCTTGTAACACTGAAAAAATAAAATAAAAGTATTTGGGAAAAAAAAAGACTTAATAGTTTGTACTTAATCAAGCCTATTAAAGTTGGGGAGAATTTTGTAAGTATTCATCTAAGTTTTTAAGTTTATATTTTGGGGGGTAGTCTAATAATTTGTCATTTGTTTTTGCCCTAGAAGATAAATGATTTGTACTTCTTTTTTCCTAGCTAGTGTAAAGATACTTTATGGAGTGCTGCAGCTGCACTGATTGGGCTTCCAGGATGCAGTTTATAGTGTTTTCAGCATATTTCTAGTTTGAAAGTTCTCTTTTTGGAGACCTAGTTGACTTCAGTGCTTGATAGTTCACGGAAAACTAACTTAATGTTAACTTATTAATCGGGGTTCTGTCTGCTAAAACTTATGTGACTTTCTTGATTAACACTTCTTTTGAAACACTTTTCTTCTTTCTCTTTCAGTCTTGGTCTTTGTAATGGGAAAAGAAGGGGTCCATGGAGGCGGATTGAATAAGAAGGCATACTCAATGGCAAAATACTTGAGAGACTCTGGGTTCTAGCTGCTAGGCAGACTGTTAAGTATTAGGGGAAAATTGCTCTTAAACTTTCCTAGCTGTAAGCCTGAGTCTTAATTCTGGAAATTTTATTAGCAATGCAGGGTGATGGGGTATGAACCTGTGTCTCCTTTGTATCCCTCTGTTGGTGGGGAAAGGTGTCTTTCTTTCTGCCCTCCCCCCCTTAAATAATTCTGTTCACTTTTGTTTTGTTTCCCTGTGTACTCCAGCATTGGTTATAGTCATGGGAAAGGAAGGTGTCCACGGAGGCACACTTAACAAGAAAGCATATGAACTCGCTTTATACCTGAGGAGGTCTGATGTGTAAGCAGCCTCTCCCCATCTACCTAGCAACTGTCTTCATCACCACCCCCATTACGGTCACAGTGCTACCAGACTATAGGTGGTAGCTAATTTTTATTTACCTATTTTCTAATGTCATGATTCCTGTTTGCCCAATGGATCATTTGTATGTTAACCACTGTATGTAACCAACCTTTATCTGGCAACATAATTGCAGCACAATAATGATTTGCATGATACCTTGAAATTTGGGGGGAGGGGGCATGCCAAGTTGGGCATCACTTTGTCTTAGCAATTAATGGAATATTGATAACTAAAATAAGTTAATATTAAGCAAGGTGCCGGTTGTACAATCTCTAATTTGATCAATGTCTTTTCAGCACTTTGAGCATTTACTTAGCTCATTTAGTCTTCCTTTTGTAGCGCATGGTTGGGAGGAAAAAGTGCATGCATCTTTCCTTCACTCTTTTCCCACCCTTTCCCTTTGCACATAGGTATTTGGTTTGCTTCCATCTTTTACGCAGTGCCTGGTTTATTTAACCAAGTAATAATCCCTTTTGTTGATGAGCTATTGAGAGCTGCAGTAGTTTGCTTTCAGTATTGTTATGTTGCACTTGAGTAGAGACAGACCTTCTGTCTATAGGATATGTGAAGAGTGCAACTGCAAAACGAGAGCAAAAGGCACTTCCTCCCATGACCTTACAGTAACCATACAGATCGAATCCCCAGGGACATTCCATCATTGCAATAGCTCAGATTTGTGTTCCTGTCTTTTTCTTTGCACACCAGCTCTACTCTTTAGTAAAATTGTAAAAGGCTGCCATTATGGACATTAGGTATCCCAACATAACCATCTGGAGTGTGTCCAGTTTGTTCTTCATAGGACCAATTTTTATTTGCAGCTTGAGTTTTTATATGAAGTTGCATTATTGTGGACTTGGCTGTCTTGTGATGAATTTTTTTCATATGTGTTCTGTGCCATACTATTGTTAAAATGAACTGTTGCTATTGTGAGATGGATTTTAACTGACCTATTAAAGGTTTCTTTCGAATGGCACTACTTTAGGGACATTCTAGTATTTGCTTCTATTGTTTGGGCCTTGTGGATAATGTACAGATTTAAAAACAAATCTTGTTGCTGATTTGTCCATTTCTTTCCCTGCACTTTGTTACATCTGGGATACAGTCTAACTCATCTGATTTAATATGCATTTAAAAAAATGCCATAACTATTAAACACCTTGTTTACAGACAGATGAAATAAATTTATTCCAACCAAATACTCTAGACTCCTGTGGTTATGTAAATTGTTGTCACTGTTACAGTTGATTTTTGACACATTGGAATATACAGAATAGGCCAGACTCTGTTGCAAGCATAAAATCTTAAAACTGAGCTCATGGCCTATTCCATATCCTGTAGTATTTATGATAAATAAAATGAGTGGGAATTTTTTAATGGGCATTTATTTTTTAAAAAGGCTTTAAAAAGTCACTTTGGGCTCATCTTTGGGTTTGTGAGAGGAAAATTGACTCATCCACTAGAAATTAAGTATTTTCTCTTGTTGTTGGTCTCTAGCTTGAAATCTAGTGAGCAGTAAGGACCCCAATACCAAGAAGGGTTTCTGCATTGTGGATTCTTCTGTGTTGAACTGTCATGTGACTTCTTTAGATTTGGAAGCTGTACTGGCATGCTGAAGTCAACCAACTGGGACTCTCACAGAAGAGAAGATGTTCCTTAGGCAGCATGTAAGAAAACTGGGATATCCCTGCAGTTTCTGGCACTGGAGTGACCGATTAGCTTTGACTACATAATAGTCAAGTTTAATTCCAGAGGTTATAAGGTTTCTGGGATGTATTCAAGTTTAGTGAACGTTAGTTTAATACTCTTTATGAACTGTGAGGCAGAAGCTTGGAGCAGGAGTGCTCAAAAGTTGGTGGGTCTAAGCAAAACTGGATTGCTGGTTGTAATGCAGATTATGGGCTCTGGATTTTCACCCTAGAGATGGGATTCCATAAGCTCCAGAAGTCCCTTTAGAAATAATTGGCAGGTCAGTCTGATTCACTTTTAAGTGGTCTATATGCTACTGTTTGAGAAATAGTGGGTTAGGGAATGGGAATCTCCACCTTATTAAAATATACTGTGCATAACTAAAAACTTTTTACTATTTTAGGCATTAGTTCTCAATTAGTACATATGGGGATGTAAAAGTATGGAAGATAAGGAATTTGGGGCTACTTTGGTAGTCAGACATAACCTTTGAAATTGAAAAAAACTTCAACTTCTTGACCTGTTAAGAACCCAGTTACAAACAAAAGGTTGGTCAAGTGAAAATTTGGTGTTTGTTTGGGTTGTGAGGATTTTAGATTTTACAGTAATAATACACATTCACACTTCAGCTGTGAGGAAGTGTTTGGTCACTGCTTTCTAATCAGTTACCCTAACTTGTGAAGCCCTTAAAGAACCTATAAAGTGAAGGGTGTGTGTTTGGGGCTGTGGGTAGGGGAGTAGAAGATGGTAGGGGGCAACTATAACACTAGTGTTTAATGAAATAATGAAACTAGCCATTGGCCCCCTACCCACAAAAAACACAGGAAAATTTATGTAGGTAACTGTCTTATACTTAGTTCTAGGAATTTAACCTAAGGAAATGGGGCTAAATACACTGTATACCAGAATGTCATCACCTCACATTACTTAAAATACCTAAACTTGGAAAACTAGAAGATTTAACTCTGAGGGTTATGGGTTGAATGAATTATTGTATGTCTAGAGAATAAAAATAGTCCTTGAATAACAGAAAATGCTCACCAACAAATGTTAAATAAGATATTAAATACAGTATAAATCCATAGAGTGTATAATATATACATGTATTTTACATAGGTATTTCTGAAGGCAAATACCAAGATAAATTCATCTCTGTGGTAAGTTTCCATGTGACTACTTTCATATCAGAAAAGTTTTAAATTAGGAAAGTATTTTTTAATGGAAATTAGATTTTAATTTTATTTAATGTCCTATTTAAAAAGTTGTATAGTTACACCATGAAGAAATTATAAAAGATTTCAACTGAATATTAAGTAGTAACAATTCTAGACTGTTCTTAATTGGGTGTGTTTTTTTACACAACTAAAAGTAACAGTTTGGAGTTTAAAAAAGAGGGGGGGCAATTTTGCCTCAGAAAAACTCCTAATACTTAAATTAAAAGGAACCCACATCCTTGATCTGATTTCTAGATTGAGGAATGAGGGGCTACAACATTTAATACATGTTATAGTGACCTTTAACTTTGCCCTTTTAAAAAAATGGTTTTAGGTATGCTATTTACCTTAACAATTATAAAAGTTATTACTGTATATTTATGTGGCAGGTACTGAGTGTCCTGTCTTCATACCCTACCTTAGGTTAAATGAAATTGTACAGATGACCACCTAGGTCTGCAGAGGTTAGGGCTGTGCAAGTACATCCAATTCCAGAGTCTGCTTCCCTACCATAGTAAACTGATCTGTTTCTCAGGCCTGTGTGTGATTTTTAAAAGGAGGTTGGGGGAGGGGACAACTTGTATCAGGCAGTGGATACTGAATTCAACCTTTTATTTTCCTAAGTGGAAATACCTTTTTTTTTTTTTTTTTGATGGCTTATAAGATTTTTTTTCAGAAAGTAAAATTTCCCCAATATTGTTACACTTCTTTTAAAAATAAATTTTTCTCTTTACAACAGAAGACTCCTATATATCATGTACTTAAGTATTCTCTAATGCGCTTTTGTTGACTAAAAATTCCCATGCCAATATAGCTCTATCTAGATACTTTGTTCTTTCAAGGCTGTATAGAGGTCTATTGTAAGGATGTACCATAATTACAGCAGGGTACCACAATGTACATTATTAAGATTTTGGCTGCAGTTTTAACTTTAGGGAGATTACCTAACTGGTTGTGAGCAGTTACCTTGTATAAAATTCTACGGTTGTGGTTTTATCTGACCTACATTACCTTAATTATACCTTTATAGCACTGTGCATATAAATGAGGCTAATCTGGGTTATAGTATAGTAGAACAAATATTTTTCCAGTTCTTAAAGTGGGAAACATGTTTATTAACATTCAAACTCCCTTCATACAAGGCCATATAAAAATTCTTAGCATTTTGATTATACATAAGTCTGTATTTTCTACATAGTTACAGTGATGTATAATTTAGCTTTTCATAATACATTGTTTACATCATTAGTTCTGTTAAACGTAAGCAATTATTTTCAAATCCAATACTTGAACAATTTCCTCTGTACATAGTTTAGCAGGGCTAATTAGCCATAAGATGCTCTTTGTTAGGAGGTATATGATCTGAGTATTAACAGTTACTGAAGTTTGGTATTTTTATACAGCATTTTCTTTTTGCTTTGATCATAACACAAAACCCTTAAGGATACTGAAATTCAGTAAGTAAAGTCCAGAGACATGTTACTTTAGCTGATAAGGCAAATTCATACATAACACTATAGTATTTAAAACTTTGAGAAAAAAAATATGAAATCTGCACTAGTACGGACCATTCCTATCAGTATAAGACTACTTGGGAATAGAAAGGAAAAAGAGAGCTTTGAGTTTCTTTATGGTGCTGATAGAAGGAAAAATGCTAAATTGTCACCTCCTGAGTGATGGCAATTTAGGAAAATATCAGAACAAATATATTCCAACTCAACAACTCTAGGTAAACTTTATGCAAAGGGGAGTTGGCGTAGTTCATGCTAGGTGGCCACAGCACTCACCTTGTGTGTAAAACATGGAACATTTTCATACTGGGATCTAGGTCTTAATTGCAAGCTATACTGAGGAATTTTTAAAAATATTTTGGCTATATTTCATTCCAAAAGAAGAGCTGATTTGATGTTTGAGTTACAGCACCAGCCTATGACTAGTTACCAGTGAAATGAAGTACACTCCTGCAGATAAATGCCAGATCAATAAAACCTGTTTCAGTAATCTGATTAAACTGTAGAACACTAAAAAATAAGTTCTCTCTACAGAAATCTCTGAAGGGAGCAAAAAAATCAAATTGTATACCTAAATAAACATTTATATTAGGAAATAACCCAATCACCCTCTGAAGGTCAAACAGTATTTGCTATGTTGTAATCCCGTTCAGCATTAGGCTGCAGTTGGACTACAACACTGTGTGCATTAATTTCGTTTTCTGCGTCACTACTGTCTGTATCTTCATTGTCATCTTCTTCATAGTCTGAAGATTCTGTCATGTTCTGATGTGAGCGGGATTCCGACAAAGCCCCAAATGACTGGGTGCTGACAGAAGCCAAAGGTCTAAGTAAAGGGGTATGTTCTGACACTTCATTTTCTTCTTGACTACTGTCTGTGTCAGAGTCTGAATCGCCTTGAGAAGGAACAACTTTTTGCTTGCAGACGGGACAGGTTTTTTTGGTTTTAGTTAGCCAGGGATCTACACACTTGCAGTGGTAAGCTGTTGAAGCAAAATACACATCTCTTAGTATACTGTGGTTGAGAACATTACATTTTTAATTTCTTGCCATGTTTATTCCTGTTCTATATGTATCATGTAGGGACAAGAAAAGCTTGTAAATTTTTAAAAATATACCTCCATCCTTTAATGACACCACTAATTACTACAAGACCTGGCTCATAGTATGCTAATAACTATTTTGTCTCCTTTTCTAATACTGAGCCTACATATAAATTATAAATTCAAAGCAGTATGTAATTATTCATACCATGGGAACAAGGAAGGATTCTGAGCTTGTCTCCATCTTCATATTCATCCAAACAAATGGCACATACATCATACTCATCTCCTGTGACAGACAATAGTAAATAAAGTTAATTAAAAGATGTACAGAAGTATTCTTATCTTTCCAGCTCTAAATTATGTCTTCCTCAGTCGATTATTTTAAATGTCTTTTGATTGATCTATCTGTAAATGATACTTTTTTCTTGTTTTCTGTCAGATCAGGGAGCTGCTTTAAGTTCAGGAACCTGAAGTTTTAATTTGAATAATTAACCTTTTACCTAAAATAAGAAATTAAAAGTGGATGTCAAATTTGTTTATCTTAAGTTTACAAAAGAATTTTATCATACTTGCAGTAGTGTTTTTATATGACTATTCAAATGCTAGTTTTGAAATATTTTATACCAAAGACAACAAAATTTCACTGTTTAAATTTCTTTAAAGTCTTGGTAATTTTTAAAGTAAAAATGGAAACATTAGAACATACTCAAGTGTTTTTTTGTTAATGGAGAAACATTTGGAATGGGATCTACCAGGCTTCAAAATCTCCATTCCAACATTTATTAGCTCTGTGGTGCTTTAGCAAGTTACTTAGCCTTTATCATCCAGTTCTTGTATCTGTAAAAAGATTCTCTCTACCTCATAGGGTTGTGAGTGAACAAAGGGCCAGGCACAGAGATGGTCACTAAATGGTGTTTATTAATACTGCCTTTTTAATTTACTGTTGAACTTACCACCTTTGTAAATCATGAAGGTTTATTAATTCATAGCTCTTTTTGGAATTCAAGTATAGTTAATTTTAAAGGAATTGGCAGTCTTACAGCAGCTTTTTAAGTTGAGGCAATAGCAGCAATGACTACTGTGACTGCTTTCAATTCAGTGTTTTCCATTAAATGTATAGGTTAGGTAAAAACTTAAAAATCTCAAGGAACAAAGGACAATTCATTGCTTATCCCACACACAGGGTAACAACCTTGGAAGGCAGGTCAGAAATAAAGCCACTGTCTGGATAGTCTGGATGAACATGATGACCCATAAAGAAGGGAATGATAGTTCTATCCAAACAATCCCTTTAACATCCTTTAGTCATTTAAATTAGCACATTCTGGAGGAGTCACAAAAAGAAAGCTTTCATGAAAAGTACTACTTTTTGTTCAGTGTTTTGAATTTGGTTATTACAGTATGGAGTATCAAATACATTCTATAACAGATATAAGCTGTTATGTTAGAACCTTGTGTGTGGAATTTGGTGAGACTAGATCATATGCATCTAAAACTATTCAAGACTAAAGGACTCCAATATATCTGTAATTATCTGTATTTATACAGTTGATCCATTTACATAGACTTTGAGGATAGTTTTAATGAGCAATTCAGTCATCACTGATTTCTCCTACAAATCAAACTTTTAAATTTTAGGACTTTGTGAAAATGCCGATTAAACATATCGTTACCAACAGAGGAGGTAATCTGTTGGATAAAGGCCCCAGTCGTCTTCAAAGGGACAGTTCTGAGGCACATGGTTCCTCAGAGGGGCTCTGGGGGATAGAGACCCTGGGGATAGAGACCCAGCTGTCCACAGTAACCAGCCCAGTAAGATACACTTCACTTTTCATTTTCTGTCTCACTCTCCTCACTCCTTCCTGAGATTATTTCCCAAAGAAATCACTTGCATCTCCACCCTTGGTTTTGTTCTCAGAAATTCAAACTAAGACAAGTTTTAAGCACTGGATTTTTAGTAATTTTATACTGCTTTCCTGTTGGAATTCAGCAAAGAGCAGTAAGTTATGATATTCTACTTGTATTTTACTACCATTTGTGAGTCCTCAGGTGCGTCATTTTTAAAAATAAAGACAACAAGGGCAAAACATGCATAACACATTGCATAAAATGTAAAGGAAATTCAGCTACCGAGAAAAGTATCATTGGAAACAGCTATTAACAGAAGCTAAACTGCAGAGTTAAAAATATCAGGTTAAATTCTAACAGTATTAAGTATATTTATAAGGCCATCATTGTACCTGTAAAAATTATTTGTGCCAAACCTATTGATTTTGTATAAATGCGCTGACATTTATTTGACCATCTCACTGACATAAAATATGGAGTATCTTCCTATAGCCATTTTTAGCCAATACCTTTTATAAATAACTTTTATAATATAATTTGTGTTAATTCGGTGTGTTATGTAGATGGCACCAATGATTTAGAATTTGCAGTGAAATATCTCATGATTTATTTCCTTATAAACTGTTACACATTTTTCAGGAAAAAAATGGTATAGTTAATATAACTGAACAGGAACAGACTGGTCCAGAGCTGTGACCCAAGGCTTTAAGCATCATTAAGATAGGAAGGTTATCCTGCATTCTCTAGGTGGGCCCAGTGTAATCACAAGAGTCCTTAAAAGTACAAAAGGGAGGCAGAAAAGTTCAGAGTCAGAGGGGGATGTGACTATGGATGACGGTCAGGGAGATACAGTGTTACTGGCTTTGAAGATGGAGGGGAAGCTAAGTCACAAGCCAAAGACTATGGTGGCCTCTAGAAGCTGGAAAAGGCAAGGAAATGGATTCTCTGCTAGAGCCTCCAGAAAAGAACACAGCCCTGTTGACATCTTGATTTTAGCCCAGTGAGACCTATGTCGGACTTCAAACCTACAGAACTGTAAGATAAGTGTGTTGTTCTAAGCCACTAAGTTTGTAGTAATTTGTTACCACAGCAATAGAAATTAATACAGGTAGTACTGGGGTTAGTCCTAAATGTATGGACTTGATGCTTCACAGTCCCTGATCTTTCTTTTCTTTATAAGATGTTGTGTCAAGATTCAAAGGTACAGTTTGTGATTGTGGACTAGACTGGAACTTAGTGCTCTGTAGAGAATTAACCCCCCTGGCCTTGGACTTGTGATGAAACGGTAAAGCACGTGTTAGAATGTCGGGGGTTTTCATCCTAATCATTTTATTTATTAGCTGTATAACCTACTGCAAGACACATCTCCATGTTTTAGTATTCTCAAAGGGAAAACAAAGATATTTATATATCTGTATCTTAGGATTGCGGATTAAAAGAAATAACACAAGTAGAATACTTTACATAGTGTTTGTTGCAAACTGCCTCCTGATAAAACTGGCTGGAAAGGAATACTGACTTACAACATGGTGCACTGAAGGCTGGGGGAGGAGGCTGCTAATATCCCCACGTGCTGCTGTCACATCAGATGAACTGTGGGCTTACAAAGAGTCAGTGGCAGTGGTCACCGAATCTGTATTACATAGGGTAATTATGTAATTTTATTAAATATTCAGCAGTCCTTGAACTGTGAGTGTAAAAGACTGGTTTTATTTGATAGCTAGGTTGACTGTATTAAGAAAGAATACTCAATAAAAGCTAGCTGCTCCCCCAACCCCTCTCCAGCCAAAATGAGATTAAATGAAGTATAAGTGAGAAATCTAAGGGATTGGACAAATTTATGTATCAATAAAAGCAAGAATGAAAGCAGAATCCAATTTTTGTCCCATTTAAAAATGCCTAAAACTAAAAATGGTAGGAAGTGCATCATGTTCCATGACAACTCGGAAATCCAGTCAGTGGATTCATACTCAGGATCATGGCCCAACATCAAGTAACTATTGAGCGCTTAAAGGTAAATTTAAGGCATTTATCTTTATGGTTTACAACTTGAGCAGATTTTTAAAATAACCAATTTGTGCATTGGTTCCGAGAGCATAGAAGGGTATTTATAAGTGGCAGTAAACATTTGTTTTGTTACTGTCAGCACCATGCTAGAAAGTTTTCCCTAGTATAAACCAGTGGTTCTTAATTGGGGAGGATTTTGCCCCCTCCAGGACATTTGGTGATACCTGGAGACATTTTTGGTTTTCACAACTGAGGGATGGTACTGTTGGCATCTAGGAGGCCAGGGATGCTGCTAAACATCCTCCAGTGCTCTGGACAGCCCCTCAAAGAATTACCCCACCTAAAATGCCAATGGTGCAGAAGTTGAGAAACCCTGATAGAAAACCTCTCCAGGCTTTGTCAAGCAACGACATTGCATAGGTGTTAAGTTACGGAAGGGGTGAGATTCGGGTCTGTTATTTGCAACAGCATGGACACACTTCTATCTAGAATGCTTCTGGCACAGTCAGTTGAATAATGTTTTAGAAAAGTTTCACGAATGCACTTTAAAGTCCCATCAATCTGGGAATGTTGTATGAGTGGACAGAACTTTGATTTTTCCGCTGTAAACCTGTTCTTAGTTTCTTTCCTCAACCCTGGGTACAGCAAAGTTACAGAATAGGAATCACACAGACCTGAGGCCATCATTGCAGTGGCATGAATAGCTGATCGGCCCGGGCATGCCCTTAATGCCGCTTTCCCTTAGGGCCTACATTCAATCTGTCACCAAGTCCTGTAAACTTGATCTGTAAAACATATCCAGAACCTGTCCGCTTCTCATTTCCTCAATTACTCTGGTCTGATAGCCTGGATTACTGTAAGAGCCTCTAGTCTACATTCTATTCTTGCCTCATGTGGTTTTTTCCCTCCATAACGGCCAGGGTGATTTTTTTTTAAATACACCATATCAATCTCATTTAGACGGTTCCCTGTCTCACTTAGAATGATCCGAGCTTATCATGTGACCTTTGTAAAGCTATATATCTGACCCTCATCTTTCTCCCATCTCCTCTCACACCAGCCTCACCCTCCTTCACACGTTTCAACCACAATGGCCTTTCAGTCGTGAACAAGCTAACGAGAAGTTAAGTGGAGACCCGCATTTAGCCACATTATAACAAACATTTGGACGTAACATTAGGTATAGAAAGAGGAATCACCATTTCTAGAGATGACTAAAATGAACTAATTAGAATCTAGCCCTAGCGCATACAAATTGATGCAGAACTTAATTGTTCAATTTAATAACAAGATAGTCTAGGGCTTAAAGTCAACTAGAATAGCTTTCCTCAAAGTAAAAGACAGTGAAAATTCAGGGCTAACTGAACACAGGTTTCATGAGAGATAATAACAAACATTTTAAAAGAATTTGCCCAGGGAAGATGTTCGCATTGGATTCATGAACTTCAAAGCAAAAATTACTGTTCTTGTAGAGAAAATACCTTACCACTTATTCCCTACTTAACCAGTGAAGAAAACGACAGCTCTTTCTAGCAAATAAACTAATTTTATCTTCTCCCCTCCTCCATACCAATTCCCAAGAATTCTGAACAAGAGACAACAGGGATAGAATATTTTTAAAACCAGGTTTGCTTGAGAATTCTTTGATTATTTTTAACCCCTGAGCAAAGGAACTAATATTTACTTTTAAGGTTACATTAAAGGTAGTTAAATCTAGTTATAAAAATCAAGCATGTCTCAGTTGCTAGCTTAAAGAAATAATCTATAAAAAGTATTGCTTTACTTTTACATCTTCTGCTTTAAATGCTGTTGCTTTTTTCCAATCTCTGAAATCGTATCTTCCGCTTTTTAGACCTATCTTGGAAAATCTCAGTGACTAAGCTATAAAATAAAAGTGCCTGGTAACTTAAAGTTTCAAATATGAAACCCATTTTTTCCCCCTCATTTATAACTCTGGGATCTGGCTCCTTCACATACTGCAGGGGAGATAGCTCCCACAGAGACGGCCTTAAATGCTTAGTAAAAGGAATGTTAAGTGAAAACAGACGGCTTTTTCATCTGCTAAGAAACATGGTGTGTAGTAACCAGTCTTTATGATTAGACCTGGAGAAACACATTAACCAAATGACTCAGGAAACTTCAATTGAAGAGCTATTTTTGAGGGCAGTAATGAGTAATGAAGAGCTCTGTTAGGAAGTTGGCTGCTTCAGAAGCAAGAAAACTAAAACGCTATTATTTTATATGTGCTAGAAATTGCTAAGTCAGTATTTAAATCACTTAAGTATTAATCAGCACAAACACTTCTGAAAGAGCTGCCAAGTGAAGATCAATACAATAGGAAGGTTTAAGGTGATCTTGTATGCAGAGCACTGTAAACCATGCAAGTGTTGACTGACCTGTTTTCTGCTTGTCCCAGGGCCTCAACGTGCTGGTTTCTGTGGGTCTGACTACAGACTAGGCCTATGGAAAACTTCCAAATGCCAAATTCTTTTTGTTTGTTGGCAAGTATTTCCAAAATATTGTAACTTCCCCTAAATCAATATTTCGACTACACATTCTAAAGCCTATGAGAGTTCTCTTGAGACTTCCATGGTTTGGTGCTGTGACTCACTGGAGTGCTGAGCACCCACAGAAGCGTTCTATATATTTCAATCATCTAATAGTGTTTACAACCATGAGAAAATTGCAATAATTAAATTGGGATTTTTTTTTTTCCTAGCATATATGCATAAATATTGTCAAAACTATTAGCATACACTAGAATATGCATAACAAATAGGCCTCTTTTTTTTTTTTTCTTTAGATGTCGAATCTCATGATAACCAAAACATTTTAAAGCAAAAATAACAACTAGCTCTAATTTAGGGCTATTAGAAACTTCAAGTGTAGTGTTTATAAAGTTACATATTTTTAAGCTGCTTCATGATTTTGACAATCGTTTTTCATCTATAAATGTTTAGTGACTGAATTTTAATAACACTAATTTTTATGTAAGGGTTTTTTCTTACTTTTGTAATAATAATTGCTGCCATTTGTTGAGGTGTTAAAACAAATGTGCTTATTTGCACAAGGTCACACAGCCAATAAATGGGGATCCAGAATTCCAACCTAGGTCTGTCCGACTCCAGAGTCCATCCACAGTTTTAACCATTATGCCTGTATTGTGTTCTAGCACATCTACTTAGAATTTAACATTTAAATAATTCCCTTTGATTCACAATGTAAAAATGGTAAGAGGTTAAGAAATACTCAAGCTGCCACTTATTAGAAATTAAAGTGTTTCCAGTTCATAAGCCAGAGCACTGTTTTCCTTCAGATTGCCAATATGGAGAAGGAACAAAGATGGTTTATTTCTCTCTCCCATGGCTTCATATTTTTATAACCCCTTCTGGGATGCTAAAAAATAGCAGCTACATTCTAGAAGTTTAATTAAAGGTCAGACATTTCTTATGTATTCAGATGATGAAACAATAAGGAAACAAATGATTCCACCAAAGGAAAGAGCAATATGTTGGCAGCTTTGTTTTTGGAAGTGTATTCATGAATTACTTCACTAATTGAGAATAAGAATAAAAAAGGATTGCCTTAGAGGCCATAAATAAATCCATAGACAAGCTTAAAATCCAAATCCAAGCTTTGGCCAAATTCCACTTTGAGTGATTTTCTTTTTAAACCTAAGGTTTCCCTGTGTTAGTCTTTACTGGTTCTAACCTGATTGCATTATGCAAGTAAAAGACTGTTACACCCAAGATCTTTCTGGATAGAGGAGCAAGTGGATTAAAAGATGTCATTATCCTGAAGTTAAAAAAGCAAAGTTAAAGGGATTTTATAATGATAAATATTGTGCCAGACCTCAGGTACTTACAATACTTGGTACTTTGGGGCGCCTGGGTGGCTCAATGGGTTAAAGCCTCTGCCTTTGGCTCGGGTCATGATCTCAGGGTCCTGGGATCGAGCCCCGCGTCAGGCTCTCTGCTCAGCGGGGAGCCTGCTGCCCCCTCTCTCTCTGCCTACTTGTGATCTCTCTCTGTGTCAAATAAATAAATAAAATCTTTAAAAAAAAAAACCAACTTGGTACTTTAACTACTAAAAAGGTTTTGTTATTCTTTTTTCATTGTTTCTTTACAGGCCCCTAGGAAATCAGGATGTACAACACCCCTGGAGCCAACTTCAACAAACTCACATTTATGTATGTCCTTAAATACTTGTGTGTTCTATCCAGTAATTATTTTTCTTTTCCCTCATATAAAAGAAATCAAACGAAAAACTTGAGCAGCCTCAGATACCCTTGGGGGTATAAAGTGGAGGACGCACTGGGCCTACATTATTTTTTGCATGTGGCAGAATTACTTCTAGATACTTCTGCCTGTTGACTAGATTGGGCTAGTTTTTAATTACAACTCTCAATGCAGCAAAAGTGACTACAAAAAAACCATACATAAAATTTCCTTCTAAAAAGTGCATATAACTGGTAAGAAAACACTAAGATCCCAATAGAAATGTGAGCAAAGGAAAAGACCAGTTACAAAATTTACCTAGTTAAGGTGGAATATGATAAAATGAGTATTCTCATATTTCAGTAGGCCTGAAACTTTAGGTAATTAGTTTTATCTCAAATATATTCTTTCTCTTTGACATAGTAAATTGAGCAGAGGGGTAAGTGCAAGTGGGGGTGGGGAGAGAACAAGAAAAGAGGAATGGGAAGGATTAAAGTCTGGAGGCAATTTATTTTGAAATGGTAATGACTGAAGAGGAAAGATAGGATAGGTAGTATTTGTTAAGTACAGTGTTTGAAGTCAAGAATTTGCATTGCAGCCCTGACACTTAATGTTTACCCAGTTATGCACCCTTAGGTAATTACTTAATCTTTCTGAGTCTCATTCTCTTTATCTATAAATGGTCATGACAGTACTTTTCTTAATTGTGCTGCTCTGAGAACTAAATGAGATCATGTATGCAAAGTACATGGTTGGCTTTTTTTTTTTTTTTTTACAGAACAGGTGTGATACATGCTCACAAGATATAAAATGGAAAATTATCAAATTTTTATTGGGTACAGTACCCATCCCAATCCAGTTTAATTCCAATTAACTGATTTGGCATAAATTACACTGACTTCTTCAGTTAGAAGTTAGTGGACTGAAGGCATGGTTCTCTGTAGTAATCACACTACAGGCAAATGATAAAGGTCAAGAGTACTAGGATACAAACCAACCCTCTCAATCCCCTTCAGGCCACCTCAGAGCTACAATGCAGACCTTGGGATCTCTATTTCTGGACATGAAATAATAAGATACTTCACCTTTAGGTAACTCAGAAATGTACTGATTTCTCAGAAGCCATAGTCACAACATAACTCCTACCCAACTTGGAACCTCATTATATTACTGCTTTGTGGCCATATGTAAAGTGCTCCCTTTCGAGAAACTGAGAAACGTTCCCTTTTCTGAAAAGTAAAATCACAGTAGTTTTCCCTTGAAATAGTTCAACACACAACAAATAACTAGCATTGGTTACAGATTCTTAGCCTTATGAAGAGATGAACTACATCTTTTATTCACTGTCATATCCCTAGAGTTTGGTATAGTGGTTGGTATAGGGTGGGCTCCCAAAAAATACATACATGCTGAGTAATAGATACCACAAAGCCTTTGTTCATTCATGATGGATGGTTAACAAGGAAGCCTCTACCTCTTACCTGGAACATACCACATGGACTCTGACCGCTTCACTTTCAACCCCTAGTCTGTTCTCCATTCACCAGCATGAGGGATCCTTTTCCACAGTAATTTGAGCATGTCATTCTTATGCTCAAAAGCCACCCAAGTTAACACCATCACACAATAAGATCACAAGTCCCTGCCATGGCATGCTCTAGCTATCTCCTCTCTAACCACTCTCCCTCTACATCCTACCGTGCTGGCCACATGCTCTTTGCTGTTCCCTGAGTATATTCAAACATACCACTGCCTCAAGGCCTCTGTAGTTGCTGTTCCTCTGACTGCAATGTTCTCTCCTTCCTTTCGCCCCTCCCCCCAGCTTAAAACTCTGTTCAGTTTCCTTCTCAGAGAAGTCTTTCCTGCCTTTTCTAAAATAGTATTCCATCCCCTCTCCCATCACTATTTGTTTTTCTTTATTGCACTTAACTGCTATGTGACTTTACTTCTTATTTGTCCATTTGCCCCCACTAAGTTCCACAAAGGCAGAATTTTTTTTTAATTTATTGCAGTTTATTTAGTGAAGGAATATATGAATAACTACACCCTAGTTATTCCCAGAAAATCTTGATCTCTACTTCCAGCTGCTCATCGGAAGACCTAATCACATAAATCACATTTTTATATAATTAGATAAATTCTATATATCTTGACTGATGGGAGTAAAGCTGTCCTCAGATTTTACCATCCAAATCCAATGTTGAATATGCCAGCCAACTCTCCAGACAACAAAAGTACTATACAGATTATAATGTTTGCACAGTGGTAATATTAGATCCTTCTGATTGTCTACTGACAATCAGAAGATCTCTAAGAAGGAAGAGCTTGCTATACTAGGAGATACTGGAGAAAGGTTCTTAGGCACCAGGGTCAGGCCTTAAAGATAACCCGAATTTAGAAAAACTAAAGAGGAAAAGATACTACTGGAAAAGTAACAGTTGAAAAGTATTTGCAAAGAAGAAATAAACATGACAAAATCTAAGTTATGCAAGGTTAGAGATAAGGAGCAGTGGAAAGCAAGGTTCAATGAGGATGAAGGAGCCAAATCATGAAAAGCTGTGAGTACTAAGATGAAGACTCTGATCTGACTTCTTAGGACATACAGATCAATTGAACGCTCTTAAGCAGAGGAATGATTATGTATGAAAACAGCATCTTAACGGTTCTTCATCAGGGTGCTGAAGGAAGCCAAGCCTGGGATGTAGAGGTGAGCCTGGAGGCAGTAAGACTGACCTGTTTGACACCCCCAAGGTTCAAGTAACTGGACAGGCTTGCAGGACACAGTAATAAGAATTGAAGAAAAATCAGATCCAATGATCATTTTGAAAGACAATGGATTTGGGCAGTAGGTATAAATAAACGGGGGGGGGGGGGTAAATGCAAAGATGATGCATGCAATTTTAAGTAATGGCTGTTTGCTTAACTTCTAAGTGTTTCATTTGGCATTATTAGGATACAGAACATAAAAGGAGCAGGCGAGGGACTGGAAGCAGATTAACAAACTGGTAATTTATTTTTTAAACTAAGAATGGGTAAGTTACTTCTAAATATCGAAGAGATGGTTAGTATTTTGTGAGTATATTTTATCCTAAAATAATCTGTAACTACTGCTAAAGACTAATTATAGCCTGAACAACATGTGCAGCTTATTGAGACTACAGTGTGTCAGATGTACTATCTCTGCAAAGACAGAGTATCTACTCTTCCTTATTGGAGCATACATTTTATTGTAATATAAGAAATGTTGTGGGCTCCTGGGTGATTCAGTTGGTTAAGCATCTGCCTTTGGCTCAGGTCATGATCTCAGGGTCCTGGGATTGAGTCCCACATAGGGCTCCCTGCCCAGCAGGGAATCTGCTGCTCCTTCTGCCCCCCCAACTCATGCTTGCTCTCTCTCAAAAATAAATTAATAAAATCTTAAAAAAAAAAAAAATGTTGTATTGTGATGGAAAGTCATACTCTCCAGGGAAGTATATATTTATAAATATATAAAAGTAAATAATATATATAAAATATATATGTTAATATATATTTTAATACGTATAAAAGTAAATTACATTTGCCCTGTTTCCATTGCATTAGAAATTCTTTGAGAATGGGGGTCACATTTCTGATCCGTAAGTTTTCTAAAATGTCCATTATAATAACAGACAGACACTGACATTTACTTGGCAAATAAAGAATAAGTGCCTGCTAGACACCATGAACTGTACTAAAGCAGAGCCTAAAGGAAGAGTGGGGACTCAGAGGTAAACAAAGCAGGGAAAGGCCAAAAAAACTATACAGAGGTATGTGGGTGGCAAGTAGCTCATCTGGCTAGAATTTAAGATGTAAGGAAGAGAACAGGATGAGGCTAGGGATATAAGCTGGGGTCAGACCATAAGGTCCTTATTCTAAAGTACTGAGTTTGATTTGGGGGGGATGGCGGGGGGAGTAAAAGAGGGGAGAGAGAATCTTAGCAGGCTCCACAAGCCCAACATGGGGCTCTTTCTCACAACCCTGAGGTCATGACCTGAGCCAAAATAAAAAATCAGACGCTTACCAGACTGAGCCACCGAGGCACCCCTAAGTTTGATTTTATTCTTACATATAAATGATTCTCAGAATGAACCATAGAGGTTTTCTTGCTGCATTTAATTATGGACAGGGAGCTCCTACTGCTAACACCAAACACAGTGGCTGGTCAAATATATGCTAATGCAGAAGGAAAAACAGTTT
This sequence comes from Potos flavus, assembly GCA_028534135.1. Lineage (NCBI taxonomy): Eukaryota > Metazoa > Chordata > Mammalia > Carnivora > Procyonidae > Potos > Potos flavus. The sequence continues at coordinate 91,497,085 of CM052898.1, read as the reverse complement.
TGGACATGTTAAATTTGAAGACTGTATAGGTTATCCAGGCAGAAAGGTCTGTTAATTAACTGGAGATACGGGACTGGACTGAAGCTTAAGAGAAAGATCTGGGTGGGGCATAAAAGCTTGGAGGTCATCAGGAAACAGCTCAGTAGGAAGAGGCAAGAACTAAGGAGAAAATAATCTGGTAAAAACCCCACAGATCTGTGCCTAGCACATAGAAAGTTCTCAAATGTTTGCTATTATTATAAGCAGTGAACCAAACATATGGCAGCAAGGAGATTCCTATTTTACAGAAGAAGACTATAAGTACGGATGACTGATTATAAGCAGTGCTCCCAAGTGCCTGCCTCACTCAACCTACAACCAGCCAGGACTGAGAAACATGCCTAGAAGAGAAGTTACTGATGGTAGTGAGTTGCGTATGGAAACAAAAAGCAGAGAAAGGTTGAGAATCTCTGGGCTATGCTGTACCTTTTTTGCCTCTCCAAGGGCAGAAACTGTAACCTAACTTGTGAATGTTTCATTGCTTCTTTCCCGATTGGCCAACATGGAACCAGTTAATGATGAAATGTGTTTAATGACTAAAGTCACAAAGGATGATCAGCCTATGAAAATGTGCGGGCATAATACTATTTAGAGAAAAACATCTTTAAATAAAAGTCCTAAAATAAATCATGGATAAAGAAGCCAAATGAGGCAATATATGTAAAAACATTTCCCATAACACAGAGCACTAAACAAATGTGGTTTGCAGTTAGAAAACGATTGATTCTGAGTAATTGAGAGGAATAACCATCTAGTAAGACACAAAGCAGACACTGTCACGTAACAACTACACATTTCTTTTTCTTCAGAAGTTAAGACATTCTGAATATATAACCTGGCCTATGAGATTTCAAAGATTCTATGGTTAACATGAGACTAACCTTACTTAGTTCTGGTTTACAATAATTTGTACTTGAAAAGTCAAGGTTTTGCATTATTTTCTTCTCACATCTTAGGTACTTATTAGGGCAGGTGGTAATCAGAGAGGGAGGTTAAGTGGTTTGGTCAAGGTCACACATCTAATCATGAATAAAACCAAGTCTTTAGGTTTAAGATCTTGTATTCTTTCCACCACACCATTTTGCTGACCTCCTAAAAATTAACTGCTAACTTTCACATTGCTACGGGATTCATAAGAACTAGTTACATACCCCTACCCCTCTAATTACTATAGGTAAGATATACAAATTGCTTAAGTTAATCTGTGCTAGAAAAAAATTTAGGAACCAGCTATAGGAAAGAAGATGACTTGTGATTCCAGTGGTATTTTGGGGCTTTCTAGAATTCCTAAAATGGAATGATTCCTACAGGGAGAAGAAGTAATATAATCAACATTCTTCACTGATTTCTACTGGATTTCCAGCCCCCTCTTTTTCTTTAAAAGTAGGCTCACACCCAGTGTAGAGCCCAAAATGGGGCTCAGACTCACAACCCTGAGATCAAAACCTGAGCTGCAATCAAGAGTGAGATACCTAACTGACTAAGCCATCCAGGCGCCCCTCTTCTGGATTTCCCTTTAGACATAAAATCCAGTAAGAAAACATCATTCCTTTCTTTCTTTACTCTTTTAGAGAAGTTTTCAAACATAAAATAACAGACCACCTCATATACCATCACCGAGTTTCAATCTACTATTCTTGTTAGATCCACCTTCTACTTTTTTCCCTTATTTTAAAGCAAATATTGAGAGGTATAACATTTTTCCAATGCCTACCTTTATATATCTCTAAAGGATAAGGACATTAAAAGTCCTTAGTACTATTATCATATCTAACAAAATGAACAGTATTTTCTTAATATCATCCAATACCCAAGGCACATTCAATTTCCTCAGCTGTCTCAAAACAGTCTTTTTACAGATAATTTATTCAAACTAAAATCTAAGCAGGGTCCAAACACTGCATTTAGCTGGTAACTTGTCTCTTAATCTAAAAATACTCCCTTTGTGTACCTTATGTGTTAAATAAACTGGATAATTTTCCTGTAAATTTGTCTGCATTCTGAATTTGGGTGACTGCATAGATGATTGTTTCTTAAGATGGTTATAGTGCTCCACCAATCATTCTATGTTCAGACCAGAAATTCTCCTAGCCTCAGTGGCACCTTTATGCAAATTAGGAAAAAACCAATACTACCTTAAGGCACATTATTGCTATCTGCTAAAAAATAATTTTCTTGTTACAAATAAAAATCTGATGACAAAGAATGAACAATAACCTCCTAAAGCTGTGCAGTATACAATCTACAATTTTATATTGCAGCCTGGATTTAGAATTTTGGGTAAGATAATTTCCCACAAGTAAGAAAAAGTGGGTGGGATTTCTTTTTGATAAACTGGCTTATTCAGTCTGTAACTTGAAAGGCATTAAAAAAAAATATCAGTGTTCAACATTATGATTATCCTTTCATAGTGGAGAACCTGACAGCCCTTCATACTCTCAGACTGTGTAGCCCCAAGCATCCAGACCAGGGTGGGGGAAAAAGAAATCAAGTTTAAGAATTTTGGCAAAAGAAAAACTTTTTTAAAAAATTAAAGTGGTTTCCAATTCTGTGTTTATATGGGAACCATTCTGATATTATCCCTTTTATAACTACGGCAAAAAAAAAAAAAAAAAAAGACTTTTTCACAGACAATAGCAACTATCAAAATGTGTTTAGTCCGCTACTTCTAAGAGGAAATTAACCCAGTTATTCATTGGTTCTAAATTTTTCTTAATTTGGTTTACAGCGGAATCACAGGTATGCTAAGAACAAAGTTTTACACTGTGTAGCCATTTGTGCAACTTAACAACTACTTCGTGTCAATGGCTCAAACAGAGGGCCCATTAGCAAAGGCTAGCACTCTGACAGCTGCTGGAAGTTTAGTATTTTTAGGGCTAGTGTAACTAAATTTAAATGGCTTGTGATTTAATGATAATTTTGTGCAAATATTTGGGTTCCTACTAAGTAAGTGCCTTGCTAGGTATGAATGTTTTGTAGAAGTGAAAATATTACAACCTATGCAAAGAAAATATCTTCAAGATGTAGGCTAATAATTTTAAAATGAGAGGCCTAATTTTATGTATTAGGAAGTCACAAAAAGATGCATTAGGTCAAAATGTTTTCTAAATTATCTCTATTCAGTATTTAAAGAAACCCAGTTTGAGATCTAAATTTTATAAGAAACTTGAAATATGATCATTCCTTCTTGATTTATATTCATTACTGCATCCGTAATGTTTAGGTAGAACCGTGTGCCTACAGCACAGTAGGTGCCTAGTATATATTAAATGCATGAATAGATATTTAAATATGAAATTAACTATATAAGGGGAGTATTTTTCAAAAGCATTTTTAAAAAGCAATCTGTATAAATCAGTAATAAAAACAAATCACTTTGTTGCTACTAAAATACAAAAAACAGACCTCATGTAAGATTGGTGGATCTGATCAGGCCCTAAAACTTTCTAAGGATACTGGACTGATCTGGAAATATGTTAAATAACAGCAATTCTCATATAACTCATAGGATGGTAAACTGGTGTTTGCCTTGGAGTTTGGCACTATGTGTTAAATTTGATGACATACATATCCTATGACTTAGCAGTTTCTTCTGGGTAAATCAGTGATCCAGAGAAACAGACACATACATATATAACCAAGGTGTGAAGTAGAAGTAGTAGAAGAAATCAAAAGGGCGGGAGGAGAGACTTTTCAGCATGTAAGAAGCTTGGAAATTGTCACTCCTGTGCTCACCACAAGGAAAAAACTGAACAGACTGAAAATCAACAACTCTTCTTAGATCTATAGGATTGAGGTCATAGAGAAAAAACCTCCCCTAAAATTGGACAATCAGAATGGCAGATACAGAGAATCACAAATTAGAGGAGAAGACCAGGAGGAAAAAACCTATGGGAACCCATATCAAGACAGGAGAACATAAAATATAATTGATAAATTGCTGGAGGCTCAGTGTGGGCAAGTTTGAGAGAAAAAAAAACTCTAGGGGAGATTTTCTGGTCCACCATGAAAGGACCTTAGAAGTTACCACTCTGTTCTCCCAAGTAAAAAGCTGAGCAAACAGAAAAACAAACAATCCTTAGATCTGTCAGAGAAGTGTACTCACTGGGCAAACTGCTACCCCCAAAATGGGAGATATAGACAAGTAGATACAGAGATCACAACTTTTCAGAGCAGAAACCCCCTGAACAGAAACTTCCATGGGAACTAGCACTGGGTAGGAAAACCTGAACTGTAACTGATGAATTGCCAGAGGCTCAGTGTGTACAAGTCTCAGAGTTTGAAAATCCAGGGGAACTAGAACATTTTGTTAGTTTTACGTTGTGGAGCTCTACCAGATTCTCAGAGGGAATACGGAGAATAATCCCCTTGGACTTCTGACAGGGGAGGGGAAAAGTAGCCATTCTGAAATCTGCCAGAGCATACTGTTCTTAACAAACCTACTCTCAAGAAAAACTATCAAACCAGACTGTAACCTATGGGGATTTTTATCACAATCTGACATGGAAAAGGCAAAGACCCAACTCCAATCTCTATAGCCATCAGGTCCCACCAAAGCCTGGGAAAAAACAGAAAAGCATTTGTGAAGTTCACAGCCCAAAGTCACAGACTCACTAAAAGACATAACCACATGACTACACAACACTTCCTGTTCCCGCTCCCCCCGCCCCCACAACCTATGACCACACCACCAACGACTTACTTTCTGGAGTTTCTTTCACTCTGAACATCATGTTTGGCTTTCAACAAAAAATTTCAAGGACACTAAAAGGCTAAAAACACAGTTTGAAGAGACAGAGCAAGCATCAGAACCAAACTCAGATATAACAGGGATATTGGAACTATCAGACCATGAATTTAAGACAACTGTGATAAACATACTAAGGGCTCTAATAACTAAAATAGATGACATGAAAGAACAGATGGATAATGTTAGCAGAAATATGGGAATTCTAAGGAACTAAAAAGAAATGCTAGTGATCGAAAGACACTAACAGAAGAATGACTTTGATGGGCTCATTAGTAGACTGGACAAAGCTGAGGATGGAATCTCTGAGCTTGATGCATCCATAGAAACCTCCAAAATTGAAAAGCAAAGGAAAAAGTGAAAAAAACAAACAGACAAACAAAAACAAGAAACACCAGAACAGAATACCCAAGAACTGTAGGACAACTTTAAAAAGTATAATATGCATAATAGGAATTATCAGGAGACGAAGTGAGAAAAGAACAGAAGCAGTATTTGAAGCAACGACTGAGAATTTCACCCATGTTAATCTAAGACAACAAACCAAAAGTCCAGGAATATCAGAGAACATCAAGCAGGACAAAGTCTAAAAACAAAACAAAACAAAAACCACCTAGGCATATCCTATGCAAACGGCAAAAAATCAAAGATACAAAAAAGATTTTTAAAGAAACCAGAGGGGGGAAAAACCAAATGTACAGAAACAAAGATAAGAATTACACTTGCCTCTCCTCAGAAACCATGAGAACAAAAAGAGTGGAGTGACTCTTTAAAGCCTTGAAGGAAAAAACCCACCAACCTAGAACTCTATACCCTACAAAATTATCCTTCAAAAGCAAAGGAAAGTAGTGATGTCGGCAAGGTGACAGAACAGGAAGCCCTAGATCTGCCTGCCGTGGCGACAGACTTAACACTAACAGACCAAATGTCTCTGTGAGGAATCTAAAAAAACAGTTCAAAGGTTTCTGTACACCAGGCATGGATGAAGCCAACAGCATCAAAGCCCAGTAAGAAAATTCATGACACTATCTACTTCCTCAGGGCAGACCCCCTCTTTCCTAACATCTATTTGGGAAGAAACCCCTAACTCTTATCTTCTACCTGGGGAGGGAAAGGTGTAGAATGTATGTCCAATGTCAGAATTTTGGAAGGGGCTGCCCAAGGGAACAGTTTGTCTTCATGTGTCCAAGTACTGACAGGAATGGGAAGCCAGGTCAGGGATCTCTGGAAAAAAAGAATTAACCATGCACTAGAGTCCGCAGTACTATAGGCACACACTAGGTAGAGCTCCAGTATTACAATTTACTCTACCGTGAGCAGCTGCAATATTGTACACATACAACAGGGGGAGTGCCTTGAGTAGAAACTGACAAAACTCTTAAAATAGGCGATTACACAAACAAGCCCAGAGAGGATGCATACCCAGAGGGGCTTGAGAAGTCTCCATATCTGTAGTAGGAGAGAAAGTCCTCTGTGTTAGAAACCAGACTGTAAAATCTAGGAGAGTTGGTTGATTCTTCAAATGCCAAAATCCCCCAAACAGATAATAACAAGATACACAAAGAAGCAGGGAACCATAACACATTTAAAAGAACAAATTAAATCTCTAGGAACCAAACCTAAACAGATACATAAGTTGCCAAAGAATTAAAAAGTATTGTCAGAAGGACCTTAGATGAATTAAAAAGAGCAAAGATAGACAACTAAACAAAATCAGGAAAATGATGCATGAAAAAAATATCAACAAAGAGAAACTACGAAGAAGAACCAAACAAATTCTGGAACTAAAGAATACAATAAATGAATTGAAAATCTCATAGAGGGTTTCCACAGGAGACTTGACCAAGCAGAAGAATCAGTGAACTTGAAGACAGGCCTTTGGAAATTACCAAGGCAGAGGGGCAAAATAAAAAAGGAATGAAGAAAAATGAAGAGAACCTAAGGAACGTTTGGGACATATCAAGCAGAACAACATATGCATTACTGGTGTCCTACGAGAAGGAAGGGAAAGGGGCAGGGGACCTATTTGAAGAACTGGCCAAAACTTCCCAAATCTGGGGACAGAAATGACCTTACAAATTCAAGAATCTCAATTCCAACAAGAATAAGTGTGGAGAGCCCTACACCAAAACACATCATAATCATCAAACTGTCAAAAGTCACAGATAAAGAATTTTGAAAGTAGAAAGAAAAATATGACTTGTCACATACAAAGGAACACCTTTTAGATTATCAGATTTCTTAGAAGAAACCTTGCAGGCTAGAAGGGAGTGAGATAATATATTTGAAGTACTGAATGAGAATAACTGCCAACAATATTATAGCTAGCAAAAAAGATTTTCTTCCAAAAATGGAGAAATTAAGACTTTGCCATATTAAAACAGTAACAGTGGACTATACATTCTGAAGAGTACCTGGAACATTCTCCAAGACAGACCACCATGTTAGGCCACAAAATAAATATTAGCAAATTTAAGAAGACTGAAATCATACAGACTACCTTCTCCAACACAAGAGAATGAAACTAGAAATCAATAGAAGGAAAACAGGAAAATCCATAAATATGTGGAAACTCAGCAATGTACTCTTAAATAACTAGTGGGTCAAAAAAGAAATCACTAAGAAAATTAGAAAATATTTAGAGACAAATGAAAATGAAGACACAGCATACCAAAATTTATGGGATGCAGCAAAAGCAGTACTAAGGAAAGTTTATAGCAGTAAGCACTTATATTTAAAGAAGGAAGATCTCAAATCAACAAACTAACCTAACATCTCAAGGAGCTAGAAAAGAGTAAACTGAACTCAAGGTTAGCAGAAGGATGGAAATAATAAAGATTAGAGCAGAAATAATGAAACAATTAAAAAAAAGGAAAAATCAGTGAAAGAGTTAGTTTACTGAAAAGAGCAACAAAATGGACAAACCATTAGCTAGAATAAGATTTATAGCTAAAATTATAAATGAAATAGGAGACATTACAACTGATGTCACAAAAATAAAAAGGATTTAGAGAGACTTCTATGAATAATTATAGGCCAACAAACTGGATAACCAAGAAAATAAGGATAAACTCCTAGACTTGTACAACCTATCAATACTAAATCATGAAGAAATTTTAAAAATCTTAACAGACCTATAACTAGTGAAGAAATTGAAGCAGTATTCAAAAACCTCCCAACAAACTCATACAGCAATTCAGTAATGTGGCAGGATACAAAATCAATGCACAGAAATCAGTTGCTCTCCTATACACTAACAATGAAAATATGGAAAGGGAAATCAGAGAATCCATTCCGTTTACAATAGCACCAAGAACTATAAGAT
>CM052898.1:91462282-91488474 GCA_028534135.1 Potos flavus | reverse complement strand
GGAGGGGAGGGGGTGGGGGATGGGCAAGCCTGGTGGTGGGTATTGAGGAGGGCACGTATTGCATGGAGCACTGGGTGTGGACATAAACAATGAATCTTGTAACACTGAAAAAATAAAAGTATTTGGGGGAAAAAAAAAAAAAACACACAAAAAAACACAAAAACCTCCCAACAAAGAACAGCCCAAAACTAGATGCCTTAACTATTAAATTCTACCAGACATTTAAAGAATAACATCAGTCCTCAAAGTCTTCCAAAGAATCAAAGAGGACGAAATACTTCCAAACTCATTCTATGAGATCAGCATTACCCTGAAACCAGAACCAAAGACACAAGAAAATCACAAACCAAATTCCTTGATGAATATTGATGCAGAAATTCTAAACAAAATACTCTCAAACCAAATTCAACAATACATTAAAAGGATCATACACTACAACCAAGTGAAATTAATACAGGAATGCAAGGATGGTTCGACATATGAAAATCAATGTAATACACCATATTAACAAAATGAAGGTGAGAAGACGTGATCATCTCAATGCAGAGAGAGCATCTGACAAAATTCAATACACTTCCATGACTTAAAAACAGAACAAATAAACTACCGCAACATAATAAATTAAACCACATATTAAAGGCTTACAGCTAACATCACATGCAGTGAGGAAAGACTAAAAACTTTTCCTCTTAAGATCAAGAAGAGGTCAAAAAAAAGATCAAGAAGAGGTCAAGGATGCCCACTCCTTCCAAGGCTATTTGACAGAGAACTGGAAGTTCTAGTCAGAGGAATTAGACAAGACAGAAAAGGAATACAAACCTGGAAGAGAAAAATTCTCAGTTTGCAAATGACTTGATCTTACATATGGAAAGCCATAAGGATTTCCAAGAAAAACTGTTAGGATATATAAACTCAGCAAAGTTATAGGATACAAAATAACCAAAAATGAGTTGTATTTCTAGACATTAACAGTGATCAATCTGAAAAGGAAACTAAGAAAATCCCATTTATTAAAGTTTATTAAAAAAAAAACTTAGGAATAAACTTAACCAAGGAGGTTAAAGACTTGTACACTGAAAACTACAAAACACCACTAAAAGAAATTTTAAAAGTTAGAAATAAATGGGAAGATATCTTGTGCTCACGGATTGGAAGACTTAGTATTGTTAAAATATCCACACCATCCAAAATAATCTAGATTCAACACAATGTCATCAAAACCCCAATGGGATTTTTTTTTTTTTTTACAGCTATAGGGCAAAAAAAAGTCCTGAAATTCATATGGAATCTAATGGAACACCAAATAGCTAAAACAATCTTGAAAAAGAAGAAGAAATGGAGGCCTCAGATTCTTTGATTTCAAAACTTAGCACAAAACCATAGTAATTAAGTAATTAAGACAGTATATACGGACATAAAGATGGATATATAAGGCAAAAAAAAAAATAGGGTGCTCAGAAATAAACCCTTGCACATATGGCCAAATGATTTTTGGCTAGGGTGCCAAGACCTCAATGGAGAAAGGACAGTCTCTTCAATAAATGGTGATAGGAAAACTAAATTTCCACATGCAAAAGAATGAAGCCGGATCTACATACAAAAATGAACTCAAAATGGATTAAATATCTAAAAGTAAGACCTAAACTCTTAACCTAAAACATAGGGAAAAAACTTTAAGACACTGGATTTGGCAGTGATTTCTTGGATATGACCCCAAAAGCACAGGCAACAAAAGAATAGACAACAAAAAAATTTTTTTTTAAATTACAAATTTTAAAACTTCCACGTGTCAAAGGAAACAATCAAAAAGTGAAAAGGCAACATACAGAATGGAAGAAAATAACTGCAAATCATATATCTGAAAAGTTATTATCCAAAAAATATATTTGGAACTTCTACAACTCAACAGTGACAACAAAAATAATCCAATTAAGAACTGGGTAAAGAACCTGAATAGACATTTCTCTAAAGAAGATACAAAAATGGCTAATAAGTGCATAAAAAGCTACTCAGTATCACTAATCAAAACTATGAGATAGCCCCTTCACACTAATCAGGAAAGGTAGTATCAAAAGAACAAATGTTAGGAAGAATGTGGAAAAGTTGGAACACTTATGCATGGTTGGTGGAAATGTAAAATGGCACAGTCATTATTGAAAACTACCTAAATTTTACCTAAAAAAAAAAAAAAAATTTAGAATTATTACATCATCTGGCAATCCCAACTCTTAGTATATGCCCAAAAGAATTCAAAGTAGAGTCTCAAAAAGATATCTGCATACCCATGTTACTGTAGCATTACTCACAATTGCAAAGAGGTAAAAGCAACCCACATGTCCCATCAACAGTTGCAAGAATAAAGAAAAGATGGTATATACATATAATGGAATATTATGCAGCCTTTTAAAAAAAGGAGGAAATCCTGGCACATGCTATAACATGGATAAATATAAAATCTAAAGGACACATTAAGCTAAATAAGCCAGTCACAGAAGGACAAATATATGATTTTACTCATATGAAGAACCTAAAGTATTCAAAAAACATAAATAGAAGGTAGAAAAGTGGTTACCAAAAACTGGGAGGACTGAGGAGGGGAAATAAATGCTTAATGAGTATAGTTTCTGTGTTACAAGATTAAAAGGTTTTAGACATCTACAATATATTTAACATTGCTGAACAATAGGCTTAAAAATGGTTATGATAGTAAATTTAACATTATGTGTTTTTTACCATGATAAAAAAAAGATTTAAGCACACACATGAAAGTGAAGGTAAAAACATTTTCTCAGACAAACAAAAGTTGAAGGAATTTGTTGCCAGTAGATCTGTCTTGCAAGAAATGTTAACAGAGAGAAGAAAAAGGATATAGGTCAGAAATTCAAATATACGTAGAGGAAGAGTACTAGAGAAGGAATAAATTAAGGTAAAATACTTTCATTTTTCAAAATATTTTACTTATTTATCTGAGATAAAGAGAGAGAGAATAAGTGGTGAGGAGGGGCAGAGGGAGAGGGAGAAACAGACTCCCCACTGAACAGGGAGCCCGACAGGGCCCTCGATCCTAGGATCCTGAGATTATGACCTGAGCTGAAGGCAGATGCTTAACTGAGCCACCCAAGCTCCCCCATTTTTATCATTCTTAATTGATCTAACAGATAACAGTTTGTTCAAAATAATAGCACCAACAATGTATTCAATTATATATGCATATCTAAATGCTTATATATGCTTATGTATATATGCAGTGAATGATAGCAGTGATACAAGGGATGAAGAGGCAAATAAATTAGGAACACTTTGTTATAATGTACTTCACTACCTGTGATGCAGTACATTGTTATGTAAAAATTAGTTGTAAATGTATAGTGCAAACTGGGAAACCACTAGAAAAAAATTAAGAAATATAATTAATATACTTAAGTACGAGAGAAAATGCTCAATTGAAACCACAAAACGCAGAAAAAGAATGGAAGACAAAAATAGGAACAAAGAATGAAGGCAACAATAAAAAATATAGTAACAAAATGGTAGATACTAATCCAACTGCATCAAAAATCACTTTAAATTCAATTGTCTAAATACATCAACTAAAAGATTTTCAGAGTGGTTCAAAAACAAGGGAGAGCCAACTACGTGTGGTCTACAGGAAACCCATTTTAAAAATAAAGACATAGATTTAAAAGTAAAGGATGGAGAAAGGAATACCATGCCACTTTAATGTTTGTGTCCATCCAAAATTCGTATGTTGAAGTCTCATCCCCCATCATAATGATACGTGGCACTTTAGGATGTGATTAAGTCATAAGGGTGGAGCCTTCACAAATGGTATTAGCGACTTTATAAAAGAGACCCCAGAGAGCTTCTTTGCTCGTTCTGCCATATGACGACACAGTGAGAACACAACTGTCTATGAACCAGACATCAAATCTGCAGGCACCTAAATCTTGGACTTCCCAGGCTCCATAACTGCGTGAAATAAATATTTGTTGTTTAAGCCCCTCACTCTATAGCATTTTTGTCATAGTAGCTTAAACAGACTAAGACACATGCTACTAACACTGATAAAAAGATAGTGGAGTAGCTAAATTTCAGAGCAATTAATTTCAGAGCATGGAAAGTTATCAGAGATAAAAAGGGGCATTATATAATGATAATGGGTTCAATACTCCAGGAAGACATAATAATTCTTAATGTGTATATGCGTAAAAACAGAGCACAAAATACCTAAGGCAAAAACTGATGTAACTGCAAGGAAAACAGATAAATCCATTATTATAGTTGGAGACTTCAACACCCCTCTATTAAAAAGGGATGGATCCAATAAGCAGAAAATCAGTAAGGATATAGTTGAACTCTAAAGCATCATCAATCAACTGGATATAATTGACATATAGACTATATCATCCAACTAGAAGCAGAATATACATTATTTTCAAGCTCACATGGGACATTCACCAAGACACACCACACTCCAAGCCATAAAACACCTGAAGAAATTTAAAAAAAATCACGCAATGTCTGCTCTCAAAGACAATTTAATTAAACTAGAAATCAGTATCAGAAAGTGGGCTAGAAAATCCCCAAATACCTGGAGATTAAACACACTTCTAAATAACACATGCATCAAAGGAGAAACCTCAAGAGAAATTTTTAAATATTTCTAACTAAATGAAGATGATAAATACAACAAAAATTTGTGGTAGGCAGTAAGAGCAATGCTTAGAGGGAAAGTTATAGCCCTCGGTGTGTGTGTGTGTGTGTGTTGTGTGTTGTGTGTATGAGAAAAGAAAATCTAAAATCAATAATTTAAGCTTTCATCTTAGGAAACTAGAAAACAACGAGGAAATTAAATCCAAAGAAAGTACAAGAAAAGGAATAAAAATCTTATTTTATTTTATTGTAGAAATCAGTGAAATTGCAAATAGGAAATCAGTAGAGAAAATCAATGAAACAAAAAGCTGGTTCTTTGAAAAGATCAGTAACTCTCTAGCCAAGCTTAGAAAAAAAGAAAAAGCACAAATTACTAATATCAGAAATGAAAAAGGGGTCATCACTACTGATTCCATGTATATTAAAGGCTAATAAAGAAATAATGTGAACAACTCTACACCCACAAATTTGATGGTAATAAAATCGACCAGTTCTTTGAAAGACAGAATTTAACAAAACTCAAACAAGGAGAAACAGTCTCAGAAGACTTATATCTGTTTAAAAAACTGAATCAATAATTAATAACATGCCAAAACAGAAAGCACCAGACCCAGATAGTTGCATGGGTGAATTCTACCAAACATTTAAAGAGGAGATAGCAAGTCTTTACAATTTCTTCCAGAAAACAGAATCAGAGGGAATACTTCCTAATTTACTCTATGAAATTAGCATCGCTCTAATACAAAAACCAAAGACACTACAAGAAAGGAAAACTACTATCTCTCATGAACACAGGTGATATTTTCTCAACAAAATATTAGTAAATTGAATCCAACAGTGTTTGAAAAAATTATATAGACCATGACCAAAGTGGAATTCCTTTTTTTTTTTTTTTTAAGATTTTATTTATTTATTTGACAGAGAAAGAGATCACAAGTAGGTTAGAGAGGCAGGCAGAGAGAGGGGGGAAGCAAGCTTCCTGCTTAGCAGAGAGCCTGATGCGGGGTTCGATCCCAGGACCCTGAGATCATGCCTGAGCCGAAGGCAGAGGCTTTAACCCACTGAGCCACCCAGGCACCCCCAAAGTGGGATTCCCAACTAGATCATAGATTCAATGCAATCCCCAATCCCAGCATTTTTTTTTCTTGGATATTGACAAACTTATTCAAAGTTTATATGGAAGGGCAAAAGGCCAGAACAGCCAACACAATAATGAAGAAGAAGAAAGTTGAAAGACTAATACTACCCTACTTCAAGACTTACAAGGCTACAATAATCAATATAGTATGGAATTGGTGAAAAAATAAATATATAGATAAACATATATATATGTTTATCAGAAGCAGACAAATATAGTCAACTACTCTTTGACAACAACAGTGCAAGGGAGAAAGGACAATCTTTTTAACAAATGGTGCCAGAACAACTGGACATGCCAAAAAATGAATCTAGAAAAAAGAGAACCGTATCAACATGATAAAGAGCATTTTTGAAAATCATACAGCTGATATCATACTCAGTAGTGAATGACCAAAAGTTTTCCTTCTTAGATGAGGAACAGAAAAGGATGCACATTTTCACCACTGCTATTCAACATTATCATAGAGCATTACTATTAGAGCAGTTAGACCAGAAAGCAAAGGAACCCACATTGGAAAGGAAAAAGTAAAACTGTATCTATTTATAGAAGACATGATCCTATATATAGAAAATCCCGAAGAATCCATAAGAAAACTAATACAGTTAGTAAATTCAGCAGTTGAAGGTTACAAGATTATATAAAAATCAGTTGGGTTTCTATACACTAGCAATGAACAATCCACAAGGGAAACTAAGAAATCAATTCCATTTGCAATAGATCTAAAAGAATAAAATACCTAGGAATATGTTTAACAAATGAAGTGAATGGCTTGTACACTGAGAAATACAAGACATTAATGAAAGAAATTAAAGACGACCTAAATAGACTATCCATGTTCATTAATTGGAAAGCTTTATATTAAGATGGCAATAATACTCTAAGCAATCTACATATTCAATACAATCCCTATCAAAATTCCAACAACTTTTTTGAAGATACGGAAAATGTGATCCTCAAATTCAAGTGTAATTGCAAGGGATCCTGATTATCTAAAACAGTCTTTAAAAAAAAAAAAAAGGTTGTAGGACTCATTTCTCAGTTCAAAATATACTGCAAATCTAAAGTAATCAAAACAGTGTAGTACTGGCATAAGGACAGACATACAGACCAATGGAAGAGACCAGAGAGTCTAGAAATAATCCCATACCTGTGGCCAATATTTGTGACAAGGATGAAAGACCATTCAATAACAAAAGAATCTCTTCAACAAATGGTGCTGAGACAACTGCATTTCCATGTGCAATATATATAAAAAACCTCACACTATATGTAAAAATTAACTCAAAAATATGGAGAAATAAGAATGCTCTGTACTGCTGCTTGGAATGTAAAATGGTGTAGTGGCTATAGAAGACAGTATGGGTAGTTCCACAGAAAGTTACACATAGAATTTCCAAATGACCCAGCAATACCACACTTCGGTATGTACTCAAAAGAACTGAATTCAGGAACTCAAACGTATACTTTTACAACAATTTTCACTGCAGCATTATTCACAATAGTCAAAAGGTGGAAGCAACCCACATTCTACTAACAGATGACTAGATAAACACAAAGTGGTAGAAACACATGATGGAATATTACTCAGCCATAAAAAGCAATGACATTCTGGGGATCCCATGGAGAAGATGGCAGAGTAGGAGGACCCTAAGAAACCTCATCCCATGGTTACAATTACATAACACCTACATTAGTGTAAATGACTCAAAGATTGGCAGAACAGACTTTCCACAACTCAGTGTAGAGACCAGACCACATTGAAAAAGGAAGGAAGGGTGGAGACGATGTCAGGAGCTAAATCGGACTGTCCAGGGCAGGGAGGGACACCATAGGTACAGAAAGGGGGAGAGGACCAGACCCTCACACCAAGCACTCCAGGCACAGGGAACCTGCATGAAAACCAGAGGGTCATAATTTTGTGAGTTCCTAAAATCAGCCACCTTAACGACAGGAACTTTAAAAATCAGCAGGCTCCACCCTGGGAGAGCTGGGGGAGGGTGACAAGAAATGGAGTCCCCACCCTTAAAGAGACAGCACAAGAAACAACCCCACGGAGATATAGCATAGAAACATTAGTTTGAAAAAAAAAAAGCTTGGGGTATACAGGAGGGAGATTTGGTTAATAATTTCAGAGTGCATACTGGATGGGAAACTTCTCCAGGAACAACGGAACTGGAAGGCTCCCATTTCCTTCCCTCACCCCTGAGCCTAGACACATGGACGCCTGTGGGAACCAGTGTAGCACCAACATTTCCCACCTAACTTGCTAACGGTATGCCCTACCCTTGCATTCTCCCATAGACCTGCCTCCTCCAATATGCCATTGGCCAGAGCCCATCCAACGTAGTGCCACAAAGCAGGCCAAACAGGAACCAGTACTACTCCAAAGTGACTCCTGCCACAGGGAGAGGAAAAGATAACTACACACACTATTCCGACTCTACCCCAGCAGTAGGCTGAGGGCAGATATCTGGTCTGACAGCAGTAGGCCCCATCCACCAACAAAAGCTTCTCAGGAGACAACACAGGGACAGTGCCCTGCAGTTACATGCTATTGCATCTCTGGAGAATGCCCCATCTAACTCAACTCAAGCCAAAGGTGGCCTCAGACTGGCCCACTAACAACACAGGGACCAGACTCTGCCCAGAATGGGCAGAGAACCATTGCAGATGATGGGACTAAAGGCGGAAGCAGCTCAGCCACAACAGTAGGGCACATGCAACACACACTGGAGACACCCCTGAAGCACCAGGTTCTGGTGAACAGGAGACACTACAGTACAGGGCACTACGGAACCTCTTCTTCATAAAGCCACTACTTCCAAGAGCAGGAGACATAGCTGACTTTTCTAACACACAGAAACAGGCACAGAGATAGACAAAATGAAGAGACAGGGGAATATGTCCCCAGTGAAAGAAAAGGACAAAAATCAAAGCAAACAAAACAGATAGGTAATATGCCTAATAGAGAATTTAAAGTAACAGTCATAAAAATACTCATGGAACTTGAGAAAAGAGTAGAGGACCTCAGTGAGACTCTCAACAAAGAGAGAACATAAAAAATAACCAATCAGAGATGAAGAACTCAATAACTGAAATTAAAAACACACTAGAAGGAATAAACAGTAGACTATAGGAAGCAGAAAAATGGATCAGTGACCTGGAAGATAGAGTAATGGAAAGGAATCAAGGTGAAGAGAAGAGAGGAAAAAAATAATAAAAACTGAAAATAGACTTAAGGAATTCAGTGACACCATCAATTTGCATTATAGGAATCCTAGAAGGAGAAGAGAGAGAAAAGGAGGAAGATACTTATTTGAGGAAATACTAGCTGAGGGTGCCTGGGTGGCTCAGTCAGTTAAGTGTCTGCCTTCAGCTCAGGTCATGATCCCAGGGTTCTGAGATTGAGCCCCCCATCAGGCTCCCTGCTCATGCTTCTCCCTCTCTCTCAGCCTATCACTCCCCCTGCTTGTGCACCCTCTGTCAAATAAATAAATAAAATCTTAGAAGTAAAGAAAGAAAGGGAAAGCAAGAAAGAAATACTAGCTGAAAATTTCCCTAATCCAGAGAGGGAAACAGAAATCCAGATCCAAGAAGCAAAGAGAGCCCCCAACAAAATCAACCTAAGGAGGTCCACACCAAGACACGTAGTAATTAAAATGGTAAAAAGGAGGGATAAAGAGAATTTTAAAAGCAGCAAGAGAAAACAGTCATAAATAAGGGAAACCCAATAAGGCTATCAACAGATTTCTCAGGAGAAACTTTGCAAGCCAGAATGGAGTGGCATGATATATTCAAAGAACTGAAAGAATAAAAACTCCAGCCAAGAATACTCTATCCAACAAGGCTATCTTTCAGAATAGAGAGAAACGGTTTCCCAGATAAACAGAAGTTAAAGGAATTCATCACCATTAAACCAGTGCTATGAGAAATGTTAAAGGGAACTCTTTGAGTGGAAAGGAAAGATCACAAGCAGGAGTGAGAGAAGTAGGAAGCACAAAAGCAGTAAAATTAAGTATATCTACAAAAATCAGTCAAGAGATTCACAAAATAAAAGGATGTAACGTTTGACACCATATACTTAAAAAGGTATAGGAATACAGAAGGGGAAGGAGTAAAGAATGGGTTGAAACTTAAGCAGTCATAAACTTAATATAGACTGCTATATGCAAAAGATGTTATATAGAAACCTAATGATAACCACAAATCAAAAATCAGTAACAGATATGCAAAAAATGAAGAAATCCAAGTATATCACTAAACCAGCAAACTGTGAGAGAAAAGAACAAAAAATAGAGAAGAATTACAAAAACAACCATAAAACAAGTAACAAAGTAGCAATAGGTACATACCTATCAATAATTACTTTGAATATAAATGGACTAAACACTCCAATCCAAAAGACACAGGGTGACAGGATGGATACAAAGCAAAACCCATCTATATGCTGCCTACAAGAGACTCACTTCAGACCTAAAGACACATGTAGATTGAAAGAAAAAGGATAGAAAAGCATTTACCATGCAAATGAAAGTGAAAAAAAGCCAGAGTAACAATACTTAGACAAAATAGATTTTAAAACAAAGACTAACAAGGGACAAAGAAGAACACTATAACATTATAAAGGGAACAATCCAACAAGAAGATATAACGATTGTAAATAGTTATGCAACCAACATGGGACCACCCAATACATAAAGCAGCTAATAACAACCATAAAGGAACTAATTGATAGTAATACAATAATAGGTGACTTTAATATCCCATTTATATGAATGGATAGATCATCCAAACAGATTTAAAAAAAAGAGAAACAGTGGCTTTGAACGACATACTGGACCAGATGGACCTAACAGATATATTCAGAATATCCCATCCTAAAACATCAGAGGACACATTCTTTTCAAGTGTACATGGAACATTCTCCAGAACAGATCACATATTAGGCCAAAAATCAAGTCTCAATAAATTCAAAAAGACTGAAGTCATAACTTGCATCTTTTCTGATCACAACAATGTAAAACTAGAAAGCAACCAGAGGAAAAAATCTGGAAAGAGCACAAATACATGGAGGTTAAGTAACATGCCACTGAACAATGACTGGGTCAACCAAGAATCAAAGAGGAAATAAAAATACATGGAGAGAAATGAAAACACAGTGGTCCAAATTCTTTGGGATGCAGTAAAAGCTGTTATGAGACGTAAGTGTATAGCAATATAGGCCTACCTCAAGAAGCAAGAAAAATCTCAATCTAACTTTACACCTGAAGGAGCTAGAAAAAGAACAAACAAAACTCAAAATCAACAGAAGGAAGAAAATAATAAAGATTAGAGCAGAAATAAATGAAATAGAAACTAAACAACCAGTAGAACAGATCAATGAAACCAGGAGTTGGTTCTTTGAAAAGATCAACAAAATTGATAAACTTTTAGCCAGACTCATGAGAAAGAGAGAGAGAGAGAGAGAGAGAGAGAGAGAGAACTCAAAAAAAAAAAAAATCAGAAATGATAGAGGAGAAATAACCAACACCACTGAGATACAAAGGGTTATAAGAGATTATTATGAAAAAGTGTATGCCAATAAATTGGATAACCTAGAAGAAATAGATAAATTCCTAGAAACATATAGCCTTCCAAAATCAGGAAGAAATAGAAAATGTGAACAAAGTGATTACCAGGAATGGAATTGAATTAGTAATCAAAAAACTCCCAACAAGCCAAAGTCCAGGACCAGATGGCTTCACAGGTGAATTCTACAAAACATTTTATTTCATTTTAAGATTCATTTATCTGAAGGGGGAGAAAGAAAGAGTCTCAAAGAGATTCTACACTGAGTGCAGAGCCAGACATGGGACTTGATCTCACACCCTGAGATCACTTGATCTTAGCCAAAAGGCCGAGAAGCGATCACACACCCTGAGATCACAACCTGAGCTAAAACCAAGAATTGGCCACTTAACTGAATGCACCACCCAGGTCCCCTATGAAACTTTTTAAAGAACAGTTAATATCTATTCTTCTCAAACTATTCCAAAAAAATAGAAGAGGAAGAAAAGCTTCTAAATTCATTCTTTGAGGCCAGAATTATCCTGATACCAAAACCAGATAAGGACACCACAAAAAACAAGAACTATAGGCCAGAATCTCTGATGAACACAGATATGAAATCCTCAACAAAAATATCAGCAAACCAAATCCAACATACATTAAAAAGAAAAAAATCATTCACCACGATCAAGTGGGATTTATTCCCAGGATGCGAGGGTAGCTCAATATTCACAAATCAGTCAACCTGATATATCAATAAAAGGATAAAAACTATATGATGATTTCCATAGGTGCAGAAAAGGCATGACAAAATACAACATCCATTCATGATAAAAACCCTCAACAAAGTAGGTTCAGAGGGAACATACACCAACAAATTAAAGGCCATATATGAAAAACCCACAACTAACATCATACATAACAGGGAAAAGGGGTGTCCACAAGGAGGGGTGTCCACAAGGATGTCCCTTCTCACTACTTTTATTCAACGTTGCACTAGAAGTCCTAGCCACAGCAATCAGATAACAAAAAGAAATAAAAGGCATCCAAACTGGTAAGGAAGAAGTAAAACTTTAACTATTTGCAGATGACATGAATACTATTATACAGAGAACCCTAAAGACTCCACCAAAAAGCCACTAGAATAAATGAATTCAGTAAGGTTGCAAGATACGAAATCAATATACAGAAGTCCACTGCATTTCTGTATACTAATAATGAAGCTGTAGAAAGAAATTAAGAAAATATTTACAATTGCACCCAAAATAAAATACCTAAGAACAATCTTAACCCAGGAGGAGAAAGACCTATACTCTGAAAACTATAAAACACTGATAAAAGAAATTGAAAATGACATGAAGCAATGGCAAGATATTCTATGCTCATGGATTGGAAGAACAAATATTGTTACAATGTCCAGAGCACCCAAAGCAATCTATGGATTTAATACAATCCCTATCAAAATACCAACAGCACTTTTCACAGAACTAGAACAAACAATCCTAAAATTTGTATGGAACCATAAAAGACCCCAAATAGCCCAAGGAATCTGGAAAAAGAACAAACCTGGAGGTATAATAATTCTGAATTTCAAGATATAGTACAAAGCTGTAGTAATCAAGACAGTATGGTGCTGGCACAAAAACAGACACATAGATCAACAGAATGGAATGGAAATAAACCCAGAAATAAAACCATGATTATATGGTCAAAGATTAATTAATCTTTGACAAAGGAGACAAAAATACGCAATGAGAAAAAATCTCTTCAACAAATGGTGTTGGGAAAACTGAGACAGCTACATGCAAAAGAATGAAATTGGGTCACTTTCTTACATCATACACAAAAATAAATTCAAAATGGATTAAGGATCTAAATGTAAGACCTGAAACCATAAAAATCCTAGAAGAGAACATGGGGAGTAATTTTTCTGACATTGGCTATAGAAATGTTTTCCTAGATATGTCTCCTGTGGCAAGAAAAACAGAAGCAAAAATAAACTATTGGGCTATAATAAAATCAAAAAGCTTCTACATAGGAAGGGAATGAACAAAACTAAAAGGCAACCTACTGAATGGGAGAAGATATTTGCAAATGGCATATCCAATAAAGGGTTAATATCCAAAGTATATAAAGAACTTCTAAAAACTCAGTGCCCACTAAAAAAAAAAAAAAAACCCTCAATGTCCAAAACATAAATAATCCAATTAAAAATGGGCAGAAGACACGAACAGACATTTCTCCAAAGAAGATATACAGATGACCAACAGATACATGAAAAATGCTCAACATCACTTATCATCAGAGAAATGCAAGTCAAAAGTACAATGGGACATCACCTTTCACCTGTCAGAATGGTATAGAGCAATGTAGAGCAAGAGGAACCCTGTTGCACTAATGGTGGGAATGAAAACTGGTGCAGCCACTCTGGAAAACAGTATGGAGGTTCCTCAAAGTTAAAAATAGAACTACCCTAAATCCAGCACTCAGACTACTGAATATTAACCCAAAGAATACAAAAATACTAATTCAAAGGGTTACATGCACCCCAATGTTTATAGCAGCATTATTAATAACAGCCAAGATATGGAAGCTGTTCGACTGTCCATCAACTAATAAATGGATAAAGAAAATGTGGCGTATATATACAATGAAATTCTATTTGGCCATAAAAAAGAATGAAATCTTACCATTTGCGAAAACACAGATGGAGCTAGAGACTATAATGCTAAGCAAAAGAAGTCAGAGAAAGACAAATACTGTATGATTTCACTCACAGGTGGAATTTAAGAAACAAATGAGCAAAGGTGGGGAAAAGAGAGAAAGGCAAACCAAGAAACAGACTCCTAACTATAGAGAACAAACAGAAGGTTAACCAGAGGGGAGGTTGGTGAAGAGATGGGTGAAATAGATGATAGGAATTAAGAAGTGCATTTGTCATGATGAACACTAGGTGATTAAAATAAAAACTTTTAAAAAATGCAATTCAAAAATAGGAAAAAATTCAATCATATTGTTTTGGAATGAATATACAGGTGGTAAAACCTAACAGAAAGACAATGAAATGATGATAATAAGCTTGGATGATTACCTCCAGTGAGTAAAGTATTATGATCCAGAAGGGTACACAGTAGTTTCTGGGCGCCAGTAATGTTCTGTTTCTTGAACTAGATGGTTTCAGAAATATGTATCTTAGATACTTTTTGTATGTATGTTATACTTCACATTAAAAAAAAAAACAACACGGGGCGCCTGAGTGGCTCAGTGGGTTAAGCCTCTGCCTTCGGCTTAGGTCATGATCTCAGGGTCCTGGGATCGAGCCCCACATCTGGCTCTCTGCTCAGCAGGGAGCCTGCTTCCCTCTCTCTCTCTGCCTGCTTGTGATCTCTGTCAAATAAATAAATAAAATCTTTAAAAAAACAAAAAACAAAAAACCACAGGATGGTAAGGATAAAACACCAGTCCACACAGATGAATACAGCTAGAGAAAAACATAGTTATGTTGACTGGTTCATAACCATAAACCCTAAAGGGAGGTTCAGGCTGCCAGGTAATCATATTATATTTCCGCGGTCCATCTGCACAATTACTCTCCTAGAAATATTTTATACCTTTCTGTTCTGAAACCTCCAAAATCTCCTCTCCCATCCTTATCTTCAGTTAATTATTGCTTCCCACTTAGCCTGAGAAAAATGGAAGTAAAGAAAACTTCCACAAACTGACACCATAAATACCTATGTCCCAGAATTTTGCACCCACATATTCTACCTTCCCTCAGGGATTAGCTCTCCATGCTACCATCCTAAGGCCAGATCCCATTCCTTCTTGCCTTCTCAAAGACAGTATTACAGCAACTCTCCGATCTGTCACTTGTATCATCAATTTCCTTCAGTAAACATGCTATTATTTCTTAACCCAACTTCTCTATCAGCTGCTACCACATTTCTTCTATTTAGTTAAATTTCTTGAAAAAGTTGTCTGCAGTTACTGTCTCTGACCCTTTTCCTTCCATTCTCTCCTAAACCCACCACAATCTCAGGTTTTTTGCCTGTCAAAATTGCTCATCAAGATAACTTCTAATGGCCAACTGTTGGCTTTATCTTCCTTATTTATCAGGAGGATGTGACATAGGTTATGTAACTTCTCGTTCTTCGATAGATTTCCATCACTTTGGTTTTTGGTCAAGCACTCTCTTCTGATTTTCCCCTTATATAACTGGCCATTCCTGCTCCGTCTCCACTGCTGGCTGATTCCACTTCTTCCTTACTTAATGTTGGAATGTCCCAGTATGTCTTTGGTATTCTTCCATCCACCTATACTCATTCTTTTGGTAGTCATTCAGACTCATGATTTAAATACATCTTTATACAACACCTCCAGTTCAGATCTGTCTCTTAAAGTCCAGAGACATTTATAATGTCTACAAGACATCTGAAATTTCGCATGTCCAAAACTTACTTGCCCAATTTTCCCCCAAAACCTGCTCCACCATTTATTAACCATCCTTATCTCTATTTTAAGGCAATGCCATTGCTAAGACCAAAAACTCTGGAGTCATCCTTGTTTTCTCTCCCCCATCTAGTCCATTAATACAGTGTATTCCATCTTCCAAATATATCCAGAATTTAAGATTTTCTTCACCTCCTCTACTGCTACCACTTAGTCCAAGCCACATTCATATCTCATTTGGATTACTGCAATGGCCTCTTATCTGGTCTCTCTGCTTATATATACCCTTAACCCTTATATATACCCTTAACCCTCTATACCCTACTCTTCACATAGCAGCAGAAAGACTCTTTTAACATTTAATTTACATATGACCTTTCCCCTGGACAAAATCCTATAATGGCTACTCATCTTACTCAGATGAAAAAGCAACTATGTATGCCTAGGACAATACCAATTTTCTAAACTTTTTTTCTGGGTTTAGTAAGCATAAAAATAAACACAAATGGAGCTTAAAAAAGTGATTCCTAAAGCCAGTCCTTAAACCTTCTGGCCTATGAATAACCTTTTCTTACTCCACAGTGTGGACAGTGCAGTACATTTTTATAAATGTCTCTTTTTATTCCTTTTAACATGTGGCTTTTCCTATTTTTTTTTTTTGTTAATGTTATATTTTTATAACAGTTATTGTAAGTGGAAGGTTTTTAAAACACATTATTACTTGGAAAATAAAGTTCTGGCAGAACTAAATTTTAATGCCTTCACAATTTCTCCTCTCTATGCATTTTTTCTGAATTAAAAAACAGAACACTTTTCCTGGTTTATGGAATTGAAAAGTCTGGGACTACTAGCCAAAAGGATTTAACAAGCATGTACTAAAGCATAGATAGGAGAAATTATACTGACTAGATTATTAGACCCCTCCCCAGGCTTTGTCAGGACTGGCTGTGTGATATTAAAGTTTTTTGCCTCTCTGATCCTTTATTTCCTCATCCATAATGCCCATTAAAGTATCCATTTCATAGAAATACGAAAATTAAATGAGACGATATATTTAAAATGTATTGACATATAATAGCCACATGTGTATTTAGTTAGTGTAACACTATTAAGTTTGTATTTGATTAAATAGTGGTATATTGTGGGAAAGAGAGTGGAAGAAGGGTTAGTGGGAGTAGATCATATTAATGCACAGAAGTATTTTATCCATTTAGGTTCAGAATTGCTGGCGCATGGTGATAATAAAAAGCATTTCGGTCAGTTTCATTATTGTTTGCAAAATCTCTGCAGACAATTTACCCTCTTCTTGCCTTTCCAAGTGTACACCACAGCAAAAAAACCCATCCTCCACATTCACTCACTATTAACAGAGTATTAGGCAGAGTATATGGCAAGGACTCAGAAGGCAGTATCAGAGTAAGGTCACCATGTATTCTTAAATAAACTAATGGTGCTTATTTAGAAAATTAAAATATCCACTTAACCTTTTTTGAATTTATGTACGGGGAGTTTCTTAAGTTGATCTTTACGAAGTCTGTTTCTTCTAGCTCTATGTCTGTCCTGGACGAATTTTGTGATCTAAAAATAAAGAAAAAAAGAAATCAGACATTTAACATGCAAATGGAAAATGGCCATTACAATAATAGACATGTTTCTGGATAGCTGCTGCAAATCAATTGAATTTACTTAAATTGCAATATCATTAATTGAAGCACTAATTACCTAAGTGAATAATTTACCTCAAATTATCCTTTAAATTTTTAATCATTGACCTAAGTTGTCTTTATCCACTCTAACAGAAACATTGAAAATAACATAGAACTATTTGTTTGCAAATATAAACGATAGACCACAGGTTACAAAGACTCCACTGGATCAATAAGGCAGAGTTGAAATTCCTGTAAGTTACAAACTAATAAAATTTTCAAACAGGGATGCCTGGGTGGCTCAGTCGGTTAAGCGTCTGCCTTCGGCTCGGGTCATGATCCCAGGGTCCTGGGATCGAGTCCCACATCGGGCTCCTTGCTTAGCGGGGAGCCTGCTTCTCCCTCTGCCTCTGCCTGCCACTCTGCCTGCTTGTACTCTCTCTCTCTGACAAATAAATAAATAAAATCTTAAAAAAAAATTTTTTTTCAAACATACATTTATTAGTCACTGCACTTTCAATTCTAGCAGCAAACTGAATAGAAGTATTACAGAATACCTGTACTATGAATACTCAGGAATGCTGGATAAAATACACAAAATATTTTCAAATGTAAGTGACTGTGCTTGCAAGAATGAAAAGGAGTCTACAGGGCCAGAGCCAAATGCCAAAAGTTACATCCATAAAAAGAAAATTTTGATAAATTTGATTGTGTCAATAAGGACTTCTATCCTCAAAAGACATTGTTAAAAAATAAGACAAACCACAGAATGAGAAAAAATATTTGCAAATTGCATATTTGATAAGGGATTTGTATCCAGAATTTATGAAGAACTCAAAATAATTAAAAAACAAGCAACCCAACAGAAAACAAATGGACAAAATATCTGAATAAACACTTTACCACAGAAGACAAATGCAAGGCAAATAAGCACTGGAAGAGATACTCAACATAATTAGTCAATGAGAAATGACAATTCAAATCACAAATGCCACTATACACCTATGAGAACTACTAAAGTTAAAAAGACTAACTGTATCAAGTTGGCAAGGAAGTGGAGGAACTGGCACTTTGATACACTACTGATATAACCACTTTGGAATGCTGATGGTTTTTTGTAACTTTAAACACACATTTACCATATGACTCAATCACCCCACTTTTACTTATATTTACCCAGTAGAAATGAAACTAAAAATCCATATAACAACTTGTACACAAATGTCCATGTCAGCTTTATTTTAATATCCAAAACCAGAAACAACCCAAATGCCTATCAACAGGTAAATGGATAAACAAAACTGTGATTTATTTATACAAATATAACTGGGTAAAAAAAAATGAATCAATATACTCAATAAAATATATGAATCTTGGGGCGCCTGGGTGGCTCAGTGGGTTAAAGCCTCTGCCTTCGGCTCAGGTCATGATCTCAGGGTCCTGGGATCGAGCCCCGCATCGGGCTCTCTGCTCAGCAGGGAGCCTGCTTCCCCCTCTCTCTCTGCCTGTCTCTCTGCCTACTTGTGATCCCTCTCTCTCTGTCGAATAAATAAATAAAATCTTTAAAATATATATATATATGAATCTCAAAATAATTATCCTGAGAGAAAGAAGAGACAGAAGAGTACATAATATGATTCTATGTGTATAAAGCTGAAAAAAATGCAAACTAATCTATAGTGACCAAAAGCAGATCTGTGTCTAGGGATGGGGTTGGGAAAAGGATGAGGACATGAGGGAGTCAGAGGGAGTGTTGGAGAGGATGTGGAGAAAGGAGAACCCTCTTACACTGTTGGTGGGAATGCAAACTGGTGCAGCCACTCTGTAAAACAGTATGGAGGTTCCTCAAAAAGTTAAAAATAGAGCTACCCTATGACCCAGCATTGGCACTACTAGGTTTTTATCCATAGGATACAAACAATGATATGAAGGGGCACCTGCACCCCAATGTTTATAGCAGCCATGTCCACAATAGCCAAACTATGGAAAGAGCCCAGATGTCCATCGACAGATGAATAAAGAAGATGTGATATATATGTGTTTACACACATGCACACACACACACACAGACACACACACGAATAGTACTCTGCCATCAAAAAGAATGAAATCTTGTCATTGGCAACAACATAGATGGTACTAGAAGGTATTATGCTAAGTGAAATAAGTCAGCCATAGAAAGATAAATACCATATGATTTCACTCATACATGGAATTTAAGAAAAAAAAAAAAAAAACGGATGAACATAGGAGAAGGGAAGTAAAAATAAAATAAGATGGAAAATTGAGAGTGAGGCAAACCTTAAGAGACCCTGAACTCTAGGAAACAGAATGTGGGTGGCTGGAGGGGAAGTGGAAGGGATAATTGGGTGATGGGCATTAAGGAGGGCACTTGTAATGAGCACCAGGTGTTATACACAACTGATGAATCACTAAATTCTACCTCTGAAAGTAATGAAAAAAAAAAAGGGCAGAAATTCAGGAGATAGAGAAAAAAAAAAAGAAGCGAAGACTTCAGAATGTAACTTCCACCAGAAAGTCTAAGCTGCTTTACATAAGGCATTTTTACCTATTTGGTTCACTGGTGAATCTTTGCCCCACAGCACTGCCTCATCCATGCAAAATATTTGTTGAGTGAAAGGAACAAGAGAAAACACTCAAGGTCTACTTCTTTGAAAGACAAAACAGATAAACTTCTGATAACACTATGAAAGGCATGGACAAATATGAATAAAGAGGACTCATTTCACATATAGTAGAAATTCTCTTTAAAAAACAAATTCTCTAAATTGTTATGTGAGTGGCACTTGATTCCATTATACTTGAAAACAGATAAAACAGACAATTTCTTAGAAATACAATTTAGGGAGCGCCTGGGTGGCTCAGTCAGGTAAGCATCTGACTCTTGATTTCAGCTCAGGTCATGACCTCAGGGCTGTGAGATGGAGCCCTGCATCGGGCTCCACGCTGGGCGTGGTAGCAGAAAAAGCAGACAACCATCTGAATGTCCAGATGACTATGAGAAAAGTCAACAGACCTATTTTGTAAACAACCTTCACCAAAAAGTAATATATAATCCCAACTTCATCAAAAACTGTTTTAGAAAACAGAATATAAGGGTTATTAGTTTTATGGGTCTAGTTTTATCTTATCTATTTATTTGTAACTGCTTATAAGTGGACCCATGCAGTTCAAACCCATATTGCTCAAGGGTCAACTGTATGGTAAAATAACATTAAACTTACTATCTTAACCATTTTTAAGTGACGGTTCTGTGGCATTAAGTACATTCAC
Organism: Potos flavus; assembly: GCA_028534135.1. Classification (NCBI taxonomy): domain Eukaryota; kingdom Metazoa; phylum Chordata; class Mammalia; order Carnivora; family Procyonidae; genus Potos; species Potos flavus. The sequence continues at coordinate 91,467,744 of CM052898.1, read as the reverse complement.
ATTACTGTGCTACCATCACTGCCATCCATCCATAAAACTCTTTTCATCTTGCAAAACTGAAACCCTGTACTCATTAAACAATAATTCCCTACCCTAACCTCCTCCCTACAGCCCCTGGCAAATATCATTCTACTTTCTGTCTCTGAATCTGACTACTCTAGGTATCCCATATAAATAGAATCATACAGTACTGGTTCTTTTGTGACTAGCTTTTTTCAGTTAGCATGTCTTTAAGGTTCATCCACATTGCACATGTATCAGAATTCCTTTACTTTTTGAAGCTAACATTCCACTGTATGTCTATACCACATTTTGTTTATCTGAAAACCCATTTTGTTCATGCATTGATGGACAATTTGGTTGCTTCCACCTTTGGGTATTGCAAATAATGCTATTATAATGCTATTATGGGGGCGCCTGGGTGGCTCAGTGGGTTAAAGCCTCTGCCTTTGGCTCAGGTCATGATTTCAGGGTCCTGGGATGGAGCCCCACGTCGGGCTCTCTGCTCAGCGGGGAGCCTGCTTCCCCCTCTCTCTCTGCTTGCCTCTCCGCCTACTTGTGATCTCTCTCTCTCTCTGTCAAATAAATAAAATCTTTAAAAAATAATAATGCTATTATGAACAAAGGTGTACAAATATCTGTCCAACTCTGTTTTCAAATCTTTTGGTTATATACCCAAAGTGGAATTGCTGGATATGATAACTGGTTAATTTTTTGACTGTTTTCTACAGTGGCTGCTCCATGTGCTCATGGGATTGTCCAGTTTTGATGTGAAGATTATTCTAGGGGTGCCTAGGTGGCTCAGTAGGTTAAGCATCCAACTTTTGATTTTGGCTCAGGTCATGATCTCAGGGTTGTGAATCAAGCCCTGCTAGGTATGGAGTTGGCTTAAGAATCTCTCTCCCTTTTCCCCTCCTCTTTCAATCCCTCACTATCTCCCTCCTTCCCTAAAAAACAAAATGAAATAATTCCATTAAAAAAAAAGATTATTCTGGCTCCATAATACTAAAAGAATGCTAATATTTTATTTAGGATTTTTGCATCTATGTACAAGTGTAGAACTAACTGATGCATATTAGAAATCGGAGTAATCCAAAATGTAAAGACAAAATTTATACATGATACTCAAATACGAGGATTTTTAAAATTTACAAAATAATGTAAACACAGAGTAAGAGAAAAAATAAACAATGATCATTATAACGGATAAAAGATATGTAATTCAGCACCCATTCATCATTAAATAAGGAAAAAGAAAATTTTTATTTCTAATCCTTATACAGTTTTTTTCCTCTCAATTTATCAAAAAAGACAGCATAATGTTATATAGGAGGTTCAACAATAGCCTTTTTTTGTTGTTTCTGACTTTCAAGGGAAGTCTTCTAATAAATTAACCATTTAATGATGTTCATTTTCAGTTTTTAGTCAATAATCTTTATTGATTTAAGGTATTTACATCTACTCCTACTCTGCCAAGGGCATTTTTTCTGTTATTCTTTCTATTCTTTGCTCTACACTGAAAACCCAAGGGAATCAATAAATTCAAATTACCAGAGAATTCAGCAAGTTTGTAGATACAAGATTAATATATAAAAATGATGTCCAGTGTCCAAATCTTGGTTTCTAAATATAACTGTTCAATAAAAGAAACCAGGGCTCCTTGGAAAAATGTCTAATTTTAGGGGTGGAGCAAGAAAAATATGAGTCTGAAGCTTCTTATAGTACCAGATACTAAAGAAGTGCTTAGAAAAACTAAAGGATGGATCAAATGAAAGGGACACACATGACCGAGGTTGACAGAGCTCTCCATGGCCAAAGCTCAAAATTTGAACAACATAAATAAAATGGTATTGGATTATAACCCAAGTATAAAATATACAGGAGTACATATTAATATAAATAAATGATTGAATAAATAAATAAATGCCAAGAAGAGATACATCTTTCTCACAAAAGAATTCCAAATAATATATGTAGTAGATACGCTCTCCTACTTCCCACTCTAGATCTTGCCTGCCCCTCCGCAGCTTTAGAGTGTGCTATACAAGTGCCTCACTTCCAAAGTAAGAATAGGAGAAGAGAAATATATTAACTTTATAGTGGAGAAACCTGGCTTAACAAAGGAATGAATGTTAATACCATTAGTGATGTTACACAGATATCAGGTACCCATGACATAAGAAGGGCACTTCACCTCTGTTTTTAAAAACTTATTCCCAAAAAAAACCCTATAACCCAGTGTAATTATAAGAAAAACATCAGACGGAGGGACATTCTACAAGATACCTGGCCAAGACTCCCCAAGACTGTCAAGGTTATGGAAAACACAGAGAGACTGAAACTGATAGACTGTCAGAGAACAGAGGAGCCTGGGAAGACATGCTAACTAAATAAAATGTGGTGCCCTGTTTTGGATCCTGGAACAGAAAGAGAACATTAATGGAAAAACTCATGAAATCTATACAAAGTCTGGAGTTCAGTTACTAATAATGTACCAATGTTAGTTTCTTAGTTTTGACAAGTGGACCATGGTAATGTAAAATGAGGGAAACTAGATGAGGAATGTACAAGAACGCTCTTTTTTTGCAACTTTTTTGTAAATCTTAATGTTATTCAAAAATTACAAGTTTGTTTTTAAAAAGTCTGTAATGTTCTTATATCCTAATAACAACCACTTAGAAAATGCAATTTCAAAAGTCTAACAAAAGGGGACCTGGGTAGCTCAGTTGGTTAAGCGTCTGCCTTCGGCCCAGGTCATGATCCCGGGGTCCTAGGATGGAGTCCCACATTGGGCTCCCTGCTCAGTGGGGAGTCCGCTTCTCCCTCTACCCCTCCTGCTTGTGCTCTATAATAAATAAATACAATCTTTAAAAAAAAAAGTCTAACAAAAGACATGCAAAATGTTTACAGAAAAAAATTATTAAATTGATGGATATAAAAGATCTAAATAAATGAAAAGAAATACCACAGCATCACAGAAAGACTGAACATTCTAAAGATGGCATTTAATCTCTAACCTATAATGTCCATATAATAATAAACTCATTGAATATTATAAATATTCTTTATAAAAAAATGAGAATACTGGGGTTGTTTTATACGGTTGCAATTCTTTTTTTTTTTTTTTTAAAGATTTATTAATTTGAGAGAGAGAGCACAAGCAGGGGGAGAAGCAGGCTCCCTACTGAGCAGGGATTCCAAAGTGGGGCTCGATCCCAGGACACTGGGATCATGAACGGAGTCGAAGGCAGACGCTAAACTGAGTCACCCAGGCGCCCCTACAATTCTCTTTTAGTATCTATCTTAATATAGAGGTCTTCTCTTATCTGCTTCTGCCTTCAATTTGTTTTTATATCACAAACCATATAGCTTTTAGAAACTTCCACTTTAAACCCTGAGAGACTGAGGGTGACAAAGGCAAATAATATCTTAGCATTATTATGAAAATAATTCTGACTTCATAGTCCCATTAAGAGTCCTGGGACCTGGGGTGCCTGGGTGGCTCAGGGGGTTAAAGCCTCTGCCTTCGGCTCAGGTCATGATCTCAGGGTCCTGGGATCGAGCCCCGCATCCGGCTCTCTGCTCAGCAGGGAGCCTGCTTCCCCCTCTCTCTCTCTGCCTGCTTCTCTGCCTACTTGTGATCTCTCTTGCTGTCAAATAAATAAATAAAATCTTTAAAAAAAAAAAAAAAAGAGCCCTGGGACCATACTTTGGTAACCACTGTTTTAGAGATATATGTCATCACCTTTAACCTCAAGCACTCATACTATTCTTTACATTTCGATATGAAAAATTTCAAATACAGAGAAAAGTTGAAGAAATTTTATAATACCCATATACCCACCACCTAGATTCCACAATTAACATTGTACTGCACTTTTTATCACCTTTCCATCCCTCTCTTTACCCATAAAACACTTTTTTAAAGATTTTATTTATTTGACAGAGAGAGAGAGAGATCACAAGTAGGCAGAGAGGCAGGCAGAGGGAGAGGGAGAAGTAGGCCCCCTGCTGAGCAGGGAGCCCAACGCAGGGCTCGCAGGGCTCGATCCCAGGACTTTGGTATCATGACTTGAGCCGAAGGCAGCCGCTTAACCAACTGAGCCACCCAGAAGCCCCAGAACACCTCTTTCTCTCATTGTTTTTATAACGCACTTCAAAGTAAGTTGCAGATCATCAGTATATGTCTCCCCAAATACTTTAGCATATATATCATTAGTTAGAGCTTAGTATTTCTTTTACAGTATTTTTTTTCCTTAGGTAAAATTTATATACAATGACATGCAAAAAATTCAAGTATACAGATATTTGTGCAACCTCTCTCAAGATACAAAATATGACTTACCACCAAAAAGTTCCCTCATGCCCTTCTCAGTAAATCCCTCACCCTCTCATCCTAGCCTCTCAGAAGCAACACTGTTCTGATTTTCTACCCAGATTATCTTCACCTTTTCTAGACCCAATCATATAAACGGACTCATACAGTATGTACCCCTTTATGAAAGGCTCCTCTCACTCAATACGTTTTTTAGAACGATTCATACTATTTTTTAAAATACATTTAACATTGATTTACCTACCATGAAAATGACTATCAAGATGAGACAGATGCCCACTATGATAAGGAAGGGGATTAGATAGTATTCCAGAGGAAGACTAAATTCTGGAACTAAGATAATGTGGCCCCTAGAAGAAAACAAAAATTAGTAATTGAGAAATATTAAGAGTTGCCAAATTATAATGTTAATTAAAAACAAAAGCATTGCTTAAAAGGCATTTAGACATTACAATTCAATCCACTATACACATCTCATCTTCTAATATATGATTTCCAATACTTTAAGAGATACACTCTCCATCTTTGTTTCTTCTACATATTTGCCAAAATAACTTGCTTACATAATTAAGGAAGCTTTTAGACAGGGTACAAGAAATCAGCCAATAATACTTACTTTGTCCATCCCAGAAACATGTTATTTACTAAATTTAGTAAGCTAGGCAAAATTCTGCATATTTTACATGCAAAATCAGCATTCAAACAATGGTAGTACCTTGGGTATCTTGTCAACAAAAGCCCTCACCCCAATCAAATTACTATTCATTGGTCCCTCCTATGGTAAAGCTCTGAAGCCACTATTATCAAAAATATCCTCCCTCAATGCAAGCTAGTACAGCCACTCTGGAAAACAGTATGGAGGTTCCTCAAAAAGTTGAAAATAGAGCTACCCTACAACCCAGTAATCACACTACTGGGTATTTACCCTAAAGATACAAATGTAGTGATCCGAAGGGGCATGTGTACCCGAATGTTTATAGCAGCAATGTCCACAATAGCCAAACTATGGAAAGAACCTAGATGTCCATCAACAGATGAATGGATAAAGAAGATGTGTGGTATATATATATAATGGAGTACTATGCAGCCATCAAGAGAAATGAAATCTTGCCATTTGCAATGACGT
>CM052898.1:91332807-91462182 GCA_028534135.1 Potos flavus | reverse complement strand
TATGATTACCACTTTTTGGTGGTAAGTCATATTTTGAGGGGCAGGGCGGGGGGTTGTGGGGAGTGGAGGAGGGAAATGAAACAAGATGGGATCAGGAAGGAGACAAACCATAAGAGACTCCTAAACTCACGAAACAAACTGAGGGTGGCTGGGTGGTAGGGGCGGGTAGGGATAGGGTGGCTGGGTTATGGACATTGGGGAGGGTATGTGCTATGTGTAAGCCTGATGATTCATAGACATGTACCCTGGGGCAAATAATACATTAGGTGTTAATAAAAAAAAATATATCCTCCCTCTTCCCTATATGCTTTACATGAACTTATACCAGGTACAATGGACATAGCTCCTGTACTCTACATTCATCTGTGACATATGGAATAAAAAACCGGTAAAGGAATTAAAAGGAGTTGTAGCTTCCTCCATATTCTCTACCCTCCCCATTGCTTGACTGGAAAAAGCTAAAAAAAAAATTGTATGTTGTAGGGAAGGGATGGAGTAAGGCTACCTGCCTTACTCCCCTTTGTTATTAACCATGTTACTGCTTATGGTGGAATTACTATTACAAAAATTGACAGGGACTCATGAAATGAAACTGATCAGAACAGGCACACTATTGGCGTGCCTGGATTTTTTAGTCGGTTAAGTGTCTGCCTTTGGCTCAGGTCATGATCCTGGAATCCCAGGAACAAGCCTCACATGGGGCTCCCTGCTTAGCAGGGAGTTTGCTTCTCCCACTGCCCCTCATCCTGCTCACGTACTCTCTCAAATAAATTCTTAAAAAAAAAAAGAAAGAAAAAGAAAAGAATAGGCACACTATTTTTGTTGTGTGAGCAAATTTTACATAGCTGCAAAATCCTGCATTAAAAAATATATTCGGTCAAGGGACAGGCCCGTATGATGGTAATAGGACTGCTTTCTCCATTGTACTCCAGTGCTACTCCACTAGTATGGTGCTGGTAACATTACACTGTAACCCACTGCTGGGTGATTTTTAGGCAGTGAAGCCTGCTACTTCATAACACATGGGTTAAATGCAAAACAAAAATTCTCAATAAAAGGGAAATAAAAACTGGTCAACTCCTTCCCCCACATAGAGATGTTTAGAATAGCATAGTACTTAAGAAAAATAATATGAAATTAAGCAATTTTTAAGTCTTCTTGCTATTATTTATTATATTCATATGCAGGGAGCTCTATCAAGCTTTACCAAATACAAAAACAAATAAAGATAATACAAGGAATTTCCCAATAATTTAAATATTTTCCCAAAAATGCTAAGAATGCTAGAATAAAAGTAGCTTTTTATTTCAATCACTTTCCAGCAGAACAGGGGATGACAATGCATTTTTGTAGCTTTACATAAAATACTAAAATGACTGATCAGGGTAAAAAGAGAAAAGCAGCAGGCCTGGGCCGCTGTATTTGATGCCATCTCTTTCAGCATGAGGTCAGGTCTGGAAGTAATGTCCCCATGCTTGACACAAATCTGAAACCATCTGAGTCAGTGCTGAGACAGTAAAGTGGTGCCGCTTTTAAGTAGAAGAACCTTCCCATATGATGCTAGTCTTCTGCAACCTCCCTACCCCACTCCTACCAACTTGCTATAAATTAACATTGTCAGGGGTTAGAAGCCAGACTACTGCATATCTATATTCAACTCGTTATTGAATCTAAATATCTCAGCAACAGCAAACTTTACATCTCTTATATTGGTTTTTTTCTTCTCCTTTTATGTTAACAACTTTCTAATGTACACGTGGCCTGAATGAGATAAACAAATAAACCCTGTCCTATGAGATAAGCCAAAGGGTTGCTCAGAAATGAACAGAACTGCAGGTGAGAAGGAGCTAAAAGAACAAAGCAGGAAGACCCGGGGAACTAAAAATTAAAAGACTTTATTGAAAACTTCCTATATTGGGGCGCCTGGGTGGCTCAGTGGGTTAAAGCCTCTGCCTTCAGCTCAGGTCATGATCTTGGGGTCCTGGGATTGAGCCCCGCATCGGGCTCTCTGCTCAGCAGGGAGCCTGCTTCCCCCTCTCTCTCTGCCTACCTCTCTGCCTACTTATGATCTCTCTCTGTCAAATAAATAAAATCTTTAAAAAAAAAAAAAAACTTCCTATATTTGTGTAACCACAGAAATACAATCAATTCCGGAATTTTCTTGTAAGCACTGTGTTAAGTTTCACAGACCTGGGTTCTAAATCTAGTGTTCTTTATGTCCTTTTTTTTTTTTTTTTTTTTAAAGATTTTATTTATTTGAAAGAGAGAGAGAGAGAGCATGAAAGGGGAGGAGTGGGAGAAGCGGGTTTCCCACGAACATGGAGCCTGATGCAGGGCTTGATCCCAGAACCCCAGGATCACGACCTGAGCCGAAGGCAGACGCTTAACTGACTGAGGCACCCAGGCACCCCTCTTTATGTCCTATTAATGCTTGCCTGCTATACCTCAAACCATTTTAGTTTACTGTCAAGATGTACAGTGAGAATTTTTAAAGGGTTTACAACCGACAGAAGGTTTTAATCATCTTAAAGCAAGAGTTCAATGCACATTCAAGACCCTACTATCTCTTAAGCAAACTGCTAATCGTGGAGGGTGGTGATAGTGATGATACAGGGCAGGGAACTACAACAATCAGTCTTCTGGCTTTATTTCTATTTCCTCTGTCTGTCTAGGCTCCCACAGTTGAGCCTACAGACTCCTCCCTCATGTCCTAACCCCAGGTGAATCTGTATCTGAAGGAGATATTTAAATAGTGTGAGTATTTTATCACACTTCCTCCACGTCCACCCCTACATACAGTATACTCCATGAGCTCTGCAGCTAAGATTTGACCATCAAAGCAGAGTCCTAAGCAACTCAGGAAATAGTGTCTTATTCTCCTTTGTATGAGTTCCCAGGCTAATTTCAAACCAGGTGTCCAGACCTAAACTTTATAACAATAATCTAACTTCCCAATCCCTCTGGAAAATGACTCCAAATATATATATGGTTTCTATTTGGGGTGTTGGAAAGTTCTAAAATTAGAATGTGATGATGGCTGCACAACTCTGTAAATATACTAAAATCACTAAATTGTATACTTTAAAATTGGTAAATCTTATAGTATATAAAATATGTCTCAAAAAAGCTGTACAAATTTTTGTTTGAAAGAACAAGCACGCAAGAATAGCTATAAAAGGGGCACCTGGGTGGCTCAGTGGGTTAAGCCTCTGCCTTCGGCTCAGGTCATGATCTCAGGGTCCTGGGATTGAGCCCCGCATTGGGCTCTCTGCTCAGCAGGAAGCCTGCTTCCCCTTCCCTCTCTGCCTACTTGTGATCTCTCTTTCTCTCTCTCTGTGTCAAATAAATAAATAAAATTAAAAAAAAAAAAAAAAAAGAATAGCTATAAAAACCTGAGAGGAGTGGGAATGGGGGTAAGGCTATCCTTATCAGATACTAATGTATATTATAAAACCCTATAACAAAAAACAGAGTGATGGGGTGCCTGGGTGGCTCAGTGGGTTAAGCCTCTGCCTTCAGCTCAGGTCATGATCTCAGGGTCCTGGGATTGAGCCCTACATCGGGCTCTCTGCTCAGCAGGGAGCCTGCTTCCCCCTCTCTCTCTGCCTGCCTCTCTGCCTGCTTGTGATCTCTCTGTCAAATAAATAAAAAAAAATCTTAAAAAAATAAAATAAAATAAAAAAATAAAATAAAAAATAAATAACTTATTTGTCAAATAAGTAAATAAATAAAATCTTTAAAAAAAAGTGGTATTGGTGGGCAAAAGATAAAGAAAATTTGGTTATGTATGGAAATACAGCAACATTTCAAATTGGATGGTTATTTGACAAGAGATGTAACTGGCTCCATTCCCCAAGCTTTATATAGGACAAATTACAAATAAGACAGAAATTTAATGTTAAAAATGAAACCATACAGGTATGAAATGTGAGTAAATTCTTCTGTAACATAGAAGCAGGAGAAACTTTCCTAAGACTCAAGACCAGCAGCCCATTGGAAAAGATTAGCGTATTTGCATTTAAAAATAAGACAAGGGGTGCCTGGGTGACTCGGTTGGTTGAGTGTCTGTCTCTTAATCTCAGCTCAGTTCTTGATCTCAGGGTTGTGAGTTCAAGCCCTGCGTGGGGCTCCATGCTGGGCATGGAGATTGATTAAATAATAAAAATTAAAAATAACAGAGTAAGTAAAATTAAAATGACAAAGTATTAGAAAGTACTTGTAATATATCGCAAACATATGGTTAACATACCTTATAAATAAAGAGCTTCTAAAAATGGAGAAAAAAATTACCAACAAGTTACTAAGTAAAATGAACTAAAGATAAACAGCTCACAGAAAAGCTCTTATGCATAAGAAAAGATGCTTAATTTGCTGATATGAAGAAAATATATACTGAAACTACAAAAGGAAACCATTTCTCACCTATCTAGTAAAAACTGAAAACTCTAACACACTTTGTTGAGGCTGTGGGAAAAGAAACATCATATATCGCTGGCACAACTCTTATGAAGGAGAATTTATAGTATCTAGCAAAAATACGATACATTTAACCTCTGACCTAGCAATCCCACTTCTAGAAATCCAAAGATATACTAGCAAAAACATGAAAAGACTTCTACATAAGGTTATTCACCATAGCACTATTTATAACAGCAAAAGAATGCAAACAATTCTAATGTCCATCGACAAAGGATCTGGCTGATTAAACTGTGGCCCATCTACAAAATGGAGTTCTATGCATCTGTTAAAAAAGAATGAAGAATATATCTACTGGTGATCACCAGGATATACTGTTAAGTTGGGGGGAGTTGGTGATAGATATTTGATAATTTTAAAGAATAAACTAAAAACTTTTTTAAATTGTTACTTAAGGGATGCCTGGTTGGCTTAGTTGGAAGATGATGCAACTCTTGATCTCAGGTCATGAGTTTGAAATGAATAAACTTTATTTTTTTTAAAGATTTTATTTATTTATTTGACAGAGAGAGAGAGAAAAGAGCACAAGCAGGGGAAGGGGCAGAAGGAGAAGCAGACTCCCCACTGAGCAAGGAGCCCAATGTGGGACTCAATCCCAGGACCCTGGGATCATGTCCTGAGCCTAAGGCAGCCGTTTAACCAACTTAGCCACCCAGGTGCCCCAATAAACTTTAAAATTGTTCCTTAAAAGATTAGGATGGGAACTGACAGAGCAGATGATACTTGGAAGCTGGACTTCTCTAAATATGCACTGTGTTTTGTTGATTTTGACTTTATGTTTATACAAAATCATAAAAGTCACAATGGGGGTAAGAAAGCAATCCCTAAAATCTAAAAGCAACATGAATCAAATAGACCTGTGTTTCCAGTTGATAGCATCAGCACACAGAATTATTTTACATGACTTTAAAACATGGTAATTCAATTTTAGATCCTTATTATGATATACCTTAAACAAAGAAAGAACTGTTTTTTACAAATGACAGTAGTGTTGGTATTATTCTGTTGTATATGTACTGTGCAATTAAAAAAGAAAACAATTACTTTGGTGTCTTTGAGCACGGAAAAATAAAATACAGTTGTAAAATCAATGAAGTACAGTAAAAATCCTTCAGTCCTGAATTTAAGTTAGAAGAAACAGCATGCACTCATGATTTTTTCTATCTTTAAAAACATATTATTCTACCTGAAAGCCTTAACCTGTAAAACAAACAAACAAACGAAAAGCATATATATTTCTTAGTTTTATCCACTGAAAAGCCCTAGAAATAATGACAAACCAAGGAGCAACGATCACCCCTCAGTCTCTAAATACCATAATCAATTAAAAGGAACCAGAACTCCTTGAAAAAAATGACAGGTTCCAAGTCAGGGGGAGGAAAAAAACAAAATGGGCCTGGAACATCTTGTCATACAGAAAATAAGGAGCAGTCAAAAGGTCCAGATTTACACTAAAAGACATTTGGATTAAACTTGAAGTTTGAAATGGGAAAATGTGAACATCAATAAGGATAATAACTGCAATGGGCTGAAGCATATTCAGTGAGTTTTAACTCATGAGTTCATTATGATAATTTGAATATATATATAAATCATCTTTGGAAGATACTAGTGAACCAAATCATTTTGAAAAACAGTAAATGAAGGGAAGGAATTGTTTATCCTAGATTTTTTTGTTTTTTAGAATTATTTATTTATTTGAGAGAGGGAGCACGTGCACAAGTGAGGGGCAGAGGCAGGGGGAGAGAGAGAATCCCAAGCAGACTCCCCAGTGAGCCTGGAGCCCAATGCACAGTTCGATCCCAGGACCGTGATTGTGACCAGAACCAAAATCAAGAGTTGGACACTTAATTGACTGAGCCACCCAGAGACCCCTCTTTTTTTTTTTTTTTTTTTAAGATTTTATTTTTAAATAATCTTATCCAACATGGGGCTCAAACTGACGACCTTGAGATCAAGAGTCACATGCTCTACCAACTGAGCCAGCCACGCACCCGTATCCTAGCTTTCTTAAAGAGACTGTGTATCAAGGTAATGACAGAATTGATAAGGTGCAAATTCTCTTTACAGAAGCACTTTAGCTAATAAATGAAGAAGGAATTAAAAAATTAGACTACTTGCAAACCCTTAAGAACTCAAATGGATCTAGGCAGTTATCATCAATAATTGTAATCATGCACAGAAGAAATATTACAATAGAGTCTTAAAATCATAATGACTTAAAAGATAATTTAGCACAGTAGAGTTCATTTTTAAACATAACCTTGGTTCCAACTAATATAGTTCTACCCTAATGTAAAGAATATTAAGCTACATGATTATTTTTTATATCCATTACTTACCCTTTTTCATATGTAAATTCATCTTTCAGGGAATTAGCTGATGATTCCCCAATAAAGACAGATGGAATGTCAATTTTCTTTAGCACATCAACTGTATAAAATAATAATAAAATTATTCTTAAAATCCCATACTCCGTGTACAGTCAACTTTACTTTCTTCATAACAGCAGCAATGCAACTGGAAACAATTAAAATCAATTCGAATCTGTTGATTTTCCTGATTGCAGATTTATACCATCACCACTCACAGTGGTTGAGAAATACTATTACATTTACAATAACAAAAGCTAACATTGTGCATACATACATTATCATACTATCTCAATAGTCCTATGAAGATTAGATATAATTATTTTTAATATTCCCTTTTGATTTATTCCTCTATAGACATAATTAACTCTTAGAAAAGGAAGAGAAAGAAATTTTAAGTTTTCTTTCCACACATAACTTAAATGAAAAAGTGAAAAAGCTTTTTTTACATACCCATTCCCAGGAGACGTATAAGCCAAAGAATATAAGAAAAGACCACTTTACAGAAGTCTCAAAAATGATACCATATATCAATGGCTTTCCAGACTGACGGGCTGACAGAAGTCAAGAAAGGGCAAAGAATAGGAAAGCCGGGTAAATTTCTACTTCCTCCTAAGCCTGGAGTTCACGGTAAAGCTCCGTTTTGTTTGGTGTCTTAAGACACTGGACTCTTATATCTATCTGTAAAACCAAAATCAAATGCCAACAAAAGAGAAATTTGTAAAAATTACCCATTACTCAGGAAGATCCTCTTAAATTTACAATAGAAAAAGCAGCCTTATTTTTAGCTGTAAGTTAATTTAACAAATTTAGCTTTAGAGAAAGTCCATTTATTTTCATTACATTTTTCACAATAACTTTGGTCTATATTTTTTTTTTTAAAAACACAAACTTGTTATCTATTTAAAACAGGGGAGTGATACAAGAAGAAAACCAAACACAACCATTATCCTTCCCACCCAAAGACAAAGGTTTTATTTGAAGTAATAAACAGTTCTAGGAGTTTCAAGACATACAGTTATATAACCACCACCACCAATCAAGATACAAAATGTTCTATCATTCCCAAAATTCCCTTGTTACCCCTCTTTATTTTCAACCCCTCCCCTCCAACCTAAGCAACTGCAGATGTGTTTTCTTTAATCCTTATAAAAACAAGTTTTTTTTTTTAAATATTAGCAGGACTCACTTTCTAATTTTTAAAAAGATTTTATTTATTTATTTGAGAGGGAGCGAGCATGAGCAGGGGGCAGGGGCAGGCAGAGGGAGAGGGAGAAGCAGACTCCCCTCTGAGCAGGGAGCCCAATGCAGCTTGATCCCAGAACCCTGAGATCATGACTTGAGCTGAAGGCAGATGCTTTACTGACTAAGCCACCCAGGTGCTCCATAAAAACAAGTTTTGAAGTTATAAAATCTTGGTACATTTTTTTCACTTCTAGATTTTTTTTTTACGTAAATATAATCATTCACTTCTGCTCGTTCTCTCCCTTTCTCCTGCTTTTCCCATCCCCGCTCCTCTTTCACATACACCCCATATAAGCCCCAGGAAGGCAAGAACTAAAATGGTTGGTAAAGGAATATTTAACCACTATTTTTTATATCAGTGGGATCAATAAAAATGTTATATTTTTATATCAATGGAATAATATGGAATATAATAATGGAAAAAGTATAAGTTTTTTTCTACTGAATGATACATCTCAGATATTGTCATGTCAATAATTATTGGAAGTAACAGAACTTCTTTGAGTTATGATATCTAAAGAGTTGTAAAAAGCTCCTCACTTTAGTCCAAAGAAGGGAGAAATGTATGCAAATATGAAAAGCCATCTTGGAGACTTTGCAATATTATTGATCTACTGAAAACAAAACCAAACATCTTCTAGTTCACAAAATACTTTAAAAAACACTAAATTTTAATTCTGATCCACAAAACAACTCCATAAAATATACACTGCCAATGATATCATAGACAAATTACAATTTAGATGGCCAACCTCAACCTCTCCAGATTCATATATCCAACTGCCTGTTCAGTATCTCCACTTGCTTGCCTAATAGATGTTTTAAACTTAATGTTTCTCAAATGGAACTCTCACTGTCTCTTTCCTCAAAATCAGCTCTACTCCTTATCTTTCTCCTCGGTAAACAGCATTTTGTATTCACCTAGTTTCTCAGGCTGTACACCTTGGAATCATTCTTGACTCCTCTCTTTCCTTATTTCTTTTATCAAATCCTATCAACTTCAAAACAGAGCCATAATTCTATCACTTCTCATCACAGTCACTGCTAATACTCCAGATCACCATCACCTCTGGCCTGGCTATTGCCGCAACGTTCTGACTTGTCTCTTTGTTGGCACTCCTGCCCACCTTCCACCTTCAATCTATTCTCCAAAGAACAGCCAAAGTGATCCTTTTAAAATAAAAGATCACCTCACATCTCTGTTTAAAAGCTATACATAAGAAATTCCAAAGTCCTATAAATATACAACATGATCTTGCCGCTGGTGCCTTCTCTAACCTCACCCTCTCCCACTCTCTCTGCCTTGTTCACTATACTCCAGCCACTGTGGCTTTTTGTCACACCTGGAAAACACCAAATATGCTTTATCTTTGAACCTTTGCATTTTCTTGGAACACTACTCCAGAAATCTGCACGGCTCAGTCTCTTGCTGTAGACCTATGCTAAAATGTCAAAGCCTCATAGAAACCTCCTCTGACCACCCTATCTAAAATTGGCCACCCTCCTCTCGTCCCTGTCACTCTATATCCCTTCAGCCTGACATGATTATCTTTTTTTTTTTTTTTTTTTGAAGATATATTAGAGAGAGAATAAGAGAGAGAGAAGCAGACTCCCCCGTGAGCAGGAAGTCTGATGCAGGACTGGATCCTGGGACTCCAGGATCATGATCTGAGCCAAAAGCAGTCACTTAACCAACTGAGCCACCCAGGCGCCCTGACATAATTTTCTTTATAGCACTTATCACTACTTGACATACAGCATATCTCTTTGTGTATTCATTTCCGCTCTCCCATCCTAGAATGTGATAATAGCAGTAATAATAGCTGAGTAGCCATAAATTATTAATGCTATTATATAATATCTAATAATTATATTATCATGTATTTATTATGTAATAGCTAAGTAACCACTAAGAAACAGACAGTCTTCTAGATGTTTTCTAGGTCTGAATTCATTCAATCCTCAACAACAACCCAATGAGTTAAGTACTATTATCATTCCCATTTTACGGGTCAGAAAGGTGAGGCCTACAGAGATGTATGGTAACATTCCCCAGGTCACATAGATAGCAGGTGATCCAGCTGCAATTCAAACCCTAGCAGGCAGTACCCAAAAGCCACACTGTTAACTGCTGCATTCTGCTAGTTCACTGAAAGATATGAGAGCAGAGCCTTAAACTGTATCATTCCCTGCTGTAGTCATGGTGCCTAAAATAGTACCTGATGAAGAGCAGGATGTCAAAAAAATATTTGTTGAAGGAAGACAGCAAGGAAAAAAGGAGAAGAAACAAACCCAGACATACTGATAACCTGCCCTGGTTATACAATTAAGAATTTGCACAGCCTAGACTCAAACTTGAGGCTCTGCCTCCTAATCTAGGCTCGGTGCAACTCTGCCATGGCCTGGGTTTTTCCACATACCTGCTCTCATATGATCTTCACGACCTTGTCAGGTCAAATAAAAATTAAAATTATTCACACCTTTACAGATGGAAGTAAAGGGCTTAAAAGGTTAAGTAACTCTCCCAAAGTTCATATATTAACTAACCTACAAGAATAAACCCACATTTCCTGGTTCTGAAGTTGATGTTTTCTCCATCACATTCTGCTGCCTCCTGAAGATGACAAATATTACTGGCTCACTGAGTTAACCCACCCTATGTCCTAGCTGAAATAAAAACAGACAAATTCCTTATGTGAAATGTTGGCAGCAAGGGGCTTTTAAAACTTCCTTTTGTTTCCAGATACTAGAATGTCTGCTCTTAGGAGAATATGTGCAATATTCTTGGTGGTATAGACTAAGTCTTAAAAAGGGGGATAGATACATGCCTCTTTTAATGAATCCATGCTTTCCTTTCCTCTACCAAGTAATAGCAAAGTTGAAAATGGTAAAGATCTTTACAACATTTGTTTTTGAATATATGAAATGTCCCAAACGCATATAAACAATAGAGCAAAATATCACAGAAATAATCCAAGCAATACTCAACAACATAAAGAACCCAAATTCTGAGCAGTCTTTGAAATGTAATAGCTCAATTGGAACATTTCCATGGCAACAACAGGATTACATGGTTATGTGCTACTTTTAACATTTAGCACATTTTCCTTAGGAACTGACATGATTACCACAAAAAGGTTTCATGGTATTACAAAGACAAAATACGTCTTAGAGGGAACAGGCACTTCCTGCTTGCAAAATTTTTATTGAGAACATGTAAGGATAGTAAATAGTTTACAAATATGAATCTATTTAACTCAAAATGCCTGAGAAGGTCTTGAAGCCTGCTAAACACCGGGCTCAGGACTGTAGCAAAACACACAAGGAGTAAGTAACTTGCTTAAAGTTATACAGCTGATACAAGTGAGAGTGTCGATTTAAATTCACACCTATTTCTTGAGTAGTTATGCTTTCCATTTTGCTGGTAATGTATACAGGTAACAAAAGTTACTGACCTGGGTGTGTGTGTGTGTGTGTGTGTGTGTGTGTATTTTTTAAGAGCGATAGCTAAAGGGGAAGAAAATTGTGTCAAATCTGCAGTACCAACAGAACTAGTTTATTTGGTAAGTCACGTACCTTCATCAATTCCTCTACTTCCCAGCAGTGATTGTCAAACTTTTTGTGAAATGCTAGAACCTCCTAAGGGTACCTCATGCATTTTAATAATTTAATCAGCTAGAATGTTAAATAATAATTTTAAATACATATAGAAATTAATGAAGGAACTTATTACCAAGTTTTAACTTTTTATAATTTTGCCTCAGATTCTACTAGGGTTAAGAAGAAAAGGGTTCTACTCAAACAATAACAACAACAACAACAAATAGTGTCTTAAGCTATAAAAAATTTAGTCAAGGACTCCAAAATATTTCCTATTGAGGATCCAATTATTTAAAGTTATATTCCAACATAGGATACCAGTCCATAGCTTTATGTCTGCTCTTTGCTCCAAGCTCTTTCTTGCATATGAGACTCAATGGCACTTAGTAGCCAGAGGTATTATGATTATGTGCTATAAGAAAAACAAAAATAAAATACTTAATCATGAATGTTGGCAGTGTGCTTTGGGTTTTGAACCCAATTTTCAATGGATATGTGGGGGATGTCCCCCACACCATGGAACAACTCAACTCAATTCTGACATTATCTACTTGGAGATAAAATCAGATTCCACAGGTTAAAGGTTAGTCTCACAAGACTGCCCCCAACCCTTCAGACACCAGTTTTAAGTCCAGATTATCACATATGCTTTCGATTTACTGGCTATTGGTTAGAGGTTCCATTGACAGCCCCCTCCTTGGGTTCAATTAATTAGTAGAGTGGCTCACAGAACTCAGAGAAACAATCTGCTTACCAGATTATCAGTTTATTATGAAAGAACAGAACTCAGGAACAGCCGTATGGAAGAGATGCATAGGGCAAAGTATGTGAGAAGGGATGTGGAGATTGCACGCCCTTTCCAGGCAGAGAACTCTCCCCAAATCTCAATGTGTTCACTAACCTAGAAGCTCTTTGAACCCTGTCCTTTTGGTTTTTTATGGAGGCTCCATTTCATGGATACCACTGATTAAACCACTGGCCACTGGAGATCTAGTCAACTTCCAGTCCTAGGTCTCTCCCCAGAGATTGGGGGTTGAGGGGAACGGAAAGCTCCAACCTTCTCATCACAGGGTTGGTTCTCCTGGCAGCCAGCCCCTATCCTTAGATGGGGTCCCAAAGTCACAACCTTAACATAACAAAAGATACCTTTATCACTCTCACCAAATTAAGTGAAAGCATACAGTTTAAAAGTCACTGGTTGAAGCCAGTTATTTGGTTAAAATTGGTTCATTTTCCCTACAAGCTAGTAGAGAATAAGGGAAAACATTCCCATTTTGAATGAAAAGCTACAGGCATGTCAATGTATGTTAAGAAGCCAATAACCAACTGGTGTAAGAAAGCACAAGTATGTGGCTTTGAAATTCTATAAGAATACAGTAGCTACCTAATATAGACACATACCCTAATATTTAATATTGTAAATCTTTAAGTAAATCACCAGAATTCTTCTATGGGATCCCTAACTCAGCATATTTATCTCTATTTAAAGCTTTGATTTTCATCAAAATACCAACACATGTTCTAAAATGAAATACAAAGTTAAAAGAAAACAAAACAACTAACTGTTTGGAAAAGAACAAGTCAATTCCACTTCAATATGAATAAAATTGTCACAAGAGTGTTAGGATGAGTTACCTTTCTGAAAGAAAAGAAATTTTGCTTTTTAAACAGAAAGTGAGAGGGGGGAAAAATCTTGTTAAGTTCTAGTTTCAAAAGATCTGTCAAACAGGAGAGAAGAAAAGTGATACCTGTACTTACTGTCGTTGGATCCCATGCTAATGAGGTCATCAGAGTCAACATTGTGAACTATGGCTGCTTTGTATCCTGCTCTCTGTGCATTTAAAACCTGCAAGTCAGAAAACAATCACAATATGAGGAAAAGAGTGCTTTGTCATACAGTCCCTCAAATTTAACATAAACCAGCAAGTCTATACCATGTGTCTAGGACTAAATTATGTATATATGTAAGAATAGATCTCAAATATGTTCTTGAAACATAACATGTTTTACAATTGATTATCAATGACTTTGGCTATTTTCTTGATTTCATTCATGGCATAAAGTGAATGAGAAGCAAATAAAGGACAGATACAAGCTAAAATACTAAAGGATCCAAAGCAATAAACCCATCTAGCTCTAACACATAGAGATCTGCTGTGATCATGCTCAAGAGTCATCAGCCCTTGGGCATTCAAATCTACCTCTGTTGTTTACAAGGGAATAAACTTGGATAAATTACTTTTATTCATGTGGATTAATCAGAATAATTTTATCCTATCACTGAAAAAAAAAAAGCCCAGTCTGTAGTTGATGAGTGTCTCAAGGAATTAATAGCACCTGTGAAACAGCCTCACAGAGTAGGCACGCACTAAATATTCCTTATTCAAGAGTAAATGTATAAAATGTGCACACAAATTAATAGCTTATATTATAACATTACTAACACAAGAAAGAATATTAGGCAGAGATTTTCTAAAAACTGATTAAAGTAGCATAAATACTTCACCAACACAGAACCTACTGCTCTAATGTTAGGAATATGGCAAGAAAATTAACCAGCCAATAAAACTGTTAATAAGGAATGTTTTGCAGTTCTGCAAGAAAATGTCAAAAATCAAGAAAGTTTGCTATTTTTTTGTTTATATGTGCATTTTTAGGTATCCAGCTAAAATTGACAAACTGCTAGCTCCAAAGCTTCTTCTACATAGATATTACTGTTTTTTCAAGGGGAGGAAAAAAATACTCTTAAGAAGGATATTATAGTTTCTAAATCTTACTTATTTATTACTTATATATTAATCTATTATTTATTCATTCTGTTACCATGGCAGAAGAAACTTCACTTAGCTTTTAGTTAAACAAAAGTATACTTGGTTGCGGTTGCTATTAGTTTATTTGATGCTTTCGTGACCATTTTAACTGTTCCTAAAAAGCTAACCCAGTAACTGAGGAGAAATGTTTAAGACATTCAAAAAACAAATGTTCCCAGAGATACAATTTAAGAAATATAAAATTTATATCAAAAGCTGTTCTCTTCTAATAAAAAAAAAAGTTTTAGCTTTCTTTTTAAAGCCAATGAATGCACAGTCATTGAAATTACATGATTTAACTTGTTTCCCTGCAAAATACATATTTATGATCAAAGATACATGATAGGACATAAAGAAAGGTGGTCTTAGAAACCATGATAAAGAGTTAAAAAAAAAAGTTCAATTCAATTAGTATTTGTGGAGTTTATGTTATAAAATTACATAAGGTACTGTGCAGCACAGTGCAGAACTCAAAGGTGAATCAGAAGAAATCATTATCCTTAAAGAGATCTCAGTTCTCATGGATATCCAAAGAGGTCAGGCACTTTCTTGCCTCTCTATTAGCTCATGCTATTATCTCTGCTTGGAATAGGCTTTGTCTTCTGAATGCCTATCAGGCCTTCAAATTCCATTATCTCCATGAAGCCTGCCCTGCTCCATGCCCTGCTGTGCAGTCTTTTTTCAAGCACCCACATAACCGCTCCCTGCTTACAGTATTTATATCAATTTGTTTTCATTTTTCTTAAAGATCTTATATAGTGCCTCATATTATATATATACATATACATGTACTATCTCATTTCAAAAAAAAAAAAGAAACAAAACCTTCCATAGGGTCCTGTAGTTGTCTATGTGTGAGCTTTTCTGGTAAGAAGGGATAAAGCCATCATTAATTTTACAAAAGGTTTTCTGAACCCCCAAATGTTAAGAACCACCGATATAAATTATTGGATTTACAACAATCTCCTACGTGTGTAATTAAATCTAGCCATTAGATTCTTAAAACTGCATGGAGCAACTGAGGAGAAATGTTTCCTTCACACATCCAAAATGCAATCGGTTCCATAAATACAATATATTATATCAATATCAAAAGCTGTTTTCTGCTAACAAAACAATAAAATCCTTAAAATAGAAAACTTAGAAAACCACTAAAATAGGCAGGAATTCTGAACATACAAGTGTGACTTCCCAAAATTAGAAACATGTTTTCAAAAATTTAACAAGAAATTTTCCCCTAAGGCTTTTGTTGTTTTTATTGATTTCCAACATAAAGTATTAAAATTAAATCAAGAAACACATTAACATATGGACCAACAGACTTATGAATACAAACAAGGAAACTCTATCCATGTTTATGAACTACAAAACTTGCGCGTCAAATTAAATTACATTTTAAACTAAGCAGCAGCTGGTATTTTTAAGAACACGAGGCAGAAATAAAACCTAAATCATTTAGTAAACATGTGCAAAGTTTCACATTCATAAAATGCAACCTCACACATGGTGTCAGATGGAGGCGAAGAACTCAAAGATTCACAAAGAAAAAACATTCACCGTGAACAAACCTAACTTCCAAAAGAGACATCAAAACTGAAAATTTCATGAAAAAGCCTTCTGAATTGTATTGCCAATCTGCCTTTTTAAGGAGACTGATCAGAGCCATTAGCTCAAATTGTGGTAAATGCTCTAAATATTTTAGCTCTAATAAACAAATTAGCTGCAACTAAATTATGCAGACCAGGCAGCACCCATCCAAGAGTTCTGGAGAAATATGGGACTGCTGGCTTGTTATAGGAAGTAGCCAGCATGTCAGAAGATAGCAAACTGTTAATGGAAAAACCTTCGGTAAGGTTCGAAAAGGAACCCTGGAAATGACACAATAGTTCATCTTATTTCCAGAGTGGACAAATTGGTAATACTGACCCTAATAAAACAAGTCTTGTAAGAAGAACTGATTGAGCTGTCAAGATTTTAAGTAGAGATCTTTTACGGAATTCGAAGGATTGAGAAGTTGGGTAACTGTTGATAGGATACATATAAGGCCTCAGACTAAAAGCTATAATGAATAAAAGGAAGTTCCTATATGCTAGTGCTTTACATATATTATTTCTAATACCTAACACACCTCAACAAAGTAGGTATTCTTTTCTACATTTTAGAAATGAGGAAAAATGGGTAAGTGAAAGTGCCCTACAATCACGTTTAGGCAGAGCTGAGATTTGAACGTAATTTTATCTGATTAGATAGAGAAGCATGGGGTTTCCCAATGAATGAGGAGGAGAACGAAAATTATGAACCTTACTTAACATTTTACAAATGTGTGAGAAAAGGAACTGAACTGAGAAATCATCAAAACTTAGACAACATGATCATAAAACCTTGTGGGTTAAATGAAATCTATATGCAAAACAGAAGAAAAGTGCTAAAATATTGTCATAGAGTTTTTGGAAACTTAGAGGGGAAATACTTAGTGGGCTGAAATGCCTATCACAGATTTTATGGGACATGAATTACACTTTAACAAAAAGAAGAAATTTGAGCTGACCGTAGAAAAGAGTTGGGGGAAATTTCTCATATGATAGGAAAGAGAAAGAACAAAACAAAAGTCAGGACCTAGCAAGGCCTATTAAAAACAAAACAAAACAGATTGATGTTACTAAATAAAGAATGTTACTGAAAGGAAGATCAGCAGAGAAGTTAAAAATACAAACTCTTGGAACAAGATTACCTGGATTCAAATTCTGACTCTGTCACATACAAGTTGTATAAACTTAGGCAAGGAAGTTAACTTCTCTGTAAGATGAGCTTGATAATATACCCAACTTAAAGAGTTATTCTGAAGATTAAATGATTTAATATATGTAAAACACTCAAAATAGTGCTTAGACAGTACCTGGCACATATTAAATAAGTGCTAGTTATGAGTACTGTCATTGCTATTGATTTTTATTGTTGCTCTTGGAGAATCCGAAGTGAGAAGAAAGAAAACAAAGGGCCCGATTGTGCAGTACTACCGTGGAGACCATTCCAATATGGGATCTACTCTGTTAGAGTTCACAGAAGGCAACTGAATAAGGGGCTGACATGGCTGAGGCAGTATTTTAGAACAAATCTAGTCTACTTAGATTGATATGGAAAGGAGAAACTGAATATCTGGAGCTGTTATGAAAAGTCAGGATAGAATGATGGCAATGATATGAAAGAACACTAGCTTTTATTCTTCTTCATAAACCAATTTTTGAACCTAGGAAACTTGGAGAATATGCTTAAACAAAAATGGGAAAGCCTGAGAAGCAGAGCTTGTTTTCACAAGGAAAGAGAAAGGAATGCCTCTGAGTAATGGGGGCGGTAGCAAGGTTTCTATATATAGATTTTTTTTTTTTAGGTAAATAGAATACAACAGATTAAGATTGAGATTAAAATTTAAAGATTTTCAGCAAATTAATTCACTCATTCATTCAACAAATATTTGGAGTAAATCTAGCCATCTGGTTGTTAAAAATAATTAAACTTCTAATAAAACATAATCCATTCAGTTTTACATTTCTTATAGTCTTCAAAATCCTTTAACATCTGTATGTGAACTAAGTGTACTTCGTTTTTTCCTCTGAGAGGAGATGCTACACATAGCAGACCTATGTATATCGCTCAGCTATATACTTGCAAGAACGGTAAAAATTTAACAGAGCTGACTTTCCTTGATTGAAAATAACCTTGAAAAGAACCCAATTATTGACAGCCGAAACACTTGTAACAAGAATATTTTTCTTTATTTGGAACACATTTCAAGTTCTAAAGTCTTTATCTGAATTATAAATGTGTTTTTTCCTTGCATGAAGAATAATTTGTAACACCTGAACAACAGTGACAAGGCAAGCTCAAAACCAGGATTATTTCAGACAGACAGTAACATTCCACGAACACCACACACATATCTCTTACAGATGCCCCATGTTTCTAAGAATATCTGCCTTCAAGTGATGGGACAAAAGATGTGTGATTCAAAATAGTAGCCAATTTTAAATATATTCTCTTCTAATTTTAGTGGTAATACAATCTTTTTTTTTTTACAATCTTAAGTTTAGTTCATTATTTCACCATTATAAATGTAAAAAGGTAATTTATTTTTAACTAGAAAGCTGAAAGAATATACTGAAATATGTCAGATTATAATTCATTCAGAATGAAAATATGATTTAGAGGGAAATTTCTATGACATGTTATAGTTTTATTTACTAAAACAAGTAAAGTAGTAATAGAAGTAAAAAAAAGATGTAATAAATATTAGGGAATTTCTACCTGGAAAGTCTACCTGGCTTGGGTATAAATATAAAAAAATATACCTATCTCAAGATGCATTTTAAGTACTTGACTACTAGGAAGAGAATGACTAAATTTAATCATATAATACCTTCAGTGACTTTAAAGCATCTTTCATTTTCTTTTGACTCTCAATCTATTTTCCTGCCCAATAATGAACTTGAGTTCACATTTTATATTGACATTTTAAACTATTTCTACATTATTGGTGTTATCTACAAAAAATCCCACAATCAACATATTTTCTGGTAAAACACTGAATGTTTTTTTCTCAATAACAGCAACAAGAGAAAGATGTTAACTCTCACCACATCTATTCAGCATTGTATACTGAAATTCTGGCCAATGAAATAAGGAAGGTGGGAAGCATGGGGCAGTGGAGGTGGGGAAGAGAGAAAGAAAGAGTGACTACAGATTACAAAAGAAGATGCTCTTAATTTGTAAGTTGACATAATCATCTACTTAGATGAATTAATAAAAGGCTGCAAGAGGAAACAATTGAGTTTAGAATTCTGTATCCAGCTTAAGCTTCCTTCAAAAATGAAGGTGAGGAGCGCCTGGGTGGCTCAGTCAGTTGAGCAACTGACTTTTTTCTTTTTTCTTTTTAATTTTATTTATTTATTTGAGAGAGAGAGAGCGAGCTCAAGCAGGTGGAGTAGCCGGCAGAAGGAGAGGGAGAAGCAAGCTCCCCACTGAGCAAGGAGCCCGATGTGGGGCTCCATCCCTGGACCCTGGGATCATGACCTGAGCCAAGGGCAGTCGCTTAACCAACTGAGCCACCCAGGCGCCCCGAGCAACTGACTCTTGATTTTGACTCAGGTCATGATCTCAGAGTCCTGAGATCGAGCCCCAAGTCCAGCTTAGTGTAGAGTCTACTTGTACCCCCACCCCCATGCACTCATTCACTCTTTCTCTAAAATAAATTAAATAAAATCTTTAAAAAAAACGTGAAGGTGAAATTAAGACATTTCCAGATTAACAAAAACAGAGAATCTGTGTCAATGGCCTTACAAGAAATATCAAAAGGAGTCCTTCAGGCTGAAATGAATGAAATGAAGAGTAGCCAATAACTTGAATCTATACAAAATAAGTAGCAGCAGTAAATACAACTACATAGGTATTATGAAAACTGTATAAAGATATTTTTATTGGGCGTCTGGCTGGCTCAGTTGAGTGCCCAACTCTTGGCTCAGGTCGTGATCTCATGGGTACTAGGATCCAGCCCCACATCAGGCTTCCCCCCAGCCTCCAGCAGAGATTTTGCTTGAAGATTCTCTTCCTCTGCCCCTTCCCCTACTCATGCATGAACACTCACTCATGCTCTAAAATAAATAAATCTTTTTTTAAAAAGATGTTTTGTTTTGTTTAGGACACCTAATTTTTATTATTAGTTTCAAAAGACATGGATGACTGTGAAATTGCTATGAAAGTTTCTAAATGCATTCTCTCAATTTCTGCACTCTTCCCTCTGTTGAGCAGAACAGTGTGTGAAGCAGCAGACATTTGTGGGCTGCAGTCTGAGTTGTACTGTAGTCCACATTTTTTTTTTTAAGATTTTTATTTTGAGAGAGAGAGTGAGCGAGCATGTGAGGGGGGAGGGGCAGAGAGAGAAAAAGAATCTCAAGCAGACTCCCCACTGAGCATAGAGCCTGACACAGAGCTCCATCTCACTGCCCTGAGATCATGACTTAAGCCAAAATCAAGAGTCAGATGCATAGCAACCAATCCACCCAGGTGCCCCTGCAGTCCACACTTTTGATTCAGGCTGCCTGGGTCCAAGGACCCACTGTGCAATCCCATAGGACCAGCCAAGAGGGTCCTTGGCTTCGCATAGGATAGAAATCAAACACGAGCTGAGAGGAAGTGAGACTAGAGTTTACAGAAGACACAGGGTATAGATATGGACAGAGAGAGTGTCCAGGAGACTCAGAAAAGACAGGAGAGTGAGTCTCCAAAGATATTTTTTATTTCTAACTCTTTCCTGCCTCTATTTGTCTTAAAAGACAGCTGCATAAAAAAATGTGTTAATAGACATATATATAAAGATACAATTTGTATGACAATAATAGTACAGTAGCATGATAGAAGAGGTAGGGAATAAAGGTATATTGAACCAAAATTTTTATATACTATTTAAATTAGCTTAGTATTAAAAAAATAAAAATAAAAAAATAATAAATCAGTATTAATCTGAACTACACTGTTTTAACTTAAAATGTTAATTGCAATAGCAGGACCATTACTATGAAAAATAACTAAAAAATATATAGAAGAAACAAGGAAATTAAAAAGGTATGTTAGAAAATACCCATTTAACACACAAAAAGGCAGGAATTGAAAAACTAAAAAAGACATACATAAGAGATAAAAAACAAATTAAGTGGAAAATGTAAATCCTACTTTATAATTACATTAAATGTGAACATATTGAACATCCCAATCAAAAATCAGAGATTGGCAGAACGGATTAAAAAACATGATCCGTGTCTTACTAAGACAAAGGAAGACATTTTATGTTTTCCATCAGGAAGCTATAGGCACTACAAACATATATGCACCTAATCACAGAGTTTCACAATACAAAAAGCGAAACTAAAAAAAGTGAAGGGAGAAGAACACAATTCAATAATTGGAAACTTCAATGCCCCACTTTCTCTAATGAATAGAACAAATCAGAACATCAACGAAGAAATGGAAGACTTGAACAAAACTATAAACTAACTATAGACCTCTATAAAACATTCTACTCAACAATAAACATTCTTCTCAAGTGCATATTCTCCAGGGTAGACCAGATGTTAGGGCATAAAACAATGCTCGATGATTTTTTTTTTTTTTAAAGATTTTATTTATTTATTTGACAGAGAGAGAGAGAGAGAGAGAGATCACAAGCAGGCAGAGAGGCAGGCAGAGAGAGAGGGGGAAGCAGGCTCCCCGCTGAGCAGAGAGCCTGATGCGGGACTCGATCCCAGCACCCTGAGATCACGACCCAAGCCGAAGGCAGAGGCTGTAACCCTCTGAGCCACCCAGGAGCCCAATCCTCAATGATTTTAAAAGTACTAAAATCATACAAAGTTCTTCAACCACAATGAAATGAAGTTAGAAATTAATATTCGAAGGAAATTTGGGAAATTCACAAATATGTCAAAATTAAACAGTACATCCTAAATAACCAATGAGTCAAAAAAGAAATCACCAAGGAAATTGTAATATACTTTGAATTGATGAAAACAAAACATATCAAAACTTAATGGAACGCAGCCAACACTGTGCATTTGACAAAATCAATACTCTTTCATGGTAAAAACACTCAATAAATACCAAAACAGGATGGTACTGGCACAAAAATAGACACATAGATCAATGGAACAGAGTAGAGAGCCCAGAAACAAACCCACAACTATATGGTCAATCAATCTACAACAAAGGAGCCAAAAATATATAATGGGAAAAAAGACAGTCTTTTCAACAAATGGTGCTGGGAAAACTGGGCAGCTACATGCAAAATAATGAATCTGGACCACTTTGTTATATCACACAAAAATAAACTCAAAATGGATTAAAAATCTAAATGTGAGACCTGAAACCATAAAACTCCTAGAAAAAAACATAGGCAGTAATCTCTTTGACATTGGCCTTACTGACATTTTTCTAGATAGGTCTCCTCAGACAAGGGAAACAAGAGCAAAAATAAACCACTAGGACTATACCAAAATAAAAAGCTTTTGCAGAGTGAAAGAAATCATCAACAAAATGAAAAGGCAATCCTGAATGGGAGAAGATATTTGCAAATGATATATCTGAGAAGAGGTTAATATCCAAAATATATAAAGTATACAACTTGGGACGTCTGGGTGGCTCAGTTGGTTAAGCGGCTGCCTTCGGCTCAGGTCATGATCCCAGCGTCCTGGGATCGAGTCCCACATCGGGCTCCTTGCTCGCCAGGAAGCCTGCTTCTCCCTCTGCCTCTGCCTGCCACTCTGCCTGCTTGTGCTCTCTCTCTCTCTCTCTCTCTGACAAATAAATAAATAAATAAAATATTTTTTAAAAAAATAAATAAATAAATAAAGTATACAACTCAACACCAAAGTATATGTTGACGAGGATGTCGAGAAAAAGGAACCCCAGTGAACTGTTGGCGGCAATGTAGATTAGTGCAGCCACTGTGGAAAACAATACAGAAGTTCCTCAAAAGTTAAAAATAGAAATACCATAAAATCTGGTAATTCTGCTACTGGGTATTTACCCAAACAAAACAAAAACACTAATTCAAAAAGATACATGCACCCTGATGTTGACTGCCACATTATTTATAATAGCCAAGATATAGAAGCAGGGTAAGTGTCCACAGATAGATGAAGGAATAAAGAAAATGTGGTGTATGCAAACACACATACATACACACACAGAGTAATATTACTGAGCCATAAAAAAAAGAATGAGATCTTACCATCTGCAACAACATGGATGGGCCCAGAAGTATTATGTTAAGGAAATTATGACAGAGAAAGACAAATACCAAAAGATTTCATTTATATGTGAAATCTAAAAACCAAAGCAAAGCAGAAACAGCATAAATACAGAGAACAAACTGGTGGTTGTCAGAGGCAAAAAGGAGTAAGGAGGAATGGCAAGTACAGGTTTCCAGTTATAGAATGAAGAAGTCACGGGGTGAAAAGTACAGCATAGAGAACACAGTCAATGGTATTGTGATAGTGTTGTATGGTGACAGATGGTAGCTACACTTGTGGTAAGTATAGTATAACATATATAGAGTTCGAATCACTATGCTATACACCCGAATCTAAGGTAACATGTGTCAACTATACCTATACTTCAATTTAAAAAGTGGAAAAAAAAGGATAATCTTCAACAAACAGTGCTAGAACAATTAGATACCCATATGCAAAAAAAAAAAAAAAAGAATATTGATACGATGTATGGTGACTAACATAACACACACACACACACACACGAAAGAATATTGATGTATCCCTTGCACCAAATTCAAATACTACCTAAAAATGAACCACTTAGATCTAAATTTAAAACATAACACAACAAAATTTCTAGAAAAAAAATACAAGGAGAAATCTTTGTGACCTCAGGAAGGCAAATGTTTCTTATTTACAACAACAAAAGCACAATTCATAAAAAAAAAATCGGGTTTCAACAAAATTAAGAATTTCTTCTTTGAAAGACATTGTTAAGAATAAACAAGCCATTGGCTAGAACAAAATGTTTGCACCATGCATATCTGATAAAGGACTTATATTCCAGAATACATCAAGAACTTTCAAAACTTATTAGTAAGAAAACAACCCCCCTAAAAAATGGGCAAAAGACTGAAGAGACTCTTTACACCAACTAGGCATACTGGTGGCAAATACACACAAGACCAGTGCTCAGAAAAACCTGCTGGCTGGCTGGCTAGCTGGATGGATGGAGGGATGGATGATGGGGTTTAGCTTTCCTGAAGGTATCTGCTACCTGATTTAACTGTTTAAAATTCATTGTGATGATTATTCTAGTAAGAAGAAACAAGTCAAATGATTCTGGTGCAAACATACATACTAAAGCAAGATAAAAATAAGTTGTAAATATCTCTATTTTTGGAGCCTTCCGGTAGGACAAATAATTTTTAAAATGTTAGCTACATCAAGATAAATACATTGAAGTAGGGCTGCTTCTTATAGTATTTCTTAATACAAAATGATGGTATCATGCCAAGTTCATCTGAGTCAAACAATTTTTGATGGGGACCAATTTTATTTGATCTATGTCCTCAGCTTTTTAAAGCTCTCCCCTAATGCAGGGATGGATTTTAGACTATTAAGACTGTAAAAATGACCAATTTTATAAAAATTCTTCTCTCAATTAGGCCTTTGATAGGTACTCAGTATCAGTGAGTTCAATACTACTAGAGAAAGCGTGCAGATGGACATCCATTAATGACCCTAACTAACAAGGGCATGTGTCTGAGAAGTCTACCTCACCACCACTACTTGGCTAAAGTAAGAGTTTCTGCTTTGTTTTAATGCTAACAGTTTATTTCCTCAGCTCTCTTCATCTGAAGGAAGTATCTAAGAATTAAAAGTTGCTATTACCTTCTTTGCATAAAGATTTTATTAGATGACCATTAGAAGCCTCTGAGATTACGTGCTTCCCCCTTCATCTCTATTATTTCATATTTTTAATTTTAATTTGCAACCTATCTTACAGTAGAATAAAAATCTTAACTAGTCTCATTAAAGACATTCTTTTTTCTATTTGTTTTTTTTCTTTTTCTGAAGTAAAGGCCAGTTCCAAAGGGTATCTGTTTATTTTAAACTGTTTAAGGAATCTGAAAGGTGGTCAGGCCCTTGTATTTACCCATATGCTCTGAGTACTATTATGAGAGCATGCTAGAGGTCCAGGAGATAGTCTGGCTACCGCATACAGCTTAGACTACCAGAGGATAAAATTATCTATAGTTAGCAGCAGCAGTTCATTTAGCAAGGTCCAAAGCTATGTAATACTTGCTTGAGAGTTTGGAGGTGGGGTCCTTAGGGTAAGTCCAAAGTTGCATGGTAAAAGACGCTATCCTCCAAATATGGGATCCATAATGACTACTTCATATCAAAGTTCAAGAATTTAGTGACTTCGACATTGAGGAGGGTATGTGCTATGGTAAGTGCTGTGAAATGTGTAAGCCTGAGGATCCACAGACATGTACCCTGGGGCAAATAATACATTAAGCGTTAATTAAAAAAGAAAAAAAAAGAAAAAGAAAAAGAAAAAAAAAAAAGAATTTAGTGACTTCGGTTCACTAGAAAGGATATAAATTGTTGCACCAAGAACTCTAGCTATTGATGTATTGCCTTTTAAAGCTGCAGACCTTAATGTAAAGAGCAGGTGAGCACACCTTCAACTGGAAGCATCGCCACCCTTCATTCAATTTCACTACAGGGAGGATGATCAGGATAGGTACATATGGATTAAAGGACATATCTGTTTAGAGACAAAAAATAGAGAAAAATGCAAAGAAGCTAAAATTTGCTTCTTTTACTGGTAATAAGAAAGAAGTTTATTGGCCACAGCTTGCTAGCTAACCTTATCTCATGCTCCAACACACGCTAAGTTTCCCAGAAGAGAATTCCTAGTTCACTGATTTGCAGCTATTATTAGATTTCAATAGGCCCCATCGGCACTAGTTCAAGTAGGATTTCTTCACTGCTTCCCTAAGAGAAATGTGGAGATAATGCTGGAATCTATGAAACACCAATTCCTAATGTAGCCATTATGCTTAATATATGATAGCTAGAACTATGTCTCCTCATTTTTTGGTAAACACTTCAGTGTTGGTATGGGGCAGGCCTTGAAAATGTAATGACCACATTTTTCCATGATATTGTTTGATATCATTGATATCAAAATGATATCAATGAATTAAAAATTAGAAATAGAAGGGAACTTCCCCATCTTGATAAAGAAAATCTTGGTAAAAAACATTAATTATCGGACGCCTGGTGGCTCAGTTGGTTAAGCAACTGCCTTCGGCTCAGGTCATGATCCCAGAGTCCCGGGATCGAGTCCCGCATCAGGCTCCCAGCTCCACAGGGAGTCTGCCTCTCCCTCTGACCTTCTCCCCTCTCATGCTCTCTCTCAAATAAATAAATAAATAAATCTTAAAAAAAAACAAACAAACATTAATTATCAGAAAACTAAGCCTGTTTAAAAACAAAAACAAAAACTAAGCCTGTTATCATCTTGAAAAATAAAGATGATAAAATAAAATTCAGAGTACTTTGGCCACAATATTTTATGCTCCTTAAGGAAAGGAACTACCTTGTTTATTTGTATATATCTCAAACCTAGAAGAAGCTCTCTCACATAAACACTTGTTTAATCAAACTAAATCACAACTAAGGTAATGGTCTGACCAGCCCTACCCAGCAAGATGTATGCCACAAAAACCAAAGTTCCTTATATCTGTTGCTTAGTTCCCCCTGAAAAACATGCCAAAAATTTTACTTCAGTCATCACGGATAAAAATGTTCCTAAAAATTTTGCATTTTCCCAACTTTCTCAGTAAAAGGTACCAAATATGATTTGACCTTTTCCAATGACTTGGGGGATCATCATGAATAGGCTTCATCAGACCCTAGCTGGTTTTTCTCCTTAATGTTAAGTGTTAAATGTCACTTCCTCTCTGTCTGTACTCACTAATAGTAGGCTAAACTAGTAGTCATCCCAGCTTTCCCCTACCCTTACCTCTCTTTTGTGGTAGAGAAACAAAGAAGTAAACCTGGTAAGAATTCAACTCTTACAAAAAAATAATAAGTACACAAAAGTTCTAAGAAAAACTGTCAAGAAAAGTACGTGGTTTTAATGCTGAAATTTTATGACATTTATTATCGTGATACAAAGGCATGTTTCCTCTCTTATGTAAGGTTATATTTTAAGAGAGTGGATCTTTTGACAAATGGCATATGTTTATTTAGGCTTGGAGAGAAGTTGAATTTGTTTAATTAGAAAATACTTTTGGTAGGGCTGGTAAAATTGGGGTTTGTAGGCAAAGCCATACTTACTTGTTTCAAGTATAGCAGAAAACAGAAGCTAGAATTCTTGGGAAATTTAAAAACGAACGATTTTAGGTTACAGTCCAGTGGCAGTATTTTAAAGTCAATCTTTGTTTTGGTACATGGGAAAGCAATTTTTAAATATTGAAGGTAGTAAAAATTGTGGGTAGTAAAATAATTTAATGGACCTGGGTGAACTTTTTAATAAAAAGAAATTTCATATACCAGAATAGTATAGGTAGTATTTTTAAATACTATTTCATCAAACTTTATTATAGGCTATGTGTTGTATATGTATTGGGGCAGGAATAAAAATAAGTTTCTTACTGTGGATTTGGCTGTACTTTCTTAGTCAAAAAAGTTGAAAACCTATTTATATAATGAGTTAATATTCTGTAGATTGCAATCAGAAAAGAAATTTGTGCTTTTTGTTGCAGCAATAATATTCTGCAACACACCATCACAATGTCAAAGTCTTTAGCTTATAGGTCTCTAAATGTGGCTGTTTACAATGAAGTGTTAATATTTTATCTGGCACATGAGTAGTACAATAAATTAAAATGAAAACCAATCCTTTTTTTCTTAGAGATGTTAAGAAAACATAAATAAACCTTTATGTGCAGCTATTTCTAATATTGCCACTAGTTTGAAGATGCTTAAAAAAAAAAAACTCTGTAACAAACTTTTACCAGTTAGAATTAACCACATCAGTTAAAAAGTTACCTAAATAAATTTTCAGAATTGCAATTTAAGTTTAATAGAGGTATCCATAAATTATTCTCTAGTTACATATGCATATTGAACTGTATGTTAAAATGAAATATATGATCAAAATTCGTATTTTTGATACTGCCAGAGTTCATATTCTATTCTAATCAAATCTTATTTTTAATCCTAATGAGAATGAGAAGCTCCATTTCAACCCACCTACCACTGTAAATAAAGTTTGTTGAAAGAACTTTTTGTGTAACAAAAAGACAACTCTGCACTTACTATGAGCCAACTGAGAATTCCCAAGTACTGACAGACTTGTACTACACTTGTAATGTAACGGAGAGAACAATTACAATGAGCATTTTAATGCTCAGCACCACCCAGTGGTAGAATTCTGAGCATACACCCTTCTTTACTGCTCATTCATTTTCGTGCGCCAGGCACTGTACTAAAAAACTCAGTACACAGAACTTCATAAAACGTTAAGTTCTACTCCCAAGAAGCTGACGTGAGAAAGTATCCATGGGTTTTTTAGGCTAGAATCAAGTTAGGGAGAAATAAAACAATAATATATAAAAAGAGAATCTACTGTGAAGGAAAAGGAAATGCACAGTACTTTTGGGGTTTGGGCTGGCCTTAGCAAAGAATTTTTTTCATCACAAGCTTTTTCGAACATAAGACAGAAAATGAGCAGCTTTAACAAGCAATCACTTTGTGATATATTTAACATCACTCTATTAAAACATTTGAAATTACTATAAAAATATTCCAAATAGGAAGCTCCCTCATGAAGATCAGATATGAATACTGGTTTAATATGATCTGTAGTTAGAATAAAACTTCAAAGAAAAAAATTACCTAATGTAGACTTTAATGAAATTTAATTAATTAACATTAAGTAATGAGCATCAGTAAGTGACAGGTCTCTTAAACTTCAGTAGTGAGTATTCCAATATTCATTTACTATGGGATTGTATATACATACATTATAAATACTTTCTGTGTGTGCTAGTTTCAAAACACTAAAAGGTAAAAAGTCAAAACAAAAAAGAAAACCATATATAATAGATCCTGGGTGAGTCTGGAACCTAGCCTCTTCTGACCTGCTGGCTATACGCCAGGTATTGGCAGTTCTAGCAGAATCTGAAAAAATTGGAGGTTCAATTTACAGTTCAACCTCTATGGGACTTCTAAGGATCTTCTGCAGAAAATGTGGTCTAACTCTGCTTCCAAATGCCAACTGAAAAAATTCTCTGGAAAACTGGTTTTCTTTTCTTTTGCAACTGCCAACACAAAGCCACAGTAACTCAAACATCAGCCTGGCACAAACTACCCTGTCTCCCAGCCTAGATGTCTAACACAGAAGAAAAAGTTGTTTTCCTTAAAAGGGAAAGAAATGAAAAAAAAAAAAAAAAAGAGAAATTAATGGGAAACTTAGAGAATAAAGATAGTTCTCAAAACCTGCCTATGATCTTCCTTTTTCATCTAAGGAAGTAAAAAGAAATTAAGAAGTAGAATCTCTTTCTCAAATAATCAAAGCAACGCAGATGAGACTAGAGCAGCACTAGTAGATTCAGATGTCAATGTAAAACTGTTAATTCTACTTATAGAATAAAAATTCCTAGAAATGTTATAGCAGGGAACAATCAATGGTTGAAATAAGATCCATAACTACAGCAAGGAATCCTGTCAAGATTAAATCCCATTCCAACACCATTCTCTCCCCCATGTTATTTTGGGATCACTACAGGCCATGTTGGGAAAAGCTACTCCACAGAAGATGGTACTAGGCTCTAGTAACATTTCTCTCTCATTAATAGAAGTTCAATGATATAATCTTTTCCTCTTCCTTTAGAGCCTATTTTTCCTCCCTCCTAGACCTCCTTTGCTTATAGTGTATCTGAGTAATCTGAACATCTTGATTTTGAAGCAAAAGAATGTGGGGAAGAGATATGTAAATAAAGTCAGGGGTATCACACATTTCATTAGGTTAAAGTACATGTAATTTACTATTTTTTAGGTTTCTTTTGATGAATATTACTCTCTGGTAAAAGAAGAGTATTTTATCATTTTACTATTGCATAAACATTAAAAAGGAAACATAAATGTGTATAAAGGAACCCAATTATTATTATTTTTTAAGTAGGCTCCATGCCCAATGTGGGGCTTGAACTCATGATCCTGAGATCAAGAGTCACGTGCTCTAACAACTGAGCCAGCCAGGTGTCCCTAGGAACCTAATTATTAAAATGCAGATATGTTTATCAATTAAAGGGTGGAAGAA
This sequence comes from Potos flavus, assembly GCA_028534135.1. Taxonomy (NCBI): domain Eukaryota; kingdom Metazoa; phylum Chordata; class Mammalia; order Carnivora; family Procyonidae; genus Potos; species Potos flavus. Next base: position 91,431,797 of record CM052898.1, on the reverse strand, counting down.
ACAAATGAATAAATTAATGAGCTAGCAGCACAAAGTTGTTTGAACCATACGTGGGTGGAAATATTTCCATTCCCCCAAGAATCCTTGAAAATAAACCTTTTGTAGAATCTTTTAAACATGATTCTGAAGTAGATTAGTAACATATGCTATAAATTACTTCGTAGGAATATAGAAAAGAGTAGGAGAAATTAAATAATGATATTAAGTGACTTTGAGATAATTTTCAGTTTAATTTCTAGTCAAGGTCATAGTTACTTGCTTGGTACTACCGAAATAAAAGTGAAATTCTGGGAATCCCAGCCTAGAGGCCTGAAAGAGGATAATAAAAGGTAAAACTGGAAAGGAAAACTGGGAGGACTATTTTATAAGATGCTAAAATTTCATCAAAAAAATAGTATGTTTATAATAAGATCATCCAAATAACCGAAAAAAATTTTGTGGTAATTTTTGAAATTTTTCATAAAACACTGGTACCTAGAGAAAAATGTTTATGGGATAAATGAGTATCTAGATTTAGAAATATTTCCAAGAACATTAAGTGAAGCGAACATGGAGCCAACAGAAGGTACTGATCCTTAATCTAGTTTAAATTGTAAACCCTTAAAGTTTTCTAAATTAGTTCATTCAGCAAATACTTACTGAGCACCCACCAAGTGCCATACAATGTATCAGACACTAAAACTATAGAATCTAAAACATTATCTTCCCCCGCCCCAGAGATCAGAGAATATATAAAAGAAAAAGTGATTAAATGGGATTAAGTAATATATTAAAGAAGAAGTGATCTGTTCTACTTGGAGAAAAAGCAGGAAAAGTTTCAAATTATTTCATCTTAGAGCGAAAATAAGGTCAGGCTGTCCAGATAACCAAGCAGAGGGAGGGTAATCCACATGCAGAACATGGTAAAAATCAGACAGAAAGGGAGAGACTGCTCAACGCATATGTGGACTTGTAAAACTCTTGAAGGCAAAGTACAGACGTGATTTGAGAGAAAGGCATACGTCAGGTAAAGGTGGTTTGTACACCAGCTAAGTTTTATAAAAGTCATATTCCAACAGAAAATGAGTACCAACATATTCCTTATCATCTGTAATCCAAATACAATTCCATCCATGTCAGGAAAAAACAAAAACAAAAGGTAGAAGGAATAATATTTAAGTCCTTTCAGCTTCTTGATAACAGCTTCTTGATGCAGCTGCATCATTCAAAAATAATTATCAGCGCAAAAAATGGTAATTAAATTCAGAAGTACATGCATTGCACCATATGTTTACTAAGTTTCCCTAGAGTTCAATTAAAATAAGAGGATTATTTGAAGAAATTGTTGACTTAGTATTAACCATATGATGAAAATATCTTGAATGGCAATGGCAATGAACAGACTTCCAACAACTAATCTTTATTCGATTATAAACACAGAAATTTGTGTAGTTCTGAAAAGTTCTATTTAAAGTGATTTTAATGTTCTTTAAACAAAAATTAAGAAAAAAAAAATCATATTTCCCACTGGGATGCCAATTCAAGTCTTCTGAAAATTCTCTGCCTCGGGAGATTACATTTTTCTAATTAAAAAATTTAATAATACCTTTGGGGCACCTGGGTGGCTCAGTGGGTTAAAGCCTCTGCCTTCGGCTCAGGTCATGATCTCAGGGTCCTGGGATCGAGCCCCGCGTCGGGCTCTCTGCTCAGCAGGGAGCCTGCTTCCCCCTCTCTCTCTGCCTGCCTCTCTGCCTACTTGTGATCTCTCTCTCTGTCAAATAAATAAATAGAATCTTAAAAAAAAATTTTGTTTTTAAATTTAATAATACCTTTATCTGAGCCAGCAATGTTTTTTAACTTCAAATAGTCACCAAAAACTAGCATTCCCAAACAATTACATTTTGTCACAGTAAAGAAAACATTGTACAAAGATAAACAAAATGACACTGTTTAGCTTTTCCTCTAAAGAGCTGCATTTTTCAGAGGATACAGTTTTTGTCAGTGTGAATAAAAGTGACTGTTCTCAGAATAAGCAGCTGGCAGATAATCAACAGTTCTCACTAGTCCTCTGGACGTCCTAGATATCCAAAAACTAATTCCGAGTATGGGTTTTGCCGCATTTCTTTAGAGCAAGATAAATTAAAAGGCTCAGACAGGCTTCTCTCAACAGAAGACAAAAAAATTAAAACCGTGCTCTCTTTAACTCAGAATGTTACAAACGGTACAATTTCCTACCTTCCAAAAATTGTTAATTGCATTTCTGCTGTCTTATTGGCTGAGTCAGAAAGCATTTGGGATAGTTTGTATAGAAAAAAAATGTGCCATTTTCTTTATTGTAGAACACCACTTCACTTTATCATTGATTTCTAAGGAAGAAATAAGAGAAGTCTAGGTTTCTTCATTTATAGTGTAATACTCATCTTTAAAAAAAAAAATCTAAAGAATTTCAAAGAGTAAACCCTGAAATACTCACATCACCAAGATTACCACCAGCACAATTACTGAAAGATCTTAATGAAATTTTACTTCTTCTTTTCCCTTCTGCTCTCCACAATGGAAAGGGTTCCTTTCCCCAAGGAAAGCTTTGTAAAGTACAGCTAATTCTCATTGAGATAATTTGGGTATCATTTTCAATAGGAGGCATGACAAATAATATAACCTCGCAACTACTGTCCACTGCTGCATTCTATATGGGGCTGAATTAAGCATTTCTAGTACTTGGTCCCAGGGTGCTACATCAGTAATAAGAAAGTTATTTTTTTTAACTAGTTTCTAAAGTCGATGTATTCATACAGAATTGTAGATATATATTAATGAACCCCTATTTTATACAAAGAGCTATTTATTTTCAATTCAGAGAAGTACAATAACATACATTCTAGGTGCTTAGGTTCTAAAACATACCTAATAAAAAACTATATATAATCATCAATTTGGAAGCCCAGAAAATATAGGCATAGGTTTTTGATCTGAAGATTATAGCTAATAAAGCTAATAGCTTATCAACCAAGGACTACCCTTAGAAAAAGAAATGCTCTTTGGGATGAAATTCCAGTTGTTTTTCCAGTAACTACAATAAATTTATCTACTTCATACTACCTTGACAGGTGATCCATACTTCTTACTCTTGTGTGTTCATGAAACTTATATTTTATACATTACATGCTGGCATGACTAAACTGTCCTTTATGAACCACATTAGAAATTTCACACTCAACTGTCACTGAGTTACTGCACCATAGTGTGACTTATCAGTTAATAATTTAGTTTCTGAAATGTCAGTGTAATGGTTAGTTGTGTGTGTCAACAAGACTGGGCTAAGAGATTCCAGAGAGTTGGTAAAACAGTATTTTGGAGTGTGTCTGTGAGGGGGTTTCTCAAAGAGACTGGCATTTGATTTGATAGACTAAAAAAAAGATCTACCACTCTTATCAACATGGTTGGGCGTCATCCAATTTGTTGAGGGCCCAAAGAGATGATCTTCCTGATATCCACCTCTCCTGCCCTCAGACATCAGAGCTCTTGATTCTTGGACCTTTTGACTCCAGACCATTAGCTCCCTTGGGTCTGAGGCCCTAGGACTCAGGCTGACTTATACCACTGGCCTTCCTGGTTATCCATCTTGTAAACAGCGGATTATGAGAAACTTCTAGGCCTAATACAATCAATATCTTTGCCATCTTTATTCTTACTCTATTTTACACCAGTGGCAAGAAGTGTAAAACATCAATGGCTAATACCTGCTGCTTACTTACTGTGTGCAAGGCACTGTTTGATAAGCATTTAACACTGCTAATTTCATTTGATCCTCCTAACAATTCTATAATGTAGGGTACATTACAATTCCTATTTTACAGATAAAGAAATTGAGGCACACAGAGGTAAAATAACTTGCCTGAGATCACACGGCTAACAAACAATAAAAATGAGATTTAGTTCAGTCAGACATACCAGAGACACTTCTGGAAGCAACAACATGATAGCTGCCGAAAGAAAATCCCAAGCCCAATTCATACTTGTATTGGTTGGCGACGGTGGTACTAGAAAAACTACATTTTTCAAACATCACCTGACTGATAAACTTGAGAAATACATAGCCACCTTGAGTGTTGATGTCCATCCCCTTGTGTTCCATAGCAACAGAGGACCTATTAAGTTCAACGTAGGGGATACGGCTGGTCAGAAGAAACTTGGTGGGCTGAGGGATGGCTATTACATCCTGGCACAGTGTGCCATTATAATGTTTGATATAACATCAAGGTTTACTTACAAGAATGTACCTAACTGGCATGGAGATCTGATACAAGTATGTGAGAACATCCCCATCGGGCTGTGTGGCAACAAAGTAGATGTTAAGAACAAGAAAGTTAAGACCGAATCTACTGTCTTCCACTCAAAGAAGAACCTTTAGTACTGTGACATTTCTGCCAAAAGAAGTAACTACAACTTTGAAAAGCCCTTCTTGCGGTCTTCTAGAAAACTAACTAGAGAACCTAACCTGGAGTTTGTCGCCATGCCTGCTCTTGCCCCACCAGAGGTTGTCAGGGACCTAGCTTTGGCAACACAGTATAAGCATGATCTAGAGGTTGCTTAGACAACTGCCTGGTTGAGGTTGATTACCTGTGAGAAAGTGCAGTGTCAAAAGTCTAGTTTGTTTGGATTTTTTTAAAGATTTATTTATTTGAGAGGGAGAGGGGGCGAGAGAGAGTGGGCGGGGGGAGGGGCAGAGTGAGAGAGAGAAAATCTGGAACAGACTTCATGCTGAGCAAGAAGTATGACATGGGGCTTGATCTCTGAGATCACAACCTGAGTCAAAAACAAGAGGTGGATGCTTAACTGACTGCACCACCCAGGTGCCCCCAGAAGTCCAGTTTTATAGGCAACTGTGCTGTGATGTCAGTGGTGTAGCATGTTTGCCACTTTATTATATAGCTGAACAGCACCTGTGCTTAATCTTGGGGATACTGAAGGAGATGAATGGGCTTCGGAGTGAATGTGGCAGTTTTAAAAGTACCTTCATTTTTTGGAACTGCGTATTTGGCTGTTTTGGAATGCAACTGGTTCCTTCCCAAGTTTCAGATAAAAGACTGCTACATCACAATATCCAGTGGTAAAATCTAATTTGTCACTGTCATTCCCATTCTTTTTAGTTGAGAATCAGAATAGAGTTGTATTTCAAATGAAAAAAAAAAGGGGGGGGACTCAAATGTATGCAGTCTGTTTCCAGACCTTAATTAAGATTAATGTGTCTTCCCTATAAACTGAGGTCTCATATTTTTAATACAACTGAGACAAGACAGAAACCATTAGGAAAAATATGAGTAAGGAATCTTTAGCCTTAAATGGCTATAACATACTCTTGTTTATTTGTGAAGAAAAGATAACAGAGTTTAAAAACATGTACAACAGACTACAATCTTATTTATTAAAACTGTATCTACATGGTGAGGTATAATGAGAAAATTTCTAATGTTTTTCTTTCTAAGATGAGAATCCTCAATTTAAACATGTTTACATGTACATATTTTTTTTAAAAATGCATTATACACATAAGGAGAAGGCTTACCACTATACTACATAGCTTGATTTAACAAACCTTTATTGCTCTTCTACTATGCACTGTGATACAAATTAGGTAATAACTATAATTAAAATATGAACTCTACACAGTTCACAAGTGAAATATATATATAATAAAAAATAATGTGATAAAGAGTATAGAAGATATTTACAAAGTACAAGAGTGGCACATTGAGCTGAAATGATTCATCCTATTAGAGAGGGCAGAAAGAAAAGTTAGGCTTCCAGAAAACATCGTCAGCTAGCACTTAATGTCATCTTGGATCTTGGACAGAGGAAATAGTATATATAAAGGCACAAAGGTGTAGTCAGCATTGTACAACAAGTCAAGAGACTTCAAGGAGGTGGTATGGCTGCAGCATAAAATTCAAGGCAGGAAGCAGGAAGAGAGGAGCTGGAGTACAGCTAATCATAAAATTCTACCAGAAACACTCAGACTCATGATCAGGATCCTCTCAAGGGACAGGAGGACTAATAAGCCTACCTATTCATTCCAGAGTTGTGTTTTCACCATCAAAAATAAACATTCAACGACAGTATTTCCTTAAATTTTGCAGTGAATCACATTACATCTCCAACGAAAAAAAGTTATTAAAAAAAGGTATTGTTTCTAGTTAATAAAGACCAGACTGAGTCAAAAATTACATAGCATAATAATGCAATAAACCTTAGACTCAGCAAATTTTAGTTTACTTTTAATTTCTGAGCAGCAATAATGAAATATTACAATACTTTTTGTTGAAACAATCTGCAATTATTACAGTTCAGTTCTAGATCAAATCTTAAAATGGCTTAAATTCAAACTACTATAAAAAAAGACAATTCTGAAGAGCAGGAAAGCTACATTTTACTTCAAGTTCTAATTTATTTCCCATTTAAAGGCAACTAAGAGTTAAGATTTGCAAATGATATACAACAGTAACAACACCTATCATTTACAAAATGGCTCTACATTTCCAAACCCTTTTACAGTTATTATTTTATTCCTTTAATAAGTTTATTATGGAAGTGTCATTTCTTTCATAAATACAAGGAGCAGAGACAAAAATTCAGGCACAGCAAGGGTCTGTTCCTACTGAACAAATCATCTAAGATCAAGCTATGTCAAGTCCATGAAGTAATATCATGTCTGTTCTCTAAGATACACGCAAGAAACTGTAAGACACTCAAGTCTGAGGTGGTTCGGTAAAAGTAACATCAAGGCTTTTATACAGGCCTCAATGTGGCTCTTCGGCCAAGACCATCCAAAGGCAGATTTGTAAAGACAGCATTACAAATATCAAAAAACCATACCTCTAGAGCACCACTGATGATAGGGAGAGAAGTTCTATGGCGAACTTTGTTTTACTATCTGATCTCACACACACCAGGGAGACAAACTTTGTACAGGTGACAGAGTTATCTTATTGCAGAAGAGAAATCCCAATGTCAACATAAATATATGTGTAGTATTGGTAGTGGAAGAGTAAAGGCATAAAACTGAAGGTTAATGTTTCCATTCCTAGATTAGATCAAGCAATATTCTTATATTAAACCACAGTTCAAGATTCCCAATAACCACCTGAAAATCCTTAGAACCAATAGCAATCATTTTTATCTTCATCAATTTGTTTACAGTGTTATAAAAACTATGAATTGTGAGCTGTCCTCCTTTTTGTACTGGCTGTTTAAAGCTTAGAGTCAATTTGGTAGCAGATGAATAAAAACTTAAATAAACCTGCTCCTTTCTTGCTTGCCTTCACCAACTTCCCATTTTCCTTTCATCATCACCTTTTTTTAATGTGGATGAAATCTATAAACCTTCTTAAAGCCTTTCTGAAACAAGGAAGAATTCAAGGTAGATAAACTAAAAAAAAAGTAACCAAAAAAAGGAAAAAAGCAAACATTACCTTTACATCAAAATTACAATCAAGTCTTCTAATTAACACGATGAAAGTGCCAGATGAATTGTCTTTTAGTGGTGGAGGCACTATGGGTTCACAGGCATTCTCTGGTTTTGAGTTAATCAAAAAACCCTGAAAAAGAATTGGCAAGAAGTTTTTTTCTCTGTTAAATTAAAAAAACTCAATTCAACTTACTTCTACAAACATCTTTTAGATTGCTTCATGTATTTTGCATTATGCTAGATGAATTATCTGGGAGCTACGACAGTTCCTACCCTCCCAAGTGCTCACAATCCCAGGACTTCTAAAGTAGTATTTGATTTCATAAGCATTTGGTTTTTTAAAGTTCATTCCATTTCTACCACTAAAGTTTTTTTGTTTGTTTGTTTTGTTTTTTTAAATCACACATAAGCCCATCACCCCAAAGACAAACCACTGTTAGCATGTTGGTATATCTTCCAGTGATGACTGACATTTCTAAACCAAGTAAATACTTTTTTAAAATTAACTTTTACATTCTTTAATGTTATCAAACAATGAAAACTCACAGCATTTCTAGATATTTTTCCTATAGAAATACTAACCTGAGTATATTAAGATATATGTAGAAAGATGTTCCCTGCTACATTGTTTTTAATAGCAAAAGCTGGAAACCATGCACATCAGTATGGCAGCCATTTAAAAAAACATTCAATAGGGCGACTGGCTGGCTCAGTCATTAAGCATCTACCTTCGGCTCAGGTCATGATCCCAGGGTCCTGGGATCAAGACCTACGTTGGGCTCCCAGCTCACCAGGGAGCCTGCTTCTCCCTCTTCTCTCTGCCCCCTACTCATGCTTGCTCTCTCTCCCTCGTGCTCTCTCTCCCTAGTAAATAAAATCTTTAAAAAACACATACAATAGAAAAACAATAGAGTCATTAAAAAGAATGAGGTAAATCTATACACACTAAGTTAAAAAGATATCCACAAGATAACTATTAATTTAAAAAGAAAATAACAAGTTGCTTTCCCAGAAATACAGGATGGTTTGACATCAGAAAATATATTAACATAAAATGTTACATTAACAAAAAAAAGTTACATTAACAGATTAGAATAGAAAAATCAAATGATTATCTCAACATATGTAAAACACTGAATAAACACATAAAAAGATCACCAAATTCAGTAAATTTACAAGAAGTGAACAATTAAAGCTATGACACAGTGCCTTAACAATAGTCCTCTTATATGGTGTGTGAATTGGTCACACCAATCACCTATACACAGGATATGGCAATTTCTCCTGCCTTAAGTTGTACTGATCGGCTTGTAATGGGAAATGCTTTTGCATGTTTCAGGAATAAAATGCAGCATATCTTCATTTATTCATAAAATATCTCCCCTTCTTGATTCCATAAAGCACTTGGTTTTTACTTTGCAGAGAACTAGAACTGTGGTTATCCTTCCAACAATGAATATTTGCTTCAGTTATGTTAAATTTATACCCTGCTGCCTTTTCTGTGCCTTTCTCCACAAACACTAACTTTTTGCTTTAATGACAAATCACATAGTGCAGTTCTTTTCAAGATACTTGTAACAGCAATCAAACTCAACCCATACAGTACCAACAAGGAATATAACTTAACTGAAGTGAAAATAATATGAACAGCTATGGCCTAATTTCCATGTCCAGCGAAGTCAACTCCATTATGATTGCCACCTAGTGGACAGCAATTGAAAGACACATCCCAATTTCAGTTATGTTAGAACACAGAGTAATAAAATAAAAGCACTGTAGAATCAATGACTATATGGCATGTACAGATACACACAAAAAAAGATCTATAAGTGAAACTGGAAAAGGGGTTTTACATTTATTAACTATTGTTATATCTGTTATGACAAATGTGTATTATTTTTAAGCATAAGAAAATTTACAAAAGTTAAATACACATAAGCTAAAAGTCCAAAAAACAATCTAGTTGCATTAACAGAAAATTGAATGAAGTCTTAAAAACAGTTCTTAAATTATTAAATATCATCTTTCCTGTAGACTATGCTAAAAGAATAACTTGCTAAATCAACTTACTAATTTTTATCCTTCCCTGAGATGTGAGTCACTTAAAACTAAGAGCGAACTAAGTAAAACTTTGTATCATCCACAAAGTCTACAGGGTAGTGTAATGGGCTTTGTCAATTAATTTGGCGCAACTCCTTATCCTTGAATAAGAATGGCCGAGAAGGTGCTACCTTAAGCCAGGCCCACGTGCCAGCTGTCACCTCTCAGAGCCAATCTCTTCTTACTGAAAGATGCTTGCTCTGTAATCAAAGATCCTCCTCATCTCTACCTTCTGACGGGGCACTTTATGCCAACATGTAGGAAGCCCAAGAAAACTACCAAGGCCGAGGATACTTAAACTAGATGCCCATCTATACTCTCTTTGTTGTTTTAATTCCCTGATGTTTAAACAAGAATGCTGGACAAAAATAGTGCATGCAGACTGGCACCTCAATATCATCAAATATGTAATGCAATAGGCCTACAATATATAAATATGTCAATTTCTTTTGAAAGCTTTTGTGACTACACATAAAGCAAAGTACACAAAATATAATTTTCCAGCTTGATTAATTTTCACAAACTGAACACACCTGTATCAGGAAATAGAACATTAACAGTACTTCGGAAGTTCCCTTCATCCTCCCTGTCAGTCACTACTTTTCAAACCCCATTCCTAATGTCACTACATAGACTTCTAACAGCTTCATTTTGCCTAATTTTACATTTGACATAAACAAAATCATGTGGTATAGTAAGTGGTCTTATAGACTTCTCTCTCTCAATGCTGTATTTGTGAGATTCAGCTCTACTGTTGAGCGACTAAATTGGGGGATATTTTACTGCCATTTCTATAGAGTATTACATTGTGCGACTATGCCAAAATTTATTCCACTGCTGATGAACATGAAGGTAATTTCTAGTTAGGAGCTATTACAAATGGTGATGTTATAAACATTCCATGGACATTAACACACATACACATCTATTAAGTATGTACATAAAAATAGAACCATAGGATATCAAGCTGGATCACGGGGTATCAAGCTTTAGTAAATATTGCCAAGCTTTCCAAAGTAGTTTGGGTTACCACTTTTTAACTGGAATATTCAAAATAACCTAAACATAAAAATCATATTGAATATAATTTTGCTTTAATACTTCAGAAGGTATTTAGAACTACAATATTTCAGGGTAAACATTATGGAAAAATTACTTCTGTTGATAAATTACACTGGTTAATAAGTGCATAATAGGTAGATAATTTGATAAAGTGGTTTTGTTTAAAAGATTGTTTCAGGCTGAAAAGCACTTTAACCTTCCTTCCCTTCAGTTTGCACTATGTGTTAAACTATATAAATAGTAAAATTAAGATGCGCCTGGGTGGTTCAGTCTGTTAAGCAGCTGCCTTCGGCTCGGGTCATGATCTCAGAGCCCTGGGATCAAGCCTGCATCTGGCTCCCTGCTCAGCGGAGAGTCTGCTTCTCCCTCTCCCTCTGTTGCTCCCCCTGCTTGTGTGCACGCATACTTTCAAGTAAATAAAATCTTAAAAAAAAAAAAAAAAGTAAAATTAAGAAAAGTACTTGCAGTTATAATGTCAATAAAAATCTTGAAAGGCAGCAGTACATCTTTCCCTTTGTAAGAGTATAAAAGTTAAAAGCAGAATGAGAGAGAGAGGTGAGTTATACTGTTAGTGAGTATCTAAAGTTGTAAATTAACTAATTAATTGCAGTAACAGCAAGGAGTTAACATTTGTTGAGCCATGGCACTCAACACTGTGTGTCAGGCACTATGCTCTTTCAGTGTTCTAATTCAGTTAATCTATGCAATAATCCAAGGAAGTAACTACCGTTATTATCTTTACTTTGAAGATGAGGAAACTAAGTCTCAAAAAGGCTAGGCAACTTGCCCACGGCTACACAGCAGGCATGCAATCCCAGGAAGCCTGACTCCAGAACCCATGCTCTCAACCATGATGTTATACTACTTCCATAAGACGATAATACAAAATAAAACCCAACCAGGTGAAAACCAAAATGGGCAACAAAATGGGCCACAAAAATCTTAACAAAAAGAATGAGCATTTACAAAAATTAACAAGCCAAAATGTTAGTCTAAAAGGCAATTAAGGCTGATTCCAAAATCTGATATAAATATTTCAAACAACGAGGATGTCAAAGGAAACTGTGTCATAATTTCTACATTCCAGCATAGACCAAAGAGTTACACTGATCAGACTTTCTTAGCTAACATTTTCCTAATGCGAGACAGCTGGATTTATTTATATCGACAACTTTCCACAATTTAAAAAATATCCACTGCTCTTTTCCCTAATTTTTTATCAGATCACTCTGCCAAAATTTACCCATAATTCTCACATACAGGACACATTTAATTCCTTTTTCACAAATAGTTGGAAATTATGCTTTTCTTAAACAGTAAAATATACTTTAACCACTACACATGTTATTTTAAGTTCCTTTAACACTATGCTGTGAATACACTGGTCTCATTTCATAAGGGCTCTTTGTAAGAAGATGAATAAGACTGAATTCTTTCCAATATTAACTATTTGGCTACAGACTAACAGATCCAATAAGAGAAAACAAAGTATAAACAACATGCAGTTCAACTTCATAGAACAGAGCAAATCATTCAAACTGTAGGAGGCAGAAACAGAAAGAGTGGCATTTGACTGTAGGAGGCAGAAACAGAAAGAGTGGCATTTGACTTGGTTCTTAAGCTTTACTATATTTTAATTTGGGGCCAAAACCCAAACATACTGTAAATGATCTGACCAATATAACAACAGATAGCCAGAACTGGATCCTGGAATACCAAGAATGTTATTAGTGGAAAAACCTGTGAAATCTGAAAGAAGTCTGTGCTTTATTTAATATAATTTCTCAGATTGGATAAAGGCACCATGGTTATATAAAATGTTATCACTAAAAGAAACTGAGTAAAGAGTATATGGAAACTCTCTATACTATTTTTTTTTGCAGCTATGTCTAAGTTTATTCCAAAAAAATTTTTTAATCAAACACATCAACAACAAGAGGTAACAAAGGGAACTATCACTCTTTAACCTGCTCTTGTCAGTACACTTCTACTGATACACTCTGATTTTTTATGTTTCTGGCAAACACACTGCAGTTGTTTCAACAAATTTTTGACATATGCTGCTACTAAGCTATTTTCCTCCTTTTTTCAGTACCTATTTTTTAGGACTCAAGGGCAAAACATTAATATTTTAACCATTCCAAGCTTCATGCCATTTGCAAATTTGATAGTCATATCTTCCATGTCTTTCTGCACATCACTGAGGAAAGCAATGAATAAGACAGAAATTTGAGGGTTATATACTAATTAAAAGTTAAACCCTTAACTAAATTATAAGAAAAGATTGTTTAAAAAAACGCACAAATCTAGATATTACATTTATGGCATTTTTTAAATCAGTAACCGATTATCTTTCATCTCAAAAGTTACATCTCCCCTTGTATACTCTTAGAATTCTCCCCAATAACCTTTTTTGGTTATATATTTTATCAATGAGTTAGATTTTAGATCTTAATATCTGATTAAAAGATGTCACAAAAATACAGTAAGCCTATAAATAACTGAAAACATTAAATACTTAAACGTGCTAAGTCAGCAAATACTGTTTAGACCAACTATATAATTTTTAAAACATATTATTTCTGAAAAAGCTCAAAAAGCATTAAAAACAAAATTAGGCTCATATTAATATTCTATAACTGTCAAACCTTAAAAAAAAAGGTCCCAGACTATTTATTAATTGCCCTGAGACTAAAAACAAAAAAAAACATAAAAACTTAAACAATGTTAATATACAGTTCTAAAATCACCCACCTTGAGAATTTATTCCGATAAGAATTTTTGAGTGATTTGTTTTAAAAAGATTTGATAATTAGCCTATATCAATTACCCACTAAGATGCTAAGATGAACTTCTACTTCCCAGCCATGACAGAGTAACAGGGACTAGTTTTATCCTTTTGGTTTAAATAACTAGAAAATTAAACAGAGAGTATGAAATGTCAGCTTTCAAAGAATGGATAACAGCATAAGACAGCAATGGCTAAGAAGAAATAAATGCAATGACCCCTGCAAATACCTCAGCTCACTGCCTGGAGAAATTCCAGGCCTCAGAACAGGGCAGGAGAACCCAGAGTCTAGTGGCCTCAATAAGTTGAGGAGACAGAGTTCAGAGTATGGGGAGGCCAAAGCAGCTAAGGTTTTCTCGGGCACCATACTGGGGAAAAAGGAGCTACAAGGAGAGAGCTCTAGATACATGCAAAGGTATCCACTCAAGGCTGAGTAGTAATCTGCATTTTGTGGGAGGCAGCTACTGACACTGAGAAAGAAAGGAGTAAACAGAATAATCCCTGGAGCCTACACAGGGCTGGAATTGTTGTACTCTTATCAGCCAGAGTGGGAAAACTTTCTAATACAGAGCACCAAATAAAGTCCTCAGAAAACTATTCATTCAGAAACGGGCCAAATGAGCCCTAAACATTTGAAGTGAATGACAATAAAAACACAACTTACCAATGTTTGTGAGACACAACTAACATAGTACTTAGAGGGAAATTTATAGCACTAAATATTTATATTAGAAAAGAGGAAAAGGAAAAAAAAAAAGAGGAAAAGGTCTCAAATCAATGGCCTCAATATTCACCTAAAGAAACTAGAAAAAGTGGGGGAAAGCAAACAAAACCCAAAATAAGAGAAAGAAATAATAAATAACAGCTATTTTCTTTACCCTAATGCTTTGGATATGTATTACTATAAACAAGTGGACAGACTTAAGTTGAATAACTCGCCCAGTGATAGAACCATAATTTAAAGCCTAGTAACGCCGACCCCAAAGCCAATGTGCTTCCCATTTTAGCACAGTACTCATCTCCACAAATACAGGGATTAAAACAGCACTAAGTTTCAGGTTTCCGTATTCTCAGCCTAGCACTCTAATAATCTTGGCATTGTGCTAATATAATCATCATCTTTATGGCAAAAGTTCACATGCACTTATTATTAAAATTACTAGCGGTCTAGGTTACCTTTTTTCTTCTCCTTCTTATACCTTTCTATTATCCCATTATCCCATCTTTCATCGTATTATGTAGAAGTTTGATATGTGGCTTATAGACAACTGGTTTTTCGACTCATTTGCAGCTGTTGAAATTAACTATCATAACTAAGTTGAAGTCCTAGAACATACAGTCAGCTTTATGCTCACAACTGTGGATCACAAATCACAGGCATTATCATCCTGTTTTAGAGAACACTTAATTAAGCTTCAAAGAAGACAACACAGCCAAGATTCAGCTAACCAACGGTGCTCTGAGTCACACTGACTCAAATGTTTCCTTTCTTAAAGAACACATTGTCTTTCAAATTTACTATAAACACAAAAAGAAAACGATTTCAGTGAGATCGGTGAAACTAAAGATTATTCTTTAATGCTATTTTGTTCCTTTAATTAACTTTTTATTTTAATTCCAGTATAATTAACATACAGTGTTATATTAGTTTCAGGCATACAATATAGTGATTCAATAATTCTATACATTACTCAGTGCTCATCATGATAAGTGTACTCTTTAATTCCCATCACCTATTTCACCCACCCACCCTCCTTCCCCTCTGGTAACCATCTGTTTATTCTCTATAGTTAAGAGTCTGTTTCTTGGTTTGTCTCTCTTTTTCTTCTTTATCTTTGCATGTTTATTTTGTTGTTGTTGTTAAGATTTTATTTATTTAAGAGAAAGAGAGAGTGTGCAGGGGGAGGAGCAGAGGGAGAGGAAGATAATCTCCAGCAGACTCCATGCTGAACGCAGAGCCCAACTCCAGTCTCGATCCCACGACCCTGAGATTCATGACCTGAGCCAAAACCAAGAGTCAGATGTTCAACCAACTGAGCCACTTAGATGCTCCTCCTGTTTTATTTCTTAAATTCCACATTTGAGCGAAATCATATGGTATTTGTCTTTCTCTGATTTATTTTGCTTAGCATTATACGTTCTAGCTCCATCCTTGTTGCAAATGGCAAGTTTCATTCTTTCTCATGGCTTTTTTATTCCATTGTATATATACACATCTTCTTTATCCATTCTTCTAGGGTGGACACTTGGGCTGCTTCCATAATTTAGCTAATGTAAATAATGCTACAATGAACATAGGGGTGCATATATCCCTTTGAATTACTGTTTTTGTATTTGGGGGGCAAATATCCAGTAGTGCAATTACTGGATCACAGGGTAGTTCTATTTTTATTATTTCTATTATTATGATATTTGTGCTAAACAAATATACTTGGAAAGAAAAAAAAGCTCACAACCTAAAGTGAATTATAAGGTGTCAAGAAGGAAATTGGTAGCATCAAACCAAAGATATTTCTGTGTGTGTGTATGTGTGTGTGTGTGTGTGTGTGTGTGTGTGTGTATATATATATATATATATATATAAAAATATAAAATAACCGGTCAGAAAAATTTTTACCTCCTTTCAATACATTTATTCTAACCTATAATAAACTTACTTAAGAAAAGATTCCTTGCTGGAGCACCTAGGTGGCTCAGCCAGTTGAGCATCCAACTCTTGATTTCAGCTCAGGTCATGATCCCAGGAATCCTGGGATCAAGCCCCATGTTGGGGTCCCTGCTGAGTGGGGAGTCTGTTTGTCTCCTCCTGCCCATCCCCCCACTCATGCGTCCTTTCTAAAATAAATAAATAAATCTTTAAAGAAAAAAAAGATCCCTTGCTTTATACAAGGACTCATTTTCAGATTCCATTACAAAGCAAATTCTCTTAGCATCTACAGTATTATTATGCCAAAAATTACACATAAAATATGTTCACTTTGGGAGAGGAAATTTTAGGGAATAGTGGTCAGGCCAAAACGGTACCGAATAAAAAGAAATAATGATGAGCAGTTGTGGTTCAAGTCGGGCTCCCCCTGATGCCAAATAACTGTTGGCAGTTTTGCATCTCTGATCTGTAAGAGGTACTGATTATGATAAATACTTCTAAATGAGACATATAAGACAAGCAAGTCATCAAGGCGTGAAGGTGACCCCAAGACGTTGGTATATCTCCAATATACTTCCTACTTATCAGATAGTAAAATAAATCCTACAGTTGGACTTTTCATCCTCAAATTTTTTTTCCACAGAGCTTCTGAGGGCAAGCAGAAAACAGATGGCATAAATCACCCTAAAAACAGAAAACATCAGGCTACCAGATTCTTACATATGTTTTTTCATGCTCATTGAAGAACACTAATGAACCCTTGAGATTGCAAACTGCTCAATACACTTATGGTCATTTTGGTTATTTCCTACTTCATAATTTTTTCCCAACAGGTCAACCTGAAACATTAATTGCCATTTTTATTCTTTATTTTATTGATACATTGGTTCACTGAACAAATTTGCTGAATCCCTACTATAATTCAGGTATTGCCAGAAAGAAAGATTCTGCCTTCAAGAAACTTACATTCTATGCCAGACACTGTACTACAACAGAAATGAGTATGATAAAGTACTTCTTGCTTGTGAGGACCTCTAGTATAACATTCTCCTTCCTGGTTTTACATTTATCAACTTTTCAATCTGTAAGTTCTGAATATGGCTCTTATATCTATTCATACTGGTAAAATTGCTCAGAACTGAGAAAATACTCCCACAAAATTGCAATCATTTCGAATACACATACTTCCCCAATATTTAATATAAAAACTGAGTGACTACCAACTATAAATCATATAAATAAGTCTCAAATTAGAAGTCCTCTTAATATTCAAACAGTATCTCCATAAAAACAGAAGATATACAAGAATATCCTTATTATCAAAGAGATTATTTCCAAAGTCTAGGAGAAACTGTTCCTTCGAAACAACTGCTCGGTTAAACCAAGAATGGTGGTTATTAGGTTGATGAGCTAAAGTAAAGGAGAGCTAAAGTAAGAAAATCAAAAGTTTGTGGCATCTGAGCCACAACCCATTTCCCCAACGCCATTAGGTCAGTAAGATGGAAGCTCCACTCTGGACTACAGTGGCAAAGACCACAGGGCTCCTTCTCCCCTCAGCTCCCAGTTAAGGAATATGGTATCTCAGCAGGAAGGGAAGGTCACCACCATTTGTCATCCTCTCCAGCTCCAAGATGCAAAGGCTGAATTCCTGGTGAATGTGGCAAAGTACATAAAACCAAGAACACTGGGGCCCTGGTCACCTTCACCCTAGCTCACCTTCAGGACAAACGATCCATGCTGAGAGGGGCAAACAGATCAGAGACAACTATCCCCAACCAGCACACTGCACATAAAGCAAGGGATCACCGAAAAATGAAAATGTGACTTGTGCTAGGCAATCATTCAAGAGATACATAGATATTAGTAATAAAGAAACAAGCACAGGAAACAGTAAGTACACAGTCATTTCTTAGATTAGAAAGAAAACCACTGAGGCTGATGAATTTTGAGTGGAGCCAATTCCAGATCAGTGGCTCAGAAAGTTTGCCCAGGGAGAGAGGCAGTTGGTGAGAAAAAAGACCTCCAAAGCTCTTCCTAAAGAAATTAACTTTATTTGAAAGTGTGGAAGGGGCACACCTGGGTGGCTCAGTAGGTTAAATGTCTACTTTCAGCTCAGGTCATGATCTCAGGGTCCTGGAATAGAGTCCCAGGTCAGGCTCCCTGCTCAGCGGGGAGTCTGCTTCTCTCTCTCCCTCTGCCCCTCAGCCCCCACTCATACTCTCACTCTTTCTCTCTCAAATAAATAAATAAACAAATAAATCTTTAAAAAAGAAAAAGATAGAGAGAGAGAGTGAGTGTGAGGTAGAGTTTAAACCTAAGGGCATTTAAAAAGAGGTCAAAGAAGAAATAGCAAGGAAAATTAGAAAATGTCTCAAGACCAATGTAAATAAAAACACAACATACCAAAACAGGTGATGTAGCAAAAGTAGTGCCAAGAAAGAAATTTATAGCTATAACTGATTACATTGAAAAAGAAGGAAATATTGCAAATCAACAACCTAACTTTATACTTTAAGAAACAAGAATAAGAACTAAACCCAAAGCTAGCAGAAACAAGGGAACAATAATTATTACAGCAGAGATAAAGTAGAATTATAAAAAAAAAATTATTAAAAAAAAATAGAAGGGCATTTGGGTGGCTCAGTTGGTTAAGCATCCGACTCTAGGTTTTGGCTCAGGTCATGATCCCGGGGTCCTGAGATTGAGCCCCGTATCAGGTTCCCTGCTCAGTGGGGAGTCTGCTTCTTCCTCCCTACCTCTCCCCCTTCTCATGGTCTCTCACTCACTCTCTCTCTCTCTCTCTCTCAAATAAAGTCTTTAAGAAAAAATTGGAGTGCCAGATATGTGGTTCCAACTCTTTGCTTCTCAGAGGGAAGCTAGGAATTAGGGGTACCCTCTTGATTATATAGCACTGTACTGAGGGTAGGGTTCGTGGCAAGATTAAGTTTCAGCCTTTCCTGTTAACTATGTCAGTATTTTCTTAGCTGCTTGATGTGTAGGAATCACCTAGATAGTTTCTGGATTTCTCTCAGAGGGAATTGCTCCATGTGTAGCTGTCTATTCTGTGCGTGGATGGGAGAAGGGAAATTCAGGAACCTATGTCAACATCTTGGTCTGGAGTTTATATTCATATCATTGTGCCAGCATCACTACCATCCATCTCCAGAACTTTTTCGTCTTCTCAAACTGAAACTCTGTACCCTTAAACAATGTCTCCATTTATCCTTCTTCCTACCCACTGGCAACTACCATTCTATTTTCTGTCTCTATGAACTTGACTACTTTAAGCACTTCATCTAAGTGGAATCATAGGGTCCTTCTGTGTCCAGCAGGTTTCACTTTGCAAAGTATCTTCAAAGTTCATCCATGTTGTAACATGTATTAGAATTTCTTTTAAGGCAGGATGATATTCTTGTGCATATACCACATTTTGTTTATCCACTCATCTACTGATGGATATTTTGGTTGTTTCTACTTTCTGGCTATTGTGAATAATGCTGTTATGAACATGGGTGTACAAATATCTGTTCGAGTTCTTGCTTTCATTTCTTTTGAATATTCGCCCAGAAGTAGGATTGCTAAACCATATGGTAATTCTATATTTAATTTTTTGATGAAGTGCCCACCAGCTCTTTGGGCCTTGGGGATGATTGAAGTCAGCACTGACAGGAACTAGACTGCATATATAATATCCTGATTTCTCAGCTGCTGCGTGAAAGTCGAGTTTCCAATTAGCATGCATTGGAGAGCCATATTAAAGTAAGTAGATGGCACTAGCTGGTAACTCAAATCCACAAGAATAAAGAGAACCAGAAATAACAAATACGAATGCTAACATAAACCATTACAATATATACTTATTCTCCTTTCTTTTCTCAGGCTCATTAATAAATATAAAATTATATGAAGTAATAAAACAATGTATCATTGAGCTTATAACATAATATACATACGAGTAATATAAAAGAGAAAAAAGAGCCCTATATTGGAATCATGTTTCTATGTCTTACTGAAACTGACCTAGTATTCATCTGAAGTAGATTCTTTTTTTTTTTTAAAGATTTTATTTATTTGACAGAGAGAGAGATCACAAGTAGGCAGAGAGGCAGGCAGAGAGAGAGGGGGAAGCAGGCTCCCCGCAGAGCAGAGAGCCCGACGCGGGGCTCGATCCCAGGACCCTGAGACCATGACCTGAGCCGAAGGCAGAGGCTTTAACCCACTGAGCCACCCAGGCACCCCCTAAAGTAGATTCTAATCATTAAAGATGTATATGGTAAGCCCTATCAACCACCAAGAGAATAATATAATAATATAGTGGGAAAAAAATCAATAATGAATTAAAATGATACACTAGAAAATATTAACTTACTGCAAAGGAAAGCAATAAAAGAAAAAAACAGACATGAAATACAGAATACAGAAAATAAAATGGCATATGTAAATCCAACGTCAAGAATAACATTCTTGTGAATGAATTAAATAATTTATTCAAAAGACAGATTGTCAAAATGGATTTTAAAAATGAAGCTCCAACTGTATGCTGTATACAGGAAACACATAAATAGAATTATAAATGGTTTAAATGTAAAAGGACGAAAAAGATATACAAACATCTACCATATGAAAGCTGGAATGACTATACTAATACAAACAAAATAAGTTTTAAAGTAAAAATACATTATGAGAAATAACGTTTTGTAATGATAAAAAGGTCAATACATCAGAAAAATGTAACTACTATAAACATACAGGCACCAAACAACAGAGTTCCAGATTACACATAGTAAAAAAAACTGACAAAACTGAAAAGGTAACAGATAATTCAATAATATTGGAGACTTCAATATCTTACTCTCAATACATAGAACTTGTCAGATCAATCAGGAAACAGAAGAACTGAACAACACTGTAAGACCACTAAAGCTAAAAGACATCTATTGAACATCTCATCCAACAACAAAGTATACATTCTTAATTGCACATGGAACACTTTCCAGCATAGATCATATGTGAGACCATAAAATAATGCTCAATAACTTTTAAAGTACTGAAATCATTCAAAGTATGTTCTATGACCACACTGGAGTAAAATTGGAAATCAAAATTTGGGGAAACTCTGAAATAAGTACAGAATAAACAACACATTCTTAAACAAGCAATGAATCAAATAATTCACAAAAGAAATTACAAAATTATTTTGAAAATGAAAAGAGAAACATAACATATAACTAAGGGGATATAGTTAAAACAATGCTTAGCAGAGGAAATAAGTCAATCAGAGAAAGACAATTATCATATGATCTCTCTGATATGAAAAATTTGAGAGGCAAGGTGGGGGGTCGTGGGGGGGAAATGAAACAAGATGGGATCAGGAAGGAGACAAACCATAAGAGACTCCTAAACTCACGAAACAAACTGAGGGTAGTTGGGGGGTAAAGGGGGTAGGGATAGGGTGGTTGGGTTATGGACATTGGGGAGGGTAGGTGCTATGGTAAGGGCTGTGAAATGTGTAAGCCTGATGATTCACAGACATGTACCCCTGGGGCAAATAATACATTATATGTTAATTAAAAAAAATGCTTAGCAGAAATTTATGCCTATAAATGCCTATGTTAAAAAAGAAGAAAAATGTCAAATCAATAACCTAACCCTTCCACTTTAAGACACTTGAAAAAGAAGGGCAAACTAATCCTAAAGCAAGCAGAAGGAAGGAAATAGTAAAGGCTACAGTACAAATCAATAAAATAGAAAAACAGAAAAATAATAAGAAAATCAACAAACCCAGAAGTTGGTTCTTTGGGAAAAAAAAAAAAAACCAACAAAATTTACAAATCTTCATTTGGATTGACCAAGCAAAAAAGAAAATACTCACATTAATAAAATCAGCAGTGAAAGAGGGAATATAATGAGCAGCCTTGCAGAAATAAAAATAATTATAAGGGAGTACTATAAACAACCGTAGGCCAATGAACTGGATAAGCTAGATGAAATGGACAATTTACTAGAAAAAGACAGATAATACTAAAACTGAAACAGAATAAATAAAAAATTTAAATAGATCTGTAACAAGTATTTGATTTTTTAAAAATCAATAAATTACCACCACAAATGGCCAGGCACTAGTATATTTAAGAAACACTTAAGAATTAACACAAATCTTCCACATAGTAATATGAAAAACAAAACAAAAAAGGAGGGAACACTTTCCAACTCATTTTATGAAGCCATCATTGCCACATCAAAACTATACAAAGACACTACAAGAAAAAAAAACTATGGGCTAATATCTTTTATGAATATAGAAGTAAAAATTCTCACCGAAAAACACTAGCAAATTAAATCCAATATATAAAAAGGATTATAGTCCTCATCAAATGGAATTTACACCAGAAATGCAAGGTTGATTTATAACCAAAAATCATTTAATTAATCTAATATGCCACATCAATAGAAGGACAAAAGCCACATCATCTTAATAGACGGCAGAAAAAAGCACTGGAAATAAATCAACACTCCCTCATGATTTAAAAAAAAAAAAAATCAAAACAAAAAAACACACTTAACTGACTAGGAATAGAAGGATAAGGGAACTTTTTCAAGCTAATGAAGAACATCTATAAAAATGCACAGCTAACATCATATTTAGTGATGAAAGACTATTCTTTGCCCTTAATGAACAAGATAAGAATGTCTTGGAATGTCTCTTGGAGCACCTGGGTGGCTCAGGTAGTTAAGCAGCTGGCTCTTGATTCCATTTCAGATCATAATCTCAGGGTCTTGGGATCAAGTTCCACATTTGGCTCTGTGCTCATCGTGAGACTATCTCCCTCTCCCTCGGCCCTTCCCCCTGCTTACACACACACACACACACACACACACACACACTCACACTCTCTCTCTCTCTCTCTCTCTCTCATGAATAAATAGATTTAAAAAAAAAAGGCAGGGGACATCTGGGTAGTACAATCAGTTAAGCAACCGACTCTTGGTTTTGGCTCAGGTCATGATCTCATGGTTCATGAAATCAAGCCCCACACTCACTCCTTTTCCCTCTGGTCCTCCCCCACTCCCATGCACACTCTCTAAATAAATAAATCTAAAAAAAAAAGAAAAAAATGTCTGCTCTTGACAATTCTATTCAGAAATGTCCTAAATGGGATTATTTAGGAATTTCTGATAAAACTATTTGCCTTTTCATAACTATTTTAGACATTCATTGCTTCATGTCAAAGAAACATTTCAAATTTCAAAATAAAAAAATGTTCTATTAAAAACAAATGTCCTGGCAGTGCTTGCCAGGCAATTAAGCCAAAACAAAACAAAACAAAACAAAAAAAGAAAGAAGAAAAAAAGGAAAAGAAAGGAAGGAAGAAAGAGGAAAGATATAAAAAGCATTCAAATTGGAAAGGAAGAAGTAAAACTGTCTCTGTTTGATTTGCAGAGGGCATGAGTTTATACAGCTGGCGCTTGAACAACATGGGCTTGAACTGCACAGGCCCACTTATGCATGGATTTTTTTTTTTTATATAGTATGGTATTATAAATGTATTTTCCCTTCCTTATAATTTTTCCTAATAACATTTTCTATTCCCTATCTTACTTTACTGTGTATTGTATTATGTTTACTGTACATATTTTTATGTATATAAATGTAATGCATATAACATACAAAATATGTGTTGATCAACTGTTTATATCATCACTGAGGCTTTGCTGGCCAACAGTGTTAGTAATTAAGTTTTGGAGAGTCAAAGTTATAGTTTTTTGACATGTGGGAGTCAGTACCTCTAAACCCACATTGTTCAAAGGTCAATTGTATATAGAAAACCCTAAGGAACCCACTAAAAAAATTAGAATAAACAAGTGCAGCAAGATTGCATGATACAAGATTAATGTACAAAAATCAACTTTTTTTTTTAAAGGTTTTATTTATTTATTTGACAGAGAGGAGAGAGATCACAAGTAGGCAGAGAGGCAGGCAGAGAGAGAAGGAAGCAGGCTCCTTGCTGAGCAGAGAGCCCGATGCAGGGCTCAATCCCAGGATCCTAAGATCATGACCTGAGCCGAAAGCAGAGGCTTTGACCCACTGTGCCACCCAGGCGCCCCAAAAATCAACTATTTCTATACACTTCCAATGAGCTATCTGACAAGCAAACTGGGAAAACAATACAATTTTTTGATACAATGTATCAAAAGCAGGAATAAGTTTAATAAAAGAAGTGTAAGACTTATACACTAATGACACTTTGTTAAAAGAAATTAAAGAACACCTAAATAAATTGAAAGACAGTCTATTTTCATAGATAAGAAGACTTAATAGTGTTAAGAGGGCAATACTCCCTAAATTAATCTACAATTTTGATGCAATCTATATAAAAACCCCAGCTGGGTTTTTTTTTTTTTTTTTTTTTTTTTTGCAGAAATCGACAAGGTGATCCTAAAGTTTAAATGGAAATTCAAGGTATCCAAAATAGCCAAAATAATCTTGAACAGAAAAACAAAATTAGAGGACACACATTTCCACTTTTAAAACTTACTATATAGCTACAGTAATCCAAACAGTATGGTACTGGCATACAGATAAATCAATGGAGGAGAATATAAGTTCTAGAAATAAAGTTTCATATTTATGGTTGACTTTTTTTTAAATTTTAAACAAGGGTGCCATGACAACATAATGAATAAAGAATAGCTTTTCAAAAACTGGTAGTGAGAAAACTGGATTATCCACATGCAAAAGAATTATGTTGAACCTCTACCTCACATTAAATAGAAAAATAACTCAAAATAAAGACCTAAATCTGAAAACTAAATTAAAATAATCCTAGAAGAACACATACATAAATTTTCATGACTTTGGATTAGGCATTGATTTCTTATATATGATACCAAAAGCATAAACAACAGGAGAAACCATAGATAAACTGGACTTAATCAAAAGTAAAACCTTTTGCACTTCGCGGGGCATCATCCAAAACATGAAAAGACAAGGCTGAAAATGGGAAGAAGTATTTACAAATCATATATCCGACAAGGGACTTTTATCCAGAATACATAGAGAAACCTTACAACTCAATAATAAAAATTCATAGAATCCAATTTTAAAATGAGCAAAGGCAGTTAAGATGGCAGAGGAATAGGAGGACCCTGAGCTTGTCTCATCTCTGGAACACCACTAGATAGTTACCAATTATTCTGAACACCCAAGAAGTCAAACGGAGGTCTGAGAGAACAAAAACTACAATTCCTCAAATAGAAAAGCAACCACCTTTTGGAATGTAGGAGGGGCGTTAGTTTGCTTAGAAGACATAGCTATAGATGCAACAAGGAGGGAGCCTGCTTACTGAGACTACCACAAAGTATTAGGAAGAACAGAGTGCAAAAATCTTAACTTTTAAGTTTGCTACCGTTGGGGACATGCCTGGATTAAAGGTGCTCAGGTAACAAAGAGGGGCAGAATTGAGGAGTGAC
This sequence comes from Potos flavus, assembly GCA_028534135.1. Lineage (NCBI taxonomy): Eukaryota > Metazoa > Chordata > Mammalia > Carnivora > Procyonidae > Potos > Potos flavus. The sequence goes on along the minus strand of CM052898.1, from coordinate 91,406,285 downwards.
AGGGTGGTCTGAGGATCCCTTGGGTTGCAGGAAGAATAGGTGGCACCAACTTGGTGCACTGTTTCCAGGCATAGGAGCCAGGAAGCCGGCAGAGAGCAGCAGATCCTGGTGTGGGCTTTCTGCCATAAACCGCATATCGCCGCTGGTCATACAACTATCTTCCTGGGACTGGCAACAAGCACAAGACCTTGCCCTGGAGAAAAAGTGCAGGTCTGCCCCTCCGGAATCCCTGAAATTTGCAGTTTTGAAACTCAGTCACACACCTGAGATAAAAAGGCTCCATTAGGGCAGGGTAAATGCAGGGTTCAGATGGAAACTGGGAGAAATGATGATTGCTTTCCTGTGAGGGTTCACTAAAGAGTAGGGGGCGAACTTTCAGCTTCCAGGTTAGAGAGCTGGACACACCCATTTTCATCCTGCCCATGAGAACTGAAAGCCATGAGGGAGCAAAACAGCCCCACCTAGTGGAGGCCAAGCCACATACACCAAACCCCGCCCACCGGAATACTGGAGAAGCATTTGCTCTGAAATAAGACAGCCTGAGAATCAGTGCAGCAGGCCTCTCCCTCAGAAGACCAGCACGAACAACTAGCTTACGCCAAGTTTACTGATCATTGAGTGCTGCAAAGATTCAGCTCTAGGGGAAATGGGAACAAGTTCCTTTTTTACTTTTATTTTTTATTTCTTTTATTTTTATTATTGTTTCATTTTTCTTATATTTTCCAATTCCTTTTAATTTTTTAAATTTTTATATATATACTTTTCAGATATATTTTTTATTTTTGTCTATTTTCATTTTATTTTATTTTTTATTTTGAGATTTAGATTCTTTTAGCAAGCAGATCAAAACACACCCAGGATCTGGGGGTGGGGGGGTTGGTTATCTTGTTTTGTATTTTTGTTTTTCTTTTTTTTTCTTTGTTTTGTGCTTTGTTTTTATTGTTCTTTTTTCTCTGTCTCTTCTTTTCTGGACAAAACAACAAGACTGGAAATTCTTTCCAAAAGAAAGAACATGAGGTAGAACTCATGGCCAGGGATTTAATCAATACAGATAAGAGTAAGATGTTGGAACTAGAATTTAAAACAACGTTTATAAGAATATTAGCTGGGCTTTAAAAAGCATAGAAGACACTAGATAATCCCTTAGTACAAAGGTAAAAGCACTAAAATCTAGTCAGGTCAAAAATAAAAATACTATAACTGGGGCACCTGGGTGGCTCAGTTGTTAAGCGTCTGCCTTTGGCTCGGGTCATGATCCCAGGGTCCTGGGATCGAGCCCCATATCGGGCTCCCTGCTCAGTGGGTAGCCTGCTTCTCCCACTCCCCCTGCTTGTGTTCCCTCTCTCGCTGTCTCTGTGTCAAATAAATAAATAAATAAATAAATAAATACACAAATGGAGGCCACAAAAAGGTGGATGGGTGAAACAGAGGAACAAATCGGTGATACAGAAGATAAAACTATGGAAAATAATGAAGCTAAAAAAAAAGAGGGAAAGAAAAGTAATGGACTGTGAAGGCAGACTTCGAGAACTCACTAACTTAGTAAAACATAATAACATGCGAATCATACGAGTCCCTGAAGATAAAGACAGAGATAAAGGGGCAGAAGATTTATTTGAACAAATTATAGCTGAAAACTTCCCTAATCTGGGGAAGGACACAGACATCAAAATCCAAGAAGCACAGTGAACTCTCAGTTAAATTCAGCAAAAGCCAGCCATTACCAAGGCATAGCATAGTCAAATTCACAAAATAACCAGCAAGGAAAGAATCCTGAAAGCAGCAAGGGAAAAAAGGTCCTTAACTTATAAGGGAAGACAGATCAGGTTTGCAGCTGATCTGTCCACAGAGAATTGGCAGGCCAGAAAGGAGTGGAAAAAAATATTCAACATGCTGAATGGGAGAAACATGCAGCCAAGAATTCTTTTTTTTTTTTTAAGATTTTTTTTTTTTATTTGAGAGAGGGAGAAAGAGAGAGAGGGAGAGAGATCATGAGAAGGGGGAGGGTCAGAGGGAGAAGCAGACTCCCCGCTGAGCAGGGAGCCAGATGCAGGACTCGATCCTGGGACTCCGGGATCATGACCTGAGCCGAAGGCAGTCGCTTAACAAACTGAGCCACTTAGGAGCCCTTTCTTTTTTTTTTTCAGCCAAGAATTCTTTATCCAGCAAGGCTGTCATTCAGAACAGAAGGAGAGATAAAGAGTTTCCTTGACAAACAAAAACTAAAGGAGTTTGTGACCACTAAACCAGCCCTGCAAGAAAGTTTAAGGGGAATTCTTCGAGTGGAGAAAAAGACCAAAAGCAACAAAGACTAGAAAGGACCAGAGAAAAGTCACCAGAAACACTAACTCTACAGTTACATAATGGCCCTAAATTCATTCTCTCAATAATCACTCTGAATGTAAATGGACTAAATGCTCCCATCAAAAGACAAAGGGTATCCGAATGGATAAAAAAAACAAGATACATCTATATGCTGCCTACAAGAGATTCATTTTAGATCTAAACACAGCTGCATATTGAAAGTGAGGAGATGAAAAACTATCTATCATGCTAATGGCTATCAAAAGAAAGCCGGAGTAGCCATACTTATACTAGGCAAATGAGATTTTAAAACAAAGACTGTAACGAGAGATAAAGAAGGGCATTATATTAATTATGATATAATCATAGATCATAGATCAAGAAGATCTAACAATTGGGGCGACTGAGTGGCTCAGTCAGTTAGGCATCTGCCTTTGGCTTAGGTCATGATCTCAGGGTCCTGGGATCAAGCCCCACATCAGGCTCCCTGCTCAGCCAGGAGCTTCCTTCTGACCTTCCCCACTGCTCATGCATGCCCTCTAATAAATAAAATCTTTTTTAGAAAAATATGAAAATTTAGGGGCACCTGGGTGGCTCAGTGGGTTAAAGTCTCTGCCTTCGGCTCAGGTCATGATCTCAGGGTCCTGGGATGGAGCCCCGAGTTGGGCTCTCTGCTCAGCAGGGAGCCTGCATTCCCCCTCTCTCTGCCTGCCTCTCTACCTACTTGTGATCTCTCTCCTCTCTGTCAAATAAATAAATGTATGAAAAATTTAAAAAGGAAGATATAACAATTTTAAGTGTCTATCCCCAAACCTGATAGCACCAAAATATATAAATCAATCAATAACAAACATAAGGAAACTCATTGATGATAATACCATAATAGTAGAGGACTTTAACACCCCACTTACAGCAATGAACAGATCATCTCTGCAGAAAATCAACAAGGAACAGAACAAGGATGTCCTCTCACCATTACTATGTAACATAGTACTGGAAGTCTTAACCTCAGCAATCAGACAACGAAAAGAAATAAAAGGCATCTGAATCAGCAAAGAAGAAGTCAAACTCTCACTCTTTGCAGATGACACACTTTATGTGGAAAACCCAGAAGACTCCACTCCAAAACTGCTAGAACTCATACAAGAATTCAGTAAAGTGTCAGGATATAAAATCAATGCGCAGAAATCAATTGCATTTCTATACACCAACAGCAAGACAGAAGAAAGAGAAATTAAGGAGTTGATCCCATTTACAATTGCACCCAAAACCATAAGATACCTAGGAATAAACCTAACCAAAGAGGCAAAGAATCTGTACTCAGAAAACTATAAAGATACTCATCAAAGAAATTGAGGAAGACACAAAGAAATGGAAAAACGTTCCATGCTCATGGATTGGAAGAACAAATATTGCTAAAATGTCTATGCTACCTAAAGCAATCTACACATTTAATGCAATCCCTACCAAAATACCATCAATTTTTTTCAAAGAAATGGAACAAATAATCCTAAAATTTATATGGAACCAGAAAAGACCCTGAATAGCTAGAGGAATGTTGAAAAAAAAACTCCAAAGTTGGTGACATCACAATTCCATACTTCAAGCTCTATTACAAAGCTGTAATCATCAAGACAGTATGGTACTGGCACAAAAACAGACACGTAGATAAATGGAACAGAATAGAGAACCCAAAAATGGACCCTCAACTCTATAGTCAACTAATCTTTGACAAAGCAGAAAAGAAGGTCCAACAGTCTCTTCAACAAATGGTGTAGGGAAAATTGGACAGCCACATGCAGAAGAATGAAACTGGACCATTTCCTTACACCATACACAAAAATAAGAGTCGAAATGGATGAAAGACCTCAATGTGAGACAGAAATCCATCAAAATCCTTGAGAACACAGGCAGCAACCTCTTCGGCCTCAGCTGCGGCAACTGCTTCCTAGAAACATCGCCAAAGGCAAGGGAAGCAGAGGCAAAAATGAACTATTGGGACTTCATCAAGATCAAAAGCTTTTGCACAGCCAAGGATACAGTCAACAAAACCAAGAGACAACTGACAGAATGGGAGAAGATATTTGCAAATGACAAATCAGATAAAGGGCTAATATCCAAAATCTATAAAGAACTCATCAAACTCAACACCCAAAGAACAAATAATCCAATCGAGAAATGGGCAAAAGACATGAACAGACATTTCTGCAAAGAAGACATCTAAATGGCCAACATACGCATGAAAAAGTGCTCAACATCACTTGGCATCAGGGAAATACAAATCAAAACCACAGTGAGATACCACCTCACACCAGTCACAATGGCTAAAATTAACAAGTCAGGAAATGACAGATGTTGGCGAGGATGTGGAGAAAGGGGAACCCTCCTACACTGTTGGTGGGAATGCAAGCTGGTACAGCCACTCTGGGAAACAGCATGGAGGTTCCTCAAAAAGTTGAAAATAGAGCTACCCTGCGACCCAGCAATCACACTACTGGATATTTACCCTAAAGATACAAAAGTAGGGATCCGAAGGGGCATGAGCACCCGAATGTTTATAGCAGCAATGTCCACAATAGCCAAACTATGGAAAGAACCTAGATGTCCATCAACAGATGAATGGATAAAGAAGAAGTGGTGTGTTTATATATACAATGGAATACTATGCAGCCATCAAAAAAACCACCACGAAATCTTGCCATTTGCAACGACGTGGATGGAACTAGAGGGTATTATGCTAAGCAAAATAAGTCAGTCAGAGAAAGACATCATATGATCTCTCTGATATGAGGAATTTGAGAGACAGGGTGGGGGGTCGTGGGGGGTAGGGAGGGAAAAAATGAAACAAGATGGGATCGGGAGGGAGGACAAACCATAAGAGACTCTTAAGCTTATGAAACTGAGGGTTGCTGGGGGGTGGGGGAGGGATAGGGTGGCTGGGTTATGGACATTGGGGAGGGTATGTGCTATGGTGAGTGCTGTGAATTGTATAAGACTGATGATTCAGGCTTGTACTCCTGAGGCAAATAATACATTATATGTTAATAAAAACAAACAAACAAAAAAAAAAACAACAAAAAAAAACATAAGGAAACTCATTGATGATAACACCGTAATAGTAGAGGACTTTAACATCCCACTTACAGCAACGGACAGATCATCTAAGCAGAAAATCAAGAAGGAACAGAACAAGGATGTCCTCTCACCATTACTATTTAACATAGTACTGAAAGTCTTAACCTCAGCAATCAGATAGCAAAAAGAAATAAAAGACATCCAAACTGGCAAGGGAGAAGTCAAACTTTCACTATTTCCAGACATGATACTCTGTGTAAAAAACCCAAAAGACTCCACCAAAAAATTGCTAAAACTCATACATGAATTCAGCAACATCACAGAATATAAAATCAATGTGCAGAAATCTGTTGCATTTCTATGCAACAATAATGAAGCTGCAGAAAAAGAAATCAAGGAATTGATCCCATTTGCAATTGTATCAAAAACAGTAAGATACCTAGGACTAAACGTAACAAAAGGAGTAAAAGATCTACACTCTGTAAACTATAGAACACTTATGAAAGAAATTGAAGAGGACACAAAGAAATAGAAAAGCATCCTATGCTCAAGGATTGGAAGAACAAATATTATCAAAATGCCTATACTACCCAAAGCAATCCACACATTTTATGCAATCCCCATCAAAATACCATAAGCATTTTTCACAGAGCTAGAACAAACGATACTAAAATTTGTATGGAACCACAAAAGACCCTAAACAGTCAAAACAATTCTGAAAAAGAAAAAACTGGAGGCATCACGATTCCAGAATACAAGCTATATTACAAAGCTGTAGTGATGAAGACAGTATGGTACTGGCACAAAAACAGACACATAGATCAGTGGAACAGAATAGAGAACCCACAAATGGATGCACAACTATATGGTCAACTTATCTTTGACAAAGAAAGAAAGATCATCCAATGAAAAAAAGACAGTCTCTTCAACAAATGGTGTTGGGAAAACTGGACAGCAACATGCAAAAGAATGAAACTGGACCACTTTCTTAAACCATACACAAAAAAATGAATCCAAATGGATGAAAGATCTTAATGTGAGACAGAAAACCATCAAATTCCTAGAGGAGAACACAGGCAGTATTCCCTTTGACATCAGCCATAGCAACTTCTTACTAGATACATTTCCTGAAGCAAGGGAAATAAAAGCAAAAATGAACTATTGGGATTTCATCAAGATAAAAAGCTTCTTCACAGCAAAGAAAATCAACAAAACTAAAAGACAGCCTAAGGAATGGGAGAAGATATTTGTAAACAACATATCTGATAAAGGGTTAGTATCCAAAATCTACAGAAAACTTACCAAACTCAAAACCCCAAAACAAAAACAAAAACAAACAAACAAACAAACAAATAACCCAGTTAAGAAATGGGCAGAAGATACGATTAGACGCTTTCAAAAAAAAAAAAAAAAATCCAGATAGCTGACAAGACACATGAAAAGATGCTCAACATCATCCATCATCAGGGAAATACAAATCAAAACCACAATGACAGGCTACCTCACAACTGTCAGGATGGCTAAAATTAGCAGGTCAGGAAATAAGAGATGTTGGTGAGGATGCAAAGAAAGGAGAACCCTCTTACACTGTTGATGGGAATGCGAACTGGCACAGCCACTCTGGAGAACAGTATCCTCGAAATGTTAACTTAGAACTATTCTATGATCCAGCAATTGCGCTACTAGGTATTTACCCAAAGGATACAAAAATACAGATTTGAAGGGATACATGCAACCCAATCTTTATAGCAGCATTATCAACAATAGCCAAACCATGGAGAGAACCCAAATGTCCATCAACTAATGTATGGATAAAGAAAATGTGGTATATATTTACAATGGAATATAACTCAGCCATCAAAAAGAATGAGATCTTGCCATTTGCAATGACATGGATGGAGCTAGAGGGTATTACGCTAAGTGAAATGTCAGTCAGAGGAAGACAAATACTATATGATCTCTCTCATGTGTAAAATTTAAGAAAGAAAATATGAACATATGGGAAGGGGGAAAAGAAGAAAAGGAGAGAGGGAAACAAGCCATAAGAGACTCTTACCAATAGAGAATAAACAGTTAATGGAGGGAGGTGGGTGGGAGATGGGCTAGATGGGTGAAGGGTATTAAGGAGGCCACTCGTTACGATGAACACTGGGTGTTATGTGTGATGAATCACTGAATTCTACTCCAGAACCCAATATGCACCATGTGTTAACCACCTAAAATAATAGATAAATAAAATAGGCAACAGATTTGAAAGACATTTCTTCAAAGAAGATATATGACTGGCCAATAAGCACATGAAAAGATGCTCAACATCACTAATGATTAGGGAAATGCAAATCACAACTACAATGAGATAGCACTTCACACCCACTAGAATGTCTATTAAAAAAAAAGAAAAGATTAAGAACAAGTTTTGACAAAGAAATGGAGAAGTGTAAACTCTACACACTGCTGGTGGGAGTTGAAAATAGCACACCCGCTTTGGAGTAATCTGAGGTTCCTTACAAGGTTAGAGTTACCATATGACCCAACAATTCTACCCTTAAGTATATATTCAAGAAAAAAAAGGGGCATTTGGGTGGCTCAGCTGGTTCAGCGTCCAACTCTTGATTTTGGCTCAGGTCATGGTCTCAGGGTCATAAGATCAAACCCCACAATGGGCTCCACACTCAGCAGGGTGTCTGCTTCTCTCCCTCTGCCTCTGCCCCTTCCCCCACTTGTGCTTGCTCTAAAAACAAATGGGTGAATCCTTAAGAGAGAGAAATGAAAACACAGACATAAAAACATGTACACTGATGTTCACAGCAGAATTATCCATAATATCCAAAAAGTAAAAATGCCCAAATGTCCATCGACTGATACAGAGTTAAACAAAATCTGGTATACCCATATAATAGATTAGCTGCCATAAAAAGGAACAAAGTACTGATATATGTTATAAAATAGATGAACTCTGAAGAACTGCTAAGTGAAAGAAGCTAGAAACAAAAGGCTACATATTATATGATCCCATTTATAAATGAAATGTCTAGAATAGACAACTCTATAGAGAAAAAATATATAATTGCCTAGGGTTGGAACTGGAGGGGTTGGGGAGAAATGGAGAATGACTGCTAATGGGTATGGGGTTTCTTTTGGAGGTAAGGAGAATGTTCTAAAATTGACTGTGATGATAAACTGCATAACTCTGAATATACTAAAAGCCACTGAAACATACACCTTAAATGAGTGAACTGCATGGTGTGTGAATTATATCTCAATAACGTTGTTATTTAAAAAGACATGGGGCGGGGGCGCCTGGGTGGCTCAGTGGGTTAAAGCCTCTGCCTTCGGCTCAGGTCATGATCCCAGGGTCCTGGGATCAAGCCCCGCACCAGGCTCTCTGCTCAGCAGGGAGCCTGCTTCCCCTCTCTTTCTGCCTACTTGTGATCTCCTCTCTCTCTCTCTCTCTCTCTCTGTCAAATAAATAAATAAATAAATCTTAAAAAAAAAAAAAGGAAAAAAAATTAAAAAAAAAAAAACATGAGGTGCTTGGCTGGCTTAGTCAGAGAGCATGCAACCTTTGATTTCAGGGTCATGAGTTTGAGCCCCTTGATGGGTGCGGAGATTACTTAATACAGTAGACTTAAAAAAAAAATGAGGACATGAGGCTGATCAATGAACTAAATGGTTTTTAGTATAACTTCAGGTTATCTTAAATATTAAGATATCGTAAATATTCTTAAATATTCCTGTTTTTATATTTTATATTTAATTTTTATATTTTATATTCCTGTTTTAAATATCTTCAATATTCCTGTTTTTACTATTAATGTTCTTAATGTTTACTATTAATGTTCTTACTATTAATGTTCTTACCCAAAAAAGTATTACCTGTTGAACACATATGTATTATCTAATACAAGTCATCTAGAAACATATGTTTCAGGAATGCTCTTGAAGGGGATAGCCTCTTCGCACAGGCTCCAGTCCACCGTAACTAGTATTATTTTTGCAAACAACAAGAAAACACGTTTTTATCTTATGGAGATTTTTTTGGATTTGCCGTTTTCTCTTTTGTTTCCTAGATGACACTGGGTAAAGTGGAAATATATCCCAAATGTCCATCTGATTGCCTCTTGGATTGAGAATACTGGCTGTCCCACCTAAATATAACTTGTTAAATATTTACTATACCTTTCTTTATATAATCAAAATAAGATTAACTTGATTGCAAATAGAATTTCACATTTATATGTAAATTAACAAATATCTTCTTCCTAAATTTACTACTGCAAACTAATCTGCAGACATAATAGCTTACTAATGATCTTATCATTAAAAAGGGGGGGGAAGGACAATAAATCATGGTATCCAGGATAAAGCTAGGAAATGAGATCAATAATTCCCTTTTCACTCAAACTGATGTTGAAAGAGTTAAATAGATATTTTAACAGATCTGGTTGACAATCCTTTGGTTTTTTTATTAACAAATCTAATTCCTAAAAACAACATAATTGATAAAAATTTAAAGATTATTGCCTTGAGTTTTAACACAAAAGTAGTTGTTTGTCAGGATTTTGACTTTCTGATATTCAAGCTCTACGAAGAAAGGACATCTGTTATGTGTTTCCCATTCAGCACACACAGATAATGCTTCACTTCATAGGTCATATCTTGACATTTTAAAAAACAAAATGACTGTGCCTTCTGGTGGACAATGCCTTTTAGTAATATGTTACACACCACATGGCCATCATAACTACATCATTGTTTTGCTTAAGAAAAAAATTCAGTCAAACACTGTCACTCTAAACACTGAACCAACAAGTAAAAAATCAAAAGCTCAAAAGACTACGGTATACTTGTAGGATCTGCTACATCCAACAAGATAGAATTCCTTTTGCTTTTAGAGAAACTAAGCGGATTGAGCTTACATTGGAAATACATATCCTCTAAGATCACCTTCTAAATTGACAAATCAACACAAGTCAGTAAGGAATATTTATTCATATTTTATATTCTGTAGTACTTGACAGATCCTCTAAGAACATAAAAGCTTTAAACATGTTAATCAATTACAAAACCCCTAACAAAAATCTTTGATAGCAAAAGAGTTCAGAAACAAATACAGAAAGTAAATCTGTGAAAACTTAAGAGGCCGAAGAGAAATTCTTCAGTTTTGCAAACAAAAGTGAATCCTGACTAAAAGGAATTCTTTGATAATGAAGCCAAAAACATACTGGTTTTTTGTTGTTTTTTTTTGAAAAAGAAACAGACCTTCAATCATTCATTATTCACATCATTTGCCATTTGCAATTTGTCATAATAACTCAGTCGCTGTTGACATAATCTGGTTAACTGAAGTTGAATACAAAGTGGTTATCAATCTGATTAAGGGCTCTAGAACTTAAAATTACTAATGAAAATGGTCCTATCCTAGCTACAGAAATTATTTCATTATTAAGTATTCAAAGAGAATGGTGACTGGCAAAAAGGGATCGGATCACTCAGGTAAACAGATAAAAACAGAACAGTACAAAGTAATAAGAGTGTTAATACTGGTAATTAGTTTTTCCAGGTAATTTCAAAGACAATGATCACCGATTCATTTATCAAATGAGAAATATACGGAAAGTGGAAAAAATGAATTATCTCATTATGGCAAATTATTACTCAGAAAAGAAAGATATTACTATCAAACTCTCCAGAGTGGTCAGACACTCACATATCAGCAGTATATAAGACTGCCTATTTTTCATATCCCTGCTGGCTATTAACATTGTTAGATTCTTTATTTTCACTAAACTATTGAGTGTGAAATGACATCTAATTGTAATATACACAAGGAGAGAATTTTAAGATATAATAGCAAAAAACTGGCATCTTACATGTTAATAAAATAATGAAAAAATAAGTTGTGATATATTCATAAAATGAAGTATTATGCAACAGTCAAAATGAATGCAGACAATATAACAACGCAGATAAAATTCAAATATAGTGTTGGGTGAAAGAAAGCAAGTTTAAAAACCAGAACAAACAAAATTTAAAAGCAGGTATAACAATGTTTATAGATTCATATAAAAGATAAAATATGTTTTGTAACATAAATGAGAAAGATCTAAATTTCAGGATAATGATTATCTATGAGGAGAAAGATAAAGGAATGGAATTTGGAAGGGGAAAGTGTTTCAAAGGTACTGGTAACGTTTTATTTCTTTTAAAAAGAAAAACTACAAAATATGAACATCCAGGTGTTAGGTATATAGGATGTTCTATTATTCCCTTACTCTGTGTTTGAAATATTTCATAATTTTTAATAAGTGAAAGCAACCTAAACACAATGACAACCAATGACACAGAGGATTGGTTACACTATGATATAATTCAAGTATTATTTTAAAAACTGTGTGATGACATGAATGCATATATATTTACATAAAAAGATATCCATGATAATGAATATGCCATGATTTTGCTAAATTTTAAGAAGCTGCAAAATAGCATAAGCACATAAAATGACGACATAAATAAGTCTATAAAAAGCTCATAGTTATACCTAAGTCTACCACTACAATCTCTTCGTTGTAGAATTACGTATGATTTTCATATTCTTCTTTATACATGTCCTTTATCATCTTAATTTTTATGGTGAGCATATATTGCTTATAAGCAGAAAAGTATTTTTTCATGGGAAGGAAAATTAAAAATTACTTTTACCATATCAAATTGAGAAAGCCAACAAGAAAATCTAATGAAAACTACTCAGGGAACAAACAGCAAAGATGCCCAGTAATGAAACAGGGAAGTGCAGGGAGTGTGCTGAGTAGGAGATTAGATACCTTAGCCTTCTTTGACTTACAATGTGGCTGGAAACTAACTAGAACAATGTGGGTGGTCCAAGGATGATGGAAGAGACTACTCAAACTGTGGAAGAAAAAAGAGCCAAGGTTGGATTTGGGGAATTCTACATAAGATGGGAGGGTTACGTGTAGAATTTCCATGCTTTCCTTCAGGTCCTCCTCCCTCTTACTCTCTCTCCCTACCTCCACACTTCTTCTCCAAGTAATAAATTGTCATAATGAAATAATTCATTATTTTCCACATATAATGAAATCCTGCATACCCTGATAAAGTTAGTTAATGAATGAGCAATCATTACCTTTGAAATTAACAGGAAAAGATTTTAAAAGCTCAAAATTCACTGAAGATGCATTCTTTTTATACCTTTGTGCATTTGAAAATGACTTCTGATTTTAGAATTCCTATGTTATGTATAAAAAGATATGGTGTTACTTCTTATTTTGATGGTTCCATTTTCTATTTATCCTTTGAAAAAGGAACTCTATTCTTTGTTTTAGTTAAAATATTGAAGGTGATATTATGATAGGTAACAGTTCCTAGGAGTGAGGAAGCTAATTATATTCATTCTAACCAAGACGTCTTTATATCACAAAACTATCAAGTGTTTTGGGAGGGGAAGATACAGTAGCTGTTACTAAGCATCTTCCCTACAAAGAAAGCAAAGGAGGCATCACAAATAAGGCATCCAAACAACCATATTTCCTTACAATATTTGCATTTTCCTTCACTACGAAAAAAAAATTTCTCTTCTAATCTCAAGCCTTTGTATTAAACAAAATCATTTCTTCTGAAAGAATCCTAAAGAAGTTATTAGTAAATTTTCAAATAATAAGCCTATTTTGTGGAAAATTAGCTGTGATAACACAGGGTGCTAGTTTAAGAATAATAATCAGGAGAAATCATATATAAGGATACATACCATAAAAGGTACAAATTATCTAGAACATTTGTTCTAGATATTAAGAATGATATAGTAAAGGACAAATCTGCATCCCATAACCTTCATCCTCTCTGTCTTCTCATCCACATGAAGAACATAAACTAAGTACTATATTACAAAAACATCGTATACAATGATCATGATATATCTAGCCCAAAAGGTATTTTGCTGAAAATAAGATTTGCCGTTTATAGCTATACTCAGGAAGTCTGATGCTAGGCTTACTGATTAAGGCTTCCTTAGAGATAAATCTGGTTTTCAATTTTTTAGTAATCATCATTATGATGAGGGAACAGAAGGCAAGCTGAAGGACAAAGCACAAGTTGACACCCTACAACCCCCATCCCCACCCCCGATGGGATATATGTGACATTCCTCAACCACTCCTGGTTGCCCTAAAGCTAAGGGAAGGAAAAACAAATGGCTAAACTTCTAGAGATTATGGTCCTGCAGGACCTAAGTCTCCCTCAGTTTACAATTTTTTTTTAAACAAGAAAAACATTCTTATCAATAACCTACAGGAATTGTGGATGAAATAACCTGCAGCCCAATAACAGATACTTGAGACAGACAGAATATAATGTCCTGGGGCACCTGAGTGGCTCAGATGGTTAAGCATTTGATTTCAGCTCAGGCAAGTCATGATCTCCAGGTCCTGGGATTGAGCTCCCAGCTCAGCGGGAAGTATGCTTCTCCCTCTCCCTCTCCTCTTGCTTGCGCGCTCTCTCTAGTTCTCTCTCCCTCTCAAATGAATAAATAAAGTCTTAAAAAAAAAAAAAAGAAAAAAGAATACAATGTTCCTCCAAGAAGCTCCCAATAGTCTTCACTTTAATGCCTTGCTAGACAAAAAACAATCTTAACTCAACAAGAGCAAGGCCTCCAGTATCTTGTAGGTCCTCTCTGGCATATGAAAGTTCTTTTGAAAATCTCCCTTTTCCTTACCTCCCCCAACTCCCAAGTATATAATCAGCCACCCCTCACAACCCCGGTGCAGGACAGCTCTTTCTGCCCATGGGTCCCGTCTCTGTACTTTAATAAAACCACCACCATTCTGCACCAAAGACATCTCAAGAATTCTTTCTTGGTCGTCAGCTCCGGACCTCACCCTACCGAACCTCACCTATAATCCAAAATCCACATCAATAATCTCCTCTACTTATCAAGTCACTTCTTTAAAGTATATAAATAAGAACCCTAGAAACGTTTGATCCTCCTGATGATATGGTTTTGGAATATAGGTGAGGTTTGGTGTTGAAAAGGATGTAGAAAAATGGGTATTCTCATGTGCTGTTAATGGGAATAAAATCAGTACAGCCTTTTGGATTTTTTTTAAATTATTTTAACTCAATTAACATATAATGTATTATTGGTTTCACAGGCACAGGTCTGTGATTCATCAGCCTTATATAATAGCCAGTGCTCATTACATCACATGCCCTCCTTAATGTCCATCTCCCAGTTACCCCATCTCTCCACTCGTCTCCCCTCCGGCAACCCTCAGTTTGTTTTCTAGGATTAAGAGTCTTATGGTTGGAGGCGCCTGAGTGGCTCAGTGGGTTAAAGCCTCTGCCTTCGGCTCAAGTCATGATCTCAGGGTCCTGGGATCAAGCCCACGTCGGGCTTTCTGCTCAGCAGGGAGCCTGCTTCTGCCTCTCTCTCTGCCTGCCTCTCTGACTACTTGTAATCTCTGTCAAATAAATAAACAAAATCTTAAAAAAAAAAAAAAAAAAGTCTATGGTTTGTCTCCCACTCTGGTTTTGCCTTGTTTTGTTTTTCTAGTATAGCCTTTTGGAACGGTAACTTAAGTGTATCAGTGAAAATTTTAGATGTACAAACCCACTGACTCATCAACTATACTTCTAAACCTCTATCCTAGAGAAATAAATTAATTGTGGATAAGAAACAAATATCTGTTCATGGGAAATGACTAATAAACTATGGTCCTTCATATTATAGAATATCATGCAGTGCTTAATATGAACATGCTAGATCTATAGGTGCAGCTGTGGAAAAATCAAGACATAATGCTAAGTGTAGGGATGTGCAGGGAGTCAATTACAGAGTAACATCATAGTGGGTATCTGTCATTCATAGTGCCCCAAATTTTCTGAACCCACTTTCCCCACACTATGAATTCCACCTTTCTAAAGCAGACTAAAACAACAAAAATAACAACAAAAACCATAAACTATATTAGCCAGCTGCATCATAGCTAGTATTTCACTAAACTATGTAGCTAGTAATTATGGGGCCTACCGTCAGAACAATCAAGATGTTAGATGTCAGAAAACAGTCTGGCAAAGGGTATTTTTTTAGCTTGGGTGGCAGTCAAGGCAGAATGTTTTGAGGTAAGTAAGATCATAGAGGCTTCCTGATGGGAGAAAAGGTACTATGCTTTAGGGGGTCAGTGGCTGCATCAATCCTTTATCAAGCCGTTTCTACAAGGAGGTTCTAGGTTCTGTTCCTAACAATTTGGAAACTGCTTCTCCAGGATATGATACCAAGTAAGGGACAGGGGGAGCTAAGTAGGGAGAAATAGGTAGGGGGCCATGGGATCAGGACGACAAAATTCAAAAATGTGGGAGATAAAAGGAAGCCAGGGAAAAGGGAACAAACCAGACCATCCTGTCCTAGGTGTCAGAGGTGGGGTCTTGTTATAGCAGCTACTTGTAACCAACAAAATTACCAGACCCTAAAAAGAGTGTAAAGCCAATGAAGGTGTTCTCACTAGTCCTTGCTCAATGGTAATATGAATAGAGATGTTAAAAGGATTTAAGTTCCCTGGTTAGCTTTCTATAAAAGATCATCCCTAAAAGCCCCCAGTGGCAACCCTGTCTGGACCCCTCTCACTCCTGAGAGCTTTTTCTGTATCCTTGCTTAATAAACTTCTATCGCTTTACTCGCTCTCCTTTGCCTGTGAGATCCATTCTTCAACTCCGTGGGACAAGAACCTTGCTCTCCCGCTTCAATACTCTAGACATCTATAGCCCTTCATAAATACCTTTCTGGGTAAATTAGCTAGAATTGATTCCATTATAGAAATTAAGAAACCTTTCATATATACAAATGGTAATCACTTATGAACTTTTTCAATTCATAAATTTATGAACTAAAAAGCACCACATATTCAGAAACAGATCTGAAGGTCTATAAAGATCACATAACACCCTGATATTTAACACTTAAGAGGGAAGTGGGATTGACATGTATAGATGAAAAGGGGGTATTGGAAGGCTTTTCCTTTTTCCTCTATATACTTCTTTCCTATTTAAATATTTTTATAATGCAAAATAGTCCTACAATGCTGGGAATTTAGTAATTTAAAATCTTCAAAAAATTAAAAACTAATAGGCCCTTCCCAAAGGTGCCTGCCATCCTAATGACAATAATAGTTTTATGGAATTTTAAGAAAGACCAACCTGAAAACATTCTGTGGTACATACACACAATTTCATACTCTAACTTATATAACCTAAAAACTTCATCTTGTAATGGGGAAGGACTTTCTAAGCATAACCCCAGATGTAGAAAGAAAGCATAGTAATTTTTAACTACATAAACAAAACTACTGAAACCTTAAAGTTAAAAGATGAAGGACAAACCAGAAAAAATGACCTGAAACACATGATATGGCAAATAATAGACTAATTTTTTCAGTATATAAAGAATTCTTAGAAATCAGTAAAAACAGACATTTTAATTTAAAAATGGACAGAGAGGGGCCCCTGGGTGGCTCAGTCAGTTAAGCATCTACCTTCAGCTCAGGTCATGATCCCACGGTCCTGGAACCAAGCCCCTCTTCGGGCTCCCTGCTCAGCTTCCCTTCTCCCTCTCCCTTTGCCCCTTCACCCCCCAACCCCTGCTTATGTACACACTCTCTCCCGCAGATTAAAAAAAAAAAACTTAAAAAAAAAAAATAAAAATGGGCAAAGAACATTAACAAGCAATTCACTCTCACATTCACATGCACACGTTCAAACACACACACGGTGAAAAACTAAGATGTTCAAGCTCATTAGATTTTATCAATTAACTAAAATTTGGTAATATCTAGTATTGAAGAGAGTGTGGGGAAAAAAGCCTCAGACACTATTGTAGGATTCTAAATTGTCGCAAACATTCAAAGGGCAACCTGGAATATACAATAAAATTTCAAACATGTGTTCCATATACAAAGCAATTCTACATTTGAAAATGTATCTTACGCAAATAGACAAATACACAAAAAAGGAAACATTCACTGTAGCACTATTTATAAAAGCAAAAACTGGAAAACCTAAAAATCCACATGAAAAATTAAATAAATGTTCAAAAACCCATAGTATTTCAGGATATTGCAAAACCAGCCAGCCATTCCAAATAAAAAAATTCTTCTCTAATACCATGAAAAGATGTTCTAGATAGAGAATTAAGTGAAAAGGCCTGGAAACCAAGTAGATGTTTCTATTTAGAGTTAAAATATAGATTCATTATATAAGTAAACACATAAATATATGCATACACATATCTATAAACACACACACACACACACCCCTGACATACAGCACATATCTTAGAAAACAGGTCTGAAATACATACCAAAATGTTAACAGTGGCTAGTTCAGAATGACACATATCATAGGTAATTTTCACTTTCTTCTTTATACCTTTTGAATAGTCTGAACTGTTTAGAAATGATTATGTGTGGATTTTATGATAATGGTAAGAAATATTTTCATTCTTTAAACAAATAAAGAGCAATAAAAATGACCTTACTAAATACCTTGTGCTTTTACCAAATATTACTATTTGCTTACCTTTAAACCTTCAGCTGGAAGTCTATAACCAAATCTTGCTGGTAGGTCATCAAATGTCTGAGATGCATTTTCAAAATTATACTAAATATAAAATTAAAAATAATCAAGTTACAATCAATTTATACATAACATTAAAAACAAAATGCTTATTGTCATTTCCACAATTCTGATCCATATCACACCTTAACACAATTAAATCAACTTTATAAATGTACATTTACTACGACAGCAAGGAATATATACAATTTACTATATATACAACTGCTTAGATTCTGATTTCACAAAATTATTATTAAACAGCAGCAATTCTGTAACATTAAACCACTTACTGCTTTCTGAGTTTCTCTTACGATTCCCTAGCAAGAAATTTTTTTTTTTTTTTTTTTTTAAGATTTTATTTATTTATTTGACAGAGAGAGAGGGATCACAACTAGGTAGAGAGGCAGGCAAAGAGAGAGGCGGGAAGCAGGCTCCCTGCTGAGCAGAGAGTTCGATGAAGGGCTCAATTCCAGGACCCTAAGATCATGACCTGAGCCGAAGGCAGAGGCTTTAACCCACTGAGCCACCCAGGCGCCTTTTTTTTTTTTTTTAAGATTTCATTTATTTGTTAGAGAGAGAGAGGGTGAGACCATGAGAGAGGAGAAGGTCAGAGGGAGAAGCAGACTCCTGGCGGAGCTAGGAGCCCTATTCGGGACTCGATCCCAGGGCTCTGGGATCACGACCTGGGCTGAAGGTGGTCGCTTAACCAACTGAACCATCCAGGCACCTAGCAAGGAATTTTCTTAACAGATTATTTTCCAGCAGGAGTTCCATTTGACTTTCTCTAAAGGGTCTGATTTAATAGAAGAGATACACAGGATTTCTGGCGCTAGCTACAAAAGATGCCTTTTCCCCAAAGAAGAAGCATCAAATCATTTTAAGAAATTGTCTTTTCTATATAAACTGGATGTTTTCATCTAGAGCTGAACAATGAAAGAAGGAAACACAATGAAATATATCCATATAGAGAACTGAAGGCATTCAAACTCAACTTTCCCCTTCCTTATAGGTAGGGGAAATCTATAGGTATAAATTCCTATACCACAGTATTTATCAGTTACCTACCAAAACAGAGCACCACAAAGCAAAGGTTCTCTGTAATTGTAGAAGATAATACTAATGATAATTGTGAAATGAGTTTGCTGTATGATTTAAATCTGCTATACAGAAAAGAGAAACAAGGAAGATAGATGAAACTAAGCAAACATAGTAAACAAGTAACTTCTGAAACACAGGCAAAGCTTACATCATGTATTAGAAGTGAAGATAGCTTTTTGCAAACAGTAGGCCAAAAGAGAAAAACAGAACACACTGTTTTGCAGATAGGTTAAATGGATGGAACAAAGCAAGAGTATTACGTATAGCTAGAAAACGATAGTACGAAAGATCAAGCAAACTTTAAATATTCACAAAGCATGGATTAGGTCACAAATCCAGATTGAGAGATTTGTCATCACTCAAATTCCCACTGGTGATACCCATTCTAAATTCAGGTGTCATCTGCCAGAGACAAGCAGAAAAATAGCTCTGCGGGCTAACAGCAAGTTATAGCTGTGTTCAGACGTAAATATCTTGAGTCTCTTCGATAGAGCAAATTTTGGATCTGAAAACCTTTCATCTGCCAATTCCCCTTGCTCACCCTCAACTCAGGTCCTGGTAACCACACTGTGACCAGAGAAAGCTGATGCAGCATTGAGAAAGACTGGACAAACTAATAATGGGCAATATAGGATTTGAGTGGTATGGTTCTGGCATTTCAGTTGAATCTTACTCTGAGTGTCTTAACATAACCATTCTTTAACAGCACTTCTCATTGTATGTTTGTAATTAATTCAATACAATGTAGGATTCGAGCATATGAATTTGGTCATCGAACCTAACCATTCCGTTACCTCTGGGATAATCAGCCTGGTGGTATACTTAGAAGCCAACACTGCTTCCGGGTACTTTCCTACTGTAAAGGTAACTCATACTTACAGAGTGCTCTATTGTTTACAAAGTGCTTTAGAGTCACAAAGCGCTTTTTACATCCATTATCAAAATGTGTCATTTAATCTTTTCATTAAAACACCTTTCTCTAATTGACTCAAGCGTTAAACTTGAGAAGTCTTAATTGCACCAAGACCAAAGACACTACTGTAAAATAAAGAAATTGATCTACATCAACATAGACCAAAGAAAAGCACAAATGTGTGCAGATAGTACTTTTTAAAAAATTGTACTTTTAAAATCAGGAAATGGAAAATCTACAACTGTACTAAGAATTTTTTTTTTTTGGGTCACTTCCTATTACTGAGGAGTTTCACTTTTTTGGCTAAAATTTCAGAAATAAAATGTCTACCTTAAACAACAATACTTGCAACACTGGGACTTGGAATAAGTTTTGTTACTAAGACCCATTTTGAAATTGCTTCATCTTTCCTTAACAGCAAAACACGGATTGCCCCACAATGACTCTTAAAATCACATTGTTTTAAAAAGAAAAAGATACTTCAGGGCACCTGGGTGGCTCAGATGGTTAAGTGTCTGCGTTTGGCTCAGGTCATGATCTCAGGGTCCTGGGATCAAGCCCTGCATCAGGCTCCCTGCCCAGCAGGGGGCCGGCTTCTCCCTCTCCCTCTGCCTCCTTTCTCTCTGTCATGAATAAATAAAATCTTTAAAAAAAAAAGAAAAAAGAAAAAGAAAAATATTCCTCTCATGAACAAGATAAACAAACATCTTTAGCACAAAAGTGCTTTTCAGTATTAGAGGGTGGACTGCTGCTCATGAAATTAAAGAATGCTTACTGTTAAAATTCTGGAAGTAGAAAATAAAATTATTCCTTGTCATTACCACATTAACAGTTTTAATCCGCCTCTTTTGAAAAGGTCTTTTCTTAAGCAATTTTCTCCTTCGAGAGCAGCCTTAACAGAAGGTTTAATTTAATTTAGAAAGTAACAAATGTAACAATTATTAAGCATTTATGATATCATGCTAAACACCAGAAAGGTGCTCACTTATTTAATCCTTACAAAAACCCTATAAAGTCGGCCACTGTTTTATCATCCTCATTTTACAGATTGGCCACAAAATTCCACTGCCAAAAATAAAAGCACCTGAATTTTATCTTTTCAAAAGCAGTATCCTAATACCAGTCCAAAATGGACCAACGTAATCCCCAACTTATTTAAATGTGCAATACTACACACTCAGATTTCAGGATGCTCTTAAATTAAAAGGAAAAGCTAACATCTTCTAGCTCTTTACTCACTTCCTTTTAATGCTTGTTACCACATCAAGTTCCTCTGCCTTGATATTTAGTTCCCCTTTTTACTAGTTACATGCCTTCACAATCTACTCTCCTCCAGCTATTTCTGCATCGTCAGCCTTCCATCCTTTAGCGTCAGCATAAAGACCTCCATTTAAGCAGCTCCCAAGCAGATGGTTCCTTCCCTAGATGATATCAACATACATTCCACACATTTACTTGCCTGAAACACGGGGAACACTGCTGGCAAAGACTGACTATACTTTCATACCTAATATTTTATTTTGTGTCTACATTAAAAAGAAAAAAAAAACCACCTCAGGCAGTCTCATACACTGCTCGAGGTAATGGATGAAGGATGAGGGGAATGATAATTACAATGAAGATAAAAAAGATAAAACATTTACTATGTGTTAGATACTGTTCTAAGCAGTTTATCTTAATTATCACTACAACATACCAGTTTACAAATAAAGAAACTGAAGTACTTAGAGTGGCTAAGTAATTTGATTAGGATCACAGCTGGTTAAGTTCCCAGAGCAGGCCATGGAAACTTATTTAACCCATCACATAGCTGAACCTTAAAATAACAATCCACTTCAGGTAAAAAGAAGGAAAACAAGGAGTGACAGATGTTACAAATAACAGAGGAAGGGGAGGGGAGAATATGGAAGAAATCAAAGGAGAAAAGGGACACACAGAGAACGTCATTCCCTGATCAGTCCGTAAATCCACTACTTCATTTCAAAAGTCATCGCAAGAATATTCCAAGGACTTTGGGGACCAATTTAGAGGAAAATTTGCATGTCAATGGACTCTTAGTCCTTAAAAGGTTCTACTTTTACTCCATCTAGACTATTCTAGACTATTTCAAAAAAATGTAAATCAACCAGTTCCCTACTAAAGAGGGTAACAGAGGGTGACAAATTTTATAGGGATTAGAGTTGCTATCATTCAAAAGTTAGGATATAGAAACCAGCCTGGCTCTCCCAAATTCTGCAATGATCCCAGACACTTCCCCAAATACCATGGTATACAGAAACATGGCTGAGGACCACATGAAGCTTTGGTCAGCAACAATTCTGGCCCTTCTGTTTCTAGAATGACCTACTTTCATTAAGCAAATCGCCTGAACCCAGAAATTAAAAATAATAAATTTTTAACATAGTCCCTAGGGTACAGATGTACATACACACACAGACACACACACACACACACACACACACACACACACAATTCTTCCTTTTCTGGCTTCACAGAAAATATAAACTTCTCAGGGTAGAGGACAGTAAGACAACCTAGAAAGAACCACTAAGGTTTTGAGGAGCAATCTTCTGTAAAAACTTTTCTCAAAGACTGCTGTGCTTCCCTTCTCATTAACATTAATCTGAGCTTGAAATTTTCTATAGGCATCCTATATAATTTTTTTAAAATATTGTTATCAAAGTCATTAGGGCTATGCTAATTACCAAGAAAAAAAACAGTAAGATTCTACACACACAGCATGTAGATACATGTGTGCATGAGCACTCCTGAGAGTGTACACACTCTCGAGAGCAACAGTTATCAGGCTCTTATTGTATGTGAGATCTTACATTAGATATTAAGCAGTAAGAAGATGGGTAAGGTCCTAAACTTTCAAGTAACAACTATGTGTACCTGCCTGTATGTTCATAGGTAAATGTCTTATCATTTAGGACTTTTTAAAAGCTTTTCTCTGAAGGACACTTTTTAGACATGAATAAATTTTACTGTACTTACTGCTAAAATGTCTGCTTCTACAGGTAGTAGGTTTAAGAATGCGAAAAGCTGGACAGTCAAGATGGTATAGACTTGCGTGGCTGACAGCATGAGCATCCCTATGGAGAGCAGCATCTCGCTGTAAAATCACCTGGAAGATAGGCAAGTAAGTAACAATGAGCTCCGGTGCTTTGTCCCTGAAAACAAGTCATTTCATATATTAATTCCTGATGTCCAAAAATCTCTTAACTACAAACATGGGTTAACATTAAAATTGAACCTATTTCAAAAGCATTAGAATTTACACAGATTTGGACACTTAGGTAAACACCCAAAGTTAGTCAACAACTACATAACTCATGGTGACTAAGTTCTGTGTTTTAACCACAAAACAAATATCCTCCCATAGTTCTCAGCATATAGTACAACTTGTCTACTAATTCTGTTATGAAGGGAACTAGATTTCGATCTAAATAATGACTTGAAAACACTTCACAATTTTTACAATTTTAAGGAATTTTTATAGTTCTTTGAATACAACTTATAATTTCTCATGTAAATTTATTTATTCTTGCATATTATACCCACTTTAGAGAATGTAAAAAAAATAGCCATGTATTATAAAGTAATATGTTTTGCCCTTTCCATCTTAATATATACTTTTTTCCCCTCTCTACATCCTAATGGCAATAGTGCAGCTACCCTTTCCAACCTCACCCAATTTTCTACAGGAGTCCTTATTCTGCAGCTAAAAGATGCCATTAAAGACTAAACAATAACCAAGTAATAAGTATTAAAATTCTCTTGGTAGGCCTCAACCATCAGTATAACATGCTTTTTTAAAGATCAGAACAAAGTTTGCAAAGATAAGAACCTTTATAATGAATTATTTCATTAAATGCCACCAACTCAAGTAATACCAATTTTGATGATGACCATTGTTGATAAGGCTCTGTATTTGAAGGATACCATGAAGACTCAAACTGTGACTCTTTGACACACACTGAAAGAGAAATACCACTGAATAATTCTTGAACTACCTTCTTACAAAGCCATTAGGGTCAAAGAAGAAATAAAGCTGAAAACATGTCAAATGTATAGCTCTATTCCACAGAGACAGAAAATAGATTAATGGTTGCCTGGGGGGCTTCAGGTAGGAGTCAAGGGAGGGGTGGAAGGCAGCTAGGAATGGGGAATGACTGCCCATGGGTATGGGGTTTCTTTTTAGGGTGATGAAAATTTAGATTGTGGCGATGGTTGCACAACTCTATAAATATATGAAAAATCACTGTGCTGGGATGCCTGGGTGGCTCAGTTGGTTAAGAGTCTACCTTCGGCTCAGGTCGTGACCCCAGGGTGCTGGAATTGAGCCCTGCATCTTCCCTCTCTCCCTCTGACTGCCACTCTCTTGCTTGTGCTTGCTCTCTGACAAAATTGTTTAAAAGTCACTATGCTGTTCACTTTAAACAGGTAAATCTTACGGTGTGTCAATTAAGTCTATAAAGCTTTTTTTTTTTAAAGTATAGATTTGTTGATATAGTTTCTTAGGTAAAATATGTAAATATACCTCTGTTCAGAAAAGAATTAACATAGCAGGCCTGAGGCTGCTATCCTTAGAAAGACCTGCTTGCAGGGTTGGCTCTTCACAGGCATCTGAGAACTTGGATTTCAGGAGGGTTCCCATCAGCCCTGATAAGAACGGCTCATTGTGTCTGAACTCTGCAATGTGGTTATGTTGCAAACACATTTTCTTTCTGGGAATCTAAAATTTTGAACATGCTAGGCAGATGGTGCCTATAGAACAGTCCCCGGTAAAAACCCTCGGCACTGAGCTTCCCTGGTAGACATTTCACATGTGTTGTCATAACTCAGTGCTGAGGAATTAAGCATATCCTGTATGACTCCATTGAGAGAGGACTCTTAAAAGCTTACATCCGGTCTTCTCTGGACTTTATCCCATGCACCTTTTCCCTTTGCTGATTTTGCTTTGTATCCTTTCACTGTAATAAATCATTGTTATGAGTACAACCAGATGCTGAGTCCTGTAAGTCCTTCTAGCAAATCACTAAACTTGCAGGTAGTCTTAGAGATCCCCAGCACAACCACACTAGATAATTTCTGGCCAGAAATCATACCACAAAAAAATATGCAAATCCCTATAAAATAAGGTATGGTTACTACTAAACCTTGTTAGAATAAATATGCAGAATGTTGACTACCGACCTATTTGAGAAACTTAATCTGAGTAAGAACTATGACTTTCTTTGCAAAGTTCTGGAATTTCCAGCCAACTTTGGGGATGAAGAGAGGGAAAAAGAGGAAAAATAACTCTAAAGGTATAATAACCACAACAACTATTACTAATCACTAAGTGTCAGGCATTTCTCTAAGCTCATTAACAAGTTAAACTCATCTAAACCTAACAGCTCCCTTTTCATTGAAGTGGAAAACTTAGGTATTGGTAAATAACTTACTCAAGGTCAAACAATGAATAATGGCAGAGCTGGGTTTCAAACCCTGGCAGCTTCCAAAAGCCAAACTCTAAAGGCCAATGGACAATAACGTCAATAATCAAGGTTGATGTTCAAAACGTAATGACCCTATGCTTAAACAGGTACCCAAGGGCATCAAACCAATGCTCATGGCGCAGCAGTCACCAGATTGTTTTCTTTTACTCTGGATATGAGGGGGAGGTGGGGGCTGGGAGAGAGGGATTGCATAGGTGTATATTTAACAATATGCAGTGAGTTTGGTTATACTTATTTTTGCTTTTATTGCCTTTTTAAAAATAACACATTCTGGAGTTGTTGTTGTTGTTGTTTTAAAGGTTTTATTTATTTGAGAGAGAGAGACACAGTGAGAGAGGGAACACAAGCAGGGGGAGTGGGAGAGGGAGAAGCAGGCTCCCAGCTGAGCAGGGAGCCCAATGCGGGGCTCAATCCCAGGACCCTGGGATCATGATCTGAGCCGAAGGCAGACGCTTAACGACTGAGCCACCCAGGTGCCCCTCTGGGGTTTTTATAGTCTATTTACAAAACTAGTTCTTGTTCATTGTAGAAAATGTACACAAAATTTAAATCACTCAATCACCAAATTAAGGAATAACTAGTGTCTATATTTTGATGTATAAACCTTTCATTCTTTTAGTTACATATACATTCAAATATATATTTAGCAAACTTGGGGATATATGATATGTACATTTCGTTTCGTTAAATGTATTCTTTTCAGTTCATATATTGTGAATATTTTCCTCGTTCATTAAACTATACCTGAAAAAATTAAAAATTTCAAACCGTGTACCATAACATCTCCTGGAGAACCATTGTAGATAGCAGTCCAGGAGGCCCTCTGGGGCCTCTCCGCCTTCTAAACAAACATTTTTTTTAAAGTATTTCATACATTGGATTTTCACACATAACTGTTTATACAAAATGAAAACTACTGGTTTAAAACACAGTTGTATAATGACCACATGTCATTCCATATGAATGTGCTATAACTGATTTAAAGGGATTTCTTTTGTTGGAAATTTTTTTTTTACCATTATAAACTCTGCAATGAATACTCCTGTAATTAAACCTTATAGGCATACCCCTAGTTTTTTTAAAGTCATAGAGGTGAGTAGTAGTAGTATAACCGTGGCAAGAAATAGGAGATCTAGTATTTGACAGACCCAGGTTTATGTCACAGTACAGACACATACTAATAGTATGATTTTGAGACAAAATGATTAAGTTACTTCATTTGTGAAAGCAGATTATTTATGACTTAAAAAGACAACTCTGAAATAAATACAAAATTGCATATAAGGACTTAACAGCAGTGGAATATAGGAGGAAGAGAGTTTGGGTGGTGCTGCCAAAAGACAAAAGAGGAAATACTGAAGGAGAACTACAGTTAGTGGAGGTGAGTACATTTTGGGAATTTTTTTCACTTAATGTTTGTGAAATACTCTGGTGGACATGTAAACAGATAGTGATAAATAGAAGTCAGGAGTTCTACCCAAAGCATAGAGAGATTTAGGAATCACCGACAAATAGGTGATAACTAAAATGACCTTAATGTAAAAGCGAAAATTCAAAAAAGAAGAGGGTTAAAGAAAAGTGAAGGATATCTAAATTTAAGGGTCCAGAGAAAGGGAAAATAAAAAGAGAAAAATTATTTCCCAAAAGTCAAAGAAAAGAATTTTGACATCAATGTGGGGGGAAGGCAGGCAGTCAACAGAAGTAAATGATAAAGAAGTGGCAAAAAGTCTAAAATCTTCAGAGTCTGCCCAACCTAAACAATTTTATTCCCAAGTAGTCCAACAGGTATCCTTGCTCTGATCAACTCACAACTTCCAAGAATGCACCCTGCTGTCACCAGTGTCTTCATTCATGTTATCCAGAAATTTAAAATACACTCCACTATCTTCAAAGGAAAACTTAGGAGAAAACTAAGAATCCTATGCTATCTCATGCAAAATTTTATGTGTAAGTATACACCATTTCTGTAAAAAAAGATCTATGGTTATTAACGCATATTCTCAAAAAAGAAAAAATCACACACACACACACACACACACACAAAATCACACAAATCTCCAAGAAGTCTTCCAGAGAGAAAGCTTAATAAGCTTAAATCCTTCAATGCTTTCTCGTAGCACTTAAATTACTGGGTTAAGATATAAACTGCCAAACTATATTATTAGTCAACATTTATTATAAAAAGGACTTCCTAATTTATGAAAAGCATGACAAGTGGAAAAACTATAAACTAATTATAAAAACTTGTCACCAAAACAAAAACATTCCCTGAAACATTCTTGAAATCAAGTGTGACCCTTAAAGAAACCTGGAAGCTACTCATGGACTATCACAAAAAATGGTTCCTTTCCTGTAGGAAACTTTCCTACGCTGCTTTGATACACACCCACACATGCTTGTCTGTCACAATCCAGTATACTCTTAGTTGAGTATAAAAGCTGCACCTGGATGAATGTAAGGTTCTCAGTGAAGATATATGTTGATGTGCTATGTTCCCAGTCTGTATTCTTCTACAAAGCTAGTGGGACCTGGTGTCAGGTTATGCCCAATCATTTATTCAAAGTGTTAAGGTCAACCAGAACCCCTCACTGTTCATGCAGAGTGGGTATTATACCTTTCTTTCCCATTACAATTCTCATCAGCCTCTGGTCTTTGAATTAATTCAACTACTGCAGTCTCTATAATAGAATTCAATAAAGTATTGTTTGTTGGGACTTTTATCACCCCCAAATAGAACACAATTTTACTGAGGACATTTCCTTAGAACCAGGTTTAGAAAGAGCACACAGAAAAGCCTTCTAATAAAATTGAAGCCACCACCCCCTCTGGCCAACCAACTAGTCTTAAGTTTTAGGAAGCACCTTTAGCCTGTGTGATTAACTAAACCCTTCTTGGTGTATCTATAGATCATGCATAGGGAACCAAACCCTCTTACACAACCTGCCCCCACCATGCCCCCAAGGCACCAATATATAACCTCCAGATACCACAATGATATAACCTCCAGATACCACAATGTCTGCAGCTGCACACAATCAAGTGTTATAGACCACTGTGCTCCCCTTTTACTGATTAATTTCCCTAAAGTTCCTTTAAAAATCTTTGAGCCAGGCAGAAACCTCAGAGTTGGTTTTTGGACAAGAGTCAGCCTTCTCCCCAGGTAGTGGGTGTCCTGAATAAAGCTCATATTCCTTTTCTTCCCCCCTCCAAGTTTTTTTTTTTTTTTTTTTTTAAGATTTATTTGAGAGAGAGTAAGAGCATGAACGGTAGAGAGAGGTAGAGGGAAAGGGAGAAGCAGACTCCCCGCTCAATGGGGAGCCAGACGTGGGGCTGGATCCCAGGACCCTGGGTTCACGACCGGAGCCAAAGGCAGACTCTTAAGCAACAGAGCCATCCAGGCATCCCTTTTTCCAAGTTTTTATTTAAATTCCAGCTAGTGGGGTGCCTGGGCAGCTCAGTTGGTTAAGTGTCCGACTCTTGATATCAGCTCAATTCGTGACCTCAAGGTCCTAAGACCTAGGCCCACGTCAGGCCTCCATGCTCAACACGGAGTCTGCTTATCCCTCTCCCACCCTCCCCACCCCAGCTTTCATGAGCTCGCTCACTCTCTCTCTCAAATAAATATTTCAAAAAATTTAAATTCCAGCTAGTTAACATACAGTGCAATGTAAGTTTCAGGTATAGAAGTGATTCATCACTTACATACAACACCCAGTGTTCATCACAATCATACTCCTTTCCAGTCAAAACTTGTCTCTTGAGTATTGGCTTTTCAAGCAACTAGCAGCTGAACTTGGGTTTCTTTGTAACAAAATCTTGCTAGTTACAAATACCTACCTCTTTTCCCCCATCCCACCCTCTCTCTCCCTTTCCCTAGCTTTCCCTGCTCTCTTTCTCCTCTCCCTCTCTCTCAATAATTACCAAAAATAGAACATGACTCTATATTCATTCTAAGTAGTCCTATAATCAAAAAAAAGCCTGCATTTCTTCAAAGGAAGCATATAGTAGAGAATATGCTAGAAATCCTTGAGAACTACCAAGCAAATTTTTTAGAGGTATAGCCATCACTATGATCTCTGATCATATCTAGTTGTGCCTACTGCTTGACAGAACTTGGTCATGGTGCTATTTAATTTGGTTTGCTAGGATTGAGGATTTTTGCATCAATATTCATAAGAAATATTCTGTAGTTTTCTTGTAGTACCCTTGTCTGGCTTTAGACTCAGAATAACACTGGTCTTATATAATGAGCTAGGAAGTATTTCCTCTTCTGCAACTTTTTGAGAGTTTAAGAAGGATTGGTATAATTCTTTTTAAAAATATTTGGTAGACTTCACCAGTGAAGCCATCTGGTCCTGAGCTTTTCTTGCTTG
Organism: Potos flavus; assembly: GCA_028534135.1. NCBI lineage: Eukaryota > Metazoa > Chordata > Mammalia > Carnivora > Procyonidae > Potos > Potos flavus. The sequence goes on along the minus strand of CM052898.1, from coordinate 91,376,394 downwards.
GGAGGTTAATATTGATTTGATCTCCTTACTAGTCATAAAATCTATTCAGATTTTCTATTTCTTTATGACTCAGTCTTAAGGTCGTGTGTTCCATTTCAACTAGGTTATCCAATTTTTTTGCTTTACAATTGTTCACAGTATTCTTTCATAATCCTTTTCATTTCTGTAAAACTGGTAATAATGTTTCTGCTTTCATGTCTGATTTTAGTTGAGCCTTCTTTTATTCCTTAAATCTAGCTAAAGGTTTATTAATTTTGTTTTTTTTAAGATTTTATTCATTTATTTATTTGTCAGAGAGAGAGAGAGAGTGCAAGCACAAGCAATGGGAGAGGCAGGCAGAGGGAAAAGCAGGCTTCTCGCTGAGCAAGGAGCCCGATGCGGGACTCGATCCCAGGACCCTGGGATCACGACCTGAGCCAAAGACAGACACTTAACCGACTGAGCCACCCAGGCGTCCCTTTGTTGATCTTTTCAAAGAACCAACTCTTGATTGTTACTTTTCTCTTAGCCTTGTTTTACAGAACTTGAGCACCCTGGCTGGCACGTGTTGTTGTCATCTGTTATTATTATCTGTTTTGTTATTATTATCATCTGTATGATGATGATGATGATCATCATCATCTGTATGGACGAACAGAGCAAAGATGCCAGTTACTCCTCTAATGCTGGTCTGCTTTTGCAAAATTTAAAAATTAAAAACTTCCCCAAGCATCACAGTAAATCCTAACCTCACATTTAAATCTGTGACAATATCATACAATTCATCTACACAAAATTACATTCTAAACCTTCATTTTACAAATGGGGATGCATTTAATAAGTGGTTAAGGGCAACAGCTTACAAGAAATTCCCTTCCAAACAACTTTTTATTCTGAAGATAACTCACATTCAACTGGTTCAATGCCAAATAACACTCATGAAACAGCTAATCATCCCTATAGGAAAGCCTCTGAATAAGCTCATACTCTATTGGTTTTCAAGCTACTTTCCTGAGTATGACCAGCACTCCAAAAATGGATCAAAATACTCCACTGCTAAAATAATGGTCATCTTTCCCTAATTTGCCAAAAGATTTAATGGATAGTAATTTCAATTTGCTTTTCTCCATAAATGTATTTTGTATTACAAAATGCATGAAAAGAACATATTCTATAGCAAGAACAGAAAAAATAAGTGAACAGCTAATAGTATAAAATTTGTAATAGCCAAATCACATTTCATAAAATAGATTGTTTTTTTAAACAAATGTGCTAATGGTCATGTACCTATATTGTGTATATATATGGTACTATGTTTCCTCTAAAATACTATAATCACTTGTTGTATGAATTGAGAACATCAATAACTTCACAGTGTTCCCTAAAAAGCATTATGACTTCCAAGAGTTTTAACAACTGGAAACTACTAATATAAATTAAATTCCCATAAAGCATGGTTTGTTTAAAAATGGTTGAGAGGCTGTCATGAACAAAAGTGTTACAAAAGAAAAAACAAGGCTTAATTAACTTTTTAAGCAAAAAATAAGATGCCTAATAGTTCTTTGCAAGGAAACCGTAGGTTGCCCATCTAATTTCTCTAATGTGAAGCCATCCAAACTCAAAGCCAGCCTCATCTAAGATTTTTAACCACTACCATCAACCAAACCAAAATTTTTTCAGGTTCCAGGACAATGCTTTACAATTTGATTTTTCCAACAAATGAAACAAAATGAACAAATTCTTAATTTCAAAAGGTTAGTAAACAGCAAAACATCAATGCTTTCCAACCTGAGGGCCTCATACAAACTATTCCCAATGTTTAGTATGTAGTCACATTGACTTTTTTCCCCCACAGAAACAATACTTTGGGGGAAACTTACTATTTCCCCCAAAATATCAACTATACTAGGGGCGCCTGGGTGGCTCAGTGGGTTAAAGCTTCTGCCTTTGGCTCAGGTCATGATCTCAGGGTCCTGGTATTCTCATCGGGCTCTCTGCTCAGCAGGGAGCCTGCTTCCCCCTCTCTCTCTGCCTGCCTCTCTGCCTACTTGTGATCTCTCTGTCAAATAAAGAAATAACATTTAAAAAAATTTATCAACTATAATAGAATCAAGGATATTTCTACTGTTAAGTGACAGAATTCATGTCCTGTTCTTCTACAACATTTACCCCCTCTTAGTCTTATGCAGAAATAAACAATGAGTTCTCCTTTTTTATATGAAACATTATTGAGCATTAGGCATTAAAAATAGAATTAATCAATTGTGGTATGAACATATAATTCTCTACACCAATGAAAATGAACAGCCATATAACATAGATGAATTTCACAATAACCCAAAGCCAAAGAAGCCACAAGTAATGCAAACATAATTCCACTCATATGAAGTTCTTTAAAAGACAAAGCAGATGAGATTATGCAGAGATTCCCATTTAAGAAGTAAAAACAAAGAAAAATGAGGAAGTTATCATAAAAATAAGACAATGGGTACCTCAAGGGTAAGAAAGGGGAGTGTGATCAGGGAAAGGGTGCTTCTAGTATGCCACCAATATTCCACATATCAACCTGGGCTGTGGTGAGATGGGAATTTGTATTATCATTATTCCTTAAAACCATACACAAATGTTTTCTGTACTCTGTTTTTATAATTCTAACCATTTTTTAAAAGAAAAAAAAAAAAGAATAAAGCAGCCTACCATTTAAAACAAGATTTTTTTGTTTTGTTTTTCTGGCTACATGGAAAGGTTAAAAGCTGGCAGGTAGCAGCTTACTGAGATCACATTCAAACTAAGCGAATGAACAAATAAGCAAGTGTTAAAATCCAGACTCATATTCAACCCCAGTTACAGCTTCTCCTTCAGTGGACAGGAGATGGTATCTGGTAATGTGGATTACTCATATTATTAACATGTACTTCAGCTGCTTATCATCAAGGAAGTTTGGAAAACATGCTTTAGTCCAATACAGCACTTATCACCTGGGGCCTGGGATAACAATTTTAAACAATGTCCCCCAGTGAATCCTTATATCAAGCCAAATTTGGAAAACACTGTTCTCAATCATATATTGGCAACTAGCATTCTAAGTCATTATTCATAAACTTCAAGTCAAAGAGGTATGGAGTAGAGGGAGCGAATTAGGGGAAGAAAAAAAAGAGAAATAGGAATGCTAACAAAAATACACTTCATAATTCTCTCAAATACCACCGTTGTCACCAGTGTCACAGGTTGCCAACCCAGCCATAAGCCACCCAGCAAACAAGAAAAAGACAACAGACAATGAAATTGCTTTCATGGATATCAGAGTCTTAGGAACCATTTAAGGAAACATAGCAGGGAGTTGTTTTCTAGGTTATCAAAAATATCATGCTCAGTATACTTCAAAGTATCAATCTCCTGAACCAGAATGTTTTTTTCTCGATGCTTCACACAAAGGTCACCACCATCACTATAGATAGATCAGTAGAGAACTAGTAGAGAACTTAATTTTAATCCAGGTACTCTGCTGAGTATGACAGGACTATTTTCTCATCTAATCCTCAGAAAAATCTTCTCAAGTAAAATGAAAAAAATGTATAGCAAAATGTTAAATTGTGCTATCATTCCAGTTTCCGTATTTTAGGGGACTCAATTTCTATATGTACTAGAGACTGAATAAATGAACCAATTTCGTACCCATTATCTCAGCCCCTAACCCTCCCTCTTTAATTTACGCAGAATTTCTGAACAAAAAGCAGAGCATGCCCAATGACCCATACAAGTTTAGATGGTAAGCATGAAATCCGGCCTACTATGTTAACTGTGGAGGAGCATGGGACACCAGATCAAGTTACACCATTCCTCTTGGTAACTGTTTCCTTAAAATATCACCCCAGGGACACCTAGGTAGCTCAGTCAGTTGAGTGTCCCAACTCTTGATATCAGTTCAGGTCTTGATCTCAGGACCAGGAGTTCAAGCTCCACTTTGGGCTCCATGCTGGATGTGGAACCAATTTAAAAGAAATAAAATAAAAATAAATAAAATATCACTCCAGAGCTCTATTCCTGGCCTTCTTTTCTGTATACCACACTCTCCCTCGGCAAATGCCTGCAACCTGCCTCTATACCCACCATGCCTTACTTCTTAGTCTCCTCTACGGTTTGTTTGTTTGTTTTACTTCTCATAATATTCATTACTTTCTATCATATTAGTTTCCTTAAATGTTATGTTTATGGTTTAGTGTCCATCTTTGCTGCAAGACTGTAAACTCCTCCGAAACAGGAATTTTAATTTACAAATGTATCACAAGTATCTAAACACTACATGGCATGTATTATATGTTTAATATTCATAGAATGAATGCACACATGACCTCTCTTGGTATTATCTTCTACAGAGCCTCTGAATGTGGCCACCCCCTAATCATGGTTTAAAAAAAAAAATTTAGACCTTAACCCTAAAAGTATTTTATGTGTACATTTAAAAAAATGAATATTATAAAAGAAAACAATTTGTTAATACATATAAACTCTGAGTGGTGGAATTCTATATGGTTTTTATTTTCTTTATATTTATCTGCATGTTTTAAAGTAAAAAAATTAAAACTTTTCTATTTCATTTATATAATGTATACCAAACAAAAGCCTAAAAGAAAATACACAGAAATCTTAACCAAAATCCATTCCACTTGTTCGTTTTCTAAGTGCGCATTACTTTTATACCAAAAAAAGTTAACAAGCAAGTAATAAGGTCTTACAGTTCACAAGTCTATTCACGATTTAAAAATGAAATGATTTCTTGTGAAGTGAAACGTACAAAGAAGTGTGAAGAAAGGACATATCTTAAGTCGAGAGTTAAGAAATTCTTTGTAGTTTCCTCTCTGTAAAGCATTCAAAATGTTCCATTCCACGCTATAGTCCTTTTAGATATTATTGCCATAAAGTTCAAAAGTAGCAGCCATTTGGGCTCCAGGGAATGTACATCAGTTAACAATAAATCAGTATGAACCACAGGCAACAGCTTAACTGTGATGCCATGGATTACTAGAACCCCACTTCCACTGCCGAGAAGCTCAGCACTGTGCTCACAACCAAAAACATGATCAAACCAAAGCAAAACTTCAGGTTTTTAGGTCTAGCTCCTAGAACCCTCCAGGGATCAATTTTCTCTCAGCAGGGGTTCAATTATGAGACAAACTATAAAGTAAACAATGTTTGACAGAAGTAATTAGTAAACATTGACGGAGTAACTATAAAGATGTTAACGGGGTGGCAAGGAGGAGAAAAGGATTCTACATTTTAAATATGTACTGTTTATGTCAATTACAAGTCAATAAAGAAGTTTTTAATTTTTTAAAATAAATGTAATTATTAATTATGATGGGAAATATTTTTTCTTTTTCCCCTCCCCTTTTTTTCCCCTGGTCCCCTCCCCAAGGCTGGGGTTTCTCATTGGAGAAGGTATGGTTGCAGCACACTAGGGAGAATTTCATCAGGCTATCCAAACCAGAGTTGGTCCAGTGTTGCCAGGCAAGTAGGAAACAATGCTTTGGAGTGCAGGCAAGCTGAGGCTGATGGGCCAGTGTGCAGAGGTACTCAGGACATTGCTGTAGGCACAAGGTCTGGAATGCACGGTATCCACGTCAAGAGAACTGCAGGAAACAATTCCCTGAGGTAACAAGCCAAGACTGGTGGGCGCATATGCAGAGGTAGTAAAGGCACTGAAGGCATGAGGCCTGAGATGCAGGACATCCACTTCAGAAGGGCAGTGGCAAAGTAGTTACCAGGTTGAACTGGGGCTGCAAGATCACGGAGAACCTCTGTATTTTGGGCACATGGCTAAAGCAATCACCAGATTTCTCAACCATGTGGACTGCTGATGGACCATGCAACAAAAGCAAGAAAAGGAAAACACAGGTAACAGGAACAAGGAAGAAAAAAAATCCCTTTCTCTAGTTAAGTTCCCTCTAGCACTCTGTCCCCTCCAGGGCCTAATAAAGCTTAACACCCTGCTCTTTGTAAACGAGAAATGCTGAGTCCAATCCTTTATTGTGGAGCAGGTATTGATGGGGCAGTTTGGAACAGAAAGAAAATAAACTGGTAACTGATATGGTTAACTTCCTGTTCATGACGATATCTAAATAAGGCAGTGTCTCACTTAACAGGAGAAAAAGGAAAATAAATATATGGCCATGAGCGTGTTATTAAGGCACAGAATCTGAAAGAGCACCTACAGTCTCTTTGAAGTATCATCTCATATGAAGTATCATATGAAAAAAATTTCATATTTTATTCTAGGCTATTATCTATGTATGTTTTAAAATAAAAGTGTTTTTGGGGCGCCTGGGTGGCTCAGTCGTTAAGCATCTGCCTTAGGCTCAGGTCATGATCCTGGGGTCCTGGGATCTAGCCCCGCATCAGGCTCCCTGCTTGGCAGGAAGCCTGCTTCTCCCTCTCCCACTCCCCCTGCTGGTGTTTCCTCTCTCGCTTTCACTCTCTGTCAAGTACATAAATAAAATCTGTAAAAAATAAAAAAATAAAAGTGTTTTCAATTACACAACAATTGATTGTTATGTTTATCAGCTTCTAGAGGCTGCCCACATTCCCTGACTGGTGGGCCCCTTTCTCCACCTCCAAAGCCAGCAATGGCAGAGGATACCTTTCACATCACATTATTCTAAACTCTTCTGCTTCCTTCTAAATATCATACCTGGATAATCCAGAATAATCTTCCTACCCCAAAATCCTTAACCACATCTGCAAAGTTCCTTTTATCACATAAGATAATATATTCACAGGTTCCAGGCACTGTTCTGTCTACTACAGTAATTATTCCATTTCTCAAACTTTCAATTTATTCGTTTATATCATTATGGAATCATGGATTACTATTTTGTTCAGTGGGTTATAAACTGTAACAGTAATTATTTTGATGCCTAATTGTCCCCAACCTGGCTCAAACTGGCTTATGTCTTTTTGATAGGTCTCCATCATCCTTGAGCCCTTCGTTGTTTTCTGACAAGATTTTCCAGTCTCATACTTTTTCTGCCTCTGCCCTAAAACCAGTCATTTCTTCAAGGTAAATATCCTTGTTTGTAGAAATCTCACACTAAAATATTTGGTGGGTATACAGTATCAGGTCAACAACTTACTCTCAAATGATTAAGGAAAAAAAAGATCTCTATATTCTTTTTTTTTTAAGATTTTATTTATTTATTTGACAGAGAGAGATCACAAGTAGGCAGAGAGGCAGGCAGAGAGAGAGAGGGGGAAGCAGGCTCCCCACTGAGCAGAGAGCCCCACTCAGGGCTCGATCCCAGGACCCGGGGATCATGACCTGAGCCGAAGGCAGAGGCTTTAACCCACTGAGCCACCCAGGCACCCCTCTCTGTATTATTCTTACAACTTTTGTGGAACCTTGTGATTACTTCAAAATAAAAAAATATATATTACTTTATTTTAATCATGCCTTCCAAAGTTCAAAATAAATTATTTGAGGCTTGTCTAAATATTAGTAGTACAGAGGACTGAAAATTTACCAGCTATAAAAAAATCACTATGGGGGCGCCTGGGTGGCATAGTTGGTTGAGTGACCAACTCTTGGTCTCAGCTCAGGTTGTGGTCTCAGGGTCGTTAGATCGAACCCCGTGTCAGGCTTAGTGTTCAGCCTGTTTCGGATTTTCTCTCACTCTTCCTCTGCCCCTCCCACTCCTGCTCAGTTCATTCTCTCTTCCTAAAAATAAATAAGTAAATCTTTTTTAAAAAGAATCACTGTGGGGGCGCCTGGGTGGCTCAGTGGGTTAAAGCCTCTGCCTTCGGCTCAGGTCATGATCTCAGGGTCCTGGGATCGAGGCCCCACATCGGGCTCTCTGGTCAGCGGGGAGCCTGCTTCCCCCTCTCTCTGCCTGCCTCTCTGCCTATTTGTGATCTCTCTCTCTGTCAAATAAATAAAATCTTTAAAAAAAAAAAAGAATCACTGTGGTTTCTCTCAGAAACCCTGACAAATTGAATTTAACTTTTAAAGTATAATTGCAAAGACTTATAAGGAGAGTTGTAACATAGGAATCAAGCTTCTAATCCTGGTTCCATTGTTTATGGACTTAAGTTAATACCCTTGTAATTAGCCTCTATTCTTTATATATATTCATTACATTAATATCTAATAAAATATTAGGGTTTTTTTTCCTAATGTTAAAAATAATGCTCACTGGAACGCGTAAAGAAAATATTGATGGGCGCTTGGGTGTCTCAGTCAACTAAGTATCAAGATCAGACTAAGATCAAGATCAGACTCTTGATCTCAGTTCAGGTCTTGATCTTGGGTTGTGAGTTCAAGCCCTACATCGAAGAGAGGGGACAGAAGAGAAGACAAGAGAAGAGAAGGATTGATTACCATACTGTTAACATTCACAGATAATATTAGTGTTTGTCCTCATGTGTTGCAGTTAGTTCTCACAGTTGGTTTTAATATATCCTTGATCTCCCAACCACACTTGCAGCTCTTCCTCCTTACTGCCACCCAATTAACCCATAATGACCCTCAGCTCACCCAACATACAAGGCACAAAGGCAACAACCTTATGATATACTTCATAACCAGTTGCCAGAATTTCTTAAAATCTAATCCCTTATTATACCACTCACTTTATTCACAATGGTTCTGCTTCTCTGACCCAACCATGAGTGACAATATTTTTTCCACACATATTTTACATCATTTGTATCATCTTATATTATGACATATGCTTTTAGCTGAAAGTTGTAGCCAACATTTCCCCTTTGTAATAAAACTTCTCACAACATGTTAATTGTTCTTTATTATTCTACTATATAGCTCAATCATGACTTTGCCTAACCATTCCCCAACTGTTAAGATAAATCCAACTACTGCAATTATAATTTTATGATAAATATAAATATCTTCACACTTTCCTGATTATTTTCTTAGGATAAATTCCTAGATGTGGAATCACTACACCAAAGAAACATTTAAGACAATATATATTGCCTAACTGCCTTCTACAAATAATGTTCTATTCACACTTCTAAATAAGTGTGCATTTCACTGCACTGATTATCCTTTCCTCATCTTAGTTAATGTTAGGTAAAGTTATAGGATACAAATAGCTAATGTTTATTGAATGATTATATTTTTGGCTGAGTTTTTAGCCATGTTTTTAATCCTCACAATACTATCAACAGATAGACGTTGATTCTACTATCTTTCCATAAAGAAACAGACTTAGATCAGTAACAAAGTCCTCATAACAGTGCCTAACATATAACAAGCACCTTGTAAGTATTTGCTCTTATTTTTAAGTAACTTGCCCAATGATGCCTCATATAGTAGAGCTAATATTCAAATATAGGTCTGTGTCACGAAATCCCAGTCTTTCCAGACGATCTGATTATTGCATAAATTTGTATTGCTTTAACTACCTGTGAGGTTGAAACTATTCATATGTCTATTCATAATAAAATTTTAAGGCTAAATACTGGAAAACTTTCAAGAAAAACTGAGAAAGGTAAACTGATGTATATTAATGACAATTTATATACTCACATCAGCTTCCATTCCAATCTTATTTTTATTACTCATGGATCTCTAAACCAAATTCAGTGATAAGTCTGGTTTATCCCTAAGGCTTTCTCTGTAACATCAGAATTAAGTCCCCTCCAAAAGCTTAAAGAAAATAAAATGTTCTATCTTCTATTATAATGGCCAAGTATGTGTAACAGGATACCAGGAATTCACTAGTAGAATTAGAAAATCATTCAACACTATGCTGGAAGGAGACCCCAAATAATTCATATGTAGCATAATCTCACATCGGAAAAATAAAAATTCTTTAATGTTCCACTTTCCAATTTCTTATCTATATGATCCAGTTCATACAGGTAAAAAAGAAAGTAAATAACTATTAAAAGCAATGAACATTACACAAAAGAATCAGTTGTGTTTCTACATAGCAGCAATGAACAATCCAAAAATGAAATTAAGAAACCATTCCATTTAGAAAGGTACCCAAAAGAATAAAATACCTACGCGTAAATTAATCAAGGAGGTGAAAGACTTATACACTGAAAACTATATAACATTGCTGAACAAAATCAACTTAAGTAAATGGAAAAATATGCCATGTATGAGGAAGACTGAATATTAAGATAGCAATACTGCTTGGGACGCCTGGGTGGCTCAGTCAGTTAAGCATCTGCCCTCGGCTCAGGTCATGATTCCAGTGTCCTGGAATAGATTCCCACATGGGGTTCCTTGCTCATTAGGGAGCCTACTTCTCTCTCTGCCTATTGCTCCCCCTGCTTGTGCTCTCTCTCTGACAAATAAATAAATAAAATCTTTTAAAAAAAGATGGCAGGGGCGCCTGGGTGGCTCAGTGGGTTAAAGCCTCTGCCTTCGGCTCAGGTCATGATCTCAGGGTCCTGGGATCGAGCCCCGCATCGGGCTCTCTGCTCAGCAGGAAGCCTGCTTCCCCCTCTCTCTCTGCCTGCCTCTCTGCCTACTTGTGATCTCTCTCTCTGTCAAATAAATAAATAAAGTCTTAAAAAAAATTTTTTTTTAAATTTAAAAAATAAAAAATAAAATAAAAAAAGATGGCAATACTGCTGAAAGCAATTCACAGATTCAGTACATTCCCTGTCAAAATTCCAATAGCCTATTACACAGAAATGGAAGTCAATCCTCAGATTCATATGGTATTACAAGAAGTCCCAAATAGTCAAAACAATTTTGGTAAAAACAGGTAAAGGACTCACACTTCCTGACTTAAAAATCTTACCATAAAGCTACAATAACTAAAACAGTGCGGAATGGGCCTAAGGATAGACATACAGACCAAAGGAATAGGAATTAAGATCGAGAAATAAACTCATACATCTATGTCCACTTGATTTTTGACAAAGGTGCTATGACCACTCAATGGGAAAATAATAGTCCCTTCAAGTGGTACTGGACATTCACATACAAAACAATGAAGTTGTACCCCAAACTCAAAATATATATAAAAATTAACTCAAAATGGTTCAATGACCTAAATTAAGAGCTAAAATGACAGAACTCTTATAAGCAAGCTTTCATGACCTCAGGTTCAGCAACAGAAACTTAGCCAGGGCAGCAAAAGCAACAAAAATAAATTGGGCTTCATCAAAATTAAAAACTTGTATGTATCAAAGGACATTATCAAGAAGTGAAAAGACAACCCATGGAATAGGAGAAAATACTTTTAAATAGTGTATCTTTTAAGAATCTAGTATCTGGAAAGCATTTACAATGCAATAATAAAAAGACAAACAACCCAATTAAAAAATGGTCAAAGAACTTATACAGACATTTATCCAAAGAAGATATATCCAAAGGGCCAACAAGCACATGAAAAGATGCTCAATCTCATTAGTCACTAGGGAAATGCAAAGCAAAACCACAATGAGGTACCACTTCATCCCACAAGGATGGCAATGACATTAATTTTTAAATGGAAAAGAACAAATGTTGGTGGCAATGTAGAAAAATTGGAATGTTCATACATTGCCAGTGGGTTTGTAGAATAGTTCAGCCACTATGGAAAACAGTTTGGTGAGTCCTCAAAAAGCTAAACGTAGGATGACCCAACAAGTCCACTCCTGGTATATATCCAAAAGAAATGAAAACTGATAATACAAATCCTTATATATGAATGTTCACAGCAACAATATTCACAATAGCCAAAGGGTAGAAAGAACTCAAGTGTCCAACAGATAAACGGATAAAGTGTAGTGTATACATACAATAACAATGACTTAGCTGTAAAAAGGAAAGAAGTACTAACATATATGACAAGGTTGATGCAACAACAGGGCAGAACCTTGAAAACAGTACACCAGACACAAAGGTCACACATAGTATGATTTCATTTCTACGAAATTTCTATAACGGAGTTATCCAGTAAATCCAGAGAAACAGAAAGCCTATCAGTGGCCGCCAGGGGCTTGGGGCAGCAGGGAACGGGGAATTACTGCTTAATGGGTATAGTGTTTCATTTTTGAGTGATAAAAATGTTTTGGAACTAGAGAGAAGTGGTAGTTGCACAACACTGTGAATGTATGAAATGCCACTCAATTATTCACTTTAAAATGGTTAATTTCAGGTTATATGAATTTCACCTCAAAAAATTTTAAGGCATTAATGTTTATAATAAGTGTTCGACAAATGTATAAATTACAAGCACAGTTCTTTTTTGAAAGTCGAACATGTAAATTACAAGCACAGTAACTAGGCCAATAAAGTATCTTTCAACATTTTAGGAGTTGTTTTTTTCTTTAAAGATTTTATTTATTTATTTGTCAGAGAAAGAGAGAGAACAAGCAGGAAGAGCAGCAGAGGGAGGAGGAGGATTCCTGCTGAGCAAGGAGCCTGATGCAAGACTAAATTCCAGGACTCTGGGATCATGACCTGAACTGAAAGCAGATGCTTAACCGACTGAGCCACCCAGACTTCCCTATGAGGTGTTTTATATCCAAGCAAAGTAAAAATTCAATTCCTATTTACTCTGTCATGACTTGATTTAGAAATATTCACCCATCACCAGGTGGTATTTCTCCCTGGAAGTCCATTCCCTCTTTAAAGTTTAACTACAGTCACGTTCAATCAAACTTCAACACATTTCTAGCCCTTTAAGAAGGGATTCTAAATCAAATTCTTATAGCTGACCAGAAGTTCTCTTACTTCAATAAGCAGAATATCCAAAAATTTCAGTTGTTTTTTTCAATTTATATTAATGTGGCTATGAACATTTAAATGTTCTAATATCCAAATATTACATAGTTACTGATACCCTAAAACCACAAAAATACTGGTCCTCAGATTTTATTGAAGACTAAAAAGAGTTAAAAGACTGATTTCCTCAAGTAAGACTCTATCATTGAAATAACGCATCTTCCTTATGTATCATTTTGGGGAGCGTACGTGCTATGGGAATGCTGTGAATTGTGTAAGACTCATGAATCACAGACTTGTACCCCTAAAACAAATAATACATTATAGGTTAATTTAAAAAAAAAAAGAGGAATGTAAAGGTAGATATGCAAATGCCTAATCAGATTACTTCCTGCGTAACATTCATTAACAGATTAAGCAACTTTCAGAATAAAGTTCAAAACTAAATTGTAGCTTAGCAGAAAAAGGTTTTCATAAACAGACTCCAGAGTTTTGTCCCTTGCCACTCATTGCTCCTCAGTCTTTCTTCTGTAACCACACAAATTTTCTCTTCTCACAAACCCTCATTATGTAAGCGCCTTCTCTATGCCACCACAATGTAACAAAACTAATTGTTCATCACTCGCATTATCTTTAGACTCCTTGAAGTTAGGGATTATACCTTTTCTGATTTATATACTTAGCACCTGGCAAAAAAATCAAAGGCTATTATAAAATTCAAGTATGAAAGTATGAATAACTATTAAGATCCATTATTAGAGTCTAGAATATAATGGTTTGTTTTTCCTACAAAAAGGGAAATGATATTTTAGGCTATATTTTGCTTTATTTTTTAAAATTATAATGCACTCATATTAGTAAGTAACATAACTAGATAACATTAATTTTGTAGACTTTTTTTAAATATCTAGTTCATCGAGTATAAATTTAGTCTGATTACAATGGAAGCACAGGATCAGCTCTATTTTATCTTCATTAGTAAAATGAAACATTACAGCAATAAATATTATGTAAGTCTTAAAAGCAGATTTTTTCTTTAACTAGAAAATTCCAACGTCATTTTATAAACGAGGAAATGAACAGCGAGGTACAGTTATGTAAAGTCACCCAGCTAATTAGTGGGCAAGTTTAGTACACCCAGATTCCCTTAATGTTGATACTTACAATTTCAATATAATCTTATTTCCATTTCAACCTCCTAGGCAAGCAAGGCAGTACAATTCACAGCACACTTCCCTTTCCCAATCATCACTCTAGTGAGTACTTGGGTCCTTAATGCTTGCTACATTTAGCTGATTCCTTTAAGATCTGGCCCCTGCCTTTATACAATTCCGTCTCCCTACCATAAACATTTAATGAATACCTACATCTGCTGTGTATTAAATATATCTAAGCCATTCCATTGAGAAGAAGGAGAAATGGGGAGACACACATGAGTAAGAATAACAGTCCCTTCTTTCAAAGTGCTCTACAGTATTAGTTACAATCTGGTATAGTACTCTTATATATTTAAAATTATGCTTTGAGGCGCCTGAGTAGCTCAGTTGGTTAAGCATCCCCACTCTTGATTTTGGCTCAGGTCATGATCTTGGGGTCATGAGATCAAGCCCTGCGTTGAGCCCTGTGTCGGGCACTGTGCTCAGCATGGAGCTCAGCACGGAGTTGGCTTGTCCCTCTCCCCCTACTTCTCTCCCCTCTCAGGCTCTAAAATAAATAAATAAAATTCTTTTAAAAAATTATGATTTTATAAATATATATAGTATAAGACCGACCTAATTACTTTCCATTATTAAAATAGACCTTATTTGTCCCACTAGAAGATAAGGTCCATGAGGGCAAAGACTGCTTCTCTTTTGAAATAATAAGTGTGAGCATTGCTAGGTTTCCAAAGATTTTCCTCTCCACTATCATCTCAGGACACAAAATATGTCACAGGGAAAAAGAGTGGGTACATCACCATCAGGTGAGAAATCTGTATTTCCGAGGACCTTCAGGAGTTACATCACTCCTATGAAACTGACCCACCAGGAGGGTGATTGCCTTAGACCACCTCCTCACAATGGGCTTTTCCCTTTTTATGGAATACATAAAACTCCCAGCTCCCGCTGTACATTTCCAAACATCTGAAAAACTCCTCAGCATTGAGACTAAAATCCCTGTCATAAATTCCCCTCCTAAATTCCCTTCCACCGGGACACCTGGGTGGCTCAGTGGTTAAGCCTCTGCCTTCAGCTCAGGTCATGATCTCAGGGTCCTGGGATCAAGTTCTGCTCAGCAGGGAGCCTGCCTCTCTGCCTGCCTCTGCCTGCCTCTCTGCCTGCCTCTCTGCCTGCCTCTCTGCCTGCCTCTCTGCCTGCCTCGTGATCTCTGTCAAATATATAAATTTTTAAAATCTAAAGTAAATAAATTCCCTTCCACCAGAACCTGTTCTTCATCATAATCTCCTTATTTTCATAAATAACATCACTATCCTCCCCAAAATTTGTCTTAGGCCCATACTCAGGTCAGTTCCCAATGTTTATGTCAACATTTTCCAAATCTATACCCTTCCTTACAATCCCACCATCATCACTTCTTGCCTCAACTACTGTAATTAAACTCCATAGTATTCTTAACCTCCAGGCTTAGACTCCTTCACTGCACTTGTTCCAGATTCATATTCATAAAGAGGGCTTCTTAACTTAGAATCATATATAAAATCCTTATCATGGCATTTGAGATCTCCGTACTCTCTATCAACCTACCTTTACCAGCTTGTTCCTTAAACATACGACCTTGGCAAATGTTCTCTGCTTTGCTATCTCTAATCTCTCTGTTTGGGTAGCATCCTTATGAGGAATTATCTTTCTTCTTCCATCCTCCTCCAACTGCTAATAACCTTTCAAATGATCACATCCTCAACATAAAAGGAAAAAGGCTGAGGCATGTATCATTTATTAAACACATTTTGTCTAGTCCTTTACAAATTATCTTAATCCCCACAAAAACATAATGGCTTAATACTGTATTTTTGAAGAAGGAATTGAGGAAACAGAGGGCCAATGGAACTTAGCCAAGATCATCTAAACAAGCAAGAATCCAAAATAACCCTACAGCATTCTGTATTTTTTTTTTTTTTTTAGGAAAGGAGAGGGGGAGGGAGGAACAGAAGGAGGAGGAATTTTAAGCAGGCTCCACACCCAACATGGAGCCCAACATGGAGCTCGGTCTCACAGCCCTGATATCATGACCTGAGTGGAATCAAGAGATTTTTTTTGTTTTTTTTTTAAGATTTTACTTATTTATTTGTCAGAGAGAAAGAACGAGCAGGAGGAGCAGCAGGCAGAGGGAGAAGCACACTCCCTGTCAAGCAAGGATCCTGATGCAGGACTCAAACCAAGGACCCTGAGATCATGATCCGAGCCAAAAGCAAACGCTTAACAGACAGCCACCCAGAGTCAGATGCTTAACCAACTGAGCCAACCCAGGCACCCCAGCATTCTGGTTTTGTTTTTCTTTTAATAAAACTTGGCACAAGATGGACAAGCTTTATAGTCAGGATGCCTAGGTTCAAATTCCAGTTACTCCACTAAAAGTCTGTATGAACTCTTATGTATTTGTAAAGTCTTCATTTCTCCTTCTATAAGAAGGAGATAACTGTACTACTTACCATTATATGGCATAGTGTAAAGTGCTTAGAATTAAATTTGGCCCATAGTAAAAAAAAAAAAAAAACAAACTCAGTGTTAGCTATTACTACTGTTGTTATTTATATGTTATAATCTGTAAACTGGCAATAGTAATTATATGTCCTCATTGTTTCCAAATCAACTTTCAGGTAAAAGCTTTGTAAAGCTTAACAATGTGTTTTTGATATAGTCTCAAATATTTGCAGAATACACGAATTTTTAAACAATTATTAAACCATACTTTATTAAAAGAAATTCACTTGTCTATTCTGTTTCCTCTTTTGAGAAAACTAACAATGCTTACTTTCTTCCCTTTTTCAGGTCATATGAAACTACCATATGCAATGTCATATGGTAGTAATATGTCAAATGATACAAAATACTCTTTTGACTCAAACTCATTAGTCTTCTGCTAAACATTATTAACTCCCAGGTTTTAAAATGTCCAAAATGACACTTTTTATTTCAACACCAACCATTCTTAGGTCACAGCAAATGAAGTAAGTATATCAGGATCTCTGACCATGTCACTTCATTTTATATAACCTAATGTTAAGAACTATAAAACATAAAATGCTTTAACTCAAAGATATAAACTAATCATACCCTTATCCTGCCTTAACTTTGTTAAAGTTAGTGCCTGAAAAACTTCTGATAAATATATCAAAAGAAGAATGTTGAATGCTAGTAACAGTTGAGGCCCCTCCCAAACTGCTTGAGAGAAATAAGCTTTAAACAAGGAAATGAGAACTTACTCCAAACCTGTAGTATTAAACCTCACAAGCCAAAATTCCACATGATTTACTAGTACACATGGAGACAGCATGCTGGCTGGTTTCAAATAAAGACAAGGTAAAAATATATATTAATAAAACAGTTGTCATTCCTGATGGCGAAATAACCGGGCTTCTACCTAATCATTTCAAAAAACGACGATAAAACCAAAAACTTTGAGGCTTAACTATGTAAAAGACATTTTACTTCAAATAATTCCTACAATTCTTCCCTTACTCACAGGTAATGTCACAGAATTAGTAAGTGGCAGAGCTTAAGGCCGGACCCAACGAAATCTGGGATCCACTGTTTTGCCATAATCCACAATAATATGGTATACATTCACATCTTCCTCTTCATACAGATTTTTTTAAAACTGAAACAAAACCTTCATAAAATATTTAGTCTTACTCCATAGGATGTCCTCTGATTTTTTTTCTTTCTAACGTTAATGTCAATGCACTAAATTGATTCCAAAATCCATTAAATCCTCATGGGCTCCAAACTACAGCACTGCACTACACTTTTTACCTTCTGTTTAAAATTCTTTTTCACTGCTACAAGTCCAATTTTGTTTCTCTTCAATGGAACTCATCTCAACTCATTAAAAACGGTCCTTAAATTTAAAGAGAAAACCCTTGAAAGCCCACCCTTAAATCTTTAATTGATCTTTCTCTACTACAATCCTTTGGAGGCACACCCATCTTACTTATTTATATTGTATCAAAAACTGCAGATGTTCTCCTTGGAGAACAACAGATCATTGTTGAAAGGAATGCGTTCGTTTTCACTGTTCCTGCTGCATCACTGAGGAACATTTAACATTCAGGCAAGTTTGGGGCAACAGAAACGGACCTGAGCAGCTGCCCACGGTGCTGAAACGGAGGATGAAACAATAATTCTGGAAATGTACTACCGCCAGATTAAGACAAAAAATAGAGGAATTCACCAAAAACTAGCAGAAAACACTAACGTTGCCTGAGTGCTTCTGGGATCGCTTGGCTTCAGTGTCTGCCCACTCCCTCACTGGGACAGAGTTCTTTCATCAGTGCGGGTCAACTCCGTAAGTGTCCTAGCAGAGCTGCTGGCTTTCAGAGGAAAGGGACATGGAATCTGTCCCTAGTAGAGTCACGTCCCACCTTCAATCTGAGCTTCCAGTGGGGAAGGGAGGAAGATTACAAAGAAAGGAGGTGACCGCCCTCCTTTTTTCAAAGGCTACACAGTATCCTGCAACTTAAGTCAAGTGATTTTGCCCGGGGACTTTGCGGCAGGTACTTGACCAAGAGAAGCCTTCCAAACATTTTCCCAGGGTCCTGCCACCGCAGGATGGGAATGTGAGAAGCAAAACAGATAATACAACTTTAGATACATACAAACTCAAAGGGTGGGGGTGGGGGAGAACGGGAATCGGCCCTCCGAGAACAGAGGGTTTTTTGTTTTTTAATCTTTTGCAAAAAGCCTTATTTCCTCCGCACCCAGTCTCAGGAGGAGCAGCAAAGACCTCAGCAAGCGGGGTTGCCACAGAGGGCCGGCGAGGGGGTGTGTTCTCCTGGCCTGGCCCTGAAGAGGGACAATCCCCTGCCCGGCTACCGAGACGCCAGAGAGGCTCTTACCTGGAAGCCGGACCCCGCAATACCAATAGGCTCGCCCACCGCGTCGCTGCGGGAGAAGTCCCTACCCTGACTTCATGACTGAATATCCGCACCGACCCCCACAGCCGGAATCGGAGTGGGGACGACAACACCAAGGCTAGACGGAAGTCCCGCCCCCACATGCCTCATTGGCCAGCACCGGAAGACAAAGAAAAGCCATTGGGTCACAGAGCTGTTTGCTAAGGCCCCTTCCCACTCTCACCCCGCGTCTCGCTGCTTGCTCCAGCTGGCAGAGAAAAAAAGCTCAGTTCGTGGAGACGCGTTCTTGGCCGCGTGATCTGTCTTCCCGTGAAAGGAAGAGATGGGTAGGGCGGGCTCCTGCAGCGCAGCTGAAGGATCCGCTTTTTGTCAGCGGACCGGGCAGGCTGGCCGAGGCGACTGGCAATTGAAGCCTACCCCCCACCATTTGCTCCCAGGAGTGGAGGCCGTGGGGTCTGGAGGGGACTGTACCGAGAGAACAGGGTCGGCCGGCTTGGTCTGCTCTGGTTTTGGGACTAGGCAGCCCGAGACCCAGCTGGCGGGCTGCCCCTGGGTGGGGCTGGCTCTGGCACCGACAAGTCTCTTCCCTGCACCACACTCACCCGACCGGCTTTAGGGGTGAAAACGAAACCTCATCCCCTCTGCAGGGTGTCCAGTCTGAGGTCCGGATGGATGGGGCCGAGACCCACCAACGCCTTAAATAGAGTCCGGGTCGCGTTAGAGATGCCAGCAGCCCGAAGGCTGAAAGCGAGTACCCGGACGCCCGGCTCGGAGCCGTGCTGACGTCAGCACTCTGGGCCTGACACGCGCCATCCCCGGGACTCAGCAAAAGTCAAACCGTGTGATTAAGCTCTAGGTCAGCCTTTTAAAACCCGAGCCTCCTTTGGCGAGCCAAAAAAAAAAAAACCCGCCCCCTACTGCCCTTCTGATTAACCTTCTGCGTACCGGGTATTCCAATCTTAAACCAAACTACTTTGAAACTTAAATTGCCTGGGCTGGAACAACAGCACCGATTAATCAGTTGCCAACTAGCCACTTCAAAGGGGCAATGTGGCTTAGTGTAAAGATTGCAAAAAGTCCTGAATTAGAATGCCAGGAAACCTAGATTCTGGTCTTGCTTCTGCTACAAAATAAGGTGCCTTTAAATGTCCATTACAGTCTTCACGTTCTTTGACCTTATGTTTTAAATAACGGAGGTAGGGGGATGGGGGGGTGGGGAAGGGTCATCACATAAAAACACCTGTAGAACACCACTGATGTAACTTGTAACCCTGATTGCTCAGGGGATACCTAAGTGGCTAGGACACAGGAAAGGGAGGAAAACTTTCCCTATTGTGTATGTTTTTGTATCCAATGAATTTTGAATATTGTGAATATTATGTACTCAAATAAAACTTAAGGGACGCCTGGGTGGCTCAGTTGGTTAAGCAGCTGCCTTCGGCTCAGGTCATGATCTCGGGGTCCTGGAATCCAGTCCCGCAGTGGGGTCCTTGCTCGGTGGGGAGCCTGCTTCTCCCTCTGCCTCTGCCTGCCACTCTGCCTGCTTGTGCTCTCTCTCTCTCTGACAAATAAATAAATAAAATCTTAAAAAAGAAAAAATCTTAAACACAAAAAAATAAAAATAAAATCACAGTAAAATAAAAATAAAAGCTATCAGAGGTACTTTGCTCTCTCATGTACCTTATGACTATATATACTATATGTTGTTAGATTTTCATCAGTTGTGAAGACATTAATACTTAATACAACACCTGCCTTTAAGAAAGTCATAAATAAAAATCAGAATTAGGAGGGAAGGGGAGAAAGGAGCAAACAAAATCAGAATTGGAAATATTACATAAAGGCTAGTGTAATTAACGCAAACATAGTTACAATATCTCTATATGCATTTCATTAAATTATCTCAAATTGGTTTTATATTAAATCAGATTTGTTGAATGACATAAAAAAAGCAAAAACTAATAATGTCCATATACTACATGTTTTAAAAAACGGGAAAAAAACAGCTTTGTGTATTCCTTAAATAAAAGTACCTTGAGTACAGAACATTTTTTAAGATTTATTTATTTATTTGAGAGAGAGAGAGAGAGCATGTGCCCACATGAGTGGGGGGAGGGGTAGAGGGAGAGAATCCTCAAGCAGACTCCCCACTGAGTTCAGAGCCCCACTCAGGGCTCCATCCCAGAACCCTGGGATCAAACATCTGCCAAAATCAAGAGTTGGAGGGTCAAGGGACTGAGCCACCCAGGTGTCCCAAGTACAGAACATTTTATTCTGACTTTATTCTTCTCTTCAGATCACAATAGGTATAGTCCTCTCAGTTATGAACAAGGTAATGTGCTATTTGTACTACATTTACACAGAAGAATTGTGGTACACCCTGCAGAAGCAGTTATTCTCCCCCCTGTGATGAATGAAGACAAACTAGAAGAAAATAGACTGGGAAAATGTACCAATTTTTTTAAAGTATGTTAGACAATAAGAGTGATAGTATCGTAATAGTAATTTTCAAGAATATGAAGGGTTAACATGGCACATGGTACTAATAGTCGCTAATTATCTCCTTATAAAAACAAAAGAAAATGAGCTTTTAGGACTTTGTGTCTGACAGGTTTTATTTTACAGCCTCCTAAAAGCATAAACAGATAGCATATGAAATTGTAGCATTTCCTACCTCCAAAATACTGTAAGACAGCAACAACAACTAACAAGACAGAATACCAAATAACTCATTGTCTAAAAGGGCTTAGAAGTCATTCTCCCTAAGTAGTAATGCAGGTAGTGTTTTAGGCGCTGAGATCAACTAGAGACTTTAAAATTACTCTAAACATTATTATATTTAGAATCAGAAAAAAATGGTAATTTTAGAATCAGATAAAAACCTATTTTCATTTTGAAAAGAAAAGTATTACTGTGATAAAAGGGATAGAATCCATAAAAATTCCATATGCATTCATATATGTAGGAGTAGGCATATTTGAAAAAGTACCAAAAAGAACTAAAAACTGTTTTAGGGAGTTTGGATCCAAAGATTTGAAAATTCTTTACCAATTCAAATCCAATTCTTTACCAAGTTCTAAACTAATGAATAAGTTCATCTTGTAAGATAGTTAGTGAAAAGTTCAGAACACAAAAGGACAAGTATCAGTCATAAAGGTTTTTTCAACAAAGCTTATTTATTTTCAAGGAAATTGAAAAAGATCAGACCAAAAAAAAAGTCTGTTTAATGTTAAATGCCTTAAAAATTGTCTGGTCATTGTTTCCCTTAGGATGAGTTGCCTCCCTTTCTTTATCTAAGATGAATGACAGGGACACCTGGTGGCTTAGTTGGTTAAGCACCTGCTTTTGGATCAGGTTATGACCCCAGGGTCCTGCATTGCATCCAGCATCTGGCTCCTTTCTCAGCGGAGAGCCTGTTTCTCCCTCTCTCTGCCACTGCCCCTGCTTGTGCACTTGTGCTCTCTCTGACAAATAAATAAAACCTTAAAAAAAATAAGATGAATGACATACAATTTGAATTTTTCCTTTCTTATTTGGGACACTGAGAAGCAATCTTCCTCTATTTGCTAACAAAGTTATTACAAAATAAGCAAGCAAAAATTTATGTAACATAATGCTATATAAAGATGTAAGAACTCAGGAGTGTGAATTGAGGCAGTCATTTTGGGAAACAATTTGGCATTATCTGGAAAGGCTGAAAAAGAACATTTTCTATGACACGGCAATTCCAGCCCAGGAAATATACTCTAAAGAAACAAAATAAATTCACATCTAGGTATTATAGTGAAATTTAGAGAAGATCAAAGAAAAACAAAAGTTCTGAAATTTAAAAAATATACAAAGAAATGGCAGCTGACTTTCTTAGTAGCAACAAAAGAAACTAGAAGTCAATGAAATAATATCTTCAAATACTGAAGTAAAATAATTACAGTTGTCAACCTAGAATCGTATGCTGAGTTAAGCTAGCATTTATTTTTTTTAAGATTTTATTTTTCATTTATTTGAGAGAGAGCGTGCAAGAGAGCATGAAAAAGCAGGGGTGGGGAGGGCACCAGTAGGGATAGGGGTAGTGTGCGGAGGGACAGACTCCCTACTGAACTGGGAGCACAACACGGGGCTCAATCCAAGGATGCTGGGATCAGGACCTGAGCTGAAGGCTGATGCTTAACCAACTGAGCCACCTAGGCACCCCAATCTATCATTTAAATGTAAGGGCAAAGAGACTTTTATAGAAAAAACTTTTAAAGGATGTCTTCAAAAAGTCAAAAATTGAACCCAGAAAGAAGCGGTAAGATGCAAGAACAAATAGAGAGCCAAGAAATTGAGTGTAATTTTCAAACTAGTAGATGTAGAAAAGGGAATAAAAGCAAACATAATTACTCCATAGACTGGTAGGAAATTTGAGGTGGGAAAGGGCCATATTGTAGGTATTGTACATGGCAAATACGATGTAGAGGCACAAGAAATATGTCAATCATCCTCTAAAAGAGGTAAATGGGATAAACTTGTCAGTTAAAAGGCAGATTATCAGCTATATTCTTTTTAACAGGACATAATAACTAAAATTTAAAAGGCACTAAAAGTTAATAGTAAAGGGAAGGGGAAGATACACAAAGCAATTAACAACCAAAAGAAAGCTGGTATAGCTTATTCTCAAGGCTTTCTAATCATTCCCTTTAATATTGCTATTTCCTATATCTAGTTCTTGATCCCTAGGTAATCGATGCTCTCAAAATATTCCCAGACTTTTCCTTGTCTCCTGCTCCCTTAACTAATAATAACAACAGCAGTAGCAACCCTGTATTAAGATTTTTACACATTATTTGACTAATCCTCATGACAACCTTAGGCCCTACTAATGTGTTTATTCTTACAGATCAGGAAACTATGGTTCAACAGAATTAAATAGCTCATCCAAATTCATGCAGCTAGTGAGAAATGATATAGATCTCTTGGGCTCTGGAACTGGGATTTGAATGCAAGTTCCATCCATATCAGAGCCTGAGTTCTGAACTGAAATGATAGACAATAAGTAGCCAACACAACATGAGAGAGAGGGCTCCAGGTTGGACCCAAATAACTCCTGGGTGAACTTGGGCAAGTAAAACCTCTTGTTCCTCAGTGTTATCACATTCTATATCACGTTCTGTATGGCTGTCCTGCCTCAACAACACCCTTATCCAAGCCTATCCCTCATTCTCCAACACCTGAAATTCACCTGTGTTAGATCTCCAAAGCTGTTTCCAGCTGTCATTTAGAAAATTGTTAAATAAATGAATACAAGAGCATTAGTCTTGTTAAAAGTCTATATTTTATAGATTAGCTTCTGAAACCACAACACCTTAAATGAATATGAAATTTTAAGGCTTTTTTTTATTTATTCATTTGAGAGAGAGAAAGAGAAAGCAAGTGAGCATGCGATTGAGAACGAGAGCAGGGGGAGGGGCAGAGGAAGAGGGAGAAGCAGACTCCCCACTGAGCAGGGAGCCCAACACAGGGCTTGAACCCAGAACCCCAGATCACGACCTGAGTCGAAGGCAGACACTTAACTGACTAAGCCACCCAGGTGCCCCAAAAATGAAATTTTAGATACTAAAATGAATGGTGGAAAAACGACAGTCAGGAGAAATCTTCCTAGTATCCCTCAACCATGATGTCATGTAAACTAGTGCTTCTCAAACATTATTATACATAGGAACACCTGGGAGTTTGTTGAAAGGCAGACTCTGATTCAGTAGGTCTCTCGTGGAGCCTGAGATTCTAAAGTTCCAGTCAAGTACCCAGGTGATACTGGTGATCCTCAGACCAAACTTCTAAATCATCCCTTCCTTTTACAGGTTAAGTCCATATTCTTTAGTCTATTGTTTCTTTTCATGTGTTTCTTTGCTAAATAGCAAGTTCAAGAAACTGTAAAATCTTATTTTTAGTTGCCTCTTTGATGACCCAAGAGGGTACACCTTACTTTCTTGCAAACTCTGCTATCCACTTAAGAAGATATATTTAACTCAATATATCTAGGTGTTTTAGGATTGTCCAAACCTGCATGATTTCTTTTCCAGTTAAAATTAAAACAACAATAAATTACTTTAATAAATAAATAAATAAATAAATAAATAAAATCTTAAAAAAAACTAATGAAAACTGTACCTTAAATAAATCAAGAATAATATGAAGACTGGGCGCCTGGGTGGCTCAGTGGGTTAAAGCCGCTGCCTTCGGCTCAGGTCATGATCTCAGGGTCCTGGGATCGAGCCCTCCATCGGGCTCTCTGCTCATCCGGCTCTCTGCTCAGCGGGGAGCCTGCTTCCCCCCTCTATCTCTCCCTGCCTCTCTGCCTACTTGTGTTCTCTCTCTGCCAAATAAATAAATAAAATCTTAAAAAAAAAGAATAATATGAAGACAGTAAGCATATTGAGAATTAAGAATTTTTACTTCCTTTTTTCAAACTTGTTTTGATTCTCAAAAAACTGGCCTGTTGCAAAAAGGTCCAACCTGGCACTACAGGTATATGAAAGGCTTTTCTGATTCCCAAGAACTATTTAGAAGTGGGAAACAACACAGTAAATCATTATACCTAATTCATATTCAAAATAGAGACTACTAGGGTAACTGGGTGGCTCAGTCAGTTAAGCATCTGCCTTGGGCTCAGGTCATGATCCTAGGGCCTGGGATCAAGTCCCACATCAGCCTCCCTGCTATGCAGTGAGTCTGCTTCTCCTTCTGCCCTTCCTCCCACTCCTTCTCTCAATCTCTCTCTCTCTCTCAAATAAATAAGTAAAATCTTAAAAAAAATTAGAGACTACTAGTTCTTAAACTTTCAGAAGGTTGAGAAATGTGAAGCAAGCTTTGCAGTCAAAATAAACTTGCATCTTCTCATTTGTTAAAAAATTATTTTTCAATAAATCTAACTTTTAAAAATTCATGAATTTTGAACTGAAGGTAGCTCACTTTACCTTTATTACTTTACAAATGAAAAATGCTTAAAGATATCTATCATCTCAATAGGTTGTTTTGTTTAAATATTTTATCATTTTCAAGAAAATTAGGGATTGCAAGGGGCGCCTGGGTGGCTCAGTGGGTTAAAGCCTCTGCCTTTGGCTCAGGTCATGATCTCAGGGTCCTGGGATCAAGCCCCCGCATGGGGCTCTCTGCTCAGTGGGGAGCCTGCTTCCCCTTCTCTCTCTGCCTGCCTCTCTGCCTACTTGTGATCTCTCTCTCTGTCAAGTAAATAAATAAAATCTTTTTAAAAAAAATAAAAGAAAATTAGGGATTGCAAGATTGAAATCATTATTTTGCAGGACTTTTTTTCATGGAGTTTAAAGTATAAGTTTCTTTTTATTTTCTTTATATTAAATTGGGAAGCAGTTGACACAAACTCTCCTTCTCTTTACAATTACTTCTTTAAAAATCTCCAAAGAGGGGGCGCCTGGGTGGCTCAGTGGGTTAAAGCCTCTGCCTTCGGCTCGGGTCATGATCCCAGGGTCCTGGGATCAAGCCCCGCGTGGGCTCTCTGCTCGGTGGGGAGCCTGCTTCCCGAACTCTCTCTCTGCCTGCCTCTCTGCCTGCTTGTGATCTCTCTCTCTCTCTCTGTCAAATAAATAAATAAATAAATAAAATCTTTAAAAAAAAAAAAAAAATCTCCAAAGAGGGCTCCTGGGTGGCTCAGTTGGTTAAGCAACTGCCTTCGGCTCAGGTCATGATCCTGGAGCCCCGGGATCGAATCCCGCATTGGGCTCCCAGCTCCACTGGGAGTCTGCTTCTCCCTCTGACCTTCTCCCCTCTCATGCTCTCTCTCTCTCTCTCTAATAAATAAAATCTAAAATAAATAAATAAATAAATAAATAAATAAAAGAAGATCTAAAAATCTCCAAAGAGCTTTTAGTTCCTTGCTATTTACAGTATGGTCCAGGGAGTTCGTTAGAACTGAAACCTTAGGCCCCATTTTAGAACTATTTTGTTAAATCTACATATTAAGAGGCTCATCAGGTGATTCAAATGCATATTTATGCTTTCTTAGATGAAAACAACAGAACTCAATCACAAATTTTAAAGTTGCAAAAATAAAAGCAGAATTGTAGATTAAAAATAGATACTACAATGAGATACCACCTCATCAGAATGAGTAGTATCAAAGACAAGCAATAGGGACGCCTGGGTGGCTCAGTCGGTTAAGCGGCTGCCTTCAGCTCGGGTCATGATCCCAGAGTCCTGGGATTGAGTCCCACATCGGGCTCCTTGCTCGGCGGGGAGCCTGCTTCTCCCTCTGCCTGCTCTGCCTGCTGCTCCCCCGATTGTGCTCGCTTTCTCTCTCCTAACAAATAAATAAAATCTTTAAAAAAAAAAAAAGACAAGCAATAACAAGTGTTAGCAAAGGGATCCTTATGCACTGTTGGTGGGAATGTAAATTGGTGCAACCACTGTGGAAAACAGTATGGAGATTCCTCAAAAAATTAAAAACAGAATTACCATATGATCCAGTAATTCCATTACTGGGTATTTACCCAAAGAAAATGAAAACACGGGGCACCTGGGTGGCTCAGTCATTAAGGGCATGATCCTAGGGTCCTAGGATAGAGCCCCACATCAGGCTCCCTGCTCAGCAGGAAGCCTGCTTCTCCCTCTCCCACTCCCCCTGCTTGTGTTCCTTCTCACTGTGTCTCTCTGTCAAGTAAATAAATAAAATCTGAAAAAAAAAAAGAAAATGAAAACACTAATTCAAAGAGATATATGCACTCCTATGTTTACTGCAGCATTATTTACAATAGTCAAGTATAGAAACAACCCAAGTTCCGTCAATAGATGAATGGATAAAGAAAATGTGGTATACATATGATGCAGTATATAAATACACACACACACACACACACACATATACATACTTACATACAATGAAATATTATTCATCCATGGAAAAGAATGAAATCTTACTATTTGCGACAACATGGATGGATCTAGAGGGTATTATGGTAAGTGACATCAGACAAAGAAAAACAAATACCATATGATTTCACTTATATGTGGAATCCAAACAAAACAAAACAAATGAACAAACAAACCAAACAGACTCAAATACAGAGAACAAACTGGTGGTTGCCAGAGGAGAGGTGGGTGGGAGGATGGGCAAAATGGTAAAGGGGGATTATAAGGTACAAACATCCAATTATAAAATAAATAAGTCACAGAGATGAAAAGTATAAGGATAGCATAAGGAATATACTCAATGATATTGTGAAAATGTTTACAGTGACTACACGTGGCAGTAAGCATTGAGTAATGTATAGAATTGTCAAATCACTATATTGTACACCTGAAACTAATACAATATTGTATGTCAACTAACCTTCAGTAAAAAAGCAAATGCCATCAATTCTCTCTCAACACATTAGCACTGAGCGTTTTTCGTACCAAAGCATATACTTCTAAGGTAATTAGTATTGTAAAGGATCATCAATCATTCAGTGTTCCTATACAATACTATTTACCATGTGGTATGAAGTTCTATTTCTTCTTGTTTTGTATATTTCATATAACATGTATGACATGTGTCAATATATTATAAATCAAGAAATATTTTAAAATCAATGTAAACATGTGATTATTTCAGAGTTTTTAAAAGGAACCTAAAGGAAGGGGTTAAACTGTAATAGGGAGAATGCCATGACTCTAAATGCAGAAATAAGAATCAAGAATCATAGATTTGTGCTTATGAAATATATGAGAGATCAGAGGACTAAAATATTTTTTTTAGAGGACTAAAATATTAATCACTGATTGTGATTTCCTTTTTTACCTTAGTACAGATCTTTTAACAGGTTAAAACAGGTTTTAACAGGTTTTTTTTTGTTCTTTCTCCCTTGGTATGTGTCACCTTCCTATTTTC
Source organism: Potos flavus (assembly GCA_028534135.1). Lineage (NCBI taxonomy): Eukaryota > Metazoa > Chordata > Mammalia > Carnivora > Procyonidae > Potos > Potos flavus. Next base: position 91,347,777 of record CM052898.1, on the reverse strand, counting down.
CTGTTTTCCCTGTATTGAACCTAATTATTTTATACCATATTCCTAATAAGCACTTCCTTTCCTATTTCACTAGATTTGTCTTTACTTTTTCATGCTTATCCCTACTATCTGAGCATTCCCTTTAAACAAAGCTTAGCTATTTATTGCTTATTAATTATTGTCTTTGTCCCTCCCCACTATTCCTTACCTACCCTTAAACTTTCCTCCACTCCAAACATACACACGCATTCACATTAAACTGGAAGTTCCATATCTTATTCACTGCAATGATCCTTCAGAGAACAGTGCCTGGTACATAGTAAAGGCTCAGTGTATATGTACTGAATGACTAAAATCAATGAACAGTATATCTTTGTGTCAGACCAAATATCTCTTCACTTCCATACCATCAATTTTATTTGTACATCTCTTACCACACTTCATCTTATATTACAGTTCCTAGTCCAGGTGTATTGGACAGATACCATTTTTCATATTCACAGCAAATCCCTTAAGATCACATTCATCACCAAATCTTCCAAAGATCTAGCATATTCCATTGCATGTAGGAGGCTCCCAGTAGGCTAACTAAATTAATTAAAAACTCCTAGGGAAAAAAAAAACTCAAAAAGAGCTTCTAGATGCTAAAACAAGTTATTCCTAGATTGCAACTAAGAAAAATTTTAAGTCTATTCTTCATCAGTTCAAGTTGTCCCCAGATTGCTAAGAGAGTTTCAAGTCTACTTATCATTTCATTATAACCAGATAACTTCTAATGATATCAGTCTACAATAACCTAGCTTGTTTATTCACACTGCAAGACACTCACTACTGGGGATACAAAGGTGATTAAGACACTGCCCCCCATGAAGCAGCTCACAGTCTAAAGGGAGAGGGTGACACTGACATAATAAATGGAATGCAGTATTAAAGGTCCAATAGTTTAAAAATGTATGACGCAGTGAGGGAATAGAGGGATCCTGGGGAGATCAAGAAAACCTCTTAAAAGGACTGGGTTGGGCTTTTTTTTTTTTTTTCCATTTTACTGTATTTCATCTAATTTAATTTTTTGAGTAGTTAATGCTTTCATATCGTTCAAAATCTGAAAAGAATAAAAAAATAATACAAACACAACAAATGCTGGTGAGGATGTGGAGAAATGGGAACTCTCATTCATTGCTGGTAGGAATGCAAAATGGTCGGCCACTCCAAAAGATAGTTTGGCAGTTTCTTACAAAACTAAACATATTCTTACCATACTATCCAGCAGTCGTACTCCAGGGTATTTACCCAAATGAACTGAAAACTTACATCCACACAAAAACCTACACATGGATGTTTATAGCAGCTTTATTCTAATTGCCAAAACTTGGAAGCAACCAAGACATCCTTCAGTTAGTGATGGATAAATAAACCGTGGTACATCCAACAATGGAATATTATTCCACACTAAAAAGAAATGAGCTATCAAGTCATGAAAAGACATGGAAGAACCTTAAATACATATTCCTGAGTGAAAGAAACATCTGAAAAGGATGCATACTGATGATTCCACCCATACGACAGTCTGGAAAAGATGAACCCATGGAGACAGTAAAAAGATCAGTGGTTGCCCAAGGTTAGGGGAGGAAAGGGATAAATAAGCAGAGCACAGAGGATTTTAGGGCAATGGAACTATTCCATATGATACTATACCAGTGGATACATGTCATTATGAGTTTGTCAAAACCCATAAAACGTAAAACACCAAGAGTGTACCCTAATATCAAATATGGACTTTGGGTAATGATAATGTGTCAGCGTGGATTCATCAGTTGTAACGAATGTACCATTCAGTTTGGGATTTTGATGGGGGAAGCTATAATGTGTGGGGGCAAGAGGTATAAGAGTATAGAACTCTATGTACTTTCTGCTTAATTTTGCTGTAAATCTAAAAGTTCTCTAAAAAATAAAGTCTATTTAAAAAAAAAAAGAAAATACAGTGAAAAGTATTTTTCTTGTCCTTGACCCCTGGCTGCTCAAATCTCCTCTTTAGAGGCACCAATGATTCTAGTTACCTGAGTATATTTCCAGGGATTTTGAGGTCTATGGAAACTATCTGTATCATATATCATATCTATAGATATGATTTCCCTCCCTTTTCCTCAAATGGTAGCATATGACACATTCTGTTTTGCACCTTTTGTCACCTAATGATATACCTTCGAGATTTTTCCATATTGGTACATGGTTTATGTCTCTTACCAAAACATTTTGGCTAATATCTTGGCAACGACATGAAAAACAATTGTGGTGATAATGAATATTCTTATCATGTTCCAAAGGAAACTGAATCTCAAAGGATTAATATTAATTAGAACTCTTTCGATTTTAAGTAACAGAAACCAATTAAAGCATGTTTAAGCAAAATGGGGGGAATGTATTATATAGAGAGAAGTTGTCTCACAATTCATGGGCAACAGAAACCATGGGAGTGCCCTCTGTCTATGTCCTGCGCTCCTCTTCATATGTCTGTTTCATTCTTTCTTCTTCGCATTCTCTGCCACTCAGTCACATTGGAAGAAGAAGATGATTCACTCACAGTGGCTAAGTGCATGTTACAGATTAAACTGCCAAGTCTTATTTTCCTTCAGTCCAAAAAGAAAGGATTCTGACAGTTCCATTCTGGTCCAAATAACTGTGATGACAAGAAAAGGGTCACATTACAAACATCACTGCTGGGGACAGAGGTAAGGAACAAGTCCTTAATGACATAATTTTGAGCTGGGCATTTACTCTAAAGGCAAGCCTACTACAGTGTACAAAAATACACATGTACAAATAAACATGTATTTTAGGAAGCTACAAAGCAGTTGGTTATGATTTCTTAAAGCATATGAGCTTCTTTAAGATCCTCCGCCATAGGTTGGTTTCTCTGGAAGCAGAGCCTGAGACAGGGATTGAGATGCATATCAATTATTGTGCACGAGATAAACTAGTCAGGGAGAGAGTTCAGCAGAGTTGGGAAGAAGAAAAAGTGAGAAAGAATGTAGTCTCAGGTAAAGTGCAGCCATGGCCTGATCTACAAGAATCCTTTGCAGAGTTTTCACTCCTTCAGATGAGAAGGAGGGCCTTTTGTAGCCCCTTGGCCGTCAGTTACTGAGTGGGATGTCCAGCTTTTTTGTCAAGGCAGCTCCCATCATCTGAGGGCAATTCCTTGGAGAAGGAGCTGTAGCTATAAGCTTTCGCCAGTCAACGATCACAGCAGCTTGTGGGGAGACACAAAACAGCATCAACTATACCTTATGTTAATAAACTTTCTATCAAAACATCGACAACATAAGGAGATATCATGATGTTGCAACACCTGAAAAATATGATGCAAAGAGAGTTAGCCCTGCCATGAAATCCTCTGCCCTTTTTATGTTTTCCATTTTTTCCACATTTCTTGTGGTTGGAACACAAGTTGGAAATTGGAACAGAATCAACCAAGAGGTTAACATGTACTGAGCACCTATCATGTGATTCACATTGTGCTAAGTGTTAAGAATAAAAAGAAATGCAAAATGAGGATTCTGTCATAGATCAGAAGAATTTGAGGAAGAAGACAAGATTTATATACGCAAGCGAATAATCAGATGTAACAGCACTAAACCAAATGTATCATACCGGTAGAGTCTTAGAATTAAGTTCCAATCCAATGCTCACCCTATAAACTTGAGTAATGGTGCTTAATATCTTTGCTTATTTATTGAGTGGAGTTTGAAATATTTTCCACCAATGCTAAGGGAAGTTGAAGAAGATAACAATGGTAAATTGTTATAAATAACATAAAGTCAAGGACTAAAAGACATACCAACTACATGTTGTTATTGGGCAGGTTCTATTACACAGAGACGATAAGGGAAAACCACAGACATTTGCCTATGCATTCATCTCCCTGGTGCAAGTGGGTATTGTTCTATACCCCGTGGCAGGATTAGAAATACCGCCAGGGAACAAGTACACAAAGTTGTTATGGAAACCAGAATGCTTCAGCTCAGAGTTATTTACGGAGAACTTTCAGGATTACCACATTCACTAAAATCAAATCTGTTTTGCTTCACTGTGTGCCAGTACATTCCAATCACATCTCTGTTTTGAAGGGTCCTTCAGTCAGCTGCACTGAGTGAATACAGAGTCAAGAGTCCCTGGATGGTGGTCACATCACAAAAGTATAATTTATGTGTGGCCTTTCTTCAATACATGTTTGGTGCTTGTTCACACTTGCCTAACCATTGTCAAGTTTGCTGGCTTCCGTGCTATAGGAACAAGGTGGCTGTGGACTGCCATCGGCGGGGGAAACATTTCCTCCAATACAGCTGCTGCCTGCGTTGCCCAGTACTCAGATAGCAGGACTTGTCTCTTCACATTCTCTCAACTCGACTTTCAAGCTAGATGGTAACAGCTGCCCCTGGCCATCATCTTTGTCTATAATTGTGAATTGGAATTTTTCCAGCTACCCAATTCTTTGAAAAAAGTTGTAGGGTTGGGTTTTTTTTTATTTGTTTGTTTGCTTCCTTTGTTTTGTTTCTTGAGAGAATGAGAATTTTCATAGCCTTTGAGGGATCTTTTGAACCATTTGATGTTTCGGCAGATGAAACTGTGGAAGCTATCAAGCTGATGATAAAGGTATGTACTTTGTCCCTAAGCCACTAAAATGTCTACTAATTTTAACTACGCCGTGGCTTTAAACTGTACATGGGGTAGAGATACTATTAGGTATATTTTCAGCAAACAGGGAACTAAAACTATTTGAAAATATCATTTGCGTACACAACAATGTGATAAGAAGATAGTAACCATGGAGATGTTAGACAGGAAGCAAAATGAGTCAGTAAATTCTCAGGAAAAAAAAAATTGACTTCTCTTTATGAAGTGTGTGGGTTGTGCACTGTCCTTTTGTTCTTTATAAAAGGACAAAAACAGGACATTAACTCTAAACTAGCTAAGGAGAGCCTGCCCGTTGTCGGATGGTACATTTGGTGAGCCAGCAACTGTGAAGATAAACAAAGGATTTTGGAGGTGGAGAGGACTTTAAACAACTCTGAGCTACAGCCTCATTTTGCATCCCGGGAGACTGAAGCTCAGAAAGGTTGACCAGCTTACCTACAATTACAGAACCGGAATAAGAAATAATTTGGATTCAGTAGCTTTCTCATAAGGAAATAATACAGGAAATTAAAACAGATATTTAGGTCTTGACCATCAGATGGTATTTAACTTGGAGATGTTCATTCCCATCCACTAAGGTGCATTTATTGAATCACAGTTACATGATAGTGAATAGATTACTGTGATTACTGAAATCTAGATCTTCTAACACAAAGGCTCTTAATCCTTCAATGTCATGAATTCCTTTGGCAGTCTGGTGAAGCCAATGGACTTCTCAGAATGTCTTCAAATGCATACAATAAAATACATACAAAGAAAAGGAAACCAGCCATATTGAAAAACAATTTTCAAACAAGTTTGTGATATAGTAACATGTGGGCTTCTTTATTTATACATTATCAAATTTTAGCAATGTATCTAATAACTTGTAATTTCAAAGCAGTGATCAGTATAATATTTTGAGATTTTTGCAACAACTATAATGATATAAAAATAATCTGTGACTTCTACTGGTGACAAAGTCATAGGTATAGCCAACTACTGCTTTTTTGGTTTGTTGCCTACATACATAATTGAAAGAAAATCTCAGTTTCGTTTAGAGTTAATTAAAACAAAACATAGTTTTTTCCCATCTAAATCCTATTTATAAACTTCTGGAGAGGTCTATAGCCTCCAAGTTAAAACCCCTGCCTAATACTTCTTCTTCTGTCCAAAACACATTTATAATGCTCAGTGGAAAAAATGTAAAAGAAGAGAGATTATATTACTGGGGGTCTAGTAACGTCGAGATATACTGTTTTCATAATATGCTATTGATTTTTAAGGATTATTTCCACATTCCTCTCTCTGAAGATGAACAAGGCAGGTGGTATCTGGAGCTGATATATGCTGGAGCAGCCCTAAAGGACAGCTGGAGTCTTGCTGATGTTGGAATATCTTTTGGTTCAACTCTCAAATGCTTTGTTAAGGTATGATGATCAGAATAACAATTGTCCCAGATATCTACCTCATTTTGAATAAAGTTGTGGATAATTCAACAAAAGTCATTTCATAACTTAGGAAGAAGTTTTCTCTTCTTGCCTTCTCTTCCATTTTTCAAACTGGTCTTATGCACAATTTCTGCTGTACAGGGAAGTAAAGTGTAGAGACTAGACAGAGTTTCCCTTGTTAACTCCTTACCTCCCTTCCCTCCTCTATCCACCTTGTTGCTGCCCCAAACAGTCATCCCAGAACATCCCATGAACCAATATTGGAATGAGGGCAAGGGGTGGATCTGAAATATTGATGTTGAAGGAAATTCAATCACTTCCTTGTATCCACAATGGATTAAGGGCAGGGGAGTGAGGATAGGCAAGAAATTCTCAATAACAATAAGAATGAAAGGACAGGGCACCTGGTTGGCTCAGTTGGTTGGGCAACTACCTTCGGCTCAGATCATGATCCCGGAGACCCAGGATCGAGTCCCGCATTGGGCTCCCAGCTCCACCGGGAGTCTGCTTCTCCCTCTGACCTTCTCCCCTCTCATGCTCTCTCTCACTTTTTTTCTCTCTCTCTCTCAAATAAATAAATAAAATCTTAAGGAAAAAAAAAAAAGAAAGGGCAATTTCTACATCCAAATCCAGCCAGAGTAGCCATTCATGAATTAGGTATACATACCTACACCTGGAAATAGACTTTTCCATTTATAGTGTCCTTAATTAGTGGTGATTAATTGGGAGGGGGGTCCATGGATGGGCTTTAAGAACATTACAAAACCCTAAAATTATAAAATATGCAAAATTATGTGCCTAGAGATTTTCTGGGTGGAGGATCCTTAATTTCTGGAAAAAATATTTTTTTTTTTTTTAATTTCTGACAATTTCTTAAAGAGACAGGTGGCCTAAAGAGTTTAAGAGCTGATCTCTAGGGAAGAAATGTTATTCAATACTAGTTCTTTATCCTATATGAAAACATGAGCCTCAAGGAACCAAGCAACTAAGTACACATTCGCTGCTAAAGGGGGCACTAATTTTCTCATATTTAGCATTAAAAATTTTTTTATGATAGCCAAAGCTAACTTTTTTTGTTTTTTAATATATTTCATTGATTGACAAGTAGGAAGTCTATGTTTCAAAAAAATCTAAAATATTTATTACTAACTAGTAAAAACAGGACACAGAAAAATTAGCATTGTGTGATCCCATTTAAGTAAATAAAAATAACGTATTTGTACATGTGTTTGTAATGTTTTATGAGCATTTATTCATGTATTACTGTTATATTCTTAAAGAATGTTTAATTATCAAAAAGATAAATAAAGACAACTCTGATTTCTTCTTTTCTCCTTCTGACACTAAGAAAATTATAGTATAATACTCTTTTAGGCAGACTAAATTCCATCTCATTTCTGTCTTTTTTATCTCATTTCTTAAATGTCTTTCCTTATGTCTTTAAATATGTTTATATACTATGTTTTTGGTACCATATAGAATAAACCCTTTAAAATATCCTGGAATTTTCCAGTGCCAATGGTGATATTCGAGACTTTGTTGCTTGCTTACGTGGAAATAGTGGCATAAGTTTATTACTAATATTTGAGCTGCTGGAGGGGTGGGATTGAGCCACAGCTATTCAGGGATGTAAATAATGTGTGTTAAGAGTATGAATAGGATACTATTATTTAACTCAGCACTGGCTTTATTTTCCTCAATTTAAAAATTCTAACTTTTATTTATTTATTTTTGACTAGGTAGTGCATTCACATAGTATATACAGTAAAAAGTCTCCTTCCCAACTCTGGCCCCCAGTTTCTCTCCCCAGAAGCAACATATTTCATAGTTTTACTTATAAAAATATTCCATAAATTCTGTCAATAAAGCATCATCTATCACAGTGATGCAAGCTGTCTTTGCACTGAACTCTGACCTTTCCCTGGAGTTTAAACTCTTAGCGGAAAAAAACTGAGTAGAGGTAAAATGGGTTTACTCAAGAGAGGCAGAATATAATTATGCGTCACAGAACTGGCCAACACACAGGGTTTAAATGAAAACTCTCAAGTTCCATGGAAATCTTACTGATCTTAATCTTCACCTTCTCCAGTAGAATCACATTTAGAAAATTTCATATGACTGGTTTTGGGAAGAAAAACAGTATCTTGAATCTGAAGGAAGAGAATTACCTGCAAAGACCATAAATATTGGTTTTCATCCTGACTTAATTTCTGTTTAGATTAGATGATAAAAGAGGCCTATTTTGAAAGTCCACACTATTTACTGTGAAAGGATAATAATAGCCCAAAATGGGCTTACAACAACAAAAATATTTTTTGAAAATATCCCATGCCTCGGAGAATGCAGTCAGACCAGTTCTAAGCTGTCAAAGATATTTTAGGTAACAAAAGACTGCATTCTAAGTCATGTTGTTGCTTTATTGCATAATTAGATATATACAAATTTAAGTAGTACCTTTCCTATTTATGCTACTCCATGCAATTAGTGCTAACTTCTGAGAATCGTGGAAAGCTAGTCTCTTCATTTATTTTGGTACAACTTGGACATATCGAGATATAAACCAAATGCTTTTGCAAAGTTTAAAAATTTGCTAAGTAAGCAGTTTTCTTTTTTTAAAAAAAAAAAAGTAGAGGGGAGCCTGGGTGGCTCAGTCAGTTAAGCGTCTGCTTTCAGCTCAGTTCATGATCCCAGGGTCCTGGGATCAAGCCCTGCATCAGGCTCCCTGCTCAGCGTGGAGTCTGCTTCTCTCTCTTCCCCTGTCCCTGCCACCATCCCCGCTTGTGCACATGCATGCACTCTCTCTCTCAAATAAATAAATAAAATCTTTTAAAAAATACAAGTACACATTATGTGATGCGAAATAAATCCAAAATATTTGGTTTCTTTATTGTGCTTATGTTTTGTGTGAATTACAAGATTTTGCTTGTGTGAAAAGAGGGAAAAACTTTAGATAAATTAAGAGGTGACCTGCTCCTAAATACATTTTTTAAATAGTCAATATATCTTCCAGTTTCCCTGTATATTATATCTTCTCCTTTAATAGTAATGTAGACATTTTTGGAAAAGTGAATTGGGGGTACACAATATGAGAATAATGGGGAAAGAATATTGCATTAATTTTTCCTTCTCAGGGGAAAAAGTTCTATGGAAACCATAAGAAATACCTTCTCTAAGATATAATCCGAGTTCTATTAACACAGGAGTCAATCCTGCCCATTTATTGCTGCTGCTGCCGCACGCTGCTGTGTTCCTATAAGCCACGGCATGATGCAGTGGAAGGGCTTCGGTTATTGCTGGGCATGCAGAAGTACTATCCCATTTGCCTCCTTCATTCTAACAAATGTTATTGTGGAAACTATTGCTTGACTTTTGTTCACTGTTGGCACCCAGTGCCTAAAATAGTACCTGGCATATAGTAGGCTCTCCATAAAAATGTGAGGCGTGAATAAGTTGACAAAAGCCCTAAGAGGTAAAGTTTGAAAATTAACAAGAAGGTATATGATTGATATCAGAAACGTCATAGCAAGGTATCAAGATGCATTTCAGGGTTTGGATTCCCTCCCTTACTGGGGCATCTCTCCTCCCTCTGTACCCTCAAGGCAAGGTGCTCCTGCATCCTTGCCCTTTTTCCTTTCCAGCAGGGTTCTTAATTGCAAGCAGCAGCAGTAACAAAGCCTGGACAATTTAAGCCAAAAATAAACACATTGAAAGGCTATTGGGTAGTTGACGTCTTGACGAGAAGGCTAGATAAGCGGGTTCAGAGAGTATGCAGCCAGAAACAATGTCTTCATCATGCCCCAGAACCACTGCAGCCACCTCTGAGCCCTCAAAGCCGGCACTGGACCCTGCCTCCAGCCCTGCTGCCAGACCAGCAATGCTGCAGGTCTGCCACTGCCAGGAACAATGCCCTGTGTCTGCTGCTTCTCTGCCTTACTGGGTCCTAAGAAAGGCTCAAAGTAGGGCTAGTGAATAGGCCTGATTGGGAGCACTCTGGTCACACGTCCAGGCCCTGCTGCAAAGGGGGCTAACAAGCAACTCTCTGGCAGGTCGTGCCTTCTCAAGTGTGAGGTGGGGGGCCCCTGAGTGGCTCAGTCAATTAAGTGTCTGACTCTTAATTTCGGCTCAGGTCATGATCTCAGGGTCATGAGACTGACCCTGTATTGGGCTCTGTGCTAGATGTGGCGTCTGCTTGGGATTCTCTCTCTCCCTTTCCCACTGCACCTCCTTTTACCACTCACGTGTGCTCTGTCTCTCAAAAAAAAGAAAGGAAAAAAGAAAAAAGAAAAATATATAATGTACAAATGAGGGATGCTTGGCTGGCTCAATCAGGTGAGCATGTGGCTCTTGATCCTGGGGCCATGAGCTTGAGCCCCACGTGGGGTGTAGAGATCAGTTAAATAAAAAGAATTTTTTTTTACTTAAAAACAATGCATAATTTACAAATGAAAACATGTTTAAAAAAAAATGGCTATCTTGGGGCTCCTGGGTGGCTCAGTCAGTTGAGCATCTGCCTTCGGCTCAGCTCATGATCCCAGGGTCCTGGCATCAAGCCCTGCATCAGGCTCCTTGATCAGTGGAAAGCCTGTTTCTCTCTCTCCTTCTGCTGCCCACCCCCCTTCCCTGCTTGTGTGCTCTCTCTCTGTCAAATAAATTTAAAAAATCTTTTTAAAAATTAATTAAAAAAAAGTAAAAATGGCTATCTTTTTAAAGATAAGCCATAAAGAATAGAATGTAAAGAAAGGTGTCTGAATTCAGTGTCCTAGAATCCAAGTATAACCTCCCCAGGATGACTTTTGTACAAAAGAAGTTTATGAGGTCAAGATGTTTATGAAGACATCTCAATTTGAATTCATTCAGCTTAACAAAAACAAATATTATTTCCTCTTTTCATCTACTCTGGAATAACCGGGGCCAGTTTCTGCTTATTTAGTGCTGCAATTCCAGAACAGCAAAATTAAAAAAAACAAAAAACAAAAAACAGAACTTGTGAAAACTGTACAGTAGTGTTCAAAATTTGCATTAACTTCTATTTTCTTTCCATCTGTTTCCTTTAACTTTTCCTATTTTATTGTTTTTTTTTTTTTAATTTTTAAAAAGATTTTATTTATTTTTTTTGAGAGAGAGAGTGAGAGAGAGATCAAGCAGGCGGGAAGGGTAGAGGGAGAAGCAGACTGAGCAGGGAGCCTGCTGAGCAGGGAGCCCATTAGGGGCTCAATCCCAGGATCCTGGGATCATGATGTGAGCCAAAGGCAGACACTTAACACTCTGAGCCACCAGGTGCCCCTCTTATTTTATTGTTAATGCACATGTACGTATTTACAGTGAGTTTGCACATGGTTTTTTTTAAGACAAAAGTGGAATTCTTACCATGAAATGGACCTATGTATTTGTTTTTATTGAAAAGTAAGACATGAAGGGTACTAAATGAGAAAAATATGCAGCCAAGAATACCTTATCCAGCTAGGCTGGATAGAAGCAGTGATAAAAAGCTTCCAGGACAAACAGAAACTAAAATAATTTGTGATCATCAAACCAGCCCTACAAGAAATATTGAAAGGGATCCTCTAAGCAAAGAGAGACCCCAAAAGCAACATAGACCAGAAAGGAAGAGAGACAATATAAAGTAAAAGTCACCTTACAGGCAATATAATGGCACTAAATTCATATCTTTCAATAGTTACCCTGAATGTAAATGGGCAAAATGCCCCAATCAAAAGACACAGGGTATCAGATTGGATAAAAAAGCAAGACCTATTGATATGCTGTCTGCAAGAGACTTATTTTAGATCCAAAGACACCTTCGGATTTAAAGTGAGGGAGTGGAAAACCATTTATCATGCTAATAAACATCAAAAGAAAGATGGGGTGGTAATCCTTATATTAGACAAATTAGACTTTAAACCAAAGACTGTAATAAGAGATGGGGAAGGACACTACATCAGACTTAAAGGGTCTGTCCAACAAGAAGATCTAACAATTTTAAATATCTATCCCCCTAACATGGGAGCAGCCAATTATATAAGCCAATTAGTAACAAAATCAAAGAAACACATCAGCAGTAATACAATAATAGTAGGGGACTTTAAGACCCTCCTCACTGTAATGGACAGATCATCTAAGCAAAAGATCAACAAGGAAATAAGGACACACTGGACTAGATGGACTTCACAAATATATTCAGAACATTCCATTCCAAAGCAACAGAATACACATTCTTCTCTAGTGCACGTGGACATTCTCCAGAATAGATCACATCTTGGGTCACAAATCAGGTCTCAACTGGTACCAAAATATTGGGATCATTCCCTGCATATTTTTGGACCACAATGCTTTGAAACTGGAACTCAATCACAAAAGGAAAGTTGGAAAGAGCATCCTACTAAAGAATGAATGGGTCAACCAGGAAATTAAAGAAGAATTTAAAAAATTCATGGAAACAAATGAAAATGAAAACACAACTGTTCAAAATCTTTGGGATGCAGCAAAGGCAGTCCTAAGCCCTACACCTAAAGGATCTGGAGAAAGACGAGCAAAGAAAGCCTAAACCCAGCAGGAGAAGAGAAATAATGAAGATTCGAGCAGAAGTCAATGAAATAGAAACCAAAGAACAGTAGAACAGAACAACAAAACTATGAGCTAGTTCCTTGAAAGAACTAATAAGATTGATAAACCCCTGGCCAGACTTATCGAGACAAGAGAAAGGACCCAAATTAATAAAATCATGAATGAAAGAGGAGAGATCACAACCAACACCAAAGAAATACAAACAATTTTAAGAACATATTATGAACAACGATATGCCAACAAGCTAGACAATCTGGAAGAAATGGATGCATTCCTAGAGACATATAAACTACCAAAACTGAACCAGGAAGAAACAAAAAACCTGAACAAACCCATAACTAGCAAGGAAATTGAAGCAGTAATCAAAAATCTCCCAACAAACAAGAGCCAGGACCAGATGGCTTTCTGGGGGAATTCTAACAAACATTTAAAAAGAATTACTACCTATTCTTCTGAAACTGTTCCAAAAAATAAAAATGGAAGGAAAACTTCCAAACTCATTTTATGAGGCCAGCATTACCTTGATCCCAAAATCAGACAAAGACCCCATCAAAAAGGAGAATTACAGACCAATATCCCTGATGAACATGGATGCAAAAATTCTCACCAAACTACTAGCCAATAGGATCCAACAGTACATCAAAAGGATTATTCACCACGACCAAGTGGGATTTATTCCTGGGATGCAAGATTGGTTCAATATCTGCAAATCAATCAATGTGATACACTACATTAATAAAAGAAAGGACAAGAACCATATGATCCTCTCAATAGATGCAGAAAAAGCATTTGACAAAGTACACCATCTTTGTTGATTAAAACTCTTCACAGTGTGGGGATAAAGGGTACATACCTCAATATCATCAAAGCTATCTATGAAAAACCCACAGCAAATAACATTCTCAATGGGGAAAAACTGAAAGCTTTCCCCTTAAGGTCAGGAACACAGGAGGGATGTCCACTATCACCACTGTTATTCAACATAGTACTAGAAGTCCTAGCCTCAGCAATCAGACAACAAAAAGAAATAAAAGGTATCTGAATCAGCAAAGAAGAAGTCAAACTCTCACTCTTTGCAGATGATAGGATACTTTACATGGAAAACCCAAAAGACTCCACCCTAAAACTGCTAGAACTCATACAGGAATTCAGCAAAGTGGCAGGATATAAAATCAATGCACAGAAATCGGTTGCATTTCTATACACTAAAAGCAAGACAGAAGAAAGAGAAATTAAGGAGTCAATCCCATTTACAATTGCACTCAAAACCATAAGATACCTAGGAATAAACCCAACAAAAGAGGTAAAGGATCTGGACTCAGAAAACTGTAGAACACTCATGAGAGAAATTGAGAAAGACACAGAGAAATGAAAAACATTCCATGCTCATGGATTGGAAGAACAAATATTGTGAAAATGACTATGTTACCTAAAGCAATCTACACATTTAATGCAATCTCTATCAAAATACCATCAACTTTTTTCAAAGAAATGGAACAAATAATCATAAAATTTGTATGTAACCAGAAAAGACCCTGAATAGCCAGAGGAATGTTTAAAAAGAAAACCAGAGCTGGGGGCATCACAATTCCGGACTTCAAGCTCTATTACAAAGCTGTGATCATCAAGACAGTATGATACAGCACAAAAACAGACACATAGATCAATGGAACAGAATAGAGAGCCCAGAAATGGACCATCAACTCTGTGGTCAACTAATCTTTGACAAAGCAGGAAAGAATGTCCAATGGAAAAAATATAGTCTCTTCAACAAATGCTGTTGGGAAAATTGGACAGCCACATGCAGAAGAATGAAACTGGACCGTTTCTTACACCACAAACAAAAATAGACTCAAAATGGATGAAAGACTTCAATGTGAGACAGGAATCCATCAAAATCCTTGAGGAGAACACAGGCAGCAACCTCCTCAACCTCAGCCGCAGCAACTTCTTCCTAGAAACATCGCCAAAGGCAAGGGAAACAAAGACAAAAATGAACTATTGGGACTTCATCAAGATAAAAAGCTTTTGCACATCAAAGGAAACAGTCAACAAAACCAAAAGACAACTGACAGAATGGGAGAAGATATTTACAAATGACATATCAGATAAAGGGCTAGTAACCAAAATCTATAAAGAACTTATCAAACTCAACACCCAAAGAACAAATAATCCAATCAAGAAATAGGCAGAAGACATGAACAGATGTTTCTGCAAAGAAGACATCCAAATGGCCAACAGACACATGAAAAATTGCTCAACATCTCTCAGTATCAGGGGAATAAAAATCGAAACCACAATGAGA